>CM052150.1:7031987-7250933 GCA_028455555.1 Augochlorella aurata | reverse complement strand
CGGTACTCTCTCTCTCTCTCTCTCTCTCTCTCTCTCTCTCTCTCTCTCTCTCTCTGCCGCTCCTCTCTTGGCCGGTTTTCCCGGTCGCTGTCTCAGCCCCCGCCTTCTCGACAGCTAGGAACAACGGTTTTCCGAGGTGCTCGTCGAATTAATTAGCGACGGTCCACTCTCGCGAACCAGATTTTTTTTATTCAGTTATTTGGAGTCTCTTTCTCCCCTCTCTCTCTTTCTCTCTTGACGTAACGGTGTTCCCGCAAAGGAATTTTCGGTCGATCAAAGGGCAGTGTTCCCGAGTTCCTGCGCATGGAAACTCACTCCTGCTGTGACCGACCAGTTTGCAAACGTTTACTTATGTTTACAAACATTTGTCAAGGTTTACTACGGTTTAAGACTATTTCAAAATGTTTACGCAGGTTTACTAAGTTTGCAACCGTTTACTTATGTTTACAAACATTTGTCAAGGTGTACTACGCTTTACGACTATTTCAAAATGTTTACGCAGGTTTACTAAGTTTGCAAACGTTTACTTATGTTTACAAACATTTGTCAAGGTGTACTACGCTTTACGACTATTTCAAAATATTTACGTAGGTTTACGAAGGTTTGCAAAGGTTCATGCAGGCTTTCAAAGGTTTAAACAAGTTTAATAAAGTTTACTAGGATTTACTAAGAGACTTAAAAAGATGTACTAAGATTTACAAAGTTTTGCAAATAGCCACGCAAGTTTGCAAACATTTGCGCTAACGGTAACCACAATGACGTTGGTTTCACAGGTTCCAGCGTTTCGCTCTATTCACGCGCCGTTTCATCGAACATGGTGAATCACTCGACAATTGCTTTATCGTCCATCGAGTGACGCACCGATCACTATCATTTGCTTCGCGGTACTATCACCTGCGCCGAAATATACTAGGACACTTTCCTGTGAAATACTTTCGCGAGCGATAACAATTCGGTTATCATCGATTCCAACAAAATTGGTCAAATATTCTTGTTTGCCTTTACCTTTTATCTTTGTTCTATTTATCTCAAGTGGGACAGTTTCCTGCCCCGCTATTCTATCGAGATCTAATTTAAATGTATCATTAATAGCTCTGTCTGATCCTCGTGGAAGAATTTCATCGAACACTGTACGAATGAATTAACTCCTTAAATCGTGCCTTTATCAATGCCAATAATTTTAAAAATATTTGATTGATCTCTCTTTTTCACTCGAATGTTACAGACTCAACTTCGTTAACTCTTTTGCTTCATTACGAAGTACCTCACATTATTACATTGAGATTTTACTATTGTACCAAGGGCTAATAAAATAAAATAAATTAAATTAAATTGGAAACTCGAGGCAGCTAACTTCGATTCGATCGCAATTCCTGCGAACTGGGTCGTCGAGATTTACATTCGCGCAAATGGCCGCGATCTGGTGATAAAGAACCAAGGGAAAGTATTGAGACGGAGACACTCGAGAAGTTCGAAAACCAGGGTCTTGGCTCGAACGTCTCGAGCATTATGCCGATCGTCTCCAAGGTAAAAGCGAGAGGAGGAAGGTCGTCGAGGCAGGTGCGACGAGGGTACCTGCCGTGCATAACGGAGACCGAAACTTATCTGCTGGGTCCACCGCCTAACCTGAATAGTCTGGCGAAGGCAAGGTTAGGTCGGCGTGCAAGTGCACCTCTTTGAAAAAGGTCGAGCCGGCTGTGAGTCATAGGGAGCGAAGGGAGAGAAAGAGAGAGAGAGAGAGAGAGAGAGAGAGAGAGGAGGAGAGAGCGCGTTTTCCATCTATCGACCTGCGGCAGTGACTGCGGCTGCGGCTGCGGCGCGGAAAACGCGTAGGGCTCGCACAACGTTCGCATAGGGTTGCTCCGAGGCCGAAGGGGAAAGTCCGATTCATCGCGGCCGGCCCGTCTGGAAATCGATTCCAGATAATTGACTATAATTCCATTCGCGTTTCACTCCCTCCGGACTGATAATCGAATTGCCCTGACAACAATGCCGAGGCTTTTTCGATCGACTCGGTCTAGACTGCTCGGAAATAGTTCTCCGACTGTACACAAGCTTTCCGCTCGGTGGTAACAGCTTGTTCGAGAGCTTCGATGCTTGGCCAGATGTCTTTTCAATTTTTCTACAAAAAATAATAATATAAATTGAAAATGGAAATGAAAACAATATGATTATAGTGCAACGCAAACCCAAACTAAATGTCTGACTTCTGATAGCATTATAAAGTTGATTTTTTAATTTCTTTGAATCATCAATGAAGAAGTCAATGTATGCTAAGACTTTCTTGTTTTGGTGTAGCAATCGAAAGGAACGATACGAAGCTCTGTTATTAAAATTGCCTCGAATCGGTGAACATACAATTGAACTTACCTGCGAGATCGGAACATTTTCACCGATCGAATCCGAAAACGTTCAGATAAGTCCGGCCCGAACCTGTTGCCCGGTTACTCGCATATCTCCACGGGTGGGACTGGCGATTTCACGTAATATCCGTATTTTCTCCGCCAGAACGACCGAATAATTAGTCCCGCGTGAAAATCAAATCGGTTGTCGTTGATAGAGCGGCGTATAACAGCGCAACGGTAGCGCAGTCGGGGCAGAAAAACGACAACAGGTTTTCCTGTTGGCCGGTGGTGGTTCGAAAGTCGAAGGACCGTATCACCTGCGTTACCAGTTCTCCGATATTCAGTCGCAAATCGCTCGGTTATCACAATGAGAAAGTGCGAACCGATGGAAACATTTTCTAGCCGATTCGAAAGGATCCCGTGGATCCGCGATCGGTCGCTCCCAGCACGGCACACCGATATCCGATTCAAACCCGTGTATCGGTGTACACGGGAGAGGATCGTATCGCGTCGCATATCTCGTCGTTCGCGAGAGTATCATGTTTTCCGTCGCACCGATTATTTTCCATTTGCAAAGGCAAAACGAGGTTGACGAGGCTGGCGAGGATCAATGTCGCGGGATCACCGCCGCGATCGTTCGCGAACGATCGCTCGCGTCTCTACAGTCGCCTAACTGCGTCCTTTTATCGCCGCTTTCGTTAGTCATCGCTCCTCGAGGCTGTCGCTCGAAAGGTCGGTCGCCTCGTGCCAGCAAAATCTCCACTCTTTTTCACTGGAAAAAACACGAGCCGCAGATGTGTCTTTGTTCGCGTCGATGAACGAGCTAGGAGTTATAAACCCCTTGCTGTACCATTATCTTTACAGTTACGAAGATTCAAATTTCGTTTGTTTCAACGATTTCTTATAAGGAAGATAAAAATTTGTATTTATTGTGTACCTACTCTACTTGAATCAAATCTGCCGAGCCGATCGTAGCGATCGAGTCTACGTTTACTGTTTTAATACTTTGACTACGACGGAAACGACTTTAAACATTTCACACAACTAAAGTGATATATTTTAATCGAATACATTTAGATCACTTGGCCCAATTATAAAAAGTTATTCAGTTTTAGAATGTGCTTGTAAATAATTTTCCTGAAAAAGTAATATCAACGGTACAATTATCGCGCGTGAAGCTGCATATAATAAAATGTCGTGCGGCAAGCAACGACAGGAACCGCATCGAGGAACCGCAGCCGCTGCTTCCTATAATCGCGCACTCGGTTTCGAGGCAGTTGGATATCTTTTTGCCGTGTCGCAATTACAATTAATCCCGCTCGTCGATGTTTGCTGAATCGTTTGGTGCTGTTTTGTCGCGGTCCTCGCCACGTTTCTAATTAAGGTCCAATTATTTGAATGCGTGCAGGAGGGCGGCCGCGACGCGAGTCGATGCGAGTAGGGTCGAGTCTCGAGCGGTCGCAGGCACCTTGGTCTCGATGGTCGCGTGACATCGATACCCCGCGAGATCCCGATCGTTTTTTTCTTTGCACCTGGTCAGACCGGAGTACCGGAGGGCTCTGGTAAGGCAAGACCGGCGGTGGCGGGGTACACGCATCTGCTGGGTCCCACAATCGGCTCGTGGCCCTTGAATGGATACTCGTTGGAAATGAAAGTAACGCGTTTCGAATGCCAGCCCAGGCGAGACTCGATCAACTTCTCTCTCTCTCTCTCTCTCATTTTCTTTCTCTCGCCACTGTCTCTGGTTCTCTCTTTGATCAATTCTCCGTCGCCAGCCCCTCTCTTTTTCCTCGTTTGAACGCTGGAACGTGGAGCTCGATTTGTCTTTACGCCACGGCATCGGGCTCGCGTAAATGTTGAAAGACGGGGTCGTCCTTGAACGATAAAACTCGCATACCAAGGCGTAACGGGCGAGAGTGTCGCTATTCCGTGGTTCCCAGCGAATTCTCGGTAGCTGTCCGAAAAACTACCCGGAAGAGAGGGTTCCTCAGAACTCCGTGATTCTCGCGGTAACCGTAGACGATCTCTCGCCCCCTCGCGCGCTGCCCCATGCCGTCGACGAATCAGGCTTCCGCGATTGATCGGCTCGGACTACCGCGAAGCCGCTCCTCGGTCATCCGAGACCCCTCTCGAAACAGCGGAGAAGGGTCACACCGGCAGCTAAACCGATTCCTAGCTACTGGAACCGTTCTGGTATTGGAGAGACGTGCGAATTGCGACTGTATTTCGTATCGATATTTCTTATGGATACTAGAAATCGGTTGAAACCTGATTTTTAATTTACCTTTAATTTAAAAAGAACGTTATAATTTCATGATAGCTTTTAATGAAGTTACAGTTGTTCGAGGATTGACAAATTTTCGGCCAATAATTAGCGTTGCTTCAGAAAATGGTATTATTTATTCAATATATTTCAATGAAAATGAGTCGATTGGATTATTGTTAGTGAAATGCTGATCTTGATGCAAAATAGAAACTTCGTGCTTCGATTGTACAAAGCAGAGGAGTTACATAACGATGTATTTCTTTTCTTAACAGTTTTAATACATTGCAAATGATATGACAGTATTTTTAAATTCTTGTGATTAATGAAATGAAAATGAATTCGTATTATCGCGATATCCCCGTATGTTTATACAAATTATGATTTGTCTGGATTTCTAGAGTTACGAATGACCAAAAAGGCACGGAGTTCTGAGAAAGCGAAAATGAATATGGATAGTTTATCGCCCATCGTTACTGGAAACACGGTGGACGGCGAACACACCCTCGGCTGCGCCCTCGGAACAACACAACGATCTTTTTTAATTATTTCTATGGACTGCCCGAAGTAGGGTCTGCTCGAGAACCTTGAGCGAACTACATATACTCCTTACGTGGTTCCGAGTGAAATAGCTTTTACACGGATACACCTATTTATACACTGCGAAGGTGCTCGGATGTTCTCATTCCGCGCGACACACATAGATATGGAGCCTCATCGAAATTGGGGGGACTTTCTGGCCTTATTTGTTTATTTATCGCGCAATTGCCGCGATGGACGCACGCCAAATTTGCCGTTGGTAAAATGTTCGAGAAAACAGAGAAGACGGAGGAGGACAGGGTGAGATGCAGTAATTGCACAACCTTTGGGTTAATCGTCTCGCCGCATCTTGGAAGCACCGAATAATAAAAACAATATTTAAAACCGCGTTAACCTCCTGCACTACCATCTCTTTCAGCTACCATAATTAGCACCTCTTTATTCTTTATAATTTCCCTAATAAAACGAGATTTTGATAACAGAAGACATTTATGACATTCGTATTTAATGGATTGTGTATTAAATCTTCATCGCGAGTCTGGCCCATTGTTATAACAATACTGATTGATTTATTTATTTACGGGTTAAAAAACAGTAATACCGTAATTCTTCTCATGGTTTTCCTCTTTTGTATTCCGCTTTCTCATTTTAGCCACAAATATTCTGCTAAGTTGCATGCATTTTTATGCAAAATAAAAATTGTCCAAGTTAATTGTAAGGAACTTCAGTCAGATACAAATTTGGCAACATTTGGATCTTAGTCACTAAAGATATTCTACATCAATTTTTGTTCACGAAACGTCGATCGATGTAAAAGTGCACAAATAATGGGATATTATCTCAAGGATGACTAAAAACGGCTAAATGAAAAAATAGAAATGGTTGTACACAGAAGGGTTAAACAACTGTGTCCGATATGTGTGTACAAATATCAGTATCTGACTGTTGACAGAGGGAAGGAAAGGTGCCGGATAAGCTCTCGGAGCAGTGCACGACCGATAATCTCGCGAATCAGGCGGTCGATTTAGAAGCGCCGCGTGCAATTGCTCCATTCACGGCTAGAGCCAGCCAGAGTCGAAATCTGAATGGGGAAATTGGTCGGCAGAAGCAAGAGCGAGGCTGGCGGCGTGTAACGTTCCGACATAACGTTCCGGCGTGCGATTCATAAGGCCGATAAATAGTTCCTGGCCTGTTAACGTGCTGTCTCTCTGTTAGAGCGTGCGCGTTGCGTTGCGCCAACCGAACGGCACCGTCCAGTTTCACTTTTCGTAGCGAGCCGCTAAACGGCCAGAAATCTTTCTACCTTCCTGCCGACTCTCTTGCGAAACCCTCATTGTCCCGAGCAGGGTAGCTCTCTCTATCTCTTACGCTCTCTTCTCTCTCGCTCCTCCCCTCTCCCCTGCCTCTCTCGCTTTTGCTGTCTCGGCAGACGCGGAGAAATGTCTCCGATCGGCGCGGTGCATCGCGCATCGGCTCCGATAACTTTTTGTCCCTCTTCGGAGAGATTTCAGGACAACTCGCCATTAAACTCGCCGCGATTCGGGGGAAAGGAGAATTCGGGAACGATAGGTGAACGAACCTCTCCCCGGACAGTTTACTTTTGACCGTTCGCCGCCGCGCAGATTTCAGAGCTCGCTTCCTTTTTCCAAGCACGCGATAAGGTAGATGTTCCTATTACGGAACGCTTTTCAGTCGGTGTAAGATTATCATCAATTTTGTTGCAACTGAAAAGTGTTGCTATTGAATATTTATACTGCCGTTCGATAATGGTTATTCGTAAACGAAATTGTAGCTTAGAAAACTTTTACATAGAAATTGACCAACTTCGACTGACGATCACTCCGCGAAAAATCAACGTAGGATGATGGTCTTTAAGTTTAAAACTTTTACTTTAATACATCCTCACCGCTATAACCGTTTAAATGCGAGGCCATGTTTGTCATATTGAACATTGCCAGGTGTGACGAAATGCACATACTACCTTTCATGCGATTAAAAGTCAATTTTCTATCGATGATTTTTTCCTAGCAAATTTGCAACATAACTGTTAGATTTGCTCTCTGCTGCTGTTTCAAGAAGGGGACACAATTGACCGGAGTTTCATAATAGGTACTTTTACCTTATTAATTGCTTTCCTGTTTCTTCTGGAATTCGTTCCATCGATTCGCCCGTATACCGAGTCCTTGCTTCTGCAACTCCGGATTAGGTCGATCCGGAGAGAATGGCTTTGAAGTAACGGTTGCGAACGTTGGTCGCGTTAATCGGCTAGACAATTATCTCTGTATTCTGTTCTCTAACGAGAAACCGCATACTTTGTTTGCACCGAGAAGAATCGATCGCGATTCTGAAACCACAAGACGAGGCGAGACAGCGGGCGTAAACAGTTGTATCTGGCAGCAAACATACAGTTTGTTAAAGCACGAAAGCGTTCGAGTAGATTGCACCCAATTTGATCTAGTTTCGAGATCGAACAACATCGGTTGAACGCTCGGACCCGTTTCGGAATCGATAGCGAGATTATCTAAAAACTATTCAGAATTATTATTAACTAATATAACATCAAATTTTTCAATTAATCATAATAACAAAATCAATGATTACTATATTACCACGAGCAACGATTACGTTTGCTGTGACTGTTTAAGTTATTCATTAATCATGATCACTTGATTACATTAATCGTGATCGCGAATCGTAATCATTAATCGTGAACATGATATCAAGTCAGACACAATAATTAATCATTAACCGGATTACTTTTTTACTTACTGAACGCGTTAAATTGTTTTCCATCGTTCGCTGGCCGCGCACCGTGTTTGCAAAACACGCCGCGAAAAGTATAAACGTCTCGCGGCACGAACTTCTGGGACGACGTAATACTAAAGCTGAATCGGACAAAGTGAAAGACGTATAGATTGACCGACTGTTTGCACGGATAAGTCTCGAGCAGTACCGAACGTTTAAGGTTCACCGAGAATTCGATCGATGGAAGTTAGAAAATTGCAGCCATGTGATTCGGTTCGTTTCTCTCTGTTCCAGGATCAATTCGAGAATCTATCCCAGCACACGCAAAAAGGGATAGAGTTCCTCGAACGGTACGGGCATTTTATTCGCGACAGATGCGCCATCGAAGTGGAGTACGCCGCGAAGCTCAGGTAAGAAGCTCCCTCCCGTGGAGCGAGAAGCTTTGAACGATCCACCTGTGTCTGTCATGTGTTTGTAACTCTGTACCTGTACCCGGCGCCGCGGTGTAATAGCCACCGAACCAATTTACTATGGCGGTGTACTGAGCCGGGGTCTTCTACGTTTCCCTTTTTTTTTCTTTTCATTTCCATAAATTAACAAAGGCCCGAGTAGCCGAGGTTAACGATTTCAATGGGACATCCTGTATAACAAGCGCGTCTCACGCACCCCACGAGTTCACGGACACAAGATGCAGCCGGTAATATTGTATTAAAGGGCCCCCTTGTTTGTTCCGTGAATGCCGTCTACTGTTGCACACGTTTGTTACAACGGGTGTCTCGGAACACTCGGGTCTACGTTCTCGTCTATAGCGTTAACCCCTTTACGGCTACAACATTTCTTTCTCGGCCCGACCTTCCGAAGCTTTCGAACGTAATTTGAACCGTTTGCCGGGTGTCTGACAATGCTCGCGAGTTTGTTTGCGGTACGATTTGACCCCCTCGAGTGGCACCGCGTTTACTCGGACTACGAAGTATCACTCTCGAAGCTTTCGAAAATTTCCAGAAACATTCACCACGGTTGTACTTATACGTCATCTGAAGGGGGCGTATTACCGGAATACCCAATGAATCGCGTATAGAAATTACGCAACAATGTTTATATTTTGGAATCCTCCAATAACGCGTCATCGTTGTACAAGTGCACATACCGTTCGACTATATCACGAGTACGTAAAGGTAAAAAGTTGTGCCGAAGTTGAATAAGAAATTCAATTGATAGAGCTTGGAATAAGTTGCGCAACGATAGAAGTGACAACGTACAATGTACCTTGGTTTGAAAATTATGAAATAATATTCAAGAATGGTTGAAGATAAATGAAGCACCATCCAGGATACAAAATTAGGACTGACGATGATGAAATTGAAAAATCGAAATAACTCGAACAATAACAAATTTTTCGAGCCGAAACTATTACTGCAGCTTGTGCGCACGACGTTGAAGGTAATCGGATACAGCTTTCTCATATCCGATAATTTGTTTATGAAAGAATTAGTTGGCAGAATAATTTACGTATAATTCGAACCAGCGTGAAAGATGTCATCGAAATGCATATTTTCAAAGTGTTATCTGTGAAATTACTGGTAGTTGACTTTCGCCCGAGTAACGCCCCTTGAGATCGCCGTAAAGGAGTTGAACGCTGCACGGAGAACGCATCGAGAATGCATATCGGTTGCACTTGGATTTACTGGTTTTGAGCTGAGGCGACAGCTAGTAGACACAGTAGCCGGTAGGTAGGCAGTCGGGTATGCCGGTTAACTTGTTAAGTCCTGGCAGCACCACGCGTTAATGTAAGCTACATCGTGTTCCCGGTTGTTTTTGTAGGTTTTTAATCGCACCGGTGCGGGAACGTCATCGTTCGTGAACGGACAGCTTTCCCAGTTAACGGGCTAATATAGGAGCCGCAATTATCAATCGGTTACTTAGTCGTTAGTCATTAATGCAGAAGAGTCTCTCGAGCGATCGCTAGACGAGTCCGTAATTAATAATCCCGCGTAACTGCCTCCCGGCACTGGTGGCTTTAGAAATCCCGATTATCTGGATCCTCGATCGTCGGGCCCCCGTACAAAGGAACGTTTGTACTCGGGATCCACGGCTACCAGTTTCCATCCCGAGTTTTCCCCCTATTAACCCGAACAATCGAGGTTCCAAGCGGCCACTGAACGACTCAAGTATCGATCGCGTGAGATATCTCCCCGACGGATCGAATCTTACGATATTTTCAGCAACACTGCGGGGGATTGCTATCGCTCCCAGCGATCGAAAAGAGAGGGGCCTGCGAGATGACCTCCAACGAGTTTTCCTCGAATCGAACACCTTGACCGATTCGAGTATCCAATTTTCCTCTATAGTAATCGATGCTCGACTCGAAACGGGATAGAATGAATTCTAATAATAATAACAATAATAATAACAATATAATTATATATTTATTAACTTGACAATAACTTAACTATATTTATTAACTTAACAACCTTACTGCATTTATTTATTATATTGTTAGTGTAATGTTTGAACTAATTAATCGAAAACATCTTGAACAATACAAAAACAGTCATATACGAAGACTATAGAATAATAATTTAAACAGAATTTATGTTTAATTAGTCAAAATGTCAATCTATTTCAACTTTATTCTGTAAAGAAATATAAAACATTTAATGTTTCGTTCTTCGCAGATTTTGATTCGCAAAGAACAATTATTTATTCTGCTAACAAAGAAATCTAAGCGTATGTATATTTATACAGAAAGAAATAAGAAGAGTGTTAAGAATCGTAAGTAAAATTTGTAAAATAGAAAGAAATATATTACATATTATATAATATATATGATATGTACGTATATATTATTATTACTATTTATAGGGAATAAAAATAGTAGGGGGCCATTCTAGGGTTAAATATGTTTCGAAACGTATTCTTAACCGTATTCTGCATCCGCGGACTCAGCAATTCCGTCGATATTTCAGTTTCCGTCAAATTGTGCATAAAATTACAGACCTGTTCTCCGAGGAATGTGGATCCGATGTGGGTCGCTTGACACGCTGAGCAGCTTGTAATAGTAGAATTCGGTCTCTCCCGGTGTTCGTCGAAAAATATCGCGAAATCTTGTCGGTTCGCAGAATAAAAACCGAACAAACGGTTGGAAAGAAGAATGCGATGTTTTCGAAACGAGAATCGGCTGAAATGTTTAATCGGTTCACGCGCGTCAACCTGGCGGACGATCGTTTCGCGTGCTCGTCACACGCAAATCTATCCGGAGAGTACGTTCGCAGCCGTTGCATATAAATTATCGCGGGCACGTTCCTTGCGCCTTAACGCGCCGTAATTTCTGCGATACAAGCATCGCGCGTTGCTCGTGCAAATACACAGGAGGTACCGTTCACCGGGAGTCTCAGTTTTCCCCGACGCTGTGCGCGACAAGAGAGGCGGCAGGAGGCGACGTGCCGTTGATTTTCATTAAATGCATTCCGATACGGATACACGGCGAGCCTTCGATCGCAAACGGTTCCGTGTCTGCCGGTTTTCTCGGTCAATTGAACGAGCAAAATACCCTGTCCCGGCAGCCGTCGAACTTCTCGCATAGAAAATATAAGCTCTTTTGAATCGTCCATCGCTCGAAGCGTTTCCGTCGAAGAATACTTTTGTGCCTGGAAATGCGCCATACACCGTTTTAACCCACTCGAGGCCAGCGACTTTCCGAGAGCAAACATTTCTCTATCTTGCTCACGATTATTGCACACCGGCTATATAATTACCTCGCATGGGTTAATTCATTTATTTTATTTATTTCTGCAGTTCCAAACGATCTCTTTTATTCGATATAGCTTTAAATATTTTAAAGTCGCCAGCAAATGACAGTGAACGACTGTACTGAAGGCATGATGATAAATCATTGATGCAAGGAAAGAATAATAAGAGACCAAAATAGCGGCACCTCGGCCCACGTTGAGCCAGAGTTGCAAAAGATCCATCTAAATTCTATTTCTTTTAACAGTTAGCATGATCAGTTATTTATATTCATTCGAATAAGAGGATAAGAATTTGGTTGTAACTAGCAATGGCTGCCATGAGATCAGCGAAAGCATCCGCCTCGTCTATTCAAATGTCTGCGGAAATTTTCGTAATTTATCGAGTGAAAGCAGGATCGTCGATTTTTGGACAGCGACCTAAATCCGAGAATAACTTATCCGATATTTGGATGGTAACCCAGACCCAGCTGGCGAAGAGTGCTAGCGAAAATAGCTTTTCCGATCGGTCTTGTACTCGAACGACGGTCTGGAGTCGATCGGAAGCCGACGAACTCCCGAGTCCCGCGGTGGACCCGTCTCAGGCCGCGTCGACCCGTTTCCTCCGCAGGCCGTCGACGCATGGTCGATCTGGTATCAAGGACACGTCAACTTCCGGATGATAGTGCACTTAACAGCCGGCAGGCATTTATCGTTCGTAGTCCGGCCTGGTCGGGCATCGTTCAAATTAAAATGAGTCGGCGCGATACGAAGTGATACGGAGCGATATGGGTCGTTATTCTCCGCTACTCGAACGACCGAACGATTCGGACCCTAATTGCTCGATGAGTCGTCCCTCGGCCTTGATGGAACGGTTAATGGACGGTCCTGGTGAAATTTGCCTGATGTCTGTTAGGAAAACTTTCGAATTTCTGCGTCGTCGGGTACAGCATTACGCGAACTGATGGTTTCTGGTCTCGGCCGAAACTTTACCCGGTTCAACGAGAACTGACAGGAAATGTGCTATATGGCTGTCAAAATTCTCTGCATCGTTTAATAATCGTCGCAAACCACTGCGGACACTTTCTGTCTTCCTCTTCGGACACTGTTCATGTTGTTGCGAGCTGTACCTTTAAAGTTCGTGTAAATAGCATTTTTTCACGAATTTCAATCAAGAACAGATTATTTTTACATCTTTTAGTGGCTGCACCTTGACTGTATGCATTAACCGTATTTTAGCACTAGAACTAACGAGCCCTAATCGCGACTAATGTATATTGTTTTATAAGAATGAGAATATTTGATTTATATTTTTCTAATATCAAGAATTGTAAAAGGAAAAATCGAAGACCAGTCATTTTGACAAGTACGTGTTCACTTTTGCGTCTTACCGCATTTCTTGTCGATTCTCGTAGAACCAGGTATAGATACCACGATTCGTAATCCATTTGTTCCCGAGAACAACGGGAGGCTCGTGCAACGTTCGCCAGACCGCAAAAGCTAGATAAGGCGACATTATCTGCAATGGGCTCGAATCGTCCTTGACTTTTCTCGGAATTGCGGGAAAACGGTTGACCATCTAAGGCCATAGAAGACGAAAACGTATAGACGCCGCGACAGTTGGTAGAAAGGTGCGACGCTAATCTTGGCCCGTTTCTGATTGCAGACGTCTCGTGAAGAGCTATCAGCCGAAGAAGAAAGAGGAGGAGGATTCTCAGTGAGTATGAGCCAATGTAGAGACGTTCGAAGTGTAATACCGGATCCACGGCTCGGCAGCGATCTATGTGCCCGGTCGCGGACGATACTCGAGAAATAATTCCGTTCTCGAAATCCATCCACGGCGTTTTGCTTTTCCTCGGGACGCGTAAATCACCTTTTAATGATCCAGCGATCTCGATCCCGAAGACGGACGATCTCTCATCGGCCGAATACGGCTCGTTTCCCCGCTGGAATTCACTGCTAGCTGGCATTCAGCCCACTTTTTCCGTACAACCGTTGTTTCTTTCGTTCCTCGGGTCGATCGGCGGTATTCGTATCCCCTTGTCCAAGATCGATGTCCGGTTGCGAAAGGATTTCCCACCGTGGACCGTCACAACCAACGATTTTTAACATCTATCGATCGAAAGATTGGGCTCGCTACGGAAATTTTAGGATCCGTCAAAGGTCCACGGAAATCGATGAAGCGGTAACAGATCCGTGCCACTCTAATATTCAACCCCTGCATCCCACACTCCCCAATTGAGTGCAAGATTAAATTGCCTGCAGGGGATATATGTATGTATAGTAACCTGTCTTCTTTTGAAGGAACGAAGACGCGATATTGGCAGACGAAACCGCAAACTATGAATTCTATTATTTGAAAAGTATTTCGAATAAATCCCTCGAATATTTCGAAAGAAATTTTATTCCAAAAATTTATTCAAAATATTTTTCCAAAAATATTTCTCGAATCAAATTTTATTTGAACAATGCCCAACTCCTGGGTCATACTATAGAACCGAGCGTGGAGTCGCAAGCGGACAATCGAAAACTCAGTTCGCATAGCGAAAGATCCTCGATTCTCCCACGTGCTTAACATTCCGCTGACAGAGCAGCATAAAACGGTAGCTAATCTGTTATCTGTGGGCGTGGGCGGGTCACTTTATAAGTTCAGTAACTCGCTCGATTCGCGCCTACGGGCTCGTTTTCTGCGGGCAAGCGAGCCTTCTTCTCGTTTCGGTCGGTCTTTCGGTCGTGCGTCATCACGTTCCGCGGTTCGACATTCGCAGTTTGCAGTTTCTCGTTGTTGGTTTGTGTGGGCCGTGTGATCGATCCTCCCTCCCCAGAATACATTGGATAAAACGACGTAACGAGGTTCGCGAAATTCGTGTTGCTCGCGCAGGTACAGCCCGTGCCGAGCGTTCAAGCTGGAGCTGAACGAGGTGAACGATCAGGCGGGTCAACGGGAGGTGATCGCTGAGAACTTGCAGGCGAACGTGCTCAGGGAGCTGAACATCCTCGTGAAGGACTTCAAGGAAGACAGGAAAAAGCACCTGCAGGAGGGCGCCAGGCTTATGGCAACCCTCGCCGGACAGATCGGGAATCTGGAGCGGGCCAGGAAAGCCTACGAGAAGGCGTTCCGCGAGGCGGAGAGGTCCGTCGAAAACTACCAGAGGGCGGACGCGGATCTGCATCTATCCAGAGCGGAAGTACGTCGATCGATTACATGCCTACGCCCACCCTGAACTCCCTGAACACCCTTTAAAGACCTTTCGACCCCGCCCTCTCCGCAGGATCGACCCGCTAACCTGTCTGATTTCCGTTCTTCCAGGTGGAGAAGCAGAGGATGAACATGACGCTGAAAACGCAGCAGAGCGAGGAAGCGAAAACTGAGTACGCGAATCAGTTGCAAAAGACGAACGAGATGCAGACGTTGCACTATCACACGGCCATGCCAGAGGTGTTTCAGCACCTTCAGGTATTCTTCTCCTTCTCAGTTTTCCTTGATCTCGTTATAGTAATTGAAATACAATCGTAACGGCGTTAAGAAAGTGAAAATAGAAGTGGGTCGGAACGACTCGAGGAACGTAGCAGGGTCGATAAGCTCGCCGTAGGTAAAGCGTTAAATTATACGCGCATCAATTTTCGCTGAAACAGACCTTGTCGCTCGTTAATATACACCGTTGTTCTCTCGTTTCTGTTCCTATGATCATCTCCGTTCTTTTACAGGAACTGGATGAGAAGAGAATAAAGAACATGCGGAACTACATGCTGAAGTCCGTGGAGATCGAGCGAGCAGTCGCGCCGATAATCGCGCAATGCTTGGACGGCATCGAGAAGGCCGCGAACGAGATCAACGAGAAAGAGGACACAATGATGGTGATCGAGCGCTACAAGAGCGGGTTCCAGCCGCCGGGAGATTTCCCTTTCGAGGACCTATCGGTCGCCAAAACCTACGACAGCAATAGTCAGCTGTCGCAGCCGGTGATGCAACCGATACACAACCACCTGACAGCAAAGGGCACCGTTTCCGGTGGCAAGATCAAGAAGAGGGTCGGACTCTTCGGCATATTCAGCAGCAACAAGGTACATGCTGTTCCCTCCCGACACCTGGACGACTTAGACCACCGCGACACCACTGTGAACCTGGCATTCGTTCACTCTGTACTCTATACTTCGTCTCGTTCCACCTGTTAACCTGTTGGCTGTGTACTGGGTGTCTATCAAGCACCTTGAATGCCTTGAACTCGATACATTCAAGGTGGTACAGCCCGCGTATCTTGGGCCGGTTAACAGGTCGATCCTGCGGAACCAGGAGGTAGCGATGAGATGCACGAACCGATATCCCACCCTCTCTTTGTTTCTCTTTTTGTTCTTGCATCCCCGTCGGTCGGCAGGCCTGCGATACGCACACAGCATATCTTGTCGAAGCATGATCGATACCCTCGCCACGCGTGTACCTTCGGTAGATCTCTCTTAGTCTCAGTGACATCATAGCATCGGCACTGTGCCACAATTTACACTCGATCCGGATTAGCCGGATCGTTTAGCTTACATTCTCGCGAGACACGCACAACTTATCTTTCTTCTGTACTTTTTATTAATTTCGGTGGATGGTTCGATCTGCCTGTGGTCTCTTGTTTCCGATCGTCTCCGGGGACTGTGCATTTGGATACAAATTGCGCTTTGTAAGTACGTGTTGTGTGTCCATGGATCGCTTGTTTGCCGCCTGCCAGTGTGTTACGATCTCTTTGCATCCTCTTCGTATGCATTTAGTCGGGAACGCGACAGTGACAACAAGCGATTGCGTGTCGTTAGATGTATCTTGTCGGTCGAGCAGAAACTCGGGCACACGCGGTTCGAGAATCTTTGCGAAAGTAAGAACGCCGAGTTTGTGCCTCTGCCGCTGAGTTTTTGCTCGAGTTCGAGATCGTTTACCGATCCATTCTCGCTAAGTGATACGTTTTTTGGACTTTGTTTCATGCGAACAACAGAAGTTGATCGAGGTGTGCATAGCTTTAAAGGTCTGTCTTATTCTTTACCATCGTCCGTTGCCTTTCGTTCGACAGCCCATGCCAGAACCACGAGAACCGTTCACGAATCGCTTCCTGATCCCCCGATTTCTCTGCATCATCCTCTCCGACATATACTTGACGCGATCATGCGAGTACGCTTCGCCCGTGGCCAGATTCAGCTGAAAATTTGATCCTGTAGCGTGAACCTGTTATCCGAGCGAGTCTCATTGTTTTCTGTTCATCAATTGCCTCTCTTATTTAGCTTACGAATGTACTTGCTCCGGTAACAGATTACAGACAATAGTTTGCTCATGATATCCTGCGTTCTCTGATCATTTACTGTAAAATTAACCCTTTTGGTCCTTGGAGCACGTTCATGTCTGTGCTGCCAAACTGACTGTCCTGTCCGAATCTGGTTTACAGTGCATACAATGCATGCATGTTGCAAGCTGAAAGCTTCCGAGCTGAAAGGGTTAATCGCCACGATGCCGCGTGTCGTGCCTAACTTTCGTTGCGCCAACTATCAACTGCCAAATGCGTGCCATCTCTCCTCTTGTTCTCTCATCGTAATCACATGCTGTCCTATCGACATAGCGATAGAAAGTCTATCTTTACTAGTGACCGGATACTAAACCGATTCAATTGCAGAACAACGTGCCTGGATACGGGGACGGGGCGAAGGAGGACTGCAGCGATCTGCCGCCAAACCAACGTAAGAAGAGACTTCAGCAAAGGCTCGACGAGATTCAGGCGAAGATCCAGCAAGAGACAGCGGCGAGGGACGGTTTGATGAAGATGAAGGGCGTGTACGAGCAGAACCCGGCACTCGGCGATCCAATGAGTATAGAAGGACAACTAAATCAATCGAGCAACAAGCTGGATAAACTCGGCGCGGAGCTGGCAAAGTTCCAAGGTTATCTCGAAGAAGCGATGCGCGCTGGCGTCAGTCTGTCCAGGTGACCTTGCTAGTTCTCATCTAGTTTCTCTAACCGTAGAAATTCCATTTCTTGAAGTTGTGCCTATTTTTCAATGAATTTCTTTTTAGTCCCAGTCAAGCACCGCGAAAGCCTACCAGCAATGGATCCGCGACCAGACCGTTGAGCTCCAGGAGATCTAGCCATTCGGGGGGAGAAGAGAGTCTCTCGAGATCAGCGTCCGATTCCAGCGTAAGCAACGCGAACGCCAATCAACCGATACATAAGAAAAGTGCTCCCGGCACACCGCAACCCACGCACGGGTAAGCTTTTTAATCGACACCGTTGATAGCCGCGGGATATCGACCTCAGGAACTCGTCCTGCGAACAAGTTCTTCTCTTTTTCTTTTTCCGCTCGATTTTTAGTAACAGAAGAATCGTTGCGATAATTGCCAGTGTCTCTCCGTCTTTCTTTCCCTCGCTATTTCTCCATCTGAACTCCTACAGTCTAAAACACAGATCAGAATTTTTAACTAGACCAATTAGACACGCTTTTCGCTTTACGGTACTGATGCACAGTTCCACGAATAGCCCGGAATCTGGTCTCGGGGAATCGAGGACGTCTCTACCTGGTAGCGGCGGCGAAGAATATTACGTTGACGAGATCGATGCACAGCCACCATTAGGAACGTGTAGGGCTCTGTATCCATTCGATGGTATGTATAGAATTGTCTGAGTCTCCATCGTGATTTATAGATTAAGGATCTTTGAATATTGATAGTCGAATTGAGTGTGAAAATAGGAGACGAGTGTTTTGATCTTGAACTTCGTATCTACAGCTACCAGTGAGGGGTCCATACCGATGTTCGACGGCGAAGAGCTGTACATGATCGAGTTGGACCAGGGGGATGGCTGGACTCGAGTCCGACGCATCTCGCAACCGATAGAGGGCTTCGTGCCCACATCTTACATCGAGTGCCACCTGTTTAACACTTAGCCGCTACTCCTAGGACGTTAAACGATTACGTAGCGAGCGGCGAGTCGCGCGAATGAAGATGCGAGGGTCTTGAAATGCTATTTGGTTCAGTGCGATACATTGAATGACGAAGAATAGCTACCTTGCGGGATTTCCCGGCTGGAGGGTCTTGTGTTGGTTGATAGGCACATAGGATTCCCGGAACACTGCTACGTTATAATCGTGGGCCTAAACGTTACCGTACGATTCTCGTATTTGCGTACGAGCGCAAAGATTCCGATGATGTGCCAACGGGTTCGACATGCCTGGTAAGATCGATAGATTGTGCGAAATGTTTAGTCAATTACGCCCAAAGCGCTACCCTCTGTTCTCCGTGTCGTCAATTGAACGATACAGAAGGAATGAAGGATGTTAGGAAAGTAGGACGGAGAGGAGAACAAGCTCGGGCTCCGGCTTGTTAACGAACCTCGACTCAATGAATCTTGAAGGATAATCAAGATTGACCGTAGAAAAATCGGTCGTCCACGCATCGGATACTTCTGAAGTACGGTACCGTTTTCTATGAAGAAGCACACCCTGATCACGCTTGACCAGCCTTGGAAATGTGCCTCTGTACTTTGGTCGTGCACAGCCGAACAATTAGCAAAAACACTGCTGAACGAAAGTAACATACTTTTCATATACCACGTAATAACGCGCTCCGCCTATACACGCGTGTCGAATATACACGAACAACAGAATATTGTGCGATTGTGTGTAACTGTACGAATTTTCTCTATCTTGTTTCCCCTGTATATCGACTCGATTGTGAAGCAGGCGACTCATGGACGATTCACACACTATCTTCGCTGACGACCAAGAAACCTACTAGCGCTTTCAACTATTCGTTTTGTTCGCGTGGACATGCTACAGTACATCTATTAACCGGGCGATCTTTCAACGCTGAACAAAAGCAGTCTCTTTCTCTCTTTCAGCATATTAAACAAGAAACTGCTCGAAAGATACGCACTTAAGTACAAAGGACGAGCGAACTCGTCTTCCGCGGTTAACAGATGACCAGAAGAAAGTATACTCGTACACGTTAACGTTTCTTGTCTCCGCTGACGATAGCGTATGCGACCATTTTACAATTCTGTTGAGTCGTTATCGTCTTCTATTGTTGTATTAGTTTATTAATCGACGTCTTCGTTTTTAAGCTCAAGATGAGGGTGATTAGGTGGTGCTCTGTACAGCAAGTAGACCTCGACGAGTGGTCAGCAAACGAGTTTTGTTTCTACGATGTTGCCTGAATGTGAATTTAGTTAGGATATATTTCTGTACATATTGCAAAGGGATATGGGAGGAAGAACGGGAGCGAGTGGTACACGTGTGAGTGCCAGGTTCGATGTATTCTGCGAGCCGTTGAGTCTCCCTCCGTCGACGGGAACAACGCGCAAAACGATAGCGTTTTCGAAACAAACCCCACTTTTCAACGCTGAAGTCTCCGCATGTTTTGGGGGAGAACTCAACCGCGCGCCGCGTTACAAAGCCTAGATTCGTCCTAGATTCGATTGCGATGTATCGGAGTCGTGTAGTCGTATATATTCTCGCGTATCAAAAGTATGTCTATGTATATAATTATATCCATATACACGTATACAGGTTTTTTATGTTCACGCCAACACTAGCCAGCGTTTTTCTTGCAAATAGTAAACATTGAGAACAAATAAAACAGAATAAAATTATACTGCTTTTGCAAGTAATGTAATATAATTTACTATTTGAGAAAAACGCTGACTAGTGTTGCGTGAACACCCTGTATATTTATGTAGAATCTTGGAAGAAAAAAGAGGGAACTACCCATGAAATTCGACCACGTGATCTATTCACTCATCGTAGTTGATCTTGTAGCAACAAACTTGCTTCTGCTCGATGGTTGCTTCTTTCTTCCTGTAACTTGAACTATATATCAGAATCTTCTATTTCCGAATTTTCCTCTTCTTATTCAGATTCAGACTTCGTCGGATTTGTCGCCGCATTCGGATTGTCCGATTCGAGCTCTCCTTGTTCCTTTTCTTTATAAGTTCATTCAGTTTGCTTCATAACACACGTGCCTTCATTGTTTTTATCTGGTCTATTTTTATTTTGTTTCCATTTTCTCCTCTTTCTATGACTGTCTTGTCTGCTTCGTTTACATCCATAAATGAGTCTACGCTACGGTTGTGCACATTTGACATACCACCAATTTCCTTGTTTGCACTCATTGTTACTTCTTATTTCTTTTCAGGTAGCACCTCCTTCACAATTCATGTACTTTCAACGGTTATCACTCACTTAATTTGCTTTCACTTTCACTTTCGCTTGCGTGGAACTGTATAATTTCAACGAATGCTTCACTTAACGTCATTTGTATCTGTTTTCGTATACGGTACGACTGCCGCATTATCACTATCTCGTTTTCGTGTTTTTACGTATAAAAAATCGCGTACTTTTTACTTTTTAATTCCGACTGAGACCCCAAATATATATCGGTCATTGTAGCCAATGAATGACGACGCGGGTTCGAGTCCCGTAGGTGGTACCCTCTGTCTTCCCCAAGATTCAACATTTATATATATATATATACATACACATATATATAAATATATATAGTACTATAATCACTCATTAAAAAAGAATGTAGCTTCGATATACAAGATATGCAAGTGTACGCAAGTGTAATACTGAGTAAACGTGAAAAAGAGATCAGTGGCTCTCTCCTCTGCCGCAGCTGCTGCCAGTTCAATAGCTATTACTTGTGTCGCTCCGACGTACGCAATCTTATTGTTAAGTCTTGAGTCGCGCGTTTGTGTCGAGGGATTGACGGAACAAAGCAAATAGCAAAACTTTCGTAAAGCCTTTTACTTTTCTCTCTGTCTCTGTTTTCTACGAATTCACGTAGTCACAATATCGCTGACAAAGCTTGCAAGTTGGATTACACGGAAGCCACGGTGATCAACTTCTTCATCACTACTTGCCATGAAGTACTTTTCGCTCTAGCATACCAATCCCTCACATCGCGTCTGTGTATCACACTTTGTGAAAGTGTAAAAGAGAATCGTTTACGATAGAACGAGAAATGGAATTAAAAGAAAGTCTGTAACGTCTACCTTAATTCATAAAATTAAACCGCGTCCATTCTATGTATATTTTGTGATTTTATATTCATGAACAAGTATTGTAGATAATTAACTCTGTGACTCATACGTTTAATTATTATTATTATTAATTATTATTATTAATATTGAAAAAATACAGGTACTAAACCAATGTGTCGCGTTGGTATGTGTTTTATATATATAGTTGCTAGACTGCGGATATTGTGCATAGAGTTTTATGGTGTCTTAAAATCTATTTCTATTCGGCTCTTGTGTCTTGCAATCGATGCAAAACATTTTTATCTTGTAAAAAGATCCGTAGTCTAATGATTACCACACAACTCCAAACCCCTGCCTCTTCTAGCTTCACTAAATGCTGCGCAAGTCGTTGTTGAAGCGATGCGGGTCAAAGAAATGAAGTTGTGATCTATTATCATGTTTCTTAAAAGTATATTGCAACATTTCGCGGACAATTGACTAGATCGGAAATACAAATTAATACATTCTGATGTGTATTGTGCATGTACACAAAGTTATGTATAAATTAAATATAAATGTTCTTGCAAGCTCGTTGCAGATTCACAATATACATATCTAAAACACAGAAAAGCTAAAAATTCTCGCGTTCATCAACAGTTGTCCTTGGTGCACGCGCTTTTACGTATATATATACTTTTTCACATTTTTCATTTGCATAGACAAAATAACAATTATTCATGGCGAGGATGTTAACAGTCGATCACCTGTGCATTGGCAGTCGTATGATTTCGTTTTACACAATATATATACACACATGGATATATATATCTAATATACATGTCGCAGTATGTCAAGTCCACGCGTAAAAAATAATAAAACGTATCTTAGATTTATAGGATATTTAATCGAAGTTAGTAAAAATATGATAATAAGTTGGTTCGGCAGCTCGTGGATTTTTCGTGACGTAGAATCACAGAGGTATACGGTTGAACGAGCGGATAACCGATTAAAAATCTAGAAAAAATAAGTAAAACACACGGTAGAAAAGAAGAAGCGAAGTGACGATCGATCGATATTCATTCACGAGATCAATGAAGAAAAGTCCCAGGTACACGGCAAGCCTCTGTTGTTTTAAGTGCTCGAGGAGAGTACAAATGTACGGTCGGCAATAAAGCGTTGTTGCTTGGCTTCCTGTGTGATTCTTGCCGCTTTTCGCCACACACGTTCTTAGTCAGTCATATATACTGTACAAAATTGTCGCTATTCTTTCTGAACTTGCGCAACGAATTGTTTGCAAACCCTTGAACAATTTTAGTCAAGATGAAACGGAAGCAAACTACATTAGCGCGGGATGATCTGCCGTTGTGACAGATTCGATTGTTTTCCTCAAATTAACAATCTTCCTCATACAGTAAGATCTTCCCATTCCTCGACTTGCCTAGGCGACAGTTCGATTCGAATTCGGGTCAAGGTACTGAGAAGATCATGCATTCTGGCCGACAACGGATTTGCTTGAAGATCAATGAATTCCAAAACGGGTGCATGCCTAATTCTTTCAACGTCCACATCTGAAAATGAAATTGGATCCATCAGATTGATAGTAGAATTTGATTAAATAAGGTTTTGAGGATACCTACCAATGATATAGTTGTTGTTGGCATGGAGATACTTCAACTGTGGTATCCGATAAGTAACTGGTGGCAAAGCAATGAAAGTATTATGAGAAATATTCAGCCTTTCTAAGGCTTGCAGTTCGGAAAGTTCCTCTGGCAGCTTACTCATTTGATTGTGACTCAGATTCAACTCTAGAAACAATTCATCCATTTGAATTTCGTTTACAGAGAAACTTTGCTGCTTGAAAAAAACACACAGAGTTTAAAGAAGCGATACAACAATTACACACAGAGTAAAAAGACAATGTATTGGGCGATGCTCAAATAAGTGTATGGAACTCACCTGTGATCAGTGAAAATTTTACAGCAAATTTTGGTGGAATCTTTGTTATCACATTTCCAGAAAGATCGCATCTTTTCAATTCCGTGTGTCTCATTAAATGATAAACTGCATCAGGTACTTGCATCAACTGGCATTCTGATAGATCTGAAACAGCCATTCAAAGAAAACGTTATAATCGTTATGTAATTACTGTCCTTTCTTTCTTTAAATAAACAGAAACTTCGTAGATGGGATAAAAGCAAATATGCAATTGTCGATGCACGGGAAACAATGCTGCGACCATTGTATTGTGCTGTTGACCGATCAGCTGATCAATTAGGTCAGTGTATCAATATTATGCGACCAATAACAATTGTATTATTACATTCCCAAGACAGTGTTTCGGGCATTGATGTGTTCGAACAATGTTAGCCCTGTAGTAGGAAATAGAGATGATAATTACACAGCAATTCGCGAACAATGCCCCCTTTTTATAAAACCCGCGGTACACCTGTAGCAGCTGAAACTAGGTCACTAACGATATCAAAGTAAGTACACGGTTTATGAGAAATACAAACAATATACGAAAAAAATTCAACCAAGCACAGAGTATCGATGACATAAGTAACTGATTTTTTAAATTCTCTCTAAAAAACAATTTACCAAGACTTTCGTTCTCTTGTGCTTCTTCGCAGCGCAATACCACTCTCGTGACAGCATTCGCCATCTTGCTGAGGTGGACTGACTCGCTACAACTTCCCGAATCAGTCGTGCGATCACTCTACGGCGAAACATTTATTTTCGACAAAATTCAAGAATAAATAGAATCCGTTTGCTGCCCTTGGCATTCATTCTACATCCCGGAAATCTGCACGACGCATGAGCGAAACGTAGAACTGGTATTTCTTATTTCATAGTGATCTCGGGCTGAAATATTTCACACGTCACTTGCACGTTTCTATGCAGTAGACGAATTGTAGACTTTTACACATTTGTAGTAAATCCAATCGAATGTAACCTACTGAGGCAGAGTTTCGATAAAGTTGAATGCAAGTCGAATATTATTTTCCCAGAAAACGTTCGTCAGTGTAGTAAGCTTCCGCTTCCTTCTTTTACGAGTTAGTTCCTGAAAGTACTATATTTATAGAAATGCTCGTGGTCTGTCGATTATTTACATTTTTAAATTTTCAGTTGGAATTTTAACAAATAGAATAGTACAATCGATTTCGTTTAAATAGAATGAAAGTAGATGCGGGACACTCGCTTGTTTGATACCGCGATGAAGAGCTTGGTCGCCATATTGGTCGCACCTGCGCGTTTAATACGACTGCGATCCCGCGGTTCTGCAACTTAAATCAAGGAAAGAAATATGGAAATCTAAGCTAAAATGCGATTACTGTATAGATCAAAAAGAACTTTATGTTGGACGTTATTATACGAAGGAAGCAAGGGTACGTGTCCGTCAGTTTTAAGTTAAACTTCCTTCTTTGGAAAATTTACGATTAGTATAACTAGTATCGAAATTTCCGAACATAAAAATTTTGATTTAACGTGTTTTGAACTTTGTTCTGTAATAGATAATGTAAGGAATAATCGATATTGATATATGCTAGTATGTGATTGAAAGGTTTTTTAGTAACAAATGAATCATAATCTGAAACAGGGGAAATACGCGTGTTCAAAACGCTACAGAATGGGTGTACGGGTCCGAAGTGACCCGATATTGGTTGAGCGAGCCAAAGGAACGAACCGGTTGTTTTACCGTACACATTGACAGTGACGATGACTTTTTGCAGTAAAGTAGTAAATAGCATCTACGGCAAGCTGCCATTTAAGGTTACGTTTCCATAGATGGTGGCGCCACGTACACAGTCATACAGGTACGCGTGCATGAAGGGTTGCATACACTCTCGTATTCTAGCATGTTGATCCATGCACGAATGAGAAAACCGGCTTGCGTGTAACAGGGTCGGAATTATTCACGTTTCAATCGAAACCAGAAATTCGTCCACCAGTGGATTCGCAACTCCCACAAATCATATCTATTTCCATCAATAAATATTTTTAGAGCATGTATTAATCTAAACTTCTGTTTCAGGGTATTTCCACGATCACGGACAGAAGTCTAAAGTGAGTCACTCGTCCAAATAGCAGTATCCGGTTCGTCGCAACGCTATCATAGAAGAAAATAGACGACGATGCATCTGTGAGTCTCTTTCATATAGTCTTAATCAGCAACATGAATACAAGTAAACCAACAGCAGTCGAAATAGTCGACATAGGGGTTTCGATTTAAATGAATTGTTTTTCATGCTAAAAAGAAGACAGTCTAGGCTAAGCAAGGAGACAATAGGATGATCGAGTAAGCAACACAACGGATGAGTAATCTAGCGCGGATCTATCGTGGGCTACATGTTAAAAGGATCAGGAAGACGGAACGACACTCGCCCGGCATGCAAAGCGTGTGCGTTTACTCTGCCAAGGCCCCGTAGCGGTTCACTATTCCGAGATTGACCTTTCGTATACGTCGGTGCTTCCAAAACGTGCAAGAGATCTTTTCTGTTGATGGACCGGTTGGCTCGCGGTTATATGGTTATAGCGAAATCGGCGTCAACGGTCCGCAAACGCATTTACACGACGGAAATAGAACGGTTTTGCTCGAGATGAGAAACACCATCGTTTCCGGAAGCGCAGTTCAAACGCCCATTTCTCGAGATTTTCCGTGTTACGGTAAAAACCATAGGGACAACTGGTGGCAGAAAAGAATGCATGCAAGGCATAGGAACGGTACGCTATTAAATTCGCATTGTCTCGTTTCACACGATGCTTGGCTTCCTATCGTTTCCACGTAATTATTGAGGGTCGTGAAATTTCCGCGCTAGCGCTTAAACTGCGCCTTGGTATAGAAAAAAAAACGAGCGCGCTTATACTCTTAGACTCTTACGCGTGCGCGCATCGTCTGCGTTGCTCGGACGGCAAGCACGGAACAAAGACCGGACACGAGTTGTGCAACGAGATGTTTATCCGAGCAATTATCTATTCCAGAGAACCCCGACCAAGCATTTCACTTTTATTCCAAATGATGCACGGTCGAGGACTACCGCCACCTGTTACGTACGACTACCTGACACATACGAGTCGTGATAGACCAGCTGGCACCCAATGCATCGTGCTCGAATTTGCTGTTGATCTCTTAAGTCTTAGAGTGGAGAAGCTATCAGCGCATCGAGAAAAAGCATCAGAGACGATTGTTACTTGGAAACTCGTTGTGGGGACATTTCTTCCCGAAGATCGTTAACGAGTATTATTACAGAGACACGTAGAACTCCTTGAGTACAGCTATATCGGCTACCTCTCGCTCTCGTTTTCTCCGCATCGAGACTTTCGCCAGTTACCGATTAGAAATCTCGCGTTTGCTTTTAACGGATCTACCGTTGCGTTGCGTTGCATTTCGAGTTGCCTGAACGGGCTATTTGTTAAAGAGATGCGTGGTTGTACTACTTTTTATGGGTCGCTATTCATCTGCTCTTCATGGACGGGCTGTTTCTTACACTGCTAAAATGTTAACAATTAAATAGAATGAGTATTTTGCTCAAAAAATGATGAAAGAGACTCTGAAGAGAGGATGATCACACAATGCAGAGTGGTCCTGACCAAAGCTGGACGATGCGGTATTGAGAAAGGTCTGAAATAAATCCGGGTGGACGGATAAGGCGAGGACCAGAGACTCGTCCAGCTTTCCAGGCTGAAACAGGAAGCCAGCGATCCACGGGGTGTTTCGACGGTCAGATCACGATCGTCGATCGATCGAAGACGAAATGCAACCTGCGACAATTGGTCACGGTAGTTTGAAAGTCGAGCTCATTACGGGTCGATCGAATGAACGAATCAAGGCCGGCCAGAAACGTGTATCGCGTTGCCAACATTGTTAGTCACCTAACTGAACGAACCGTAAGGTCACGCGCGTCTATTAGCGTTAGTACCCTTGTCCGTGCACTTTGACGGTGTAAGGTTCACAGTATCGACGAAAAAGCTAGCATGATCGCGTGCAGTCATTCCAAGTTGCACGCGAACGGCATGGCAAACACAGTTCGATGCATTGTTGAACAGTACCACTTTCCTTTCTCGCTTTTGCGCGCGTTGCAGGACTGCTTTCGATTTTTGTGGCGATAAACGATAGGGTTGCATGGGTTGCCTCACTGACGAATTTCTAAGTGGATTATGCTAGTAGGAGGTCGGAGTATGCATTGTGAATCAGACTGCATGAGATCTGTGGTTTCCTCTGTTCGGGGTAGTCGGAGTGACGCACATGCTTGAGAAACCGATTTGCGAATAATCCACCGGATTGAGATTAGCGTGCAAGCAACCACCGATCTGTCTCGATGATTAATTTGCGGCAACGTCTCGTGTTGTACACAACCTTAACATTGTCCGACAGCTTATCGGACCATCGCTTATCGAAGCATCGATGACAGTAACTACGCAGTCAAACGCAGTTTGTTTCAGTTTCCCGCGAAATCCGCGGTACCGGCGTTCGTCACGCGCAAAGAAAGTTTCGTTACGATCATCGCCAGATAAGAAAAGCACCAGTGGAGATCATGAAACGTTTTCCCCATGCGACTCGTCAAAGCCAAAGCGAAAGTGTTCTACCTCGAATGCGGAAATACACCTTGTTGTAGAAAGTATGTAACGCCGAGGAAACAATTACATAGCTTCGGCGTCAATTATACAATGTTTTCAAGATAGGTATAACTTTAAGACCGTTCACTTGTTAAAATCGATAGCAGTTAGCGGATGATTCTGATGCATATAGGACCTACCTAGATTGCAATTGTCCTGAGCCTCCTCGCACCGGGAAACTACCCTAATGATTGCCCGGCCCGCCAACTGAACGCAAACAGCCATGGCCACGTTTCTCTCCCCTTGCTCCGGAGATACTTGTTGCACTTGTTCACCATTGTACGAAGGTGGTCTCATTTTTTCTGTTATCGACTCCGGGAAAAGGCAAGGTACAAACAATCGTTTCAATTTTCTCGAGATGTTCTCTCCGTGTGCACCACTCGAATCGCTCCAACCGAAATGGAAATCCACGAGGCAATTAGTACACGTGTCTATTGTTTTCTTCTTCAGGGTATCGATCAGCACTCTCGCCCCTATCAAGAAACCAGCATGTTTCGATGCGAGACACCACTGTTCCGGCCAAGCTTTCTACTCTACAGAAGTCAGAAGAACATCGGCAAGAACAATCAGATGAACTGGGATCGCACCGCTTCGGACACACGATTCTCCACGGTCTCTGTGTCCCAGCACTCGTGGAGAAGAGCGAGAAAGAATCCAGAGCAAAGAGAGCGTTTGTCTCAAGTGACGCAGCCTGGCACTGACGCGCGTTACTGCACGCGGTGCTATTTAAGCCCTCGTCGCGAGTCGCCGCGAGGCTCTCCCACCAGAGATGCATCTTGGATCAGCTGACTACTTTGTTTCGATTCCCTCTCTTTGTTTGAAAACAACTGTAGGGATATGTTGCGCGCACACGTTGCAACGCGGTGCGCAGATTGACCGCAATCGGCAACCTGTCGAAATTGGTGCTCGTCGTTCAACAGATGAAGGTCGCCTCTAGATCTCCAGGACCTCTTCCGCTTTGTCTCGCGGGACAACGCGGCGAGATCTTTTCGGGAACCGATTTAATTTTCCGCGTTGCACCTTGTCCGCGAGTCGAGGTCAGCCATTGAGTTTTTCCCTATCCAGAACAGAAATAGTCGGACACACGGTTGTGGCCGCGCGAAGGTCTCCACGGACAACTTCTCTGAAAGATACGTGAACAGCCGGGTTTTCGATGGAAACAGGAAGAGCTCTACTGGATGCAAACACCTTCTATGACTCATCTGACGACGCGAACATTGCCGCAACAAGCTCCGTGTTCTCGATTGCGACGATTAGATTAACGCTTCGTTATTATCGTCCTCCCGTATCCTATATCACTCGAGGAAAAGCGACAAAAGCTTCTCGCAGTTTCGACGACTGCGTTACAGCCGCGCTTCCTGTTACGCTCTGTTACGGAATCCGCGTTCCCCTGTATCGTACTCTTTAATTAATGCCAAGTTTCTTTCATCTTTAATTCATGAGACGTTAAAGAGCAATTTCGAACGTAGATCAATATTTCCGGTGTTATCCGTTTGTTGTTACGCAATGGGAGAGGCGTGAAGGAAGCGTTTGCGATCGCGTTCGTCGGCCGCTTTATGAAACGGTTCTCCCCGTTGTTTGATTCTGTGTCGCTGTTCGGATATTTTATTTCATGTTCTATCGCGAGGGGTTACATAAACGCGCAATTAGCGGCGCACCTCGCGCGCAACCAAAAGTCCTCCTGGCCGCTCGGGTCTGACGCGCTTCCGGCTTGCCGCGTACGAAGGCGAAAGCTTCGTCGAGCTGTTTCTCTGAAAGATATTCTTTAAACACTAAAAGCGTCGTTAGAAGTACAAGGTCACGCAAATGCAAGAAACGACGATAACCGTCGTCGTCGCCGGCACGATGCCTACTGCGCCATTGCACGACACTCTTTATTCCAGCGAGCCTTTCTGCGGGGCTCTTCCCACCGTTTGTTTCCAAAGATAACGCCGAGGGTTTGTTTTCAACAGACAAGAGAAATAACATGCTCTTTTCAGGAATAAATACGCAGTGGTCCGCGAATCAAAGAAGTAGAATCGGTAAACGATGATTAGACATGCTAGCCAAGTTTTACTCGATTTCATCTACAGTACCGATTTGTTCTTATAGGAGATATCAGACAGTCTCTGGTGGAATTGCCGATTGACAGAGCATCCTGTAGATCGGAACGAAGAGCACAATTAACGAAGGAGCCATTTTAAAATGGAACACGTGCACGGTCGTTTCGTCGCGATAATAAACAACGAAACGAGCGCGTCTGGAGCAGTTGGCAAAATTGCCAGCTCCAGCCTCCTGTCCTCTTCCCCCCTGTCACGTCTATCGCGGACAAAAGAGAGCAGCGAACGGAGTTTTGGCGCGCGACGTGCGTCGCGGATTCGAGATCAAGAAGCGTGCACGTTTCGCCACATTAAACAACGATTCTACGGCTTTCTCCTCGAGATCCGCCGCGCTGGTTGGCTCACGATCGCAAAATGCTGTGGGAAATTTGTGCCTCGATACTCCGACGAAAACTGTCTTATTCAAACAAATACAAAGCGTTCGCTTTTGTTCTCCAGGTGCCGAACAGTTTCCAGGAAGAGGAGGATTCGACAGCCTTGGGGTATTCCAGGATTATTAGCTGGAAAACAATTGGCCGACCGTCGGTGGATCGTCATCGATCGGCTCTTTTCTTCTCCGGAGGACTTTGCTCTCCATTCATCGCGCAGCCCAGCGCCCAACAGGGATAAAATGTTTATACGAATCGTCGGTATGCTTGGCACGCGTCCAGAGGATACTGCGCGTGCATTTCGTGGACCAGAATAGATTCGCCGGCCAAAATCTCCCATGACTTCTCGTTCGTCGTGCTCCTGTTCGGTTTTGCGCGCGGAGGAGCGTGCGCGTGCGAGATAAAACCCGCAAGCAGATCGAGATCGATGCACGCTGCTTCTGCGCACACATGTGCATCTCTCTGCTTTTCCCTCTGTCGCAATCTCTCTCTCTCTTTCTTGCTCGCCCGTTCGCGCGTATATCAGCTTGAAACGCGTTTTCGGCTGTTCCAGTCGCCGGCGGGTCTGCTCGAGCCGTATAGGCGCGGATCGACAGATCCGGTGCCAACGACACGCGTCTCAACGAGAACAAGTAGATCATTGGCACCGCGGGTCGTCGATGACTTTGCGTTTCCGAAAACGACGCGCAATTTTACGGCAGACGCGAGATTCTGCCCGATTGCTCGCCAACTCTGGCACGTCACCGTCGCAGATGGAAACAACGAGATTCCGCGAATAAAATCGCGCGGAGAATAGATTTTCATTTTTTCATTCGGTGACCTTTCGGTCGTAAACGTTTACGGAGACGCAACGCGAGGCAAGCGAAACGGGTATGAAATAAAATAAAATATTAACGAAATCAGCAAAGTAGATGCAATACAGTTTAGACCGATATAGACCGTGCGATACGATAAAGTGAAAAAAATATTCGTTGAACGAAAACTTTGAGTTTTAGAGGACAATGGTAGTTTTTCTGAGTGCGGTAGCAAAGCGAATGAAGAGCGCTCAGAACTACGGATTCGTTGCGAGCGTGTAAGGCGTTGGCCCTATAAAATCGCTCGACTTTGACGCAGATTCTTTGTGCAGCTACTGCGTCGTCCGTTTTTCAAGTATTTTCATGTTTACCCAGAAGTCGGACGCCCCGTGCGGAAACTTCGCCGCAAATTATAGGCGGGCCGACCTCGATCCTCTTGATTCGCGCGTGTTCCCGCGTCTATTTCGCACCAATCAAATATTTTCCGACACTGCTGCCCGTTTCCCCGCTCTCAACAAATTCGTTTTCTTCTCGTTTTAATAATCTATATTAATTTCTTTATATTGACTTTACATCTTTTTAACAATGAGTCGTAATACCTTGCGAAGCCAAGAAATATATTTGTAATATACATTCAAGGCTTGTTCAACCTTTGAGTTTATTATGGATGGAATTCTATCGTATCGCGTGTGTTCGTTTTTATCCGAATGTGTATGTACGTGCGTATTGTGTGGTGTACACCTTACACGGTTGAATTTTGCACGTAGGCAATGTACGGGCATCGTTAAATCAGTCGCAGCTGACGAGGTTTTCGTTGCAGAGCTGGTTCGCCGACAGTTGTTTCGTGATTTTTCGCAAGACAGAGATGTATAGAGATTATTCAGAGAATATGCGAGTTTTCGACAGTCGTTCGCTTATGACTTCAATGTCGACGAGTTTTACACTACTATTGATATGAAAAAGATTAACTCCTGCTCAAGACTATCAAACGCTACTACGAAATACCTATAATTTCCCGTTACCTCGCATCTCAACTCAAAGACACGTTATTTCGTTACCCTAATTGTAATACTTGACTAACCACAGCTACTTGAACCTACACCAATCGAGAGTTAGCAATCTAAACGCTGCGCGAACGCGTTCGACGATCCGCGTTTTACTCTGTTCTCTAGTAATACACGCATAACCCGTAAATACAAGCCTTTAATTATTTGGTGTTTTCTCCAATAAGCTATAAATGATAATATCATGGTCAGATTACTCACGAGTATTGTTTCGAGGCCTATCTCGGTATTCCCTTCGCACGTGCTTCGGAAAACATCGAAACCAAAGATTGCAGAGATGTACGTTCTTCGGCTTTTACCGTCTATTCAAAACATTTGCCGATCTTTAAATTAATAATAAGTGAATGTATGTAGATGTGATCGGATTTTTAAAGCTCGCGTTGAAAGTTCACTCAAGGGCTGTATAAATATGAGTGCGCTACTGTACTTTGTACAAAAACTTTGGCGAAAACCGAGGTGCACGGGACGAGGGTCTACCGCACACGAGTATCGCAGCACAATGTAAAAAAAAAAACAATCGAAAGAAGTATATCGTACGCTGTCGCTGACTTAGACCGATTTCGAGTCGCTCGGGTTGGAATGTTGAAATCGCAAATGCAGGAGCGGTTATTTGCCGATTTCTGCTCGCGGAACTCGAATCCGTTAAGAATCCTCGCTGGCCTGGGACCGGTCTAATGCTTCCTGCGCATGCTGCAGCCCGGCGCAATAGTGTAGGAGTAACACGCTCAGTGCTTGCACCCGCAAATCGCTCTGTGCGATCAATTTAATACTGTCCATGTCCCCGGTCTGCGCCAGCTCTAATCTTGAGGTAGTTTCGGCGTCGAGCGCGGTTTTCAGCTTACTCATCTGCGTACACGTTGAAAAAATCAGTTAGTTGGTCTCATTAATCACAGCGAGTGGTTGCATTTTCAACCTTTCAATCGATACAACGCAAAATTTTTAACTTGATCACTGAAAACTTTCAAATAGTAAAGATTTTGCTCCACAAATACTCGGCTCCACTTTAGATTCGTCTTTTTCCAGTTATACAGGAAAGTTGAAAGTACGTGTCCTTTTATTTGAAGGATCAAAGAAAAGAAGCCGAACATTCATGGAATAATAGGCTTGTTATCGCAAAGGATCTTACCATGGTGTTGATCTTCTCGACGCGCTCCCGTGGCTCGAAATGTTTATATAAAAATTTGCCGGTGTCTTTAGCCCTGGACATAAGACCATCGTCTAGATCCCCGGCTACCAAAGGTGCTGCCACGCTGGGCTCTGCGCCCTCCAACAGGTCTGGACTTATGCCCAAGCCTCCGACCAATGAATTCTAAACGTTTTAATAATTTAATCAGATTCGTCGGAGCGGAGTGTTTAGTTTAATAATCTTGTGATCCTAGAGAATGATGCGGCTGGCTCGACTTACAATGCAACAGGTAGCATTATAGAAAAAGAAAGATAGATAGATAGATAGAGAGAAAGAGAGAGAGAGAGAAAGAGAGAGAGAGAGAAAGAGAGAGAGAGAACACGTAGAGAGTTAGAAAAAGAGCGTGGAAAAGATGTGACCGGCAATCGCAAAGCGTTTGTACCAATTATCGCTCTATGAATGATTTGTAACAGTTGTAGAGATATTAATACGACCTATTATGTAAGAAGCGCAACGGTGACGGCCTTGACTGTGCATCTGTTACTCTAAATAACAATCAGTGACATGATCAACGTAAAACGGTGCGATCATTTCTTTTGCGACAGAACGTAATGAAGCCAGTGTGATAAATAGCGACGTTAGCGATAGATAGACAGAGAGAAACGAAGATGCAGGTAGAGAGGAGGAAATCCTATCGCACGCGAAGCGATCAAACACTTTGTTAATCAGCAAGCGTGATTAGTGCTGTTAAACTTGCTGGTGTAGAAAATTGGGCAGAAAGAGAGGAGGAATGGAACAGAGAAGAGGTAAAATTATATGAACAATTGTCGATTATATTTCTGTTATCAAGAACAGTCAGTGACCCTGGCCAGTAACTAACAACCGCGGTCAGTGACCCCAAACGTTGAAGAGGAAATCGCTAATTCTTCTCCGTTCCAAGTGAACAAATCTGTGGTATTAAATTCTACCTTGCGGGATGCACAGGGACTTGGGGGAAGACTTCTAGATGCCAGACCAGTACCGGAAGCCGGTGGTGCCAAGCAACTGGTACTTCCAGCCTTCTTCAGGCCCAACAGAGTGTTAGCTATACTAGCCTTCATGGCCATCATAGTTGCACCCTGATTGATCGGATCAACGTATTGGAAATTTATTAATACAATCTTCTATTGGTATTATTAGCTTACTGTAACGATAACGAAAGAAATGTGATTGTGATGTCTCGATCCGATTCGTTTTCTTTCATTCTGCTAGATCACCTACTAGCTTCTGTTACACGACACCGAAGCAAAACGATGCGTGTCTATACACGTACAGTGCTCACAGATACCGAATACTCAACAAACAAAGGTCAAGGTGCAATCCTACAAAAAACCTTCACCGCCCTCTAAGTACAGATGATCAGATTCGTTTTATTGGCAACAAATAAAGTGGAACACACTTAACAGTTGTCTCTCTATATACAAAGTACCAAGAAAATACTCTATTTTATATAATGATATGTGGTTTAAAAGTATACATTTTTCGAATTGTCCGAAACTGCAATTCCTTATATCGGATATGATCGTGAAGATATAGATATGCAAGATAATTGTAACTCTTCGTGGATTCTTTTTTCATAGAAATTCTACCTCGAGAAACTCAATATACATGTTCTTAATAAAAATAGAGAAATTACACGTTAAATACACGTTAATCACACGCTCGTTAAATTCGAAAGATTCCAGACTAGTTTCTCCGTACTGTGACCGTTTCTTGTTTCTCTGGACCAAATGGTAAAAGAATGGCGTCGCCAACACATCAACTTTTTCAGCGAGTTGGCAATACCATTTTCAGCGTTTAAGAAATACTTTTAGAACGTCTTGAGTACCTGTACAGTATCTTCGCAACTGGTTAGAGATATCTCTGGACCTGGCTCCCCAATTAGAGTATTAGGCTCTATTTCGTCGGTTTCTAATGCCATTGTTAAACTTTCCGCCCCGCAACTTCCTGACGCTTGACAGCGAACCTCGCATTTCTTGTGGCACACCATACCACAATCTCTGCATTGTACAGCATCCTTCAACCAAATCTGTATGGTTTAAAAAAAAACATTCTTTTATATTTTATTCAAAGCGGATTGTACATGATGGCTTAGCTAATCTTATGAACGTATATTTAAAAAACTATTGTATCAGGTCATCCCATAAGTCACTCCAAAAATATGTTTCTAACCGTTGATCTTTTATACATTTTACCTCGTTTCCGTATGTCCTATAATATTAAGTAGATTCACATTATTTATGGGACGGCCTGATAAAAAAATTCTGTATTGCTGTAATTTTTGTTTTCTGCAAAAATATAAAAATATAGATTCAAACCTTCTTTGTACAAAAATCACAGTGTGTTGCCCTGTGAAAGTGTGTTCTAATGAAATCGTGCATTTTCTTATCAATAATCTCCTCGTTTAGTGCTGGTTGCGTTTTGGCAGTCTCAATACTCTCCTTCTTCCCTGGATCGCTAGCCGTGTGACGATTTGGATAACTGGACTTCCACACGTAAGATAGCAAAATATCACCGTAACAAAGTGTCGGATCAAAACCAGAATAGCCTTGTAATTTCGCGTGGGTCGTTGTTAGAGAAGCTTTCAAACGGGTAAGGCAAGATTAGTAGAAATTAACCACTGCATCCAATCTTTGTATATTAATAATGATACATACTACTATCGGGTGGTAGTAAAGCATGGCATTTAAGATAATGACCAGTTGAGGATGTATAACATTGTGCTAGAATTAATTTCATAGGAACATTAATGTATCCTAATAATTTAGCAGGGAATTCACCACCTCTTACACGACCCCACACGCCAATATTTAAATATTGTAACTCCGAATTAATTTGAAAGTTTTTAGTTTCTTCGAAACTAATTAACGAAGCATACTCCTTTTCTTTTGTAGTGTAATACAAGTACGTTACATCTGTTATATAATTATCATCGTAACATAACTGGGAGCTAGTAGTGGACATTAACGATTGATTCGAAGTCGTTGAAATTTTTCTAGAGGGTGTAGAATCAGGTGTGTGAGCTGGCTCTTCTATAGCGTGTACACTACTTTTCCTTCTAGAGAATTTACTACTCATCTCCAATGCCTCACTGGCTTCGTTATCTGAATCTTTCAAGTCTGAAAATTTGATTTGGCTTTCGAATTTGATTTTATTACTGTCTTCTACGCTTGGTGTGTCTCCTCTGCTCGTTATAAGGTCCGTCTTCAATGATTTTTTGTCTGTTCCCTTCTCTACAGACAGCTTATCGCTGTCTATTTTCATACTGATTTGCTTATCCGATTCGGTTTTCGAGTATTTTCTTTCAACTCTAATAATAAATCGCCTCTGTACAGCATTTTTCACAAATTTGGCTACCTGGTTCATGCTAGACACTTTTTTACCATCTACAGCTACCAAAATATCTCCCTTCTTCATCTCGGCTATTGCCGCAGGACTTCCGCCTACTATCGTTTCGACTAGCACGCAAACATGCCCTACCTCTGGCACAAGTTCTTGCTTAAATACTACGCCGAGTTGTTGAGAACCAACTTTGCTAATTATCAAATCCAACACCATATAAGGAACTCCAGTATATTGAGTAAGAAACACCCATGGTGTCGAATCGACGCTTAATGTACAATAAATTTCAATTTGCGACTTGTCCTCTGCATTCAGCATGTTAGGTCCAAGATTCAATCTGCTCACTTCGAATAGTGATACTTTCAAAAAGCCTGGTATCAATTGAATATTGGCAACCTGAAGGAACATTTTTGTAAATTATACACTATCTCATTATTTCACAATTATGCAGAATTGCAATTGAATTACTGCATTTATTATGCTAAGTAAAGTAATGGATCGCATCTTACTTCAGATAAATCTACTGCTTCATCGTTCAGTCTGCGGAAGAATGGTTTGTATCGCAGTTTATAATGAGGTAGTGTATGCTTTTTACGCACAGCTCTTCGAATCTGACCAGTGATTAAAGAGATAATCTGTGGTTGTAATTGACGACCTTGAAATTGAGATTGTACCTCTAATTCGAGTATAGGTTCTGAATAAAAACTTAAGGACCAATGAGTATATGGAACACGTGTAAACTGCAGTCTGGCTCTACCACTGATCCTTTTCACTGCAACAGGTATTAATATTAGTTATACTCGAAATTTTTACAAAACCCTATATACCTTTAATATAACTTACCTTGTAAAGCCATATAGGCAGTTTTGCCTAATAACATTTTAACATCTATCGATAATTGAAAATTACCAGAATAATGCAAATCTAAAGCTAAATCCAATGACTCTAGCAAGCCCGTATCAGCATCTATTTTTGAGTCTGCAACTTCTAAACCTTTTATCGTAGGGAACTGTGTACCTAAATTTAAGTCTCGCAACTGCAAAAATAAAATAAAAGTTAATTTTTTCTAAACAATATCTTTGTAACTATTCTATTAGGTTTACCTTCACACTGTCCAACAATTTGCCTGTTGTGGACTGAGTCAATAGCTCCTTAAATTCATTGTTTAATTTTCTATGTAGCCACAAACGAACCCTTTCTGCATTTCGTAGTTCATTGAACAGAAACTGCAGAGTCAGATTTATTGCCAAGTTCTCATTGCCTTGGCACATAGCTTGACGTGATATGCTTGTATTAGAATTATTCTTTTCATCTTGAATTTGATCAAGCAGTTCCTTAGGTAACTCTGCCTTGCCATGTTGGATTGATTTTTCTGGTGGGCTTGCTAGAGGCGCTTGTTCCAAATACTTCATGAACAAGTAAAATTCCAATGCAAGCGTACATATTATACCGTACACAAATGTAATCACAGACACATAAATAAATTCAAAAAAGTCCATATTAAAATGTCACACAATGGAAACTCAATAGTTTCCTCGATTAAAATTGATGTATTCCCTACCAAAATCGAGAAATATCAAGAGCAATTGTAGAAATAGGCACTCTCTTGTGTAACAAGAAATAATGTAAATGTATAAAGTGTATTTGGAAGTTTATTTCTTATTAATATTCAGGACAGATGTTTCATTGACATTCGTCCGAAATATTAGGAACTTATATAATATTTCTGATATCCATCAATCATTAAAAAACATGTTATCTTTCTAACGCCGCATTACATTGTTGTGAATCACCCTCTACTCACGGGTCAACAATTATTCAGAACACTTTCACCTATTATTACGACGATCAAAATTACGGCATTGTCACGAAAATATAAAGACGCTTTCTTACAGTTTAAAGAATATACATATTCACAAAGAAACGTTTCGGCGAAACATTTTGAAGAATCTAATAACGCCGACCAACTACGAACGAAACGTATTATGACAGTTTTCTATTGATCTCGGCAGCCATGTTAGTGCCAGACAAGCTTGTCAAATTGACAGATTGTCTGATTGTCAACTTCATGTGATATTTACACTCGAAGAATATTTATGATTTATACGTCTTTTAATGGTTTGCGATATCCCAAATCTTGGAATTACAAATGGTATTATTGATAAATACATTTTTATTAGATGTTATAAAAATATATTTATAGAAATCGAATTGAAGGAAAATCAATATCAATATTCACTCAGTAAAACAGAAAAATGATAACTATGAAAATTTTTAATATTTTCTAATTTAAATCATACTCGAATTCAATCAGATGACACTTTATTTTTAAGCAATAATTTTGTATGAGTAAGAAAAATCATATAGTTTACATATAGAGTACTATCTAGATTGTTAGTTATAATAAGAAATGATTCATCATATTCATTGTTTTCAATGACCGTGCAAGCGTTAAATTACACGTTCAGCTGACGTAACATAACCTTATATGTAATTCATTCTTTTAGGTTTGCGTGTTTGTAAACAATTTATATAAAGAGTAAATACAATTAGATATTAATGGAGTAAGTATTATTTATGTTAATATATGTAAGATAATTCTCGAATTTTATATAAAAAGTTTTATCTTTTAGATTCATAGATACCTAAAATAGTCTGAATGGTCATAAGCATTAGAGAACATAACCTGATTTATATTTTCCAAATAAACAAATGTACGATACTTCGTTAATATGGCAGCTTTAATCAAAAAAAGAGTTTTGGCAGAGTTTACGCAGAGTCAGGTATGCTATATTGTCTCTTGTTCAATGTTTTTTTAATTTAATTTGTTCATTCAATGATATCTTGTGTAGGTTGTAACCGAGCCACCATTAAAAAGGTTAAAAACACTACGCTTAGCTTCTACATCAGGGAGTAAGAATGGAACAGAAGGGAGTTCTGCTTTAGCTTACATAGAATGTTTAGAGAAATGTAAATGTGGCAATGATGCTTTGCAGCTTCTCGTCCGTATATCCGATACCATAGCTTACATTCCTCCAGAGGAAGTTCCAACAGTTGTAAAAAAGTTGTCAGAGAGATTCACCATTGAAACAGAAGCAGCAGTTCGGGCTAAGATACTTTGGATATTTGCAGAACTAGGAGAAGTAACACATGATTCTGTGGAGAAGACAAGGATTGTCAATGAAACTGCTGAGCTTTTGAGAAATGAAGAATCCCACAGAGTAAAGAGCCAAGGCTTAGCAACTTTGTTAAAACTAGGAGATTTTCATAGGTATTTCATAAACATATATACATACATTTATTTTTGTGCAATAATAAAAAAACTGATGTTCTTTCAGGAGTCTTGTCTTAAAAATTGCTCGTGAACATTTACCAGACACCTGGCATGGTGTGCAAACGCGTTGTCTTTCTATCATTGGTAGATACTTGACTGCAAATACTGCAGATGACACATTAATATTTGTTGGCAACTATGCACGTTCTCAAGATCCAAGAGTTCGTGCTCAGGCATTTGAAACTATGGCAGAGCTTCATTCTCATAGAGGATGCAGACTGCCGGCGAGTTTCTTTGGAGAAGCTTGTGCCGCGCTTAGGGATGACTATGAGATTGTTCGGCGTGCGGTTCTAAAGTTGATATGGCTGTTAGGAAGAGAATATCCTGAGAAGTACTAAAATATAATTTTAGTATAAAATTACTCTAAACTTGTATTAATTGAATTGTTTTCCAGCATGATTATGGGTTCAGATGGAGAAGACACACGCATGGTAGACTGCGCATTCTCTCAAATCTGCAGTTTTATGGGTGATTTATCACCAAGAGTCAGAACTTCGGCAATGACACTTCTAGGTTCAATGAAAGGAGTATCTCAACGATACATAGAGCAAGCATTAGACAAGAAACAAAAGGTCGTGGAAGCAGACCGGCCAGAAGTCGAAGAGAAGAGTGGATCTTGTGGTGCATTTATTCATGGATTAGAAGACGAGTTTTTGGAGGTAGCATACTACATTTGTATATATTTAGAGGAATTAATATATTCGATTTGTATAATGAATTATTTTCAGGTGCGAACAGCAGCAGTTGAGGCGCTTTGTACGCTGTCGTTAGAACAACCGAACATAGCTAGGGTTGCTCTGGACTTTATGGTAGATATGTTCAATGATGAAATTCAAGATGTAAGATTGAGGGCTATCGAGTCTTTAAGGAGAATATCTGCAAGCGTAACGCTTCGTGAGGACCAACTGGAAACGATATTAGGTGCGCTAGAAGATTTTTCAGGCGAGGTACGAGAAGGTCTGCACGCCACCTTAGCTGCCAGCCGGCTAGCTACAAGAAATTGTTTGTATATGTGTGTAAATCGTCTTCTTGAAAATTTAACTCGTTATCCGCAAGATAGAGAGAGTATTAGAAGCTGCTTAGCAGCATTGGGAGCATCGCATCCATATTTGACGTTGCCTTTAGTACCCCAGCTTCTTGGTCGACACCCATTCTTCGACACACCCGAACCGGATGTGGATGAACCCTCTTGTATCCTTTTACTAACTATTTTTACTACGTAATAAATCTTCTCCTACAGTATTATTTTCTTGAAAAGACTCTTAACTACAAATAATAGATGCAAGTGTGTTGGTAATGATATTTAACGCGGCGTTCCATTGTCCAAGCATGCACGCTCTCTTCACAGAGCACACATCTAAACACTATCATTACTTGCGGGACACAATGCCGCATCTAGTTCCACGATTACGGCCAGCTATAACCAGCGGACCAGGTTTTGAAAGGGATGACAAAACTGATGAGGAGACTGAGCGAGGAAAAGAATTTTTGGAAAAAGTAGTCACAGGCGTTGAAAATGCAAGACCGGGTGGTAGAGTTCATACGCAGCTCCTAGAAGCTGCAGCCATTGATTTAGATCGTCTGGCAGAAATGGACTATCGTATGGAAGGAGCAGCGCGATTCACCGCTCTTTACATACGTTGTTTGTTGCTTCTGAAATCAGTTTTAAAAGAATTCTCGATGTCGTCTGCAAATTCGATATCAACCAGTCCATTCCCAAATACTACGACCAATGTTTCGGTTCTTCTTCGGAATACTCAAAAGTATGAAGTATTTCACATTTTTTACCATTACCTATAAATTGATAGTTTTTCTAATAAATAAAATTTTTAGACTGCAACGATTGTTCAGTGGACTAGGTGAAATCGATACGATGCTAGCCATTGACTTGTGGCTAAAAGCTTTGGCAGTTGAACTGATACGAGTCACAAGAAGCGTGACTGGAAGAAGTGCTCTTCCACTGACTCGATACTTTCTTTCTGAAGCAGACACCCTACCGCAAGATACGTCCAAGTTGCCGACGTTTTCTAGAGCTCTTGTACTTCAAATCCCGACATTAGCTGATGTTAAACCAGGATCATTAACGCGATTACTGTTACCGTTGCTTTTAACACCTGCGGCACAAGGTGAGGAACGACTACCAAGGCCATCGGTGTCAACGCGATTCTGCAGAGCCATCATAGAAGAACCTAGAGGCGACGCTGATGCCGCATTGAAATTCACCGGTGGTCTTCTACTGGGCATCCCGTTAACAGCTAAACTGTTGAATTTGAGAGACCCGAGCATACTTCGCGTTAAACTGAGACATCCTGATCAACAAGTCCAGTTACTGCTACCACGACAGTCTGATCTACGGTTACAAAATACGGAACAAAATGACTACAGACTGAAGACCACCGTTTTGTTGTCTCATCAAGTTTGGATGGAAGCGTGCAACGTAGAAATATCTCTTGCGCTTCTCGTACCATCAGCGGCACTCGACGATCCTTGTGTCATTGATCTCTGCAAACCGACCAAAGTGTCGATAGCACCAAAGCCGGTAAAGAGAGGTATCTAATGATATTTTTATACAACGACAAGAATGTTTTATACAATATTCGTTTCTTGTAAATAAATCCGAAATAAACTAAATCACATGTCAAGTTTGTATAATACAATTCTGAAAGATAGTCTAAAGTCATCATGGTTCGCGACATTGCTAATAATAAGACATCATAAATACACGATTTTAACTGATTGGGATGCTGCGATTCTTTCGTTAAAATAATAATTTGTATGAAAAATTGATTGTTGTATTCAACCTAGATATTGATGTACTACCGCCAACTTGAGAAAGAGCTTCCACTAAAAAAAAAAGACACGTTAGGCGATAAACTATTTATAAATTATAGCTACAATGTTTTGAAGTTTGAAATCGTTATCTAGTTACCCGCTGAACGACGGAGGTTTTTCTGCCTCTGGACTCTTTTGGGCTAAACTACTAAAAGTAAGCCCACCTGATTGAGTAGCCAAAGATTCAAACGTATTGTTGCCTCCTACGGTTCCAAAAACTTTAGATACGTTATTATCTATTGCTGGAGGGCTGCTCATTGGTGGTGGGGCTCCGAAAGCTATTTTAATTCGTATCATTAGTTTTTATAAATAAGAATGTACAGAAAGTAATATGATCCGAATTCGTTACCTGGAGGAGATGCAGTAGCACCAAACGTTGTCGCCCCGAATGCATCACCAAAAATTGGCTTCGAAGGACCAAATGATGGTGCTGACCCAAATACTGGTTTTGAACCAAACGCAGGTGCTTGTCCGAAACCAGATTGTGCACCTAGTACAGGTTGTTCCATACCCATCGGAGACCCGCTACCTCCAAATATAGTAGGTGTTTGTTGATAGGGGTATGTAAACTCAGTGTTCGGAGTTCCATCAAATATTGAGCCAGATTTTTGAGCGTTATTGTCGAAAAGAGATTTCGGAGGCGTACTAAAGCTGTTCATTGTAGTTGCATTTCCTCCAAAGATGGAACCAGACGGCGATGCTTGAGCGTTTCCTCCAAAAATGGAATTAGTGTTACTTCCGCTAAAAATTGAAGTACTCGCCGAAGTAGTTGGTACACCGCCGAATATAGATGTATTCGTAAAACTTCCAAAAGGTATGGAAGCAGGACTGATAATTGGTTTTCCAAAGGTGTTTGCTACAGAAGAAGCAGTCGGTGTACTTGGAAATTGAGTGTTCATTGTGAGAGCAGATGGTTTCCCAAACGGTGAAGTAACAGAGGTTGTCGTTGCAGTATCAAAGGTCAATGTAGATGGAGTACTGCTGCTGTTAACACTGGCAGTATTTGCAGGGGTCAAATTTGTGGCAGCCTCTCCAAAAGTAGGTTGTGGTAGAGAAGTTTGAAATGAAGAGACTGTACTAGATGTTGTTGTAACTGTAGTTGTACTAGTTGTGGGAGTGGTTTTGAAGTCACCAAATATCGACATAGGCATTGTCGTTGCAGTTTGACTTCCAAAGCCTGTGCCACTGATTGTAGCAGCAACAGTTGATGTGATTGGCGTAGTAGAACTCGATATCCCACCAAATATAGAAACATTTGATGTGGCAGTTTGATCCCCAAATAATGAAGGAGTAGCAATGGTGCTAGTAGCAGTAGTTGCAGGTACAGCTTGCACAGGACTAGGAAAAGTAGGAGCTTTCGACTCTGGAGAAGCAACTTTTTCGATAGTAACAGATGGAGTAGTTGTAATAGTTTCTGATGTAGGAGTTCCACTCGCCAGACCGATAGATATCTGCCCCAATGACATTTGAAAGCCAGGTGTTCCAAATGTAGGTTTATAGTTGAACTTTGAATCGACATTTAGATTATTGCTAGACACAGATGTTTGATTATTGCTCTGCAATCCTGTAAATAAACCAGTTAAATTCAACGATTCTTGTGTCTGAGGCGTTGTTGTTGCAGTTTGTGGTATTTTCAGGCTGAATGAACTTGTAAGAGCTGATGGTTTCGAAGCAAAAGAAAATGTTTGTGCGGCCGTTGATTGCGGCATCATAGTCTGCGAAGTGCTCTTAACGATTACAGCTGCAGCATTCGGAGTAGCAAAGCTAAATGTGGCTGCAGCGTCGGTTTTTGTAATTGGCGTTGTTGTTGTTGCAAGCCCAAAGTTCAACGAAGTATTCAAATTGACTTCTTGTACTTTTGTCGAAGATGCATATCCTGGTAATACATATTTCAGTGTACTAGTATTACATAAGTCGCTTTGTACTTTTGTAGGATCACTACTCGATACAACATCTTTGCTAGGTTTGGCACCAGATTCTTTAGGTGTAAACTTTTGTAAAACAGTTTCTTCAGGCTTCTGTCCTGGTGTACCAAACGTGATGGAATCAACTTTAGGGAATGACTTGGCCGCACTTGGTACATTAAGAATTAGAGTATTAGCTTGGCTGGATGTAACAGTATCGTTTGATTTACTAATTTGATTTGTGGCAAGAGTTACTGATGGACTTGACTTTTTCTCTGTCTGTGTGGGCTTAGTTCCAGCTGTAACAGGGAAAGCCACAGTATAAGCGGGTTGTTTTGCCTGTGATTTACTTTGCGTTGGTACATTATTGATTTCATTCGTACCGATTCTTGCAACTATGCTATTTAGTGAAGCTAAAGGACTTTGTTGTTTTGGTTTCTCGATGGTGGTCTGTTTAGCAACTGGAGTCTGTTTCGAGGCAGGTGATTCTATATCATTTTTTATCTCGGTAGGTGTAGTATTCAGCGAAGCCAAGTAAGATAGAGTTGCCTCCAAACGATCTTGAATCGGTGACGGATTTACAGGTTTTATAATTCTTGGAGTGCAATTAGACAAATACTCTCTTAGCTTAATTTGCTTTGCTTTAGTAAAACTCAATGTTTTCAATGCGATAGCTTTGCAACGCGCTTCTATGATTTCTGCATTTCTTGGAAGAGAAATCGATGATTTTGACGACGTTATACTTAAATTTGATATTGAACGATTCAATCCAAATATATTGTTACTACGGGTAAGTAATTTCCACTGTCTTTTCAGTTGCTCTACTTTGCTCTTTTCCTGCCGAATGATTTTGTTATGCAGTACAAGATTCTGATACACACACTCCAAATGAGGAATTTTCATTCGCGATTTTTCTTGAATTTTATAATCAGACCATTCTAAATCTAAGATCTTACTAGCTTGATTAAGTTGTGTTTGAGTATAATAATACAGCTTTTGTAGATCAGATATCCTATTGTTGTCTCCGCAACTTTTAGTAGTAAAATCCACGCTGGCTGAATTCTTGGATTTGGTTTCTTCGACCCAAGCAAACGATTGCAGCAGCAATGCTTTTAAGTATGCGATGTCGCTTGATAAACTATTCGTCGTATCTCTCAGTTCTCTGAGAAATTTATCGACTGTATTAGTGGTATCCACAAGTTTTTGACGTTCCTCTTCTGTACCACATTCCCAAGTTTGGAATTTCAATCGGTTGCGCAATTCTTTTTCAAATAAATTACGTTCCTCTATAAAAGCGCGAATATCTCTAGTTTCATCTTCGAAAGTTGGTTTTTGCTCCTGCACAGGATCTTGTGGAACTGCTTTTTTAACTGGTGCCAATTTAATATCCGGTTTTAGAGGCTCCTGCGAATGGGATTCTTTGGGTGGTTCTACCTTAACTTCCACGTTTGAAGTTTCTACTTTTTGCTCCTGTAGTTTCTCAGGTGGATGCTGTAGAAGAGACATCTTTTCGAAGATGTCTCTTGCAGGAGCTGGTTTCTGCCGTTCGGGAACATTTTCCATTTGCTTTGGACGCGGAGTACTTGTTATCACACCATTCATGACAAGGGATGTGTCTGTCAAAATAGGATTGAAATGTTGCTGCAGTGGAGGTGAAACAATTTCTGTAGGCGGAGAATTAATAGCAGGACAATTGGGCGCCAAATTCGCCATATGAAAACTACAGAGTTGACCAGACGTTGCCAGAATATGCAGTATAGGAACTGGAATAGGTAAGATACAATCAGCTCCCCATTGTAATTTTCGGACAGGAGATTTATCTATAGCTAAGCCTACTGGGTAACTCTCTGTGGTATGAATAAACGGCAACTGAGCCCTGCGACTATCAACTAGTTGCCATTGGCACCAAGTGGCACCTCCATCTGTGGATCCCAATACTGCTATTTCACTACTATTACTACTAGCAGCAATAATTAAACCCCATTCTGGCACATGTTCGAAGAAGTAACGTGTTGACATTCTTTCTCCTTCAGTATATGTTAATCCATATGTGATGTCTTCGTAACAGGTAAAAATAGCGTTTGTTTCGCCTTTAGGAGCATCAACAATAAGAACGTTGATCCTCTGTTCACTACCTAAGTAAGCAGCACAGAACTGATAATTGCTGATCCATAAAATGGAAACAACTTCTCCAATGTATGGAGTAGGACCAGGTATCATTCTAGCTACTTTCAAGTCTGGTTTCAATTGTACAATATTTCCATTTTTGCAACCAATAACTATTTGTTTTCCTTTAGGACTCCAAGCTGCGCTTAAGGCATCTAGTCCATTTAATTTTTCTAAAGCTTTCAACTCTATTGACTTCTCATCTTTTATTTGGAAACTACCGACTGTGTAATCACTAGCTACTGTACATATCATTCCTGGAACAGTTGGGTTCCATTGTACATCTTTTACAAAGACCTCCATGTTAGATGAACTAATCCTGATTTCATGTAATAAATGTAAATTCTATAAGTAAAACAGTTACAATGGTTAGAATATTACCAATTGTGTTCTTAATAAAGTCTAAGGATATTACATTTATGTTACTTACATTTTTGCTAAGGGCTTGTACATTGTAAATTAAAACAGATGGTACTTGTGGTACTACTGCTAAGTAGGAACAATCACAGCTAAGCATTAATTTAGAAATAATTATTGTTGTCTCCACTTCGATTTTCCATTCTGGATCACTGTCTTCTCCAGGTTTTAATACAACAATCTTGTTATTTTGACCTGCATATAATAAACCCCTCTTCTTGTCTGCAGTAATAAGACTGCAGGCAATTGGTACAGATGTATATCCATCTAAAATTTGGGATATGCACGACTGTTTAAATTGAAATTCCTAAAAAAATAAGTATTAAAATAAATTTTTCTTAATTATAAATCAGGATGTGCATCATAGTACGAAAAGGCTTGTTACATTCGGTATATATCATTTTATTAATTTAAAGGCTAAAAAATGACGCATTTTACTCATATTCAAGTCAAAAATAGTTCTGTTAATCTACTATTTACAATTACATTATTAAAAGATAACATGCGATACCTGTACGTCTTTTGGATCAGGAGCAGTATTCATATTTAATTATTTCACTGAAACCTTCATGAAAATATTTAATTGCGTTGGGAAATTAATTCGTCAGACTTTTTTTTAGGTTAAACACAAATTAAAAACGGAAGTGTGTATTGTACGTTATTGGTTATACGACAGTTACACAACCGTAGATTATACATAGATCGAGATTTGAAATTAGGCTCCCAGCATCCTAACCGCTTTACATACGCCTTTCTTCCACGAAAGTAGAAGTGGAAGAATTACACACCGCAAATGGGATTGGATGATGCCAATGAGTTTTCATTGGCAGTCCATTGGAATCGTCCAATCCTATTTGTGAGATCTTCTATCCTTCTTTTGGAGCAGATTTCGAGCAGAATCCTTGACACCATTAATCACAGCAAAGTATCAGTGGATACACTATCCTTGAAGTCAGCAATTCTCGGCTTAGCGTTTTTTCGCATCTGTATGTACAACAATCTCTCAATTCAAGAACGATATCCGGGGCAACAATGCTCTTGAATTGAGAGAATGCAGCGAATTGCTGTGCTCTAATTGGCTGACGACTCACAGGGCTGCCTTCATAATTAATGACAAAGGGAAGGTGTAGTACGTAAGCAGTTTTGGGACAGTTTTAGGGCACTTTTAACCAGATTTAAAGTAGTTTAGCACTTAAATTATAAGTGTTGAGAGGGAATATTTTAATCATATAGTTTATTTATATAAAATCTCCACAGGTTTGACGTTTTTCTCAGTCGGTAATTAGCTACCAGTTTCAGCGTTTTACCACGAGTGACGCCAGCAGTACACGACTTGACGCTTTTCTTAGTCGGTAATTGGCTACCAGTTTCAGTGTTTCGCCACGAGTGACACCATCGGTACGCGACTCGACGCTTTTCTCAGTCGGTAATTGGCTACTAGTTTGAGCATTTTGTCGCTACGAAGAACAGCGTTAAATTTAAATTTTATAAAACAATAGATTCTTGCCGACATTTGCACCGTATCTTGTAGTTAACACGGTATGAATTATTTATAGCTACATTGGACAATCAATGTGGCAAATTATTTGCAAGAATAATTCAGAGAAATGTACTTGTTTGTTATGCAACCACATGTAAATTAAACAGGTCTCATGCGCTACGATTAGAGTCAATTTATGGAATAATCCGTATGCTGTGAGCAATCGTATGTAGTACTTGTTTATCATTTATTTACTGGGGCATAGTTTACACATACGGAAACATACATAGAAAGGCGATGTTTAGTCGCGGCACATTACACATTCAAGGGAAACGATGACGAGTAATCAAGGCACGGTGCTTTTGGGCTTAGCGTTCGGTTCGAAGTGCTTTTCAAGAGGTTCCCAGCACTTGTTGTAATCGCGGTCGAGTTTGTTGGAAACCGTGGTCGCCCATTCGGTGACCACCAAACTGTAACAAGTCTCGAACATGAAAGCCATAGTTCCGTCGGCGATGCGTTCGGGCCCGAGCTCGCAGTTCGAAGCGGTTTCGAAACAGCGCGCATCCGGCCCGTGAGGCGTCATAATCGAATGCAGCGTCGCTCCGCCCGGATGAAAACTTTCCTCTTTGGCTTCGTAGCGTCCCTTCACGAGGCCCATGAACTCGCTCATACAATTTCCTGAGGGTCAAAGTCGTCGGCGTCAAGGGGCGTTCGCTCGCGCAGATGCGTCGATACGCGGCCATTCAATGACGTGAACGGTAAAATAGAAAAGAGAGGTAGCAGCTGGCGATCAGCGACGATCAACGACGATCACCGACGATCAGCGACGGCGGGAGGGGACGAGATGGAATTGCACGTTCGCCGGCACAAGAAACGCAAGAATTATCGTCGTGAAAGAAAAAGGAAGTCGATCGATGTAATTGGAGAAAATTTCAAGTTTTCACCGATGTCTCGCGGCTCTGCGATTTTTACAAGCGGTCTAGCATGGCGAGCCGCGGCCCGAGTGGTGGGAGCACTCGTCGGCGAATCGCTCAATTGACAGCGAATCGCGGTGGTAAAGGAAAGGACGGAACAAGCCGAGCGGTTTACTCCACGCCTCGTTATTTACGTTCCAGCGGGAAAGCGGGAAAGCGGGAAACCGAGAAAGCGGGCAACCGGGCAACCGGGCAACCGGGCAAGCGGCTGAGCGACTAACCGAGAAAGTGAAAAAGCACAAAGAAATGGAAACGGGTGTTTCTGAAATTCGTTTGTTCCAAACGGAGTGCGCAACGTTACACTTACGATGGTAATAGGGCGGACGGAAAGTGTGTTGTTGCACGGACCATCGGGGCGGGAAGATGACGAAATCGGCCGCCGCTGTTCCAGGTTTCAACGACGGGCACGTCAGAACAGTGAAGATGGAGGGGTCCTGGAATGAAAACGATTCGTTGGTCGGTCTCGGTGATCGATGCGCCGGAAACAATCCCAATACGTACGCAATGATCGAAAGAGACCGAATTAACGACCATGAACCTGTCCAAATTGTATTTGAACGGGACGTAATTTCCGTGCCAAGCCGCCGCGTCGAAGGGACTGTGCCGTTGCTCGGCGACGAACAACTTGCCCTGGAACTTACTGAGGATCTTGTAACTGGTCTCACGGTCCTCGTACCGGGCGACTGGCGTTTGAAAGTCCCTCGGATTCGCCAGACCGTTCGCTCCTGCCCGGCAAAACGATAGCGACAGCGCGTTTGAAAAACAACGATCTCTCGCTCGAGAAGATTCCGCGATTACCTATCGGACCCAGTTCGGGTAGCTGAAAGTGACCGTCGAACACTTCGAGAATGTATCCCCGCGACGGGCCGAACACCGTCACGTGGAATCTCATGCCCTGCTGGATCACGCATATCTCGTTCGGCTCGCATCGGATCTTGCCGAACTCGGTGGTGATCAGCAACGCGCCTAGCTGCGGCACTGTAACAAACACACACAGCTTTCGTTCAAAGAGGATCAGTGTAGTCAAGAAAATAGGCTACCCAAGAAATGGGGGCAGGCCGTGTATGCGCGAGAATCCTGCAAAGCGGCGTGGCGCGTCTACCGGGTGAACATTATAATACTGAACTACGACGGCGACGCACATATAAAAATACTAAACTGCAAAAATATATAATATATTTAATATATATTACGCCGCTGTGCGAGTCGCTCTCGCATCGTCTGACCCCATTCCTTGCGTATCCACTTTTGTTGACTACACTGAGGAGGATCCTACGATCACGAGATCACCGCCGCGGCTACGATCGAGCCTTCCAGAGCCAGCGCGTACCGATCAGAAAATCCCCGTCGGCGTTGTAGAGCGCCCTGTCTCCCATTGAAGCGTTGCAGAGGTACACGTGGATCGCGATCCCTTGCCGCACGCGGCAGTCACCGGCGCCGCAAACCGTGCGCAATCCGTCGACGAAATCGACCTCCGCAGCTCGTCTGCTCGGCACGTCGAACGGCTTCCATCTCAGCTGAAACCCAGAGCTTTCGGGAACGCGCTTGACAAAGAGAAACGCTCACTCACCTGATTCGGCGTCGAACGAACGGTGTCCCAGTTGTATCCGAGTCCGGATGGTCCTGCGACGGGGACGAAAGGCTCGTGGACGACGGAAGGCCGGATGCGATAGAGCCAGGAACGCTTGTTCGAAGACCGGGGAGCTACGGGTCGCGAAAAATTGCGATTTCGTTTTGAAGTACCCGACATTCGTACATGAAACACAGACTGCGTATTTATTCATTAGGATCGATCTCGTCGCATTCAAGGTACGTTCGATCCGAGGAAATACGCATACTCGAACGCGTCTTTCAATCGCGAAAATGTTTTCCATACGCCGAAGAAGGAATATTCAACGTCACGCGTTTTGTGAATGTACAGTTTCTAGAAATCGGCGCAAGAATCTGCAGAACACACTTGAGATCGATCGACACGAACAGTTGCTGCAATCGCCATGGTTGATGGATCGCGATCGGATCTAACACGTTCCTGAATCTAACACGTTGATAGGTAGAAATAATAAAAAAATACAGATCACTCTCTTTTTTCTATATGCTTTTAACCCGGGGGTAAGGAAATTGAGACACCTACTCAACAACGGAGCTTTATGGCTCGCTCGAATAAATAAGTAAATAAACAAAAATAAATACATGCACCGTGGGACTTTAGAATCTGTAATTCCGAGTACCCTGTTTACCTAACAAACTACGCACCGGTAAACGCTGAGCCGGACAATTGCTCGGCGTACAGCCCGTACGGGCATTTCTGAGGGCTGTTTTGGCCGACAGGCAGAGCACCAGGACAGCGGTCGTCCTCGCTGGAGAAGTCGCAACCGAATCCCGAGAAATACTGCAACGAAGGAAACCGTGGATCAAAACAGGACGCGATCGTCTCATCTAGCCGTCTTACCTTCAAGTCGTCCCTCATCTCGCCGCGTTCTTCTACGGAGGAATACGCGGTTCTTTTCCATCGGGGCGGTCTTTTATACGCGACCGGCACCGCCCGAACTTCGATGACACGCGTATAATCGCAACGAGATTGTCGTTCGCGCAAAAGAAAAACATGTTTACGTCGTCCGTTTGGACGCTGACCAATCGCGCGGCCGTGCCGGCGAGGGCACGGCTAGTTATAAGATTCGGTCGACACCCATATCGCTCGAAAGCCAGACATTCCACGTGCTCCACGAGAATTTATGGTCGGCTCGATTAATTCCCGGGGCGAGCCTCTCGTCGACGCGCGACCGACGTCCGACCTTGCCGCGTCACGCGACCACCGCGAGGCGGTCCCGACCGCTTGAAAAACGCGAACGCGCTCCTCGAAACGAAGTCGCGACCGTCTCCGCGCTTCCGTTTCTATGCGGCTGCCGTTTCTATCTCGGGACGACGGCGCGACGGAAAAATTCTAATCCGGTTTTCCGAAGAACTTATGCAAAAGAGTGCGGGAGGCTGTCAGGAGGCCAGAGCGCGCGCGCGCGCGACCACCTGCTCTACATAGAAACGCCGGAAAACTCGGAGTTTCGCTCGAGCCAGCGAAAGCGACGCGTTTTCCGTGCCCTATCGTTCCATTCGTTTGCCACGCCTCCGCGACTGGACGTTCAACGGAGATTTGCGAAACGCGGACCTGTTCACCGAACGAATCGGAACATTTTGCAACCGGTTGCGGCTAACGAGGCTACCTGCTGGAGAAGCTGCGCTCGCGAAAACGAAACCGCGACGGAGCACCGAGGGGCTCGCGGTTCGATTATTGCGAAGCGTTCGTTCGCGGAAGCTGACCCTCGCACAGTGCTATGGGAATTCGCTTTCTTTGGATGAAATTATTTTAGCGTTGCCGCAAGGTCGAAGCTTATGGTATAGTAGGTCGTTGAATTCGTCTCGACACCGGCTAGGATATTATCCAATCGAAAATGTATATTAACTTTTAAAAAATTGAGGCGACTAGCAATTTGTATAGAAAGAAAATATTCTTTTTTGGAAGCCTTGATATTCCAATATGTGGAAAAATGAATACTAACCAACTTTTGTTGGAAACATTTTTTTGCCAAATCGTTAGAAGTGTCTGAAATATCGTGGCTTGAGGAAAAAATTAGTTTCTATAATCGGAATAAATTAAAGAAAACCGTACTCCTATGGATTAGTTAAGTGATTTGTAGTATTTTACATTAAAAATAAACCTTTTTAACAGATATTTCGTTGTAAAACGTGTAAAAATCTCTACTCAAACGATGTAATATTTAATAAGTGAACATATTGTAATGCATTTTACAAATCTTCTGAATGATCGAACCAACTAGGCCAATATTCTAAGGCCCAAATCCAAAATCTAATGTCTGTTGCGTTTCTTTGCTCAACGTTTCTCGAAGAAGTCAGTTAAGTGATTACCACTGCGAGTCGAACTGACGCGACGCGACGTTGAAAATGCCGTGTCGCGGTTTGTTAAAATCCATATAAAATTAGAAAGCGCCGGTAAACGCAGCTACAATTTTTATGATCCTTTCCGCAACACAATAAGCTTTCGTAAGAATCAAATCCGTTGTCTAACATATTCCATCGTTTTTTAAAATCCTTCTTAAAGTCTAAATTATAGTTATCATTGTATTACTTGCACGTTAATTAAGATCTGTCTACACTGTAATTAAATAACTAAAATATAGACACCATTTAACGTCAAGACACAGAACAAACTAGTATTTCAATGCTCGCGACCGTGTAATTAAATCAAATGCTTTAAACACCGATCTCAAAATTTTAACTCTATAACGTTACATTTAATTGCAGAGTACTCTGATAAAACCAAGATTCCGGTTATCGAAGTTTCAAATGGTAACCAGTTCACAGTGAGAAACATTTTCTCCATAAATTAAAGCTGAGAAATTAATCTTTCGCAAAAATTGCCTCGCTGCAGACCACTGTGCCTCGTCGAAACCGCGCGACGCCCAATGGCAACAGGGGAGAGAAAGAGGATAAGAACATTACGCGGCACTCGAGCGATCGCTGCTCGGGAACCCGTCGATGAAATCCTCGGATCGAAGATGATTGCGGCGCGAGACGCGTATTGCTCCGCGAATCGTGTTAATTGCGCGTAATTGCCGGTGTTAGGAGAATCGGCCGCGGACCGCTCCGCGATACGACGCGATACGGAGCGAGCCGAGATGTCGGGGAGAAGGAAAATCGGAGGTGGGAGCAGTTTACAGTTAAGCCAGGTTGCATCGAGAAAACGATCTCTCTCCGGCGACGGAGCAGACCGTCCTTCTGCACCCTACTTCGCAAAGCGAGCAACGGACGTCCGCTCGCGTCGGTGTTGGTTCGCGCCGTGTACAGATCGTTTTTGGTCGACGCCCGCGTTTCCCGCGATCGCGGGGAGCCGTTGGTCCGGAAAAAAGGTTGAATCGCGGCCTGCAGGATGCGGCGGGCACCTTCGATTCGGTCTGCTCGCGATTCCGGTTATAGCTCTCGACACGAATGCTCGCGGAATCGAGTCTAGCGCGTGTTCGGTGAACCTCGGTCGAACGCGTTAGCGGAGAAACGCGAAAACCCGCGAACTCCGACGGATCGGAGGAGCGTCGACGCGTGCTTCTGTGTTGGTGCTCGCGTAAAAGCGCGGTGGAGGGAGAGGGAGAGAGAGAAAGGAGAGAGGACAGGTACGTAGTACGGTGAACGGCGAACGGAGAACGGCGAACGGTGAACGGTGCGCGCGGCGGCGGCGGCAAGACGTGGCATGGAACGGTATGGAACGGCACGATTCAAAGATCGGTGGTAACTAGGTAGCTGACGAAGCTCGTACCCCTTCCTCGACGGCAACCTGCAGCTCGCAGCTCGCGAACGCCGACCAGTTGGCCGGGCAGGCCGGCTCTCGCTTAGACCAGCCAAGCCCGAATCCGAGAGAGTCTCGGTCCGTCGCTTACCGCGCACGGATCAAGTTCGTTGTCCGACCGGTCTCTGCCGCCGAGTTCGAGTTTTCGGAAAAGTTCGGACTTAATTGCGGTCGCCGCGGCTGCGCGCCGAAATCCTCGCGGGCACCGGTATAAGAGGCAGTAGGTAACTGAACCGTTATCTCGCGGCTGCGAACGCGAACGCGGACGCGTAGAAGTACGCGCGACACAGTGCGCTCCCGACACGCGGTCCTCGATTGGCTCCGACCGCTCGATGGAAACTATCTCGAAATTCGGTCGCGCGAGCGTTTCAAAAGCTTTCGGTGTCGCGTGCTCCACCAAGAGAACGCGTTCCTTCGCCTCCGCATGATCGGGACCGCGTCGAATCGCCCGTCCGCGGTACAAGGTACGAGCGCACGGCGTCCCGGTTTTGCATGGGTGTACACGTAAGTGAACCAGAACGCGCTCGATCCAATCCGATCCGATCCGATCCGCTCCGATCCGTTCCGATTCTCGACCGGTCCAGCGACCGTCGTCCTCCGCGACGCGTTAACGGTACATCTCTCGCCTCTGGATAGCGCTTGCTCGCCTCTGATGCCACCGAAAAACCGATAGCCGGACGAGGATCCGCCGAAACGCGAACGCCGGCATCCGAAAGACCGCGTCGCAGCTTGAAGATCTCGGCGAAAGGTAAACGAGCAAAAGGTATTTTTACGGAATCAGGTTTCCTTCTGTTCCATTTCCATCGGATCGCGAGAGGCGCGAAAGCCGTGCTCAAACAACGAGGCTGCGCTCTCGCGACTTCCATATGGATCGACCGTCGCCGATCCAGCCGCTGCCCCGTTTTTCCTGAGATTCTAAAACGCCGATCCTCGGAAGGTCTCGCAACGATAATCGTCGCTTAATCCCGAGACTTTCAGGGCATCGCGAGAGATCTCTCGTGTTCCGGATAGAAAGCGACCACCGCGCGACGAATCGATTCGCCGCTCGATCCAGCGAAGACACCGCGAAGATCGTTGTCGAGCGACCGCTGCACCGTCGTCGTCGTCGTCGTAATAATCGTCTCGTTGCCGTTTCCCCAGATCGGAGAAAGAAACGCGTCGACGATCCAATCGCGAGCGACGCGACGTTCCGTAGAGAACGAGCGAGCCGCGTCGCGCTAATGTCACCGACAAAATGGCCAGGGTCCGTTCCGGTTCGGAATATTCGTGGATCGCGGGCGACGCTACGGCCTGCGGTTGCAGCACGAGTTCTGTGCTGGGTGTACCAAGTTTTAATGTTCAAAATTTTTCAGTATATTCTATGGCATTAAGTGCGAACATTGGCTCGAATAGATCAGCGATATTTACATTGAGCCCGTTTGTGTAGGCAGTGATTACTACCCGAGATCGTCTAAAATTTTTAAAGCGATGTAAAGAGGATGTCAAGTAATAAATACATTTCGTATATTTGTTACAACTGTTTAATAAAGCTCCGAACGACCTATATTCACGAAACATATCTTTCTTTTGTTTAGCGCCATATTATAATGTTTGAACATTAAAATCTGGGACACCCGGTAGAGAAGGCTGGTAACGCAAAGATACGGGATGCGTTTTGCAACGCGCTCGTGTATGCATTCGCAGGACGAGGGACCGATCGCGCAACCGCGTAATCTCGTAATCCTGTAATCGTGTAATCGCGGGATCGCGCAACCGCCTCCGCCGAAAAACGGCGGTCGAGGAGGCTCGGTTCGTGGCAGCGCGCGGATCACTCTTCCGGAAGAGCGTGCGAGAGGTATGCGAAACGACCGAGTCGGCGTTGATGTTGATGTGATGTTAACGTCGGTGTCGGTGTCGATGGCGAGCGGCCGCGGCGGTGGCGTGCAACGGTAGCACCGCGCCGGATTCCGCGATAATGTTTCTCGTGACTCTCGGTTCCAGTGTTCGCTGCGAGGCTGCGGCATGTTTCAAGAGCCGTTCTTCCTGCACCCGCCTGGCTCCAGGCCTCGCGATGGCATCTACATAAACCCCATGAGCGCGTACATCGGCGAGCCCGCGAAGCCGAAGGACACCTCCGAGTCGTTTTATCTCCACAGCCCGCACGATCTCGTCTACACAAGGATCACGCGGCTCTTCTCCGACACGGAGAAGCATCGACACTTTGAGAAGAAGGACGAAACTTTGACTGGTAAGTGGCGCGTCCTACATACATTTCATTCTCCGTTCTCTCCCGCGGATCCGGCGCGCGACGGGACCAGAAGAGAGCCGTGATTTGTGCACCGAACACTTTGCGCCGTGGTTCTCTCTCACGGCTAGGGACGGGATCAAGTTCAATACAGTACACTCACGAGCCCAAGTTGATTTGAACAGCCAAGTTTCGTTTCATTGATTACGAATGTCTCAATAATTATACTTGAAATGTGTTCATTCTATGCAAATAGATATCGAACCTTGGAGTGGGCACTTCCAGGTTTCGAAAAGGTACTTTGAAGCATTAGGATGTAACGGAGATTCGAATCCTTTTATAAGTAGTACTCGAATCTTGAATGTCAGAATTGTGTAATGGTTTTCTTCGCCCAAGTACTTGTAGAGGGCGTCGAGCCTGTCTCGTTGAGGTTCGAGCGTACTTGCGATATACTTGATCCAATCTCTACTCGCGGGACTAGGAAAATATTCGCCTGCGGTTCGGTTGCAGTGAAAGTGGACGTGCACATCAACAACGGCGATCGACCGACCAGCGGAAATTGTTACGCGGCCAAGTCCGAGACCGTTCGGGAGCCCGTGGAGCACGCGTACGAACAGATCGGCACGCGGCAAGAACCGGAGGTCGTCGCCGCTGCCGCGGCGGCGAGGAAGAGGCTGTCGGAGAACGCGTCCGACGACAGGTATGCTCGCGAATCCGCCGAGAGCCCTCGGAGGGCTGCGACGCCCTGTCTCAGCCTGAACAATTCCAGCCGTTCCCGGCAAACCGATCGCAGATACAGCAGGTCGAGCAGCGCGAGCGAGTCGTCGAACCTGAGCAGCGAGGTGGCCTGCTTCTCGTCGAGCACCTCGACTCCCTCGCTGTCGCGGAACAGCAGCAACGAGCGCATCGGCGGCAAGACCGCCAAGAACAATCCCGAGGTTTCGCAAGGTACGTTCGCGAATCGATCGAGCGATCGACGGGGCCCGTCCCGTCTCGATCCGACACGATACGTCCGGCCCTCGATCGGCGTAAAATGTTAACGAGATAGTGTCGACCGTTTTCAGAGAAAAAAGACCACGCCGGCTCGCAAGTAGAAAGCGAAAAGGAAGTTAAACCGGCTGGCACCGGAGCTAGGTAAGTGGAACGAGCCGCGATAAACGACTACGACGAAAAATTGGTAAAAACCGGTCTTCTCTCCGACTGACTTCGATCCGATCCCATTCCATCCGGTCTATTTTCGAGCCTCGATTTCGAGTCTCGGCGATCCGTTCGTACCTCGCTCGCCGTTCTTTTCGCTCGAGGTGGCTGACGGAGGCGCGCGTGCGCGTGCCCGCGATCGTCTTCTTTCGTAACGGACTGCCGCGTGCAGATATTAGTCAAAATTGAGCTTACGGTACTCTCTTCTTGTTCTACGGTTGCGGTTCTTTCGCAGTATCGCGAAACCACCGCCTCCGCCACCGCCGCCCCCGCCACCGGACAGAGAAGACGTCGTGGTGCTGGTGGTCAACACGAAGCAGGAGGCGATCGGCCGTGACGGGAAGAAGGACGGAGTTGCCGGGGAGGCGAACCGGGATGGAAAGAGCCCGGAACACGGCGTAGCAGGTAAGCTATCGCGCGCTTCTCCCTTTGCCCCGTGTCGTCAGAAACAAATTGCTCGAGACACCAGAGACCGCTCTAAAAGCGAGTCGATTCGAACGAGCGATTTGACCGCATCGGCGCGCATGGTAGGTTGGGTCGAGAGCCGCGCGAGGCGTATCTCCTTAATTAAAGTTAAACCGTCGCGGTCGCGTCGTTGGATCGCGAAGACGGGCATGGCTTACTAGACCATGGCGCTCATCGGGCATATAATACACTTACCTAGATTTCACTTGCCCGACGCACAACGATTCCTTCTCCCCTACCTTCTCCTTCTGTTTCGGAACAGCGACCAACAAGTCCGACGTATCCTGCGGCGAGCATCAACAGCCGGAAGTACCGCCCGCCAGTCCTCCGGCGGACACCGAGGAAATTAAGGCGAGCCAGACGTCGCATCTGGTCAACAGGCACATGGTGCTGCCGTTCATACCACCCAAGTTCGCGAACGCGGACTCGAACACCTTGCTCAAGCCGTCCGAGTACCTGAAAAGCATCTGCAAGACGTCCGCGAAGAACAGCCTGTCGAAAGCCAGGTCCGTTCACGGAAACAGAGAGGTTCGCGGTAGCTAGATCGATCGAACGACCGCGTTCAAGGTGCACCCGTTCGTAGGTCGGTGGACAACCTGGACATACAAGGCCGGGGCACGGACCGCAGGGAAATCGCCGCGATTCGAGACCGGAAGGAGCTCAGCCAGGAGGAGGAAGAGGAGGAGGACGACGAGGAGAGGGAGGGGGAGGAGACCGAGACGGAGGGAAGGCGAGCAGAGCCGGCGGGAGACCAGGAGAAACAACAGTGTCCGGGACCACCGCCGCCCCCTCTGTCGCCGTTGCAAAAGCTACGACGCAACGGCGAAGAAGCCGGTGCCGTCGCCGGGGCCGGAAGCGGTACCAACATGGGCACGAGCGCCACCACCGAGGCAGACCAGCCGATGGCGAAGGCCGCGCAACCTCTCGCAACCATCAGCATCCAGGACCTGACGAGCATCCAACTCCGAAGGACCACCGCGAAGATGAACGCCACCAAAACGTTCTCCGCGCCGCCGCCCCGCAGCGTTTCCATGACGAACGGTAAAAATCTCGCTTGCTTCGTTTTTCTAGAAAAGCTTCCTGGCCGATATGCCTCTTAATTATCATCTTCTTCGCGTTCCTCTTAATTCATTATTCTCCATCCATAATTTTAAATTTGATTTTAAATTGGGTTTACTGAATAGAAATTGCAGACATTTCTCTAATCCAAGCACTCTCTCAGATATTTATTACTCGCTTTCTCGACCAATATTGGATTACACGTGTCCTATATGGTCTCGGTCCAGTTTAAACCATAAACATATGCCATAAACATAAACATAATGTCTCGATTTGTTGCTTCCATTGTCCTTTAGCATCTCGCTTTAACACTAGAACTACCAAAACAGTATAAATTACCGGTTTCTGATGTTTGATCATGAGAATGTTTCTGCGAGAAAATTTTAGCTAAACTTCATTTCGTCATACATATACATTGTTAGAAAGTATTAGGTCGAGTCGTAAATAACTTCCGATGCAGCTAGGTAGAATCTATAGTTCGTATCTATCCACTGTGAGTCATCGGGATAAATGAGTTATTACTGTCACTAAATAGATAAGGATTCAAAACAAATTAAATAGAAAAAAGAAGAGAAAGATAAATAAATAAAACAAAACAAATGTCTGATAGAAAAACGGAAGTTGATTATGACTCGACCTAATAATATATATTTATCGCGATTAGAGCTCGGTAGTTTCAGTGTAAGAATTAACTCTTTGGAGCTAAGAAGAACTGTTGCCGACCTGTGCTTCTTATACATATAAAGCGATTATAGTGAATAATCCACCAGTCATATCATGCGATTGATTGCAATGCCTCTTCCAGAATAAGAAAACTTCCTTTCCACTTCGGGCCTTTTTTCTTTTTTGCAGCTGCTAAAGATAACGGTCCCCTTTGTCGTACCTGTACACTTACCAATGATTACAGCACTACAATTGACCTCTTTATGTCGATGTATTATCTATACGTCAATGATCTATTAATATCAATGTAACGCCCCACTTCCAGTTTCAGAAACCTTCTTCGTTCAAAAGACGGACCTGATAGCGGAACTGAAGAAGACCAAGGACATTCCCGGCATCAAAAAATTGAAGGTGGAGATGGCGCAGGTGGAGAAGACGCAGGAGCAGAATCTCATGTCGGAGATCAGCAAAGCGTTCAGCGCTTCGAACTTCGTGGACCAGGTACGCGATCAGACTTCTTAACTCTGAGCAGCCGCGCCAAGAAACCTAAAAAGTTTCATAAAATTAAAATATTACATTCAATGAAATTCAATTTACAAAGCAAAGGCATATTGACATCAATTACTTTTTCAATACTATTATTTCCTGCAGATCTTAATGAATTAAGAAATCATAACAGACTAGCTAAAAAATTAAATTTTGATACATTTGTGAAAAATGATACATTTTTCTAATAATACAAATAGAATAAATTTGGTTAATAACACAATTATGATATATTTTTTAGAAAACTGCGCCGATTGAACTTTATCTAGGTAAATTTTCCGATGCGGCAAACGTGTTTTCGCTTTCACTAAATAGACGAGGGTACAAAATAAAAAAATAAAAAAAATTAAAAAAAAGATGAAAAGTGACAAGATAAATGTTTGATAAAGAAATGAAAATTATTTATGATTCAATGTAATATCATTTTCGCGAAGTCACGTGTACGTGACAACGGCCGTTAAAGTGTAAACGTTGATTGTTCGGAACTTATTCGTCTTCGAACAGATTCCAGAAAAGGACAGTTCCGGTAACCTGATACCGATATGGAAGCGACAGATGCTGGCCCGAAAGGCCGCGGAAAGAGCCAAGAAAGAATTGGAGGAGCAGATCGCCCGAGAAAACGAGGAGAGACGGCAGAAGGCGATTCCAGCGTGGAAGAGACAATTGCTCGCCAAAAAGGATACCGAGGAGAAAAAGTGCGTCACTAGATTCGATTGTGTCGGCCAAGTCATTCTATTGGTCATTGTGTTTTATTGTTGTATTGCCATCTAAGAAAAGATGGTAGAAAAACACAATAACTTATTGTCCAAATAACCCGATACTTCGAACGCGAGCCATGCAACTGTTAACTTTCCCATCGTTTCAGGACGCAACCGATGCCGGTAGTAACCAAGATGGAGACACCCGTGTCCCAGAAACGAGACGCCTCACCGAATCGACCCGAAGAGAAGGTGGAACTCGAGGAGAAGAAGAGCGAAGGAAGTCCGCCGTGTAAATCCGCACCGGTGGCCGAGCCAGAAGAAGAAGCCGACACTCAGATCATCATTCCGTGGCGAGCTCAGCTCAGGAAAACCAACAGCAAGCTGAGCATTCTGGACTAATCTACCGACCGAGAGAAACTCGACGTTTCTCGATCCGCGTTTTCCTTCGATTCCGGTTGCGAGCGTCGCAACATGTACATATAGTCGAGTAAAATTTTTATCCTAAGATACCGAGACGCGTTTGCTTTTTTCTTGAACACAACCCGCGCCCTTTCAAGCCATTCGAGCGAGGCCCTGAGTTTTTCGGGTGAAAACCGACGAGTCCCTTCCGCAGGCACGTGAATGGAATAACGGTTCTCGAAGGACACGACCAGGAAGCTATTGTCGGCCGGTGGTCAGCCATCGGTTTTCGGGCGCAGCTCGGAGCGCACAGGGGTTGGCAGAAGAAACGAGCGGCTGCCTTATGCCTGCTGCTTTCGCCGCGTTTCCCATTGGCGAAACCATTAAGAACGAGGGAGTTGGGGATGCGAAGCGATCGCTCGTCGCTCGTTGCTCCTCTCGTTCGTACCGGGAAGCGCACGCGTTCGCGTCCTCTCGTCCTCGTTCGCGTTTACGAATCGCTTGAATCGTTCGGTGGTGGTGACGACGTAACGACGCGATCGCGTCGCTCGAGGAAAACGCGGGACAGTGACGACAGAACGGATCGGCGTTCCGAGTGGAGAGTAACGTTGGAGGTTGCGGCCGTGGGTGCTCGTGGGAGAAGAGGACTCGCAGGTGCCCCTACGTTGGTGATTACGAGCAAGAACAGGAATAGGAACACCGAGAGGAGCGGTAGTCGTTGGTCGCGATCGACACGACAGTGACGCAATTGACCACCGGCCATTGTCGGTGTAAGGTCTACGTGCGTCCGAAGCAGTTAGCTGCCAATCGCCGCGATTCGAAAACATTTGGCAAGTAGCGGCGTGGCGCGGCTCGCCGCGGCTCGGCTCGGTTCGAGATCTCCGATCCACGACGAGTATCTTGCCTAGTTCCGCGGCGTCGCGATCTTACCACCTTTCGAAAGCTTCGCGAACCTTGTCGGTCGCGTCGTCTCCGGCTTCACGGTCGTCGGCCCTGAAGTTCAAAACCCCGAAACACACAGCGACGTTGAAACCGAATTCGAAACCGTGTGGCCAACATTGGACCGCAAGCGAGCGCCGTTGCTAGTCAAAGACTCAATCGCAGACTCGTGACTCGCATCGAGGATGGCGAACGATCGTCGCATACTAGGTAAGGAATGCCCTCTATCGCAGCTGTAAAGTTGAGCTTTGTGTAATAGTGCTGTCACTGTCAACTTCAAATTATCGGCCCGCGATGGCTCATAGTGCATCCCGCGGCACGGTCTAGCGAGCACGTCCTCACCGTCGCGTATAAATAGCGGACGGAAGCGTTTGCGTCAAGTTCTCGGCGAAGGTCGCTTCGGCCAGTTTTCGTAGCTGTACATCGCGACTCTTCCGCACGCCGATGGATTCGGTTCGCTGTGCGGCCGCGCGCGTTTCGGCAACGGTCGCATCGAGATCGAGCGAAAGCCTTGAGAACGCGCGGGACGATTGCTGGAACGTGGACCATGATGTGATCGGCGAGCAAACAATCCGAAGCGATTAGGTATCGAGGCCAGGAGGGATCCGCTGATTCGTTGATTCGCTGGAACGCTCGCGATATGAGCAAGCCGCATAAATATGCATAGGAAGAAGCGGCGACTCTGTTAGCGCTCAGCTACCTCCCGTTTTCAGCTACCCCCCGAAGATAAAACGCATTGATCACGCGATTGCTCGACTTACGTAAAAACGCAAACACGCCGTTACGCGACTCTCGTTCCTTTCAGATTGCCTGACGTGCAGACAGGTGCTGAACATTATGGTGATCCTGGGGTTCATGCTGAATTACATGCTGCGCGTGAACCTGACCATCGCCATCGTGTCGATGGTGATACCCGATCACAGCAACGCGAGCCACGGCGCCGGCCTCGACAACGCCGGTAAATGCTTCGAGTTAGGAAACGGGACCGAGTCGTTGGAGCATAGCACAACGCCGACGATCGCGGAGCACGAGCAGACCCGGTATCCCTGGAACGAGTACGAAGTCAATCTCGTTCTGGGGAGCTTCTTCTGGGGTTACATCTGCACAGAGTTGCCGGGCGGCAGGCTGGCGGAAACTCTGGGCGCGAGGAGAGTCTTCGGGTACAGTATGCTCTTCTCTAGCGGTATTACGCTCTTGACGCCGGTGTGCGCCAGTTACGGTTACGTCGTGGTCGCCGCTTTGAGAACGCTTCTCGGATTCTTGTTGGTACGTATCTAGCTAGTTCGCCGTGCGAGCATTCGACCGACATCGGCAGCAATTGAAAAGGTTCCGAAAATGACGGGTTCATAGTACGGTAGAACTCCATTTATTTTACAGGAAATCAACCGCGGTCAAAATGGCAGGTTTTTAATCTTAGGTACTACAAACTTTGGAGAGTTCTTCGAATAAATTACATTATCGGAGCACGTTTTATAATTAAAACTTTACCAAATATATAAAAATTCTATCTTTTCGCTCTAATGAGTCACTGCGCGCCAGTTATCGTTACTGTTCGGTAGAATTAGTGTTAATTCAATTGAATTTATTAATATATATATCGGTAAACAGCTATTTTTAGAAGAACCAGTAGATTAGATATTCACTTTGCGAAGACGTGTTTTAAATTTTCAAATATTCGCTGCTATTATGTTTGTCTTTAGTTGTCGGTGTCAACGAATTGAAATTTATGCGAACTCGGCTGGAAATTTATTGACCAGTTCATTTAACCGAGTAGATTCGTGCAATAGGAATACAGTAAATTCTTTCTAGTTGTCTCTCAGTTTCTAGACAAAAATGGACAGTTTGAGAAGGGGAGATGCGGTTATTGGACCCTTGCGACTCGTTTTTATAGTTGTTAACAATCAGCGACTATAAAAACGAGGCGGAGGGCTCGAATGGGATAAATGGATTTAACCGAAAACTACCTAGGTGATCGCATAATCTGTACGGATTATAAAGCTCGCTCAGATTAAATAAAGCTTAGTTCAAATATAATAGGAGTTCAGTAGAAATTTACTGCAACGAGCATTGTCCAAAATTTCGTTCCAATAAATGGAGTTCTACTCTATTAGACATCGGTTCTGACTGAAACTGTTATGAAGAACCTAAAATATCTTACGACTGTCGGTTTTGGTTCATGTCTTTTTCTATTTCGGTTATATAAATGTTATTTATCGGTTCCGGTTTTCGATTATGCATTTCGATTATAGTTTTACATTACGTAATAAATGCAACTGTATTTCTCTCATTTTTTAAAAACGTGGATTTTATACGAGCTTGTCACTGAACCTACCATACCGGTTTCAGTGTATTGCTTTTGAAGTTATTGAAACTACGAAAAGACTTTCGTCGTCGAACGATATTTTAAATTCGAGTATACATTAGAAGAACAATGGAGAAAGATCTGAATAAATTCAGTTACGTCGTCCTTATAAAGCAACACAGTAATTTGAAGTCAAATCGATTCTGAATTAATTATTAATGGTAACTCGACGTCAAATGATCTCCACGTAAGTACTGTAAAACATTTACATACATAAATGTTACAAACAGAAAAATTTTATGTACGTTCCTACTGTTAATAATATGTTTACTTGAGGTCACGTTACCATTACCACTAGCTTCACCATTCGAAGGTTAAAGAACAAAATAAATACTTTTACATGTGTCACGTCTAAAAGTGTATGTGATGTGATCACACTTTGTAACCGGGCATTTTTGTCGATCACACGGAACCGAAATCAAAAAACCAATAAATGGGTTAGTTATGGAAACGATATACCATATGTTAGTTAGGAAATCTTTTCAGTTCTTCATAACTGATCCCAGAACGGCAATCGATGTCATAACTATTTCCAACCCCCGAATAATTATGCTTAATGGTTTTCGAACGTGTAGGGTGCTACCTGGCCTGCAATACAACCGATGACTGCCAGATGGATTCCGCCAACGGAACGGAGCAAGTTCGTCTCGAATATGATGGGTACGGTATAGCATTGTAGTACAGTAATGGGACCTACTCCTGCACACCTTCAAGCTGCAGCTGGATTCTATGGTCAGACTCGATATAGAAATCCTCGTTGTTCTAATTGGCTGGCGATTTATTGCTGAGACAGAATCCGCAAATTGGATACGCAGTAAAATGGTGGGGACGAGCGCGTCAGCTTAGAAAGTAAGAAAAGCATAGAGGAGGAGGTCCTATTACTGTACCCGATCGTAAAATGAACTGCAGACTTCTTGCTATTTCAACGATTTTAAAAGATAAAATCTGAAACCGGTCATTTTAACCGGTGCGGTAGAGGTCCAGTGTGAAACACGTGCATCGAAACAAAGGGGTAATACACGGTTACCCGTTAGTTTCACTACACGCCCATTAACCGTGAAATATTGTAGGGATTATTTCATTTAGAGAGTATTGTAGGGACTTCCGTCGCTGTCTCATTCTTACCTATTCTCTCTCCTTTCCTCTTTCAATCTCTCTAATTTACTCGCGCACTATATTTCGGCTGTACAGGACTCCGAGGAGCTTAAGTAATAAACTCAGGTCACTCGAAGCTACCCGAACATTCGGTAGACATCTGTTCCGTTCTTTCTATATTTTACGACACTCCTTCTTGATCGTTGTACCTTCCGTACCCCGGAAATCCCAACGATATTATAACAGTGGTAAGGAACCGTCTTTTGCCTGAAAATGTAAATGCATTAGTTTCTCAACTGATCGACGCTTTGGCCGTGTTTGAAAATTGTGATGGTCCACCGTCGATTTCAGCGTCGTCGCTCGGCGCAGCGATAACAATGCCGATCTGCGGGTTCCTGATCGCTTCCCTCGGATGGGAATCCGTTTTCTACGTGACCGGCGCGATCGGCCTCGTCTGGAGTATCGCCTGGTTCCTCCTCGTCTTCGATTCTCCGGCTCAACACCCAAGAATCTCCGATGACGAGCGCCGGTACATCGAGGACGCGATCGGATCATCTGCCGTTGCGAAGGTACGCTGTCCGGACTAATTATGTCCGAAGTACAGTAATTTCTCTCGAATTGTTTCTCAGCTTATAGTTGTTGCTAATCGACAACTATAAAACAACTAATCGTCAACAATATTAGAAAAATTATTGTACCGATCTCTGGATCAGCTAGTTCTCGATATCGATCGTTCTTTTTGGTTACCAGGGTCTCCCCGTCCCATGGAAGTCCATCTTCTTCTCAGCTCCCGTCTGGGCTATCGTGGTCACCCACGGATGCAGCGTATTCGGCTACTTCACCGTCGTTAACCAGTTACCGACCTACATGAAGTACATCATGAACTTCAACATCAAACAGGTTAGTTGCGTTTCTCCTTCCTGATTCGTTTGTTTTTGGGTGAGAAATCTGTTGGATCATTCGTTGTTCGTAGAATGGACTAGTCTCCTCGTTACCCTACCTGGGTAAGTACATATTCGCCGTGATCACGTCCTCGGTGGCTGATCACCTGCTGAAGAAGAAGAAGCTGTCGGTGACGGCCATTCGGAAGATTTTCACCAGCTTCGGTGAGTCATCGAGATCGATAAATGTTAATCCTTTGGGGACGAGGATTGTTAAAAGTAGTAAGAGGATTTTCTTCGGAGAAGTAGATCGGAGACTTTAACGCTGATTGTACCATTCGTCAAATGACCGATTCGACCATTTTTGTTCTACAATTATTGAAATTAGAAAGACACTGCCTATATAAAAATAAAGCATATATTAATATAAAAATTGCGGAGAGTCTAGGTAAATTGAATCTGGCAATCTTTATAAGACATGTCGTGCGAGTCACTTTTAGTGGTCGGTACGGTTAGCGTTAACTTCTGTTAATAATGGAAAAATAAAGAGCATAAATCATATGCTTCCAACTTCAAAAGCAATATGTATAATTCTGATGTCTTCAGCATGTCGACAGTCGTCCTCAAAGGTTTGATAATAATGTGTGCAAAGTTCTCTACGTTTGCATCCCCTATTCTCTTTCAGCTCTGATCAGCCCTGGACTGTTGATGATCGTGCTGGCGAATCGCGGCTGCGATCGGGTCGCGTCCGTCGCGATCTTTACAATCGCTCTGACAGTTAACGGTGCCGTGACAGCCGGTTATCTAGGCAATGGGTTGGACATCGCACCAAATTTCTCCGGGACGATTTTCGGCATAGCGAACACGCTGAGTTCTCTGGGCGGTTACTTGAGCAGCTACATGGTCGGCACGATCACGTACAAGAACCAGACCTACACCCAATGGAGCATCATATTTTGGGTCCTAGCGTCGACCTACTGCTGCGGTGCTCTGGTGTTCGCGATCTTCGGCTCCGGAGAGTTACAGAAATGGAACAGTCCCAAAGAAAACACGGCACGCCAAGCTAACTACGTTGAAAATGGCATCGAAGACCACCAAGAATCTCTACCGCTCAAGAGCAAACCGATTTCCTAACTGAAGTTCGTCGCCGATGTCGACGGACATTCTCGAATCGCGGTTAAACGACTACTAAAGTATTTAAACAATTTAGGATTATAGAAGACGATCGTCATCGAGACACGTTATCGAGGCTACGTGCTTTTCGCCTGCGCCGAATCGATGACTGCAAACTTGTTAATTCCGAAGGTGCGGAACACGTATTGTTCCTGGGTCCAACTTCGATCGCGAGCGGAAAGCGTCTATTACCTGTACCTGCTTCTTCGACTTTTCATACCAAAATCTTTTTATGTAAGAGTAATCGCAACTTTGAGTATTCGAATAAAGTATCAATTGAATAAAAACTCTGTTTAAAGTTTTCTATTCTCATCGAACCGTTCGAGCTTCGTATATGTAGTCCTATCAGCGCAGAATAAATTACAGAATCTGTAATTTATTCTACTACAATTTAATACTACTTCTATTTAATCTAAACTACAGAAACTTTTAGCTACATTTGCAAACGCTGGAATTGCATAAAACATGCACCCGTTAAAGCGACAGTAGACGTAAAATTGGAAAAAATATACGTATTGGATGTTATCCATATTGAATGTATCAGAAAAACGAATAACTCAAGGACTAATTTTCGAGTCAATACGCGATAAGTTATCAACAAGAATAAATTAACATCAACTTACCATGAAATTAACGTTTTGATGTTTCACCTTGTAGATTTAATAAATCTGTCCGAGGCCGCGTGCCGCGGGACAGAGGAGCGACACGGGTTGCAGGTAAGCCGGTGCAACGACGCGACGCGGCGCGGCGAGACGCAGGTGAAACGCGGAGCGACGCGACGCTGGACGGATCGGAGAACGCGCGTCGCGATGGCGGGCGTTGCGATGATGTTCGCCGTGACGCGTGGCGCTGCGGCGCTCCGCCGACGTACCAGGAGACCAGCTTCGACGGGAGATCGCATGGATTCCCGCGCTTTTTTCCCACACCCCTTTATCAACCAACTCGTTCCTTTCACCTGTGCGAAACGACGACTAGGTTTCGCTCGAAGCCAGTTCCCTTCGACTCTCAATTAGTTTTTGCCATATCTTTATGTAAAATAAAAATTGTCGGCATCGGTTGTAAGACGCAACAGGCGAGACACAATTGTTTTTCTTCCTTTCATCATTTTGACAAGTTCAAATTAATACATTAATTTGTAGTTAATTTTAATTAATTAGTTTTTAGTTTCTTTTAATTTTACACTGTTTTAAGTTGCACCTATCTATTTTTCTCGTAAATGTATAAAATCCGCTGTCTAGTTTTATAAGATAGATAGATAATTTATATTTTCGTTAGGTGTAGAAAATGCGTCCCTTTACACCGATACTACTAATCTTTTTTTCTTTTAACATTTATCGTTTCTTACTTCTAATCTCACGCATTTCGCACTATACATGTATGTAATCTAATATAAAGTATAATCATACAAAAACATAATTTTATAATCTTGTAATATATTTTTACACATTTCGCTTCTCCAGGAAGTTTAGTTGCTAGTATACTGCGGATTTTGTTCATTTATGATATACGCAGATAGGCTGGTGAAATTTGAAACTGTACAGAGATTGCACGAATTTAAGATTATTTATGTATTATTAACGACTCACTGAAATTATTAAATAAAGTGCTAAATTATGTACCTTATTCCTGCTTGTTGTAATTTACGGAGAAAGATTTTATTTTGCATAAAGTCAATTTCTCAAAAACACAATATCTCTGTTTCACACACACATTCGCACACAATCGATTCTAATAGACGTTTCTGTTTCCTTTATAGTCACACTTGCGTGATATTGAAAGATACCTCACTTGAACCAAACATACAGTGACTCCCGAAAGTATTCGGACACCGGTATAACTTTGACTTTTACGCAATATATTTCAGTAAATAAACATTGGAAAGAAAAAATCGCTTACGGTAATCAAAATCAACCAAAAATGCAATCCAATTTTGCAAACTTCTTCCAATGTTTTAATATTTTTTCAATTATGTATTTAACGTTTTATACTAAATCGGAAGTTTGTTGTGTTTTGACATTTATATACTTTACTTTAATATATTGTAAACGATTTTTTCCTTTCAATATATATTTATTCAAATATACAGCGTAGAAGTAAAAGTTATCTAGTGTTCGAATACTCCAGATGTACTGCATTATTATATGAATTAGTACTTGTGCTATTATACTATTAACACGTTCGTCGCCAACAATCGACCACCAAAATATTCACAAAATCAAAGCAATTTAATTAATTAAAGCGAAATTAGAAAGTTAAAATTGATTATGGGGAATGGAACTAGAACTCTTTCGCATTCGAAACATCCTAGTCAAATTCAGTTTGTTCGGATATATTAAAATGAAAATAAATTTTCAAAATTATTTAGAAACTAGCGTCACCCATATTTGAGTGATGTGGCGATGAACGTGTTAATATGCATTGTGACAATGTAATCTATTCTTGGATTATAGAATAGGCCCGATGCAGGGCCTCATTTTCGAATAAACACAAACTGTATATCCCCGCCCAAAACGGAACACCCACAAGATGTACACGATACTCCAGGGTTTTCCCCGGGAAGGAAAGGCAGAGCGATCAAGAGTGGGTGTCGTAAATTATTGAATGAATAGACCAGATGTTTACAGAATGTCTGGGTCTGCGAGAACAGCTTCAAGTAACCTGAGCTGACTGCTTAGGCCCTCGAAATCCTGCATAACTGAAAGGTAAAACGTGAGTAAGAGCGAGAGAGAGAGAGAGAGAGAGAGAGAGAGAGAGAGAGAGCGAGAGAGACAGAGAGAGAGAGAGAGAGAGAGAAGAGAGAGAGAGAGAGAGAGAGAATGTGTAAGAGTTAAACTACGAGTGAAATAAGGTGTATGCATAAGAAAGAGAGTGGTAAGAAAATGCAGTAAAGAGAAAGAAGGAATAAGGGAGAAGATTTGAAGGCTGGAATATCTCAACGGAAAAGTCGAGGCATTAACAGCAGACCATCTGTGAGTGACGTCGTGCTTTGTACTCGTTGTCGAAGTTATAACGTTGTAAAAACTAACCGTTACTCTTAATTAGCTATTATTGTTACTGTTATTTAAATTGTGTACTGTTCAATTTACTAGGACGATTCGTAGGATTTTCTAAATCCCTAGAATACAATAGATTCCGGTAATTGGCGCCATTCGGGACTAGTCCTCGTTGCTTTAATTACTATTAAGTAATAACAATCCTTAACTAGTTTTTGAAATTCCTTTCCGTTGTGACGTATTCGACTAAATTGAATGGTTTCATATCAGGCTTTTTATAACATAAAAGACTGAAACTAATTATGGTGAATTTTGTAAGTCTCGAACACCAAAAAATAATCTCAGATTCAGTTTTAAAGCATCTCAGTTTCGCTTTCATTGGTAATTAAACGACACAGATATTATAGACTGTTCTCCATTGCTCTAGATAAAAATGTTTTCAAATAATCAAAATCGCGTTTCGATATCGGCGACGGAAAAACCGCGTTGCTTCTGTTTATTTCCTCCCGCGGACCAACGCAAACGTTTCCGTCACGGAAGATTTAGAGGAAACGAGAGAACCGCGGAGCGGATTGAAGCGGAGCCGAGCGGCGCGGCGCGGAGGCCAGGAAAAGCACGCGGGGGGTGGCAAAATCGCGTTACGTCCTCGTCGGTAGATGTTGCGTGCGCGCGGGACATCCAGGGAACATAAGGCGAGAAGAAGCTGACGTTCCAGTCGTCGGAGAACGCGAGAGTTGGCGAATCGCGACTTGCGACGGCGGTCGACGATGGCCGAGGCTGACGGCGGCGAGAGTGGGGGAAGCCGGAGGGCGCGCGATCAGCAGTTAGGCACCGAGAAGGTGCGAGAGCCGGGAATAGCCTGGGAATTGGGGGTCGCGGAGTGCGGAGTATGCGAGGAATGTAGCACCGAATTCAATCGCTATGTCGCTGCGAGCAGGGTCGCAAGAGAGTGGCAGAGTCGAAGCCCGCGTTGTTTGCCGCGCGGGACCGCCCGCTCGATAAACCATCTACCAAGGACGCACGCGACCGAGTCGGTGGATGCCGGCGGCTCGACTTTCTGCCGTCCGATACACTCCTGCTGTGCCGTGATTAACTAAGGTTTAATCAGCTTTACAAGCTAAACTTCTTTTGTCCCGCATGCACATGCATGATAATCCGCGGCTATCGCGTCACGCTGCTCGCCGCTGGGAAACAGTCGAACGCATCGGAATATCGGTCGACCCGCGAACCGAATCCCGCGATAATGCCGCGGCTGAACGGAGCACACCTCGCCGGTTCTAGTTCCCTACCTTTGCTGCAGAACATCGCTTCGACGTTCGCGGCTTCTCCGCCTGGCGTTGACTTTCTACAGCGTCATGCTACCTTGGTCGATTCGATCGCGGCGCGTTGGTTCGATGGGGTAACCATCTTCGAGCACTCGAAAACGAGTATCGATAGCGCAGAGCGTTTCCAAGCGGTTCGAATCGACCGCCGCGTACGCGGCGACCCTGAGAGCTGAGAGATTGTAGACGAGATGACAGGTTGCGGAAGAGGCGGAACTCTTCGGGACGTCTTTTGTTCTTCGGACGGACCTAATTTTTTATACTTTTATATTTTCAATTTTGCGATGATATTACAGAGACGTAGCTTGTCTTTTATGTTAAATGTGCGGTTATAGCGTTTAATCGTGTTCTTCGAATAATCATTTTTCATTTGAAAATTATACTGCATAGATGTAATTTGTTTTTGACGATAAATAATTTAGGATTACATGTATATATTAAGTTAGGGAAACTGTATCAAAGATTATAAGAAATAAGATTGATGCTAAGATCGAGTGCAAAGGAACGAAATTTATAAGTTCCGAACACCACTTTCATAAATGTGTCTAATAAATTCCTACTCGCGAAGGCAATTTTATGTTAATTATTGAATGTTATTGACTGCGGATCTTCATGCGAAACGGAAAGTTTTCGCGTCAGCACCAGAGAACTTAAAATTGTCTTTCATTCTCTAATAACTTTAGCAAGCTAAAACTAGCGCATCAACATTCCTCGATTCTTCTAATCTTCAGTCCAGTAGCCAAGTGACTTTCCTTCGAGCACTCGAGAAAAAGCGTCGATAGCACAGAAACTGTCGGCAGTTCGAATCAATCGCCGCGAACGCCGATGACCCTGAGAACTGGGAGATAGTAGGCGAGAGGACAGGTAGCGGAAGAAGCGGAGCTTCTACGAGGCTTCTTTGGTTCCCCAGACGATAGGCGACCAGAGGTTTCGCAGCCGGTCCCATAGTTTCGCGCGGAATTCCGAAACGCGAGGAGGAACGGGTCGGAACGTTTATTAAGGATCCTCGTAATAACGCGTTCAAGAACGAACAGGTCTGCCCTGGTCGGCCGGTTGCACGCACCGACACCGCACCGGCACCGACGTCGACCCCGAAGGAGCTCCGATGCCCTCGAGTAACCGAAGAACAACTTTCAGCGCAACGGCGAGCTGTTGCTCCACCGCCCCCGACTCATGGGAATATCCTCGAGGCGATACGGACTTTACAGTCCAGCGTTGATCGCGTCTCCCTTCTCTGCTTCCATTATCTCTCCCTCACTCTCTCTCCCTCTTTCTTTCTCTCTCTCTCACTCTCTTCTTCTGCTCTCCTTGTTCCTTCCGTTGCCCCACAATCGAATCACCCCGCTCCACCAATGCGTCTCCTCGAGTCTTCGACAATCTCGCGAGAACGATGCGACGCGGTTCCGAGACATCGAAATGGAAGTCGTAAGGGCGGATTTGTTCACCACCGATGAATCATCATCATCATCAGATGATAATCGATGTACGTTGTATGTACTTACGATGCCATCATCGAATTATTATTCCATTTAATACTACGACTATTGGTTTTATTAACTTTGTATATCGATATCCATTCTGTCTGTGCGACGTAAATTTTTTACTATCTATTGCAATCTTTTCTTCTCTCGCGTACTATGGATAAAATTAGAACAGATGCTTTCCGATATTGTAATTCATCGACGAGAGAATGTAGTGATAAAGTCACACAAACACGGGTAAAATATGAAAACTCGAAACTAAACGATACATTTAAATATAAAAGAAAATATGTATATTAAATAAACAAACAAATACATAAATTAGTGACGTCTTGTTGAAACCGATAGAAGTCAATCAGCTGCATCTGTTATCTCCTAATGGTACTAATTACGTCGACACAGTGATAGCTCCTGGAATGGAGTTTGTATTGGTTCAGCGTAGCTGCCTGCGTTGCGAATTACACGCGTTGTTCTGTCTCTCGTGTAAAGCGAAAAAGTCGTTGTAATCGCTCGTGAAAGTAAAAGTGTTAATTGCGTTTCACCAAGAATGTATTGATTTCTCTATGATCTGACGCATAAACGTTATTTACTTAAGAACTGTTCTGTCACTATGTTTCAACACTGGATCTACCAAACCAGTCAAAATGTCCGGCTTCTGACCTTTTCTTTTACAATTCTTTAGATAGATATACTTTATTCAGGCATATATTGTAATAGAAATTCTATGAAGAAAATCCTCCCCTCGCGGCTCTCGGTGGTGAAACATACTCAACACAATCTTACCGCCCTTAGCCGATCCTATCATGAAACAGAGATCGGCCCGTCCGCAAGTCCCAAATCTTTTTGCTTTTGATAGTGAACCGCCTCAAATCCCTCGGCTCGTAACATCGTTGTAACAAGCTTTTACTTCGTAAAAATGATCACATTAGTTGAACGCAACGCGAGCTTCGAAGCTTCGAAGTTGGTGATGCGTGGAGCGATGCTCCTCTCGCGGGTACCAGAAGTGGGGAGGGGAGGAACGTGTAAGTGAAGTAGCCGACGCGGTAGCCGCGGGTAAACCGAGATATGCAAAAAGGAGTAGAAGAAGCCGGGAGTTGCGAGAAAACGATCGACGGGCGACGGAAGAGAAGGGAATGCGGTAGACGGGCACGGTAGCGAATTGGTGGCCGAGATGGTGTCGAGGTTCGTATTCTGGAACCCGGATCGGGATCGGATCCGGGATTGGGATCGGGATCGGGTCCGGGATCGGGATCGGAGGCGGAGACCGTAGAAGAAGACGATCGGGAGAAGATGAGCGGCACGTATGCGAGGTATGCGGGTGAGAAACACCCGGGGCGGATGGTCGGCCGATCCGCCCACGTTTAAGGTACACGGTCTTCGGTAAGGGCTCGGGCCCAGGCCCTCGAATCGCCGTGGTAAAGACCGGCGTGGACTACCGCCGCCGTTCCAAGCTCCCTGGCATGGCGTCGTCGTAGGCGAGCGGCTGCGGGTTTCCGAGTCGCACGGAGTTCCTCGCGTCCCCCGTCCCCCGCCGACCGACTCTCCTCTCGCATCCTCGTCCGTGTTTGCACCGTGCACGCGATTCGGAGAACTCGAGAGAGGATGATAGAACGAACGCCCCCGCGGGCACTCGTCATCGTCACGCGAACCGTTCTCTGCCGGCCGACCGTTCCCCTTCCTAGAGAACAAGATCTCTCTCGTTTTCCGATAATCGCTCGCGCGAAATCTCCGGCGACGCAGCGCACCGAACGATAACCATCACGAATGAGACAAAAAGTTAGACTGCGGATTTTTATGCAAAATAAAAATTGTAAGAAAAATAAATCTGACAAAAATGTCTTCTAGTCGTTTCAACCCCTTGCCGTACTTTGACCAGCGCGACTCGTGATGTCGGTTTCTAGCAATAACCCGCCAAGTATAAATGCTATTCTGTTCCTTTAAGCACCCTTAGTTTCAGTCGGTCAAAAACGAACTCGAACTACAAGAATATCGATGCGTATAAGTATAAGAATGTAGGTGTAAAAAGATGAGTATGAATGCATGGTTACGTGAGCGGGACAAGTGAGAGATAAACGGGAGATGAACAGGCACCGCGCGATATCCGGAGCGAGCGGGATAGAATCAGTGCGAATCGCTTCTTCGTTGTCACTACGTCGAAACGGAGCATATTTGCGTGTTACTGATAAGTAAATTATAGATTACTCTCAATGAACCATAATTTACAGAACTCTAAGTCGTGCTCGAACGAAGAATTTCACGGTTTAGGGCGTAGCCGGGTGTAGACACGTGCCGTAAGCTGAAAGCCGTAACGCAGCCGATGCCTGCGTGCTCGAACAACTTCCGGTTTCCGACTCGCCCGGCTCGCGCATTCACGCCGGCCCTCGATAGAGCCTGTCCACCTGTCGCGACGTCGCTTGTCTCTGAAATTTCCTCGTTCGAACGCGCGCCGGTTGCCCGGCCGCTGTCGAAATTTGCACCTGACGCGAGGCGCAGCCCCTTCGCCGAGATCGTCCGCCGATAACCAGGCTAATGGTTGCGAATCGAGACCGGTTCCTTTCGACGACCATGGACGGTCACGTCCTCGGAAACGCTCGATTTCGTCCAACTTTTCTTTTCGATCCACGACGATCGATCAGACTTCTCCCCGGACGGCTAGTCCAGCACGCTTGTTTTCGATCAGAGATCAAGAACTCAACCCTTGTCGGATCAGCTTATTATATGTCCAACAGTAACCCGGTTAACATCTCAAGTAAGATAATATGCTCAGCGCTAGATTTACCGGGCATTAAAAGCATAATATTCTGGTTTTAAACCAGTGTTATTGTAATATTTGTCGCAATATATATATTTATATATATAATAACCAATAAATATATCTTTGCAAATAAAAGTAATATATTTAAGGAAGATCTTTTTTGTGCAAGGAAGACTTTGCAATACAAAATTGAGTTGAAATGAAAATTATTATATTGTTGAGAAATTTTATAGGAAAAAATATTCTGTTTTACCTTATATATTGTACATGATTGCCCTAAAAACAATAATCTAGTGCCTTCTTTTTAATAAAAAGATGCTAAAGTAGAAGGCCTCCTTTAAGTAGAGTACTTCTGACCACAATCGCAGCAGAGGGGCGTCGCCTAAAAGAACTGTGGTAAAATTGCCGACGGCATGAAGAAACGCGGCGCGGCTACAGCTAGAAAAGCCGCATTTGTGTAGCGGGTGTTAGACATCGGTTTAGAATTCCGAGTTTCGACTGCAGCTACTCATTGTTACGCACCTGACGCGAGAATACCCGACTCACGGACGGATCGCGATCACCTGCTTGTTCGCGGTGTGCGAATTTAAAGCGCTTCCCGTTCGCGACGAGCTGTGCACGGTGAAACACATGGCATTCAAGCCGTAGGTATCCTCTTACTCTGATATTTCATAAATTCTTTCGCCTGAAACGGCGTCGTCCATCGCGTTGGCAAACGAACGAAAGCGACAGCGGATCGGATCGAAAGAGAAACGATCGCATCTCTTTCGCATAGAAAGAGAACGATAGAGGGAGGAGAGACGACGCGCCACAGCCGCGATTCGAGAAACGAGAAGAAACGAGAAGCTCGAATCTCGCAGTCACGCTGGCGCCGCTCGGCCCGGTAACTTTATATCGATTCGGAGTCACGACTGTCCCTGCTCGGCTATACTCGAGCAGATACCGCCTGGTTAGTCGAGCACCGGACGACCAGAGCACGGATGTATTTATACGACGCGCGAGAGGAGGGTGTACATCTGTTTCCATCCGGGCACGTGTCCGTCACGAAATTAGAATGTTCCGAGGAAGCGAAGAAAACGAGACGAAACCTGCTAAATCGAGCCTGGAGCCAGAAACTACAGCCCTGGCGTTTCGTCTCGATCAAACGATCGGAAGATGCTCGTACGATAGCCGTTTGAAAGGCCTGGCCAGTCGAGGGTCGAAGATCTTTCCGCTTGCTCGGTTAGATGAAAACGTCCCGGATGGGAAAGGTCTAATCTAACTTTCCTCGAAGATTTCCGTAGGAACAGTGGATCTGAAGAGCAATCGCGAGCGAGTCCAAGCCATCGCCGAGCATCGGCCTGCGTATGCGGCAGCTTTGAATGTGCATGTGGCGCCAGATGTCGCGTCTCGTAATCTTTAGACCAAACTTTGCGCTCCCCGCGCTGCTGCGTGCACACACGTTCTCATCCGCCTCGTTCTCCCCCTCGATCAAACCGTCTCTCTCGCTCTATCCTTCTCTCTCCCGTCTCCCTTTCTCCGTGTTTCGCGCACTGACAAGCATTCGAGAACGCGGTAAGTGCCACAGCCATTCCATGCCAACCATTCGTATCGTGTTTCATAGTGGCAACAATAAGGGTAACGCTGGCTCGCGAATTCTGTCGCCGGTTTGTTCTTGTAGCTCGACAAGCTCTGTTCCCCGCCGGGCCGATTCCGAAGAAGAACAAGAAAAAGCAGGAACCGGGACGGGACAACGGGACGTCGTCGTCGGTCGACGACGACAACAGAAGACAAGACGAGCGAATCGAATCGAAACGGAACGAAAAGCGGAGGGTCGACTGTGCAATTATGCGAACGGGGGTACAGGTAAAAGATCTCGGCGCAAGGTTCTCGGAACCAGAGGGTATCGGTTACACTGCGAACAATGACTCTGCTGGCTGTATTTAGGGTATCGGTGACACCCTATACAATTCCTTTACCACCTGGGTCATCGAACCGTCGCCGTTCGGACACGGCCATTATTACCTCGAGTACCTCGACACCTGGTCGTGTCGTTGTGTCCTAAGCAAGAATGGCAAGGTAGGGTAGTGGAGCCGGTTACCGTCGGCTAACCAATTGCTGTACCTTTGGTTTGTTTTCAGGCATAATTAAGTTTAGATTTATCGAGCAGGACACGCTATCCCTTCGCAGTTCAGTGACCACTCTAAGGCACCACTAAAAATTGTCTTATCGCGTTTCAAAATAATTTTAACATTTTAAATGTTCTCTACCTGGTTTCTGTATGCACTAGGTTCTCTACCTGGTTTCTGTATGCACTAGGTTACAGAAAATGTAACTACTACAGACCAGAAAAACTATTTTGGATTTCTAGTTAAAATGGCTCCGATTGCAAAGGGTAAAAATGTTTTACTCAAAAATGAACGAAATAAATGAGTAAAAGAGTTTAATTTATTTAATATATTTGATTTATAATAATCACCCCAACGGCTTCATTATCCTATCGCCTTCGTTGACTAATTTCCGGGCGCCGATGTCGAGTCGTATCAATCTTTGGCGGATTGATCGTGCGGGAAATTTCTTGCAAAAATAACTCCAATGACTCGTCGTCGATTGTCCATCGTGAGCCGGGGGAATAAGTGGTTGTTGGGGGTCAGGGGTTATGGGGGCGAGGTAGAATAAGGAACAAAAAGATCTCGGCAGGTGAAGGACCGAACTTCTTTCCTTACGGCCTCGCATAAATCAGACCTGCGGCGAAAGCGAGAGAGGACTCTTTACGATTGCACGCTCCCGCACCACCCGCACCACTCTTGGCATTCGTAAATTTTCCTCGTCGAACAATACCGTCTTGATGCGACCGGGGCTATAAAGGGTCGACTCTCGCCGAGCTTTGTAACCGATACCCTAAACCTATTCGTATTTTACCGTACACCTGTCCGAGTCTCGTCTTCGGCAGGTTCGTCCCGACCGAAACTGATCCTGTCTGCCCGTGACCACGGGGTATCTTAGCATCGTTGAATCGTTGACGCTCCGAGGCGACCGCTTTCGCCTTTTCACAGGTCCGTTCGGAAATAAAGATCACCACTTTGAACGGACATTGGGGATACTCGTGTAGGCGTGTGCAGGTGTAATTAACTCTTCCGCGCTGGAAAACTTAGTCCTATGTCATTACGAAGTGTTTAGGCCAGGGTCACACGAGCGTCGAAAAAGCAAATGTTGATCATCTTTTCCTGCTTTGCTAGTTAAAAGGAAGGACAAATTTTGCTCGTTTTCCATAAAAAAAAGAAAGAGAGACAACGAACGTCCGTCGACTTGACGCTCGTGTGACTCTAACCTTGGCTGAATAGAGGAAACGTCGGTCTGCGATATTTAAAATTCTTTAAAACTAGGTTTACGAATTATTCAAATTATTCAGATTGTATTATCGTGTTCCACGGAAGTTTTCTGTACCAACAATATTTACAGATTATATGCCTCATTCGACTAGGCGTTTAGTTTAAATTAAATCGGCCGTCGCGAAAGTGTTAAAGCTAATGGATTTACTGCTCGTACAGAATCAATAATAATAATTACGCATGTAAAATCTAAACTTGAGTGTCGAGGTTTTGGGATTGTAGGACTAGGATAGAGAGCTTAAAGTTTGGTGACGATGTAGTTAGGTTAACTGTCGGGTACGATGCAGCAAGGAACGGGGTCGAGGATGTGGCAGAGTTTGCGAACGAGTAATGGTCAAGGGTGAAATCAGCGAGAAGATTCGGGATGTTTGAATTAGGTGGAGAACAGAAAGCCGGTGGACTGCAATTCTGACGTGGAATTCCATTTGAATGACGTTGGTATGCGACACTTACACGGAAACAGAAGTCGACGATCCTAGCGGCTTTTCTCTTCTATCATCGAGAACTAGAAACCCTTCGCCGTTGTTTATGTACAACTAATCAGCGGATCTTACACATATCTGTATGCGGTATAAAAATTATTCACATTTGTTGCAAGAATGTCACTTAGAACCTTTCTACTTTCATAAACGCTTTAACTGGCATGTTGGTCATGTATGGATGACCAAAATTTGTTTAACAAAGTTGGTATTCAATTTTCAGTCTAGTGTATTAAATAAATCAAATTTGTTTTGTATCTAGAAGATTCAAGAGCATTACAGATTCAATTTCCACAATAATTCTTGTTCTCTCTATTGTTATAATATGAAATAAGCTGTCGTGATTCGTTGTGAGATTTTTATGGACATTCCTGCGCCAGTCAACGTGTTAATAATCACGGTAGATCGCAAGCAATGTATCGATACTCGACAATTATTTTGTTCTTCCTCGTCTTAAAAATAACAGTTACGACGTTTCGTCGTAAATGTATAAGATCCAGAGTATAACACGTACATTGTCTCATCATCTCAGCTTCTCGTCGTCTTCAACTTTTCGCTTCGATGGTCGCTACGATCCCACACTTCCGAGTACGCGAGTCGTGCCGGGAGCAATTCCGAAATTTCCATAATAAATTTTTAGCTTACAATCAGAGCCTCGCGTTTCCTTCAGCTGGAACATAACACGGGTTGGATCGCGGGAACGACGATCGAAAAAAAAGAGAAAACGAGATTCGAGGAACGGTGGCAAGAAGATAATTTACCGAAGAGGCAGGACTGAGTATGCACAGAGCGATAAAAAGATGGATAGACAGATAGAAAGAGAGAGAGAAAGCGTAAGCTGGCGGGTGGAGGATACCGAGCGGTCCGAGCCGACGGATCGGCGGCGAAGGGTGCGGCGAAGGGTGCGGCGAAGGGTAGAGAAATAAAGGCAATGAATGATGCCGCGCGGCAGGTGCATCGTGGCGTGTTTAACGAGTGGCCCGGTCTCAGGCTCCGTGCACCTGTAACCCGTAACTTGGACCGAACGAGCCGGCTCGAAAGAGATCTCATCGTTCTCGCGGTCCTCGCCTTGAATCGCCTGAAATCGTCTCGAATCGACAGACATCCACTGGAATCGACTAGAGCTAGTACCTTTGCCGAGGTATATGAGTTTATGAGACACCCGAATACCCGAGTGTCCCTAAAACACCCGAGTAAAGCGACAATACTATACCATCTTATAAATAAGGTCTTATAGCTGACTATTTGTGCTATTACTATTTCAATACTAATTATTAATTTCGGTCGTTTATATTATAATTAAAATGCTTCATGTTCAGCCGAAGATATCGAGTCTGCACGCGGATTCATGCACGAAGCTACCAAAATCTTCCTACATTAGAAATTATAATATTCTGTAAGACACGAACAATATAAAAAGAGAGTTGTCCACATATTTTTCTAATAGATTGGATTCTTTTTACTACTTACTTAACTTAATACAGTGTTTTGAAATGATAAAGATTATTAATGGACTACTTCTTGTAATTAATGTAGTCAATTTTTAATTTGTATAAAGATCAACAGTCTACTTATAAGAGTGATAAGAAAATGATATTATAATTAGCGGATTTTATGCATGTGAAAAAGGTGAATGGGTGCAATAAAAAACTGTGAAGATGCTGGAAGGATTTAAGAGAATTAATCTTTATTTGTTTCTTCTTTAGTACAGTTGTGCACAGAAAATTTTCATTTTGCATGAAGATCCGCAATCTAATTACAACTGTTTCCAACCCCTGCTCATAATTTGCGACTTGTAGATGTGACTTGTGCTTGTGATAAGTCTAGAAGTCCACTTGAATCGCTTCCGGCGAGCATAACGAATCGTCGGATCGCGACTGACTTGACGGAAACCTTTTCGAAAAAGCGGATTTCGGTGTCCGCTTTCCTCCGGTTGCATTCGGTTTCCATCGTTCGCGCGCTCCATTTTCAAGGTAATGGTAGAACCGAGAGATTAAGGAAACTGGTTCGATGGCCCGAACGCGCCTACATACGTTCCTGGCTGTGGAAGGCGGTAATCGGTGCGTGATATTTCAAGGACCGTAAGTCAGGAAGCCCCGAGATTCGGGAACGCGAGAAATAAACGGCGGCCGAACACAGGCGAGATGAAATACGAGCGCAGCACGGCTCTTTCTCGCGTCCCGTTCCCGATCGACCCACCTGTTGAGTTCCGTCGACGCTCTTTCCTTCTATTACCGCCACCGTAAGCCGCACAACACGTGAGCCGTAACCGCCGCCGCGCAACCCTTCGCTCCCTCGTTTGTTCCTTCGACAAGGCGATTTCAGCGTTCCACCGAGACAACGGTCAAACATTTCGCGAGTCGCGCTGAAAGGTTTCGAATCGCGACGAGGGTTCAAACACGAGATGGATTACCGCGGTTTTCGTCGCTTTCGTGGCACGTTCGCTTAGGGCTGTTGTGGGTTTTCGGTGCAAGCTGTGCCCCTTTGGAAGAAAAACTGAGTTGGAAGGTAGGAAACTTAAGAGGATTTAGCAACGTTAAGATACCTCATTGTTAATGTAACAATTTTTTTGTACTGTCTTATTGTCCAATCAAAATTCTTTTAAAGTGTTGGAAAAGTTCAAGTTATAGTTGTTGAGAAAAAATTCTGAACAATCACTGATATTTCAGCGTCTTAAACCAGTTTTTCCCCCTTAAGAGAACAAAACATAAGTTATCACTAAAAAAGACAAAACTTAAGACGATATTGTTATCTTTCATTATCTTTCACTTCATTGTACTAGAGGATTAAATAAATTGAAAATAAATAAATAAATAAATAAAGACATCGCTTAAGAAGACCTAAGAACTCACGAATTTCATCACGAAAAATTTCTTGCCAAAGGTGTAATGCTCGATGAACGTTGGAAAAGTAATTGAAAAGGACAAGATCCGCACCCAAAAGTTTCTACTACGAGTACCGATATGGATTCACCGTTCGAAAGAATGTTTTCCTATAGGAACGCGATCGCGACCGCGATCGATGTCCGACTCGCAGGAGAGGCACCATTGCGTGGCAGCCGGGCAAGCGTGGGAGCGTCCGCGAGTCTCTCCCGGGGCTAAAACAGCTACAAATTACTACCGTAAACGCGTAATGCTAGCTTCCTACGGGCCAAAGCCCTTCGAAGCACGCGTATAAACCTTCTCCGAATTCCAAGGATGATCGAAAACGTTCCGACAGCGTCGCCGCCTCGAGCGTTCCCGCGTCTCCTCGCCGACGAGCTCTCGATCACGAACCACCTTGGAAAGCGAGATACATTGCGGTTTGCGGATGGAAGAAAGGAAACGCTCGCGGAAAGAGAGTACGAAAACGCGCGTCGCGATGGAGCATTAACGATCCGCCGACGAAACGATCGTGGGAGCGTTCTGCCGGCCGGTTCCGAGAGGGTGCCGCCGAAACTTTTCCTCGGGAATTTGCGAAAGCGAGCTTGGTCATCGAACTCGTCGAAACTCGTGGTTCGGAGCCGGCAACAGCGAGCAACGAGCAGCAGGAAGACTCGTTGTTTTTGACAACGGCAGGTGCGAAGAGGGTCGCGATCGCGCGAAATAATTCGGCCGTCTCGATGACACGCACGCGTGTACGCATGCTCGGACGAGCACGCGAACACGCACACGCGAGTATCGGAGCCTCGTCTTTCCACGTACATTTCGATCGCGAGCGTCCACCTCTTAGACCCGGATGGGCAAAACGGCCACCTGCCCGATCGGCGGACAAGCCGCGTCGCCTCTGGGACCGTAATCGCGAAAATATGTCCAACCTTGACTCGACGAGAAGAGAAACTCGCCTGATTAAGAAGGGGACGCTATCGGAAGAAACTCGGTCGCTGATCGCCGGACCGCGTTCTCTTTCCTTCGTCCCTCGACCTTTCCCTCACGCCGCACTACCGCATACCTTTTACGAAACAATGGCCCACTGTTCAGAACTTTAGGTGATTTCTAGGAGAATCCGCACTCCTGTCATTAAGCTGGCCGATGTTCAATGCGTTACCGAAAATGCAAGATTCTGATGTATGCATTACTTCTAACTCATCTTTTCCGAATGTCAAAAATTTTCTGACAATTGGTTATAATTATTAGAACATAGAATTGAATTTGACGATCTTAAATAGCGATCTTCGATAGATTTTTGCTTTATAAGAACGTTGAGATTGTATTTATTTAGACCATTCGCCAGTTTTGGCATTACGACAAACGGTATCGTCTTTAGGAAATTGTAGCAGCACTGTTCGAAGTGTTCGAACCGATCAAACGTTCCGAGAAATTCTGCTCAGGCGCAACCTCCGTCGCTCGGTCCCCCTCCGGACTAGTTCGCACAGGCGGACGGCATTTTTAGCACGGGCGCGACATACGCAACGCACGCAACATACGCGCGTATCTAATCGACCCGCTTGGCAGCCGATGCTCCGATCCCACCCTCCTCTGCACTCGCGGTAATTGAAAGAGCGCCCTCCGCTCGTCGAGACACAGACGACAGAAGGCGACGAGTCGCCGCGCCGATGCTCTGGAACGATCGCGTTTCGAGATCACCCTCGCCAACAACCCAATTTCGCCTCGTTTGCTCTCGTTCGATACCTGCCGGATACGCTGCGAGATCCGACCGATCGCCACGCTAATTATTCGAAGAAAACAAAGCAAATACTACCACACGTTCTTAGATTAACACAATTATAATCAAGTCATACTTAATGATCGTTCCTATTCTTTTTCTCCTTCTCGTCACTCCACCATGTTAGGTATAGTGATGTAGGCTTCAGGGATATAATTTTAGTCATATAGGTTTTTCTTTTTCCTCATCCTGTATCCTATTTATTTATTTATCCATTTGTGTGTATATATACAGGTATGGTACCCTTTGTTACAAACAGAGAAGGACAAATCGCGATTGTGGCTCACAGACGAGTAGTACATACATGTAAACTAGAAATTGCTGTGTTCAAAAGTAGACAAAATAAAGGAATAAAAATTGTAATGTCTTATTCGATACAAGCTAATTTTTAAGAGTGCAAACACTGGACATTTTGATCAGCACGCTGGGTTTAGTGTTAGGAACCGTTCGCTCGTGGTTAGTATGTGTAAACCTTCTCTGGTTGAGTGGGTTTGGGTTAGGTGTCGGATTAGAATCTCTGCTCCAAGATATCGACCAACGAGAGAGGGAGAGAGACAGAGACAGAGACAGAGTTTGCGAACCCGAGTTGAACTGAACGAAAAGAGCAACGAGGGACTCCGCGGTCGAGGAGCAGGGAAGGGGTTCGAAAGATACGACGGGAACAGAGTGGACATATGGCGAGGCTTTAATAATCGAAGCTGACACTGACGCAGATGCGAACATAGTCGGCCGGGCCGGCCATCAAATATTTAGAGATTACGAAGCTCGCGCATGTCGCGCGTCGCGTCGCATCGAGTCGAGTTGTATCGCTCGGGCGTTGTTTACGCGCGACGGTAAACACCGGGTACGCGGCCGAAATCGAGAGACACGTCGACGAATCGGCGCGATTCGGCAATTAAATGGGTGCCGAGTAACGCGGTCGAGAACGACCGAGGCATAAGATTTATCGGCGCGACTGGGCCGGTGAACGAGGCAGCGGCAGGTGCGTGTGCCGCTAGTTACGACAGTGGGGAGACTGACAAATCGCAACGCCCTCGGAAAAGAGAAGATCCTTGCCAAACTTACCCGACAGGTTACTACCGCATGTCCGAGGCGGCCAAGAACCGACCACGATCGGCGATCGAGCAACTAAAGCTAGTACCTTTACCAAGCTGTATGAAATACCTCGAATACCGGAGGCCCATGAGACAGGTTCAGAGACAAAGACATAGAGCAAATACAGCCGGTCGTCAAGGTGTCTCATTTGTAGGCTGCGGACCTTTATGCAAATTAAAACTTAACCTGAGTCAATTGTATGGAATAGGTATTTGGATAAATACCTATTCTTCATACCAGGTCAATCTATTTTGCTTGCAATATTTGGGAGGCTATTAAAAGTAACAGTTATTAATGGTAAGACACAATTCCATCTGCATAAAATCTGTCTCATAAAATGAAAATACTGTCAATCAGAAAATCTATTTTGGATTTAGAGCTAAAATGTCTTCGTAAGCAAAGGGTTAATTTCTTTTATTTATAACTAAAGTCTTGCTTCATCTTTAAGGATGTCGTTGTTTATAATATTCATAATTTACTGATAATAGAGAAACTTCTTTCCACCAATTGAGTAAATAAAAGTTAAATTATCATAACCGCTAGGTTTACGGAATCCGTTAAAATGTCACTAAATGGTTAATTTACAATTATTCACATTGTAAAGATACATTTATGTTTATTCAACACACGTATTAGTTGCGACAAATATTACACGATACTGGTTAAAAATCAGAATTAATTATTGTTAATTTTATAAACTAATATTAAGACATGATATTATTACCAGTGCAATCACTTAATGCGTATAATGCCCTGTTGCTACTTATAAACTATTATGTATACAAAGAGCTTCCAGCCCGTTTATCAATAAATAACAATAATAATATAAAGCAGCTGCTCGTAGTGATCCGTAAATCTAGCGTTAATCCGAAAACAACCGTTGTTAACTGCGAAAATTGGTTTCGTTTTTCCTTAGGCAATAGCCTCGAACGATGTGGGATCGAGGAATCGATAGCCGCGGAAACTCTGTAGCACGTCGGCCACCCTTGGGAATTTCCTTGGGTTTTTTCAGCGCATCTGGTCGACACGCGTCCCTTAAAATCCAATGACCTGGCCTGGTCGCCTTTTCTCTTCGAATACACCCCTATCCGCGCATATGCTTCGCAGATACCGGACCAGGCTATTCTCGCTGGGGGTTCCCCAGTCCCTGCAATCGAGGACCGTGTCCTTGCCCTCCCCCATATTCCTTCCTTCCTCTGTCCCTGCCCCAGCCAGGCAATTTTATCGGCCGGCGCGGCGTTTCCCGTTTGCGAGACTGGTCGATACTACAGAAACTTTCCGAAGGAATCTAGATAAAGAGAGTTTGACTCGATCAGCGTCGACGCGTAGATTAGTCGACTTATGTCTGAATCTGGATTGAAACGGAAAATGTCGATGAAACGTGCACCCACGCTAATGCTACGTCTAAAACCAGAGTTTTACAAACATTAATTTTTAAGAAAATTAATTCGATTAATGATTGTCGGTTATAATTCGTTAGTTATAATTGTAACTGATCTGCAATAATTCGTAATAACTGGAACGAGGAAATTTATGGAAATACTCATTTTCCTACGTCATTTTGCAAAAATTAGTATGAAGGAAAAGTTTCCTTCGCTACTTAAACGAGTACACATTGTTAAAGGAAAATAAAAATACTACATCAGACATTGTTAATTTATAAATTTCCTTTCGCTTAAAAAATCTGCACGTGTCATAAATGCATAAAGATTCGCAGTCTAATGATACCTAACAAGTTATGATCGTTAATCATTGATCAGATTATTTTCCAACAAATTATTATAAGTTTGTTATAATTATTAATGAGTTCTAATCTTAAATAATTAATCGGGTTACTTTCTGTTCAACTAATCGGTGAGCGCGGCAGTTGTTGGATGTTAAACGGGAACGAATTTCGATCACGGTGAAATAGGCCTAAGAACAATAACTTAGCCTAACCCTCTTAACTGCCGAACAAAAGAGTCGTGTATACCTGAGCGAAAGTATAAACCTGATCGATGGAGTTTGGTAAAGTTTCAGAAAGGTATTACAAAAACTGCAAAAAGAAAAAACGAAAAATCGCTGGTCGAATACTTAGGAGCGCATTATTCGTGGCGCTTAAATTTCGCAAACCACTGCCGACGTGTTCTGAAAAAGGCCGAAGCCATAGCAAAATTAATCACTGAAAAAATCAAGCATACATACAGACTAATTTCAAACTAAGTTCAAACTAATTTTAACATTATCTAATTGATGCACGGTTCAGAAAATTGAATTTTACATATGTAAAATGCGCTTGAGTCATACAAAATGGAAGTACGATAATTTAAAAAAAAGAACAATTTTTAATTCAGAGTTGAAATGGCTTCGAGTGCAAAGGTTTAAATACCATGGTAATCGGAACGAACATATTAATGGGTTATTCGCGTAGGAAAATAAAGAAAAAAGAAGGAAAGAAAGAAAGAAAGAAGGAAGGGAGAAAAGGAGCGACTGGTAGCGGAAGTAGACTGACGGCGGCTTCTTGGAATTCTAACGCAATGCGTAGTATTTGGCGGGATGTATGATTAGATCCGGGACGATAGCGATAAAGATCGCTTCCGACCGCTACCGCGCTTTCGTTCGAGTCCGAGGACTTCTGAATTGACACGGTACGCGCATCTAGCCGATAAAGGTAACGATATTACGAAGCACGGAAGCGACAGGGACATTCTTGATAAAAGGAGGGTGGGTGCGAACGACTGGTTGGCATCTCGCACGGTGGTCGATTCGTTTCCCGTGAGGCGAAGCTTCTCGGGCTCTGGTCGCCGTGCGACAACACCTCGTGGCTACCGTTGCCTCCTCGAAATCGAGTCGAGAACGTTCAGACCGATGGTGGAGAACGGTCGGAGAGGCGAAGGAAGGTAGGCAACGACCAAGAGGAAAGAAACCAGCGGACGGGACGGGACCGAATGGAATGGGATGGGTCGGGACGGGATGGGATACCTCGAAGAGAAACAAAGAGAGCAGAGTAGCGAAGAAGGATGGACTACTCTGGCTCCGGCTCCGGCTTCGGCCGCGACTCAGAGAAGCCGAGTCAAACTCTCGGCCGGCTGGCGCCGTTCTGTCGGCCCCCGCTGCCTCTTGCCGCCAACAATGCACGCCGCACACCACTCCTCTCTTCTCTCCTCTTCTCGTCGCAGCTCTCTCGGTTCTCGGCCCGCACGCCAGCCTCCGTCTCTCCGCCGTCAACACCGACACCATCACCGACACCGACACCGACACCGACACCGATATCGGCACCGACAACGGCACCGACATCGACACCGACGCAAAGCAACAGAGAGCGAGAGAGAGAGAGAGAGAGAGAGAGAGAGAGGGGGAGAGTGGAGACCGCGCCACCGTCCACGAGGCGACACAGATCTCGCGAGATCGTTTCTAACGATCCGCTTCGTCCCGTTGCATCGTGGACCAGACGATGCAACGAGTCTGGAGCCAGAGTCTCGGGCCGTGACACGCTCGAGAACCGATCGAGTTTCCGTGTGCGCCGCGAACCCGATTCTCCTCGGGTCGTGCCTTATCGCGTACCGGTGCCAGTAAGTATTCGGGCTAACGCCGCTACCTACGTCTTGTTCGCCGTAGTGGTCCCGAAGCTGGCCAGAAGAAGAACAACGTCCGGCGGCTCTGTGTTGGTGACCGTGCGAGAGAACAACCGGCGCGACAACACACCGGTGTGTCGGCGGTGCAGTGGTAGTGGTAGTGCCAGCGCCGGCAGTGGTGGGGGTAACGTTAGAGCCAGCAAAGTCGCAGGCAGGCCAGTCGGGACTGTTGGGACTCCCTCGCACGCGTATCCGATGAAAGAGGCTCGAACCCACGAGGCGGCCAGTCAGTTCGTCGTCGACCGCGATCGAGCGAGGACACGGTGCGCTCCAGAGCTTTGCTACCTCGAGCATTGATCAGTTGATCGTTTGTTCGAACCAGTTGTGCGGCGGGATCCTTTGCTCGGAGCATTCGGAGCAGACAAGCTGTTTGTCAGTGGTTCGAGACATTTGGATTAGCCGAGCCTGCGCTACCAAGACGAGCTGTTCGGAGAACAAGGGAACGTCTCTGCTACACGTGTGCATGGGATTCAGCCCCCGTAACCAGTGCATCGCACCGCAATACACAGTGCACGTTTAGTGATCAAGATTCGTAAGGGTTGTGAACGCGCGTTTTGCAATTTCAGCCGAAAAATGACTACCCATCGCGTCGTCGAATCCACCTCCGAGCTGTCCGCTCTGATGAAAGGTAAATCTACCAATTTGCTTTTAAATCTACCCAGTACTCCGGCCAACGGAGTCGCGGTTCGTTTGCGTCGCGGTAATCCTGGGTGGGACGATTAACGACGTTCGGTAGCGAGGGACGATAACGATTGTTATGAACGCCGCGGCGCCGCCAGTCCATCCCCTGCTCGGTATCGCGACAGAATCGAGACACGGTGTCGCGAAACGGTCTTCTAGGATGCGATCGTCGGACGGGAAGAGTCGAGAAACACGGGGAGAGAGAATGAGAGAGGAACGAGCGAGTATGCGAGAGCGTGCGTGTCTCGTCGGACAGATATGCCAGCGAGAAGCTGAGAAAGACGACGGATTGTGCTGGATGGCAAGAAGTCGGGGCGAGGGCAGCAGGGAGAGCCGGTCGCTAGAAAAGGAGGACGCGAGCGAGACGAGAAAGACGAGAGAGAGACGGGCGCGGCGGCGCCAGCGTGGGTTGCCACACAGACGAGTGAGCAGACGATCGAGCAGGCGACGAACCGTCGAAGCACCCAAGCACGCCGAAGACCAGAACAAACCAACAAACGAGCCGTTGACCAAACTCGAAACTCATCACCTAATCGCGATAGCCGCTCCTGATCGTCTCTCTCGATCCGTCTCGATCGCTGCGCGTAGGCGGATCGGATCGACAAGCGTTTCCGAGAACGCGTCTCGGTCTCTCTTCGATCGCTCCGAAATCGCGGGACAAGCGGAGCACCGCGATTGCCAGTTAAACCAGATTTAACTGTCGGTGTCCCGAATGTAATCGATACCCTATTGTGTGGTGCGGCAGAGGTACGCACAGGTAGAAAAACGACGATTAAAAAACGATGGATTGCGAAGAGGGCGCGGCGAGGGGACGGACGATGCCTCGGGAAGCGCCGAACCTTCCACCCACCTGTGCGCAAAGTCGCACCTGCTACCTGAACCGAACCTCTTCCGTTCGACACTCTCCCGAGTGCCGGAGGCTTCCTCTCCTCCTCTTCGTCCGTCTCCCTCGTTCACGTTTTCGTTCCCGATCGCTGAGGATTTCTCTTCGCCCGATATTTTGTCGGCTCGATATGTCCGTAAACCTCGATTACCGTAGGTTTCCGTAACGATTTCGCCTCCGAATCAGTACGAATCGCGGCAACGGCCGTTCTCGGCAAAGGTCGAAGGACAAGGTCGCGGAGACGGATCGCTGGAGCAGCGTTATCTGGACAAACGAATCGTGCTCGATCGGCGCGTCTCCGGAATATCGTCGCGTGCGCCTCGCGAGCATCGGTGCGGTCGCACTCGCGGTTAATTTCGGGAGGAAGGAAGCAGTTCGCAGACTCGTTCGCGTATCAAGACCAGTCGATATCTCGATATTCTTGGAACAAGCTCCGTCGCGTTCGCCGAGTAAATATTTGTGCCGGCCGCTACGCCGTTTGCGATTCTCGACCACGCATCGAGTCAGGGACAAGCAGAGTTTCCGAAAACCGAGCCTCGAGATCTGCTTCCTCTGTCGCCGATTTCTTTGTCAACTTTTTATTTCCGTGAAACTAATTTACTTTGCTTGGAAACGCAAGCAATCCTCGACCCTCCGTTCCTCGAAGATCGGAAGCATAAAATTCGGTGTTAGGCGGAAGCAATCACAGCAAACCGCGACGGATTTCAGGGTCGATTTTTCCATCGATCGGCGCCGATGCTCGCGACGAAGGTGGGACGCGGTCTCCTGCGCGCTTTCTCGATCGCTTATCGAGGGTCAGACTTTCGCTCGTTAGCGCCAGGCTATTCAAGAAATCAGCGACGCTCGGTCCGGAGCATCCGCGGGAGAATTCGAGCGAGGGAAGCGCATCCTCGTGTCTGCCAGAGCCCGCGTCTTCGCCTCATCGGGTGGCGCGCAACGCGTGGGTAGCACGGCTCGCCTTTACGCCAGTTTACACAGATGTCCACGGTTATTTCGGTTTGTTTGAACAATTGCCGAACGGGACGGGGAAGGTGGCTTAGAGATATTCACGAGTACAATGCCGAGAGACACGTGTCCGACGGTCGTGGTCGTGGTCGTGGTCGTGAGACGGCTCTCGGATTCACGTTCCACGGAACGGGATCTCGCGAAACTGAATCGACTGCTCCCCGCTTCTCGACCCATTTTCTATATAGCCTCGTCGACGAAACGGCGAGTCGCGTCGCGTCGATAGAGACCGTGTTTATCTCCGCCGTTTCCTCTTCCTCCTCTCTTCCCTTCGCGTACCGATACACGTTTTCGCATGGCAGAAGGAACGCGACCGCGAGAGCAAGAGCGAGAAACGAGGAGAGAGAGAGCGACCAGATGCTCGGTATCGAAGGCGACGAGGCTTATCGGAGCAACGATAAATTCGGTGGGCGCGCGACCCACGCTGTCGCCAGGTGCGCCCGACCAGTTATCTTCTTCTCTCGACAACCGAGAAGAGGCCCGGCCGATCCCAGAGAAATCGATCTCGAAACGGTCGCAAGAGCTTTTCGTCGAGATAGCTAACCGGAAGACGCGACTGTCCATTAATCGCCCGTCGTTTCCCGATGGGAAGAGTTCGATGGGGTTGCGAAGCGAACAAAACTATCGTCGGACGAGGTAATCCTCGGGACGATGTCCCCCGTGGTTCGTCGAGAGGCCGAGAGACCGAGAGACCGACAGAAGAAGACCGATCGGATTGGAGCCGTGCAGTCGACTCCGCAAAAGGCAACGAAACGAGAGGAACGAGAAGAAGAACGAGGAGGAAGAGCGGCTGGCGCCAGCGCCATGTGGTCTCCGATCCCCTCCCAGGCTAGCTTTTCCCATCGTTTAAATCGTCCGCGGAGAGTAGACGGGAGTTGGAACAGACGATGCTGCTTGCATGTTCGATTCGCCGAGGCGGATCGAGGATTAACGGATCGGACCGGCCGGGCGACGGCGTACAAAGTACAATGCACAATGCGCGATGCGCGACGTCTGCGTGCGGACCCGATAGATAGCGACGACGGAAATACGGAAAGAGAAGCGTGTTAGAATCTCGGGCGAGACCTGTGCGCCAGATGGTACCAGTTGGGTGACGCACCGAACCTAAAAACATCTCGTCTTCTCGGCTATACGAGGCGAGACGATGCGGGACGATGCGAAACGATGCGAGACGGCGCGTGGCGTCACGGCACAGCCCAAAATCGTCTCGCCCACGGAATTCTATCGAAGATAGGACCCGACCCCTTTGCTCCCCCTTATCCCGTGACGCGAAACAACCAAACTCTTCTTCGTGTAGATTTCAGATTACGTGACGGCAATTATTCGTTTGATTTCAGCTGGAGTCATGGCCGGTTCGGATCGAGATGCCGGTTTCTCGAGCGGAGCAGACGAGGACGACATGTCGGGCCTGCACTCACCGAGCGCCTCGGATGACAGCCTGGAAGTCCAGGTGACTCCGATGTCGCTGAGGAATAAGAGGAAGTTGGCGGAACCCCGGAAGATCCAGGAGCCGAGCACAGCGCCGTTGAAGAAGAGGAGATTCGAGCGGGTCGAGGAGTCGCCGGTGGTCCCCGACGACGAGGAGACCCGGGCCAGCAGCTCCCCGAGCCCCTTCAGACCGTGGAGCAGCTCGAGCAAAACCGTCGAAACGAGTTCGACGACGATTGTCGCGGAGAAGGTTCTTCCCGCGCCGATAATCGCTCCGTCCGTTGTGTTCAAGCCGGTCGTGTCGTCTACGCCCAACGACAGGCAAGAACAGGAAGCTTTCCAAGTTCGAAGGGAGTCGCAGCGAACGGAGGATTCGGCGACGAGGCTTCGACACTCGGCGCAATCTCGTCTGTCCCGGATCGACAGACGAGATCACCCTACTGGACAAAAAACCGAGGCAACCTCGGCCAGCAATGCCGCGAACGCGAACGTGATCTCGTCGTCGAAAGACGACGTCGCGAGCGGCGCGCATCCCAGACTGCAAGAAGAACCATTGTCGCTCGTCCTCAGGGGAGAAGTGGAGAGCAGGGTACCGTCGCATCCGGCCGTCAACGGAACCTACGAAAGGACCTATCAGGTGGATCGGGTGAACGTCTCGTCGGCGTCGTCTTCCTCCTCCTCGTCGTCTTCCTCTTCCTCCTCCACCTCTTCGTCGGCCTCGACGTCGGCGTCGTCCTCGTGCCTGCTGCTGAATCGCCAAGAAAACCGTCGACCGGTCGTCACGTCGAACGATGGTGATTCCTCGTCGACGGTGCCGATGAACGCGCAGACCAACCACGCGAGGCAACACTCGTCGGTCGGCCAACAGAGAAACTACAAGAACATGACCCGTGAGAGAAGGATAGAAGCGAACGCCAGAGAAAGGACCAGGGTGCACACGATAAGCGCTGCGTTCGACACCCTGAGACGCGCCATACCGGCCTATTCCCACAATCAAAAGCTGTCGAAGCTGTCCGTGCTGAGGATCGCTTGCAGCTACATCATGACTCTCGGCAAGATCGTCGGCACCCCCGAGGGAGAGTCGACGAACACCGCATCGCTGGGGGCTTGCGTGGATCTCGTGTCGAGGACCATCCAGACGGAGGGCAAGCTCAGGAAGAGGAAAGAAGACTGAACGAGCCCAAGAACGTGGAGATGCCACGAATTTCATACAGACGGACACACCCGACACTGACGCCTTCGAAGCAACGAGGCTACTCTGTCTCCGAATTGCGTCGCTTCACTTCGCCTCGCTTGCCTCGCTATCATCATGCTGTAAATCTAATCCAGACGCAGACCGCATGGTCCAACGATCGCGCAATTCACCGAATGACGACGAACAACGTGGACGAAATCCACGGAACAGACAAGTTGATACCACGGTCCACAGAATGTGTCCCATAGAACGAGATGTCGCGTGAATGTAATGTTCTACGTTGTAAGAGGATTTTGAGCGTTTGCGGGCTCGCTTCCGTCGAACTTGAGACAAATAAAAGGCAAAACGAGTCGAAATCGTGTGTCCTCCGTGTCCATTTATTGCAACCCGCCAACGAATCCTACCCGCACCTGCGTTTGCCTCCGCGAAGCGATTCCTTTGCAACCGGTTGCGAGCAGATTTTTCGAGCGCGACGTCTACTGCGTGAAACGCGATCGCTATCAGTACCACGACCTAATACGAGCCGATAAGGAGGTGCCGACGAGTCGAGTCGCGACGAGACGCGACTCACGATTTTATCGTAAACGCTGATCCCCGCGTATAAATAGAATTTCGCTTCCTTCCTTCCGGCGTCGCCGTGTTAGATCGGAGTTCTCGCGACCAGATTTCCTCGCCGGAGAGTTACTTGTCCGAGAACCGGCCTCGGTACACCTTCTCATGGTATCGCTTCGGTCAACTCGGTCGCCTTTTTTCCACGTGTCGGGACTCGGAGCTCTCGGCTACTGCTCCGCCGGCAAAACATAATCCCTAACATGGCCACCGGTGCGACACCGGTGTCGTCGATACGGAATGAGACGTACACGGCCGACAAGTGGGACTTGCTCGCCAACCGCGGGAGGGAGATGTCAAGAACGCGAAACAACATCTGCTCCTTTATTCCCGGACTCGTTCCCGCTTGCTTTCGCGATCCGATTCCCGCTTCCCCGCTGGCAACACCTCGTTTACGACGATTGAATCGATCGCGAGCTACACGATCTATCGTTTCGTCGGCAAGACCAGCACCAGACGGAAGAGACATCGGGACAAGCTCTTGCATACGCGGAGGCTACTCTCGCTACCACGAGAAATTGCACGCGCGCACCTGCTACATAGCGCAGGTGCGTTCACCGGTTTCATAAGCATCGCCAAATTTTCGACGGTTACTCGTCGCGAATAATAATCGGTCCTGCGAGCGTTCCCCGGTTGTTCTCAACGCGCACGATCTTCCCGACGCAGCAGGAACCATCGATCTACGACGCGTCCCGAATCCTTTCGCACCGAATGGAATCACTCGCCGAATAATCGGGGAATTTATGTGGAACAGTGTAACCGTGAAGCAGCGCTTAACGAGGCAAACTTCTATATACGTATGTAGCGTGTCTGGTGGGAGGTTGCCAGAACGTTGGCGCCAGTTGACCGTCGCCGGCCGCCAACCGCCAGCCAGCAACCGCCAACGTTCTATGTCGTTCTATGTCGAACGACCTACGCGAATGCATGCGTACCGTCTCGCGTTTACCAGCACACACGCCACTTTGTATCGCTGAACCTCGCTCGTCATTTCGCCTCGCCACCTTCGCTTACTTTCCCACTTCCGTCTCCTTCGGTTCTTTGCTGCATACTGCCTGGAGATCATCCGACCACTTTATTACGCGATCGCGATTCTTTCTGGTCCACGACTAAGTTTCGGGATCGCGTCGCCGTCTACAGACTGCGACACTCGAGGCGAGAGATTCGTTGCATTGATAATTAATGACTATCTCGCAATCGTCTAGAGGATTTTCACGATGACTGGAGAGTGAATGGAGAAGGGATGATCATCCCTTGTTGATTACGATTAATGGTTAAGGTTTTGACTGTCGCATCGCACACGTTCTTACGCTAATCTATTACGTCCCACCGTTTTATAAGGATCTACAACACGTAAGAATGTCGGAAAAGTATTAGGTCGATTCATTTTTCTGTTTATTTATTTTTTTGTTCTTTTTAAATTTTATTTATTTTGAAATCTTATCTAGTTAGTGACGGCAAAAACTCGTTTATCCCGGTGACTCATAGTGGGTAGATACGTACAATAGATTCTACCTAACTGCATCAGAAGTTGTTTATAACTTGATTAATGGTGGATGTACAACTTAATTTTTCAATTACAATTTGATTATGGATATTATATTAATTCGAATAACTGAAGTCATTGCTAAATATTGAACATTTTCATATCGACAGAAGCAGAATCTCACTACGGTATCATGATCGTACAACTAGAATAGCTAGAACGAACAAAGTGACCTTTTCGATATAATGTATCTCTGTATAATAACTGTACTTAAAAAGGGCTTACAGAGCTCGTGAAATAAAGAATAATAATAATAATAATTTTACAAATTTTTTGAGATTGTTGACGTGGCAGTCAAGGTGCCAATAAAAAAGATGCAGCTATGCTGTAACTTTAATATATGCAGAAGTATAGAATACAGGTAAGACACAGGTAAGAAAATTAGAATGGTATCCAATGTTTCCTATGATAACGAGATAAGCTTCCATTGCAAAAGTCTACATCACTTCGTGTATCACCAAAGATCTCCATCGGTCGAGGATGCATAGATAGAAATTTCTCCGAGTACTCTACGAAAGAATTAAAATCATCTAAAAAGAAGAAGGTATAGCTAGACTCTACGGTAGCAAAGGTGTCGATCCATCTTGTTAGTTCTCGGCGATCAAAGCCATTGATAATGAGCAAAGATGAAAATTAGAAGGGGGGAGAGAGGGAGATTCCTCTGCTGAGAAGCACCGTAACGAGTTGCGTATCGGGACGACATCGAACGGAGAGAAAGAGAGAGAGAGGGAGAGAGAGAGAGAGAGAGAGAGAGAGAGAGAGCGGAAAACGGAGGGACTAGAGAAAATTGAAAGAGGAGGTAGAGGGAGAATGACCGGGAAAAACGATACCGTTCCACCGTGCGAATCACAGGCAAGGGATCAGGCATCAGCTACCTCACCATCTACCTCCCTGGTTTTTCCTTCCAGGTGTAGGCATGCCACCATGCGGTGGCCACGGTGGCCGCGACGACTACGGTGTGTACGCGTTTTCTCCGTTCAAGTATGTGCTCGTATAGTTCGTGCGAGAGTGATTCTGTATATAGGATGCGACAGTGTGGCGCCAAGCTCTCGCATACGAGCCAGTTTCCTCCGGTGTTTCGCGACGGTACGGCCAGACCAGTGTACAGGGTGCTCGAGAAACATCGAACACGTTCCTTGATCGACGACGATCGACGTCGAAATACGATGCTCTTGAGAAAAGATGAGGATATCGGTAGAAACATGCGCGACGCGAGAGCTTCGAATTTCGAATGATATTGACCAAGGCTCGGATATAACTGCAAATAACAGAGACAGAGCATTTTCGGAGACCGCTCTGAAATGTGCTGCAGGAGAGATCTCACAAATGAGATTGGATGATGCCACTCTGCAGCATATTTCACAGCAATCTCCGAAAATGCTCCGTCTCTGTCATGTGCAGTTAATTCTGACACCTGATTTTGAGGATCGACATCGGGAGGAATACAGATAGAACTATCAGGTGTGCAGGGTGCACGCGCAGTATGTCTACGAAATTTAAACTTCGAGTCGCCGGCATTGGACAGTTCTGCGAAGTCGTTGGAACGCTATTTCGATTAGGATACTAAATATTATACCGATACAAACTGTAACACTAGAACTACCAAAGTACCGACTTCAGATTTTTTATTCCATCATTACTGAGATTGTAAAAATGCTATTATGGGCGACTGCCAGATGTAGCCAATTATTCAGATACTTTTTCTAATTAAAATTGTGCAACGCCTCGGCGATATCTGCCATGTTATTTTTAAATGACAATACGAACTCGCTTTTTTAATGCTCGGGGATACTAATGTTAATAAACGATTGCACGCGATACAGGATTGGTGCGCATGTTCGCACACCACATATCGGGAATCGTGTTTTAAACTGCCCCTACTTTTACCTACAATTGTTTCCAGCGTTTACGTTTACGAAAGTTTTCCGAGATTATTCGACGAATTAGTCGCCAATTAACGGTTATTATGTACCGCGCAAGTCGAAGGAAGGTTGGAGTGGAAATAGAAATGACTTCCAGTCGTACCTAATTATACTATAATAACATCTTATCGTCGGGGACGAGGAAAACGCATAGAATTGCACTTGGAATCATTTACTGAACTTCCAAGTAGTAGACAAGAAACGAATTTATGTATATTATTTATGGAAAAGTGTACTAGAAATAATAACAAACAAATTGAAGTCGAAAACGCGTCGTATAGACTCTTATAAACGGTAATTATTTGACGCATTTCTACGTCATCCGTAATAGACGAGAAGGTGAGATTTGACGCTATTTAGAACCGGTGGTATTCGATAACAATTGTTACTTGCTATAACTTTTCCTTTTACGAGCATAAGGCAATATTATTCACGCTTAAATAAATTAATATAAACTATAAAATGTAAATTGATCGGAGAAATTTCTAACTAAAAGATCGTATCAATTTTGGTTACTCTTGCGACATCTGGTGGGAACATCGCGGTACTAATTGGTTACTAACTTGGACGTTTTGTCGTGGATGGCACCGCCAGCTATTTCCATTATAACTTTTCAAGAAAATATTAATTAAAAAACTTTGCAACTAACGATAGTTGTTCCTACATGTTCATTGAAAATAAATTAGAAACATTTCTAATTATCTAATAATCTGTCCATCACTGTTTCTATGTTTCGGACCTATCCTAACCTAAACAAACGTCTTCACTTATCTATCTGTCACCATTTGTTAGCTAAAGCAGATTAGTGCTGGCCATGTGGCAAGGAAGGAATAAATTCATCAAATGATACATAACCGGTTTAAACAAAAAGGGCATTGTAGGACTATAAATTAACTATAACTGCGTACGTACTACGTACACTGTGTAGAGTTTCCCGCGAAAAACTTCATTTTCCAAACAAGTTGACTCAAAAGAAGTGTCTATCCACAGTTGTGCTGCACAAGATGGGTTAGTAGTGAACAATATAATTTATTCGTTGTAACAACGTAATAATTAATCATTATTTGTTCAAATGATAGTATTACCACGAAACAAGTCAAGCTTGTCGCAAGATAGATTCTTGTCGCAACCGAGCGGTAGCAGACGCAGAAAGGACACAAACTATGAAGTTGAGAGTCTATCGCAACATCATCCAAGCACAAGCAAACGAGCATCCTCCCCGAGTCATATGCTTTCGGAGGAAGAGAATAGACTTGCCAGTAACGTGATAAAATATATACTCATGTCAGATAGAAACAAACAGGCTATTAACAAGGCACGAATAGTAAAGAATGTGCTCGCAGGACAAGGAAAACAATATTCTCGTGTGATAAATAAAGCCAAGCACCAGTTATCAAAGGTACAAATTGACTTCCGATTTAGTTGACATTCTAACTTTATCAGTAAATAAAGAAATGCGTTTGCAGGTCTTTGGATACAATCTAGTGGAATTAGAAGGTAACAAATACATATTGGTAAACGAATTAGACAACGAATTGCCTCATATTTATCGCCAAGGAGCCGATGCAAGCCAACAAGTATTATTGTTCCTAGTCCTTACCCATGTATTTATGAGCGATGACTACTGTACAGAAGGTAAATAGTAGTACCAATTTAGCATTTTTCTTGTTACTATCCACCACTATGTTAGTATCAATTCTGGTAGGTATATCAAATGATACTTTAGATTGTTGAATAAAATTGTTCAAGCAATACATGAGAAAGATTTATACAACGCAAGAAAACATCAACCATTTAAGTAGCAAAATTGAAAGGAGACTAACAGGAAAGGTCTTCATATTACTTTGTACTAATTGCTGGCTGTTCTAGAGTCCCTGCTAAGTTTTCTAAAAAATCTGGGTCTCATATCAGAAAGTGATGAGGAACATAGTTATTTTGGACACGTAAAGCATATTGTAACAGAGGTATGGAAACTCAAAACTATAACAAATAGCGGATTAGAAATCTTTTGTTAACTTAAAGCACATTTGTTGTAGGTATTTGTCGCCCAAAAATATCTTGATAAAGTACAGGAAACAAAGGACACGGTGATCGTACAGTATAAATGGGGACCACGCGCAGAACACGAATTTTCTCGTCGCGCAGCCTTGGAATTTGTATCCGAGGTCAGAAAATAGTCACTGTGAACCAGTACTTTAATAGCATACTAACATTCATTGTTTTTAGATGTACAAGGGGCGTCCGCTAGATAGTTGGCCATTACAATTTAAGGCAATGACAGCACGAGAAAGATAGAATCGCTCGAGTTGAGCGTATCGGAGATGAATTATCGCATCTCGTTGTATTACAGAAAACAAAAGGGAAACAAAAGCAGCAGAATATATTATTGTTTACCAAACGGGACCATGAAATTACTTTCGAAACATTACCTTTTTTTCTAGTTTAAGAAATCAACGTTCTTCCTTTTCTCTAAAACGACCCTGAGAGCAGCCGTAAAACTGCGGAGCGAGATTAAAGTTCGTGCGCGGTCTTCGAGTTCAACATTGGGGTCAGAGGAATCTGAAACGTGTCCTATTGGCCTAGTTTTAACCGAATCTAATTGGATTCATATTTTCTTCCGGCGTTACGTCGTACAATTCGACGATCCGTGTAAAGCATATAGCAACAAGAAAAGAACAGAACAATAAAAGAGGATAATGACGTGAAATCGTGTGGTGGTAGAACTTTCCCGCCGTGTCCCGAATCCTTCGATTTATCGGCAGCTATTTGTTTCCATCGCTACAAATTGAAACTCGAAGAGATTCAAATCATACTCCGAAAACTTGTACAATGTGAGAACCAGAACAAACGTTCTAAGACAAACATTGCTTTTTTTAAAATAAATGATAAAGCATTTATCCTTTGTCTCTAAACCTTTCTTCTATCCTCGACAATTTGCGAATTACAAAATAGGATCGAAAAACAACGAAACGTCCGGGGGTTGCTCATTAATCGTGAATTTGCACAGGAATCGAAATATCCTAATTTTCTAAATTTCCGATCTAGACTAGAACTGAATCTCTTACCCTGTTTTTGAGTATCGCGAAGATGTTGGTGTTGGAGTATTTCCGGTGTTAGAAGACTACCGGTCGAAGCCTACTCTAGCACGAGGGGTGCTCTCGCGTGAAAAGGGAGGGTAGATCGCGCGGCTCGGAGACACGGTACAAATGAATCCGTAAAAGATCGTGCAGACGTTAAACAAGGGATACGTGATTCGAGAGGGTAAGTAAGAGCTGCGTGGAGACATGGCGGATGGAGATTGCGCAGGGGCGAGATGGCGAGAGACGGGGTGGATGAGGCTGATGGGAGAGACTTCTATATAGCCTTCTAATGCTATATAGCGACCGTTGAGCCAGCAATGCGGGAAATGTATGTCAGGCCGGGCTGGCTCGGAGCGCGAGTCGGCGGTGGTGGTCAGTGTTCGACGGTGTTCCAGTCGGGTTTGGTGGATAGGTGGTTGCGCTGCGTGGGTGGCGCGCGCGGTTCGTAGTGTCGCAGTACCGCGCGCACCTTCATCATCATCCGTTCGTTTTCTTTTTCCACGATAAAAATCGCTTCATTGCCTGGTCCATCAAACACTCGTAGAATTTGATAATACACCTGTTCCTCCCGGTGGTTTGTTGCTACCGGGACTTAGGGGACCATCCGACGTTCTCCGCGCGTCTGACTTCCGTCGGGCTCGCGAAAGGGAACAACGGGACCAATCATCTGCGATCGAAGAAAAGGAGTCGTCTCGAGGCTCGACGTCAAGGCGTGTACCTTCGGTAGGACCCCCATTGTATGACAAAAGACGTACCTATATACCATGCGCCCTACGGACTCATTCGAGGTTTGCCGCGAAATACACGGAGAGAGCCAGACAGAGAGAGATTGGATACGGTGAAGTTCCTCTTTTAGAAGTGGTTTTGCCTATCCCGAAGTCGAACAGACGAGAGACTCGACCAAAGAAAGCGCTCGAAGACGCGAGTTCAGGATCGCGCGAATCGTTCAATGCCCTCTCGTTAGAGCCGAGACAATTTCCCGATCCAGAAGCACGATCAAGATCCAATCATGTTCAACCTCTATCAGAACTTGAACAAGAGGGATGAGGACCACAAGGAATCGGACGTTACCGGTCATGACAGGTTTTGGCAGGAACGTCCGAGGACAAGGCGGAAACGTCGGGCCGTCAACCGGAGAACTCAAAGCGCCATCGAGCTCGACTCCGAGGCCATGGTCTCGGCCCGCGGGACGCTTCGCCGTGGAAGAAGCGCGAGCATCGAGGATGAGGACAGCGACGAAGAGAAGGGCTACCAGCTGACCACCAAAATCGACAATCTAGCCAAGATACTATTCAGTCGCGTGTCCGCTGCACGAGGCTGCAAGGAACCGGATGTCAGGTAATCCGGTCATCAAAGATCGGAACCATACGCTGATTCGTTACCGATCTTTCTTCGCTTCGGGGAAGGCGGTATTTATTTCATTTCTTGTTGCTCGATCTTCCGGTCGAAAACTTTTCGCGCGCTAATTTCGAATTACCCGTGCCACAATTAAACCCCGACAACCTCGCGGGACACGCTCCGTTCGACCGCGTTCGTTTACAAACTGGATCGTGTGTTTCGATTTCGAATCAGTATTTCGGGTACAATGGACTCCGATAGTTCGACGGAGACAAATCACTTTGTACAAACTTTGGATCGTCACAGGAATTTTTCGCACAACTCTCGATTTCGAGGGAAACGGGTACCCCCGAGAAGACGGCGTTCGCTAGGGTGATCATTCTTTCTCATTACCAACCTGTCGTCGATGAACCAGCTTTTCAACAGATCGCGGAATCGATTACCTGTGGATTACGAGCGTCCTGTATCTCTTCCGGTAATTAGCGGCGAGAAGAAGTCGGAATTAAATAGAGCGCGGCGCAAATAACGAATTCGATATAACAGGGACTTGATGAAACGTGTATCAAATTAAATAGATAGGCGGAGGGTGGAACATCGACGACAGCGATATGAATTTCCACTGGTGATCTTATTGGATGAAACCCTTGGTTGCGCTCGCAGAGACGGATGGCTGCTCGCTGGAAAACCAAACGAGACCGATCCAGTTTGTAATCGTTGGTTCGAGAATCTAATCCGTTACTGGCATCGTTCGAGAAATCGTTCACCCGATTGTGAAATTCATTTCAAACGATGTTCCGCTCTTGCGATCGAATCGGCCGCGCTTGTCAGGTAGTTTTAATTCATTCTATTCTCCGCCCTTTTCGAACTATCGGCAGAATTACAATATTATGAATAATTCCAGACGCAAAGTCACTTTTACACTTTTATCGAGATTTAAACGAAACTTAACAAAATATCGCAGTTGTATATTTCTATATTAGAAACATTGAGTTGGTCAGCAAGTCATTGCGTTCTTTTCCGAATAAATGAATAAATGACAATACAGAACAAACGCAATGACTTATTGGCCAACCAAATAGTAGAAAATAGAAACATACGAACGTAGCTTTCTTTGGTTTCGTATAGATATCACTAACAATGTAAAAGTTACTTCGATATTACAATTATTAAACTGCGGATTTTGTGCATTTATGGTAAACACGAGTAGATGTATTTTAAAACAATGAAAAGATTTAAACAATCTAAGATTACCGATATATTAATTCGAACTTATTAGAAATATTGAAGAATTGATGCGGACATTTTTTATTTTGCATAAACATCCGCGGTCTAATAATTATGCGCACCGCCGTATGTCGGAACGGGACAAATGAAATCGTGAGAAACGTAGTCGCGACAAATGGGGAAATAGGAATCATCTGATTGAAATGAAAATTTGGCCGAGACAGGAACGGAAGACACAGCTACACGGCGTTGGGCCACGGGCCGTCGGTGTGCGAGGATGCCAGCGAGTACATGGAAATGGAGAAAAGATCTCGAGATCGTGCTTTATCAATTTGCCAGGCTTATATCCGAAGAACGCCGCGCTATAGTCTCGTGAAGCAGCTGAATAATCTCGGTAAGCCCTCGAGCCCTCCGCTCAATCTCCACCTCGTTCCTCCTCCTCGCCCACATGCTTCTTCACCCCCGATGCACCCCGTCTCTCGACGGTCTCCCCTGGTGCAACATCATCTTTCGATAGACAAACTTCCATAAATTTCTCGCCCGTTTGTTCGTTTTTTCGCGTGATGTTTCAGGCTCTAGGGTGAACAAACACTGGTTCGCGGTGCGGGACACTTCCCTAAAGACCGATCGACTGATCACCTTGGCGCCGTTGAGTAGCAATTGCTCGTTGACCGTTTCTTCACTGACGAAAAACATTTTAAGCGACTTGTTTTTGGCGTTACAGCATCCGTACATATGCCCTATATTCGACATCGATTTTCTCGAATATGAACGCGAGAATTACGTGATCGTGGTTCAGCCTATCAGTCAGGGCAGCCTGAAGGATCTGATTTATGGAGTGAGTATGGCGGAGAGGCGGTGGAGAGCCTAATCGAGACGAGAGATGTTGATTGTTACTCGGCAGATCGAAAGAACCGGCTGGAACGAGGATTGGGGCCAGAAGTACGCGTCCCGCGGCAAGGGCTTGCCCTTGCCTCAGATTCAACAAATGGGCCGGCAAGTGTTGGAGGCGTTGATTTTTCTGAAGAAAAGAGAATTCCCAATGGTAACGCATTTGCACTCCGGCAACGTGCTCGTTCAAAACGGCGTGGCAAGGCTCGCCGGCCTCGAAAACACGCTTCTCGGCTTCACCAGCCGCATCCATCCGGTGATCGCTTCGCGAATCTCGCAGACTAATCCCATCGACATCGTATCCTTCGGTAAGATCGATCATCCACGATTTTTTTCCCTCAAATCTTATTTTTGTAATCATTTCACACCACGTACCGTCTACTTGCAGGTCATATGCTATTCGAAATGTGCGCTGGTTACGAATTGCGAACGTTTAAACCGAATTCAATGCAACTCTCGGATCTTGAAATGTATCCACAAGTACAAATCTCTCTCTATCTCTCTCTCTCTCTCTTTCTCTCTCTCCCCACACCCTTTTCTGTTCTCCCTTTGTTTCTCTGCTTCGTATTGTAACTTGTAACTGTTGCTTTTCATTAATTTTTCTGCTTGTTTCCGTGTTTGTTATTTTTCATGAGTTCGTTATCGTCGATATCGTTTGCATAGTTTTCGCTGTAAAAACAAGCAACGATCGTTGCTCAGTTTTGCCACGGGCCCGAGAATATCGATTCCTCGCGATGATTTAATCACTGACGAAAACATTCCCTTGCACAGGTAATCGAACTACTCAAGTATATATTCGGCGAACCGACCAGTCGCCCCAGAAATATCGAAGAGCTTCTTGTTCACGATTTGTTCAGAAACATCGATCTTCGCGAAATGCGCAGTGCTCCCGTCACGGTAAGAGCAGAATTCGTGTGAAACAATAGACACACGGTGCATTCGAAAGCTTGCTGGAATCTCGAAACGTCTTCGGATGCACTGTGCGTGCAGGCTTACACGGAAACGGCGCATACTAATTCATAATTCACGTTTCTCTCTCGCAGATATTTCGACCAACGTTAACACCATCGATCGCAAACTTACTCGATGGCATTAAACGGCAAAACGTGACTAAGAGGTAACGAATGGCTACGTTGAAACCGATCCGTTTTTACCTATTTTTCGTTTAAAGAAACAAACAAATTTTGCTAAACGTTCATTTTGCATGCACAACAGACAGAGATCGCGCTCTATAAGCGACGTGTATTTAACACGCAGATTTTGGTAATGACCACCCCAGGATCCTAACTAATCGACGATTATCAAGAACCGTGACGTTTTCACTGTTAGAATTTATACTCGCCTTCTCTTCCGATTTCCAGAGTCCCGAGCTTGGACGTGGTCGACGTCGACGCTTTGTCTCTGCACCGACCAGAGACAGTGTGCAGACACTCGCTGCTCGACGAAATCTACAACGAACTATCGAACACGGCTGTGTAATTTTGTGGGAACAAAGTTTCTACCAAAATCGATCGATTGGCTTTAGAACACGTATCGTCGCCATTCTACCGAGGATCTTGAATTCGAGTCTTTCTGTACCAAGTGCCAAAAAAAGCGTTTCAAGACCTCTACGATACGAGCTAACGGCGATAATATTATACATATATACATACACATATATTTAGTAAAAGAAATAAAAGTGGGAAAAGAAAATTCAAAAGAGGAAGAATGGAAATCAATAAACCGTATAGAGGAGGAAAAATAAAGAAATGTCGTAATACGTACGGTCGATTTTATTATCCAAAGTATTAAAACACACCCAAGACATCCGTATCGATGAAAAATGCAGGAAAACGGTGTAGTTATACTTTAAAGCATCGAGAACTCGACACCATTTCCATCGAGATTCTACCATGTGTTTATACTGTACTTTTTCGATCATTTGTTTGCCATAATTCGGTGATAAGGTGAATCGTGGGTGGGATGGAAGAAGGAAACGATGCAGAGACGAACGAAACAAGAAGAACCTCGAGTGCAGTCCCCGAGTAGCGGAAACTCGAACTGTTCTCTGTTCATACAAAGAAATCAGAAAAACGATAACGTTTCGCCGGATACAGATCGAGTTTGTCGAACAATTGACGTCAATAGGAATCAAAATCAAACAGATTCGAGTGGCTGTTTCGTTTCGGTAGTTGCGTCCGTCGATGTTGTTGCAGTGAATTGCAAAATTCTAACGGAATAGAAAGACACAGAATATCGACAGGCAGGCGCTCTTTTCACTCTTACGTTTTACTCTTACCCTGAGGAAAATCGAGCAAAGAGGCAATATCGGTTTCATCCAGCACATTCAACTTAGAGCTACACATGTACAAATGGTTGGAGAAATTGATCGAACCAGTCGGAAATTGTAGAGAAAGAATAAGTGAAAGAAAACGAGACGTAGACGTAGCAGATGCTCGCGATGTTCGTTCGATCTATATCGTCTAGAAGCGCGAACGGGCCTTAAGATCGGTAGTAAAAATAGACATTATTGCTTCTTGATGTTCTTTTCGTTTTAACGTACAAACTCGTTTTAACGTCTCTCTTATACTAGCTCGAATGATCAATTTCACGCGTGCGCGCGCGTAAATTCATAGAAAATTTCAATATCAAATAATTTAATGGATTATTTCTCACAGTTTATGAAGCACCAGCTTCGAGTTCACTCGCTGGCGTGTCCGGCTCTTCGTCGTTGTAAATGTTTTCCGCCATTTGCCATACCTGCATTATATTATCCTCTGACACTGAACATATTACCCAAGGTTCGTTCGGGTTCCATGAGAAATCGCTGATCTTTGCAGTATGGCCACCATGTATAAACTGCACAGTAAAAAGCAAATTAATGAAATATACAAGCACTAGCTACAATCTAATTGAAATTTAGGAAAACAAACGAATCATGCATACAAGTAATTCGGGTGGGCCATCCTCGGCATCCTCGCTGGACTGCTCTTCGCCGATTTTGCTCAGATCCCATACGTGTAGACGCCTGTCTGTGCCGCTACTAGCTAATATCGTCTCGTTGTGCGGCGACCATTGTACTTGGAAGATCTCATCCTTGTGAGATTCGAAGGAATGTAGCTTCAGTTTGAGATTCCTCAAGTCCCAGAGCGCTACAGTCTTATCAGCACTGCCGGTCGCGAGGATAAATTCTGAGTACGGGTTGAAACTTAAACAGTTGACTTCGGCGGTGTGGGCATCGACTGTGTGACTTGGTTTGCTTGTATTGTTACACCTACGAAAGAGAAAACTTATATAACAATCTATCGTATCATATGCAACTAACTTAGTTCGTGCTGGAATATAAATGCTAACGGTTGTCGACATTCGTTGTTACCTTGTGTCCCATATCATTAACTTCTGATCATCCGCCACAGAGCCGAACAGAGATTCGTGCAACAAGTGCCATGCTACATCCTCGACAACAGCGGTGTGTCCAGTGAATATGGTTTTCGCATCGATAACACGGTTTTCTTTTGGCGGCGCGTTAATGTCCCACAGGCAAATTGTATGATCGTCAGATGCACTCAGCAGATATCCGTTGAGATTGGGGTTCCATGATAGCCCATAACCTTCCTTCTGATGTCCTCTCAATCTGGTGAAAATAATGATCAAATTAATTCGTGAACAATCGATTATAAATGCGAAATGCAAATACTTACCTCAGGTCAGGCTGACATTCACCATTTGGATCCGGTTTACTGGGATGTTTAGTGTAATCAAACACTAAAACATCGCTGGATGGTGTTTTAGTTGCGATTACGCAAGGATTCTGCGGCATATATCGTGCTCTGTTCACTTCTCCTTCATGGTTTATCTTTATTTCGATTTCTATTTTTCCACTGACAGATCCAAATCCACCAAATTCCCCTTTCTCGTTGTCGTAATGAGAAGCATCGAATTGAGCATCTTCATTCGGCAATTGCACACTAGCGATAAGCAAATGATTCTGTTCGTCGGAAGTATGTGTACCCAGAATAAGGCGGTGTACCGAATAGTCTTTTCCTTCTGGTCTAGTTACATCGGGCAGCCATTGTGCAGTCAAGGATGGCCACTCAAGAGCATGTGTCATCACAAGATCATATAAAAAGGGAGTATTTTTCTTCCAAATTTTGTATTCCTCATTGATAACTCTTTCTTCCACTGCATCGTCGAAGGTCTCTGTAATCGAACAGTATTTATAGTGAAACACATTGAAACGAGTTAGAATAGCAGGTCCTGGGAAGGGAAGTTCCCGATATAGTTTGGTTATACAATCGGGAAATCAATTATCACGCGACTACAAAATACATTTACCAAGATGATAATTTCGATATGCCATAAAACAAACACCATGGAGAAGGAGGCTGAAATTCAACCGATGAAAACGGTATGTTCTTTGCGGTGAGATAACCTGCCGGCAAGTGAACAAGTATGTCTCTTTGAAACTATTTAGATTCAAAGAGAAGAAGTAATTTCTCTCCCTGTTCTTGATTTTAATGAAACGTCACGAACAAATCGTACAACTTTTCCAAATCAATGACACTTTCTTGCAAAGATAGATCTACAAGAAGTTCTCGCAAACGAGAATCTTGTTTACCATAATATGGAAAGCGTCCTTTGAACGAACATTTGATAGTTATAAATGCACGAACAATTGGTAAGCATAACAGAAATACGAAAGCACTTAATTTATTCTTACCGCCGTCTTTATCTCCCATCCTTGCGCTTCGTTAAATCTTTACAGTACTGCGTGAAATACTGACAAAACCTTTAACCCGCCAAAAAGCCGCGAAGCCCAGCCGGATTTCATCAAAAATGCAAGCCTACTTGCTAGAATGCCTTAAACGTGTATGCCGCGTTTTCATCGTGCAATCACATATAGCATGCCATTACGCCGATATGCGACGGGCCAATGAGCAAACGATAATTTTTGTGACATGGACCTTAAAGTATGATGGTGGCGGCGTTCAGCGAGTGCACACAAAACTAGAAATTGCCGCGGACAATTCAATCAATATTTATTGTTCTATTAAATTCCTCATTGATAGTGGAATTACAAACCTTTACGGGAAATTTCAAAACAAGTAAAAATTGTTTCGATTTCAAATTGTGCCGCAAGACGGTTGTGGGGACAAGTTACTGTACAATAACTTTCTGAAAAAAAGTTTGTATAGTATCAAAATATACTACATCTATACATATATCTTTTGGAATAAGAATTCCAAAATATTGTGAGCCGTTTTTTAAAATCTTATCTAAAATGTAAGAAAGCAAATTGACCTTCATTATTTCATTTCGTGTTAATTATTATATTGCATATATGCATTATAAGATTTCTATTAATCTAATGTAAGAAAGCAAATTGACCTCCATTATTTCATTTCGTGTTAATTATTATATTGCATATATGCATTATAAGATTTCTATAGATTAATTACAATCATATAATACTGGCCATCGTTTTCTATAACATTACATCGTCAAGTAGCCTTCTGTTCATAAGGCAATGTAAACAAGTTGCGTTGTAAACTAACATGTTACTGGATCCTTCTAATATTATAATAAATAATAATCGTTCTAATATTATATATAAAATTAATCTCCTACTCAAGTTTTTTCATTTTCTGTTGCTAAATATGATTATTTAGATATGTTAACACAGTATACACATAGTATATATATACGCATAGAACGCTTGTTTTTTTAATGTTTATTTCTTAACACGTTAAGTGCCACGCCGAATTTCTGTGCCGTTCCGTTCAAGCCACGGTTAGCCGTCAGGCGGGTCTTACCGGTCCGTTCGGAAACCTCACCTTTGCTTGTCTTGTTTTAATAAATTACATTAATGTTTTTAAGTATTGTATTCTTTCCCTTGAAGCATTTACCAAACAAAAACCGATATCGCATAATTTAAATGTTCAGTCTCACAAGTACGCAAGAACCGACACGCGTGCCGCGATAGCAGAACGAAAAATCTATCGCCAGTCCGTAGGGACGGACGAGGCCTGAACGAAAAGTCCAGCGCCGGTCCCTAGGGACCGGCGTGGCGCTTAACGTGTTAACGACTTATAACAATCGTTTTCAATCCTAGACTAAAAACAACGTATTTAAAAATAGTTTGTCGATATGCGTTACATTGCCTAAATAGTTTGAGTCCTGGCCTAGAGGAACGAGAAGTTGGAGTACCATGTCTATACAGGGTGTTCATCTATACAAAAGTCATTCGCAGTCGGAAAATGAGGGGTTCCTGAGGTCATTTGAAGTAACTTCTTCCTTTACAAAAATTTTCCCCGAGGCTTCGTTAATGAGTTACAGTAATGGACCCTACTCTTGCACATTTTTCGTGCTCTCTAAGCTGCGCAAGTACTGTAGAAAGAGAATGGGATACAATGGAAAGAAATAGAACGATACTCATCAGATTCTATGTGTGGATGTGCATATATAATCTTGAAACCGAACGAAACCACTGACCACTGATCAATGATCAATTGACCACTGACCATTGGTGTGACTTGTTCCATATGTAACTCTTTTGCTCACTCGTTGTTTTCTCTCTTTTTCTGTGACTGTAAGAACAGCACAGTCTCATTAGTAAATCGCTAACCAGTTAGAGCAAAGCAAATTTCTATATTGACCCTCGCTAATGAATCGAGTTGCGACCTGGAGATGTACAATATCTATTACTATATTAACGAAAAACAGTAACCAATGGGAGGTGAGATAAGCTAGAGAGCGAGGCGGCCGAGTCAACAAGCAGCGAGTTCCAATTCCGCTGATTGGCTTCGCCGCCTCTTATTGTCACTGTTTTTCGTTAATAACTCGTAAACAAAGCCACGATTTGAATTTTCATAAAGAAAAAGTTACTTCAAATGACATCAACAACCCCTCATTTTCCAATTGCAAGTGACTTTTGGGACACCATGTATATAAGAAAATAGTTATTTTTCTATGTACATTTTTGTTTTTTAGCTAATATTCTAAAGGAGCAATCAGTCTTTGTACTCAATAATAGGCTAGTATAAGTGGTAAAAAAAATAAGTCAACATAAAAAACCAGATCGAGTGCTTGTAATCGCAGCTAGGAGTGCGTTTCAAGAGAGAGAGAGAGAGAGAGAGAGAGAGAGAGAGAGAGAGAGAGAGAGACCCACATTTATTTTCTCTCTCGACAATCGAAGTTAACCGAAATGACCCGAAGCGTCAAGTTTACATAAATATAAATTGGTGGCAGTGAAAGGTTGAGCAATCAGTTAGATGAAAAAAACAATTTTTTGATAGGTCATGCGTCTCGTTTTATGTATTATTTCAGAAATTTCGAGGGTTGATTCTCTCGCATGCATGGAGCGACGTGGCTCCATCTGTAACGTCATAGGCGAGAAGTTCAATAGGATAGAGGTACAGGGCAGCAAGGATGTCAGAGATGCTCTCACGTTTGTTGATCACATCTGTAGCGGCTGGCTCGACGCGCCATCTAGTATAACTAGGTTAAATTAAATGTAACTAGGTTAAGATACATTAGTATAGTTAGTATAGTCATTAGTATAGTTAGTTTTAAGACCGTAGGTTAAGCTAGATGGTGTTAGTTAGTGGGTGTAAGAAGAAGTAAAAAAGCTCTCATTCGATATCCGTCCACGGACCCACGTGCAATAAAGCCGATTACACAGTTTGTCCTCGTGTTCAGTTATTCTGCGTATGCGCATTGAACCCTGGTCGGGGTAAGTCCCACACATCGATTAACTACGCTGCCCTCTACTCCTACTCTACTAAACTTCACGCCTGCGACGTCACAGGTTGAGTCACGTGACATTTGAGGGCATTTTTAAGGACATAGTGACAATGACAGTTGACATTCCGTCAAGCAATGCACAGTTCCACACGTACACTGCTTTTTGTATACATATTTAGTGTACCAGTGTCCTCTAGAAACATATGTTGAACTGTGCATACAATTTGAAAGGAAATAAAAGACAGTCAATATGTCAGCATGTCCGATAAAATACAAATAGAATCCGGTACGCAATTGTTGGCAAGATTAATCCGTAGACCAACCCTACAAAGTCTAGACAGCATTTTGTTTCCGGAAGGACCTGGAAATACAGACGTAATAGAAATAAATGGAGTACATTCAACCGGCAAAACACTTCTTCTTTCTCAATTGCTTGCAAAGTGCATTCTGCCAGATTATGATGGGACCGTTCATATTAAAGGTTGCAACGCTTCGGCTGTGTTAATTAATACAGACCACCATTTCCAAGTCACGAATTTGGTCGAAATAATGACTGATATTGTAAATGTCGCTTATGCTCCTCTGGTTACGTTGAATTCAGTTGATGTGAATACAAATAAGATAAATATTCTACGAAATTCTCTACACAATCTACATATAATCAACTGTTACCATAGTGAACAGTTTTGTTTGACGTTGCGTACATTGGATAATATATTTCTTACCAATGCTCAAATTGCCCTCTTAGCGATCGATAGTCTAACAGCATATTATTGGCAAGACCGAGAAAATAATTTCACCTCGATCGATACCTACATAAAGAAGCTGTTGAAAATTATCAGACTTCATACAAATCTATGCAAGATAACAACAATATATACGAAACCGTGGGAGAGTATCATAAAATACGAAAATAACAAATCTATGATTAAATACTTAAACAATACTGTAGAATACAGGATACATTTACGTAAAACAAAAGGTTTGCACGATCGTACTTGTGTGTTGGAAACTGAAGACACTATTAAAAAAATGTGTTATCGTGTTTCGGCAAATGGTATAAAATGGGAAATCGATTGAGAAAAAGGATAATTTCCATTGTATTTACAAATTTTGTTAAGACAGTACATCAATGGAACAATATTTTATCCATTATATCCAATGGATTTAACAATCTAGATCCTGCCAACATTATACGTGGTGTTTTATTTTGACTGTAATTTGAAGCAATTTCCTGTATTAATTTTGCCTCTTCCGCAGTAAACCCTCCAATAATGAACAATAAAATATTGGAATTGTCGCGTGGATGACGCTTTGCTTTACCCCTTAACAGTAAGCTACGATATACAAGAAATATCTTACATTTGCATACTTTATATTTGTGGTAAGATTGATTATGCTCAAAGATTGTTGAAAGTACTTACTTGAAGCCAGCTGAAATTAAAGATGGCGTTCGTTGTCGTAGGTCACGTAATTCTCGAGTCTTGTCCGTGAAAAGTATATCCTTAGCTATCTGTTCCACAATACTAACATACCGGATTGTTTCTTTCGAAGTTGACTTGATCATGAGATCTCTACAAACGGTCAATGTTTCATTCAGTAAAATTACATCTACAATTTCTAATATCATATTCGAAGATTTACCTGTAATCTTGTAGCGATGAACGTTGTTGCGCAATTAACCGAAGAGTACGAATAATACGTGCTGCTATTTCATACGATGTTTCCCGTGCAGCAGCCACATTGTTTATTCCTTACATAAAAATAATTGAAATAAATTATTTGCAGTTTATAGTATTCAAATGATGTAGCATGTAATGCATACCCAACAATAGCAAAGATCGCTGAGAAGCAGATACTTCATTGGTTGATGGATTCTTTTCAAAAATCTCGAAATCTTCGAAAATTGCGTCTGCAATTGATTCTTCCAATTGTTGTTCTTGTTGCATAGAAAAGCGAATTTGCGTTCCCGTTAAGGCGTAAACGTGTATTAACAATGCCAACAAATTTTCAATGGTAAGACCTCTATGAAGTCGTGTTCGTATAACGTTACTCAACTGAAAAGATTACTTGATTTACTTTAACTTGTAAACCTTGCAAAAGCTTGGTTGAAACAGTATTACTGATTATACTTGCGCGAGTATACTAGACGATTCCCTGCTCACAGAGAGGTTCTGTAATGCCAGTTTCTCTAAGCTGGTAAGTAGTTCAAATTGACTGGTTCTCTGTGATGTTGATGCTTCGACTATCGCCATAATACTCTGCATTATGAAAAACTCTGATGATTGAAAACGATCAATACATATTCTAGTTACACTAAAGAAGACCCTACGGAATCACCTGCACTTTTTCTGTATGGGTGATCATAGAATCAATGTTATTCATATTTTGAAGTTTGCTAACAGCCCTTTCTAAACTATGACCCGAAATTCTCAATGGTGTTCTTAACTTTGAACTATCCTTCATGGAAGTTATATTACTCAGCATTTGATTTGCTGCAGTTAACAATTTCTTTTCGCTTTCTAAGATAAAGAGATCGATCATAGCTTTCTCTATGCTTGCCAAACATCCTGGTACATTGTATGTTTTTAAAATCCCCTTGATATGTATATGAAAAGATATAGTGATTTAATTGAAATTGTTAAACCAAATGTAATTTATAAAGTATACAAATATATTGAGTCTACCTCTACTGGTCCAAATGCAGGAGATGTATTAATTGCTACATCGTTGTTGTGCTGTGGCAAACGCGGAAGTGCTCCCAATATTTTAGTGAGGAATGATTCCATATTATTGCTAGTAGGAGTGCAGAGATCTAATGTTCTGTCTATTAAAATAAGGGACACTCCTGTTTCTTCAACTTCCGATGAACGCTATAAAAATGAAAATGAATTAGTGTTATACTTTGTTACATCATTGTTTTATTACTTACATTTTGGTAAGTGCTATTTGAAAAAACAATTTTCCAAAGTTTCGGCAAGGAGATCGCTTAATTTTCCAATAGAATATACATCTAATTTGACATTTATATTATCAAATAATCTATAAAATGAATCTGCTATAAGGCATATTTCAGCAGATAGATCTTCTGGAATACTTGAGTCTAAAGGTGGTATTAAATCTCCAAATGGAGGTGTCACGAACAAATAGTCGTTTAAAGGAGCAACCAGGAAAGGTACATGGACGATGTTAACAGAAGGATCCTACAAATAAATTTATAATACTTAAAATAACATGTAAAGAACATTGTTGATCTGTGAAAAAATCATGATAACCAGCAACGGTAACCAAACTCTAGAATTTATGCATTAAAAATATATACCAATGCATGCCACAAGTTAAAATAGATTGGATCTTAATAAAGTTTGTTCCCTTCTTATTTCATGTAAATTACATCAATGCTTCACAAGTATACTTCTGTTTGATTGTTCCATTTTAGAAAATATGCATAAGTTCTACAGTCTAAGAACCACAATATAAAGTATAAATAAATGATAAACAAACCTGTGATAAAGTTTTCGAAATCATCCACAGTTCAATGTCTCTTTTCAATTTAATATAATTCAATTTGTCTTGTACAGAATGATTTCCATAATAGCTGGTAGTGCAACAAGGAATGCTACAATATACTGTGCAACTGTTAAATGCATTTTTTGCTAAAATCATTTTAATTGTCCGTTGATAAAATGCTGGATTGCCAGCAGTTGATATGATAACAGCTTTCTTAGCATCTTTCACCTCTGGATACTAAAAATAGTGAATATTAACAATGAAAATTATGAACTAAGTGTTTAGATTGTTTATTTGGATTTATGCAAATTTATAAATTATATACAGACTCGAAAGTGATGCATGCCGAGCTCGTGGACTGCGATTGCACCTGCATTTTTCAAAGCCATGTAACCCTTGCCATCTGCATACCAATGTAAACATTCTGTTGCATACTGATCCATATAAACTACAGCATCATGTACTTCTGTAAAGATAGCTTCCCAACATTTTGAATTGTATTTCTTCATCTCAAAAATAATGTTTGCCATTTTCTTTTCTCTTTCTGATTTCTTTAGGTGTCCCTTTAAATCAACTGACTTCTCATTGCCTTGAAGACACCAATATGTACCTTCTTATCGTTTTCTCTACTATTCCTCTAACTTTTAAATATTGGCTGACAGTTGTGACGTTTGACGTTCGACTGCAAAAAATTAGTGTGAATAGGAAAAATATTAATTATTTCAGATGATAATACGTGTATGTCTCTATTAAAAAATAACCCATTTATAAACCATTAATTACGAGATACTATCACGATATAGCGATAAAAACCCGAACTACATATATAAATCTCTCCTGTATACCTGCATCTGTATCAATTTGTATTGTACAGGCTGTATCAGTATACACCCAATGCAGGGCTGCTGAAAAATATTAATTACATTGTCTGTATATAAGTATGTATTGTACTGTGATATGCATACCTGATGCTGATATGCATCGCCCGTGTGCGTACACTTAACCGATTGCAGAGAATTGTTAGAAACATCAGATGGCATCACTGTGCATTACCATAGAGCATTTTACTTTATCGGTAAATTTGTCGAACTATTTGAGTGTTTACCCACTAAGTGATTTCGTGTTTTACGGATTTTTGAATGAAACGCGGTAAATTTGAAATATATATGCCTATGGTGTAAAGTCTAAGGGTAAGTACATAAGTTCAAAGAGTAATTGTACAGGGTTGAATAAAGAGCCTTCGAGAGGCTATGCATCTTCTACACTCCTCTCTCTCTTTCTCTCTCTCTCTCTCTCTCTCTCTCTCTCTCTCTCTCTCTCGTTATCTCTTTACCTAGTTTAAGCTATGTATGTATCGTGCTCGGATGAAAATATGCATATATCTATGAAATAAACGATTATGAGCTAAATTATGTTACATTTTACATTTGAATTTCCCTCCTATCGTCTTTGGTCGGTACATACGGTGCATATCGCACATCGTAACTATGTTCAAGTGGTCACGCAACAGTATATGCACGTACATACATATATTATGTATGCATGTATCGTGCATCGATATTTACTTTTCGATTTAAAGTTCAAGTCTACAGCCATTTATCGAAGAAAATTCTAACCTAAAACAGAAAATGATCGTGCGTCGGTGGGAGTGTTGTTTCGAAATAAAAGGAACAACAATAAGAAACCGTGATTCAATGAGAGACCTTTAACCAAGAATCATTGAAATACGTTCATCTGGTATAAGGAATACTGTTATATTTTGGAAAAACAGAGAGTTTGGTAGAATCTGTTCTACGTAATTTGACTCTTGTACTTTGTGACGTTCAACCTACTCTGTTTGTACGTGTTTTCCAACTACTATTTCCTAGTAATTTCAGTTACACAAGGAGGATAGAAAGATATATCGCGTATTAATCGATACAGGTGTGCTGATTATATTGGTTTGACAGTGATATGCAAATTTCTTGTTACCTGAGCGACATCGTTAAAAGATTTGAAAATATCGTATAATTTGATGAATATTTAAAAAATCAAATGCAGGTAGCTATGATTATTCGACATTGGATTATTTATATTTTCAGGTATGCTAAGTAATGTCGTCTGCAAACAGTATAGAATCTTTGGGAACGTTACAGTGGGACATGATTGAATTAGCGAGTCATCTACGTCAAGAACGGTTGTTTGTCAGTTCGGAACAACAGAATTTACAAATACTCAATGAGAAGGTATACATATTAATCAACAGTTGATAGGAATTGTAACACTATAGACAACAGATACTGTGACATGAACAATACTACTAGGATTATGTATGATTTCAGGTGTTATATGCTTCATCGAACTTGGCTCAGCAAGCATGGATTACAGCACAACAAAGAGTGAATCTGAATCGATTGATAATGTCCAGACCAGATTGCACACCTGCATCTTGCTGTCAGAAAGCAAATACATTGGAGAATTCACATTTTGTAGATGCATATAAATATCTACGTTACCAGGCTTGCTTATCCTATGGAGAATTCTTAGGGGCTCTTAGAAAGTCTCCAAAACTTCTTGCTTTATGTTTAGTGGAAGGAGAAAAATTATCACCGGATTCAGTGCAAAATATTGTTCAGTCGCTAGCAGCAGGATTATATGGTAGCTGTTTGCTTCCAGAGGATAAAATTTTAGTATTAAAACTGTTGAGACATCTGATGTTGCTACAAATTGTACCATCGGATAATCCTCGCAGGTTACTCAGACATGGCACCTGTGCATTTTCCAGGTTTTATTCGGTCTTTCACGAGAGCGTTTTTTCAGCAAAATTTTTCTTGACTGCTGCTTTACACAATCCTATTGTACAATTACTAATGGAGGATGAAATGTTTCTTGACATTGATCCTGACAAAGCGCCTATAAGATTTCCTCCATCCGAAAGATTGAAAAAGTTTGGTAAAGATGGTACTCCCGAATACGAAGCAAAGTTGCAGCGTCACAGATTGTGGACAATTAATTCTTTGTTTCGAATAACACAAAGATTCATAGTCAGCATAAGGGAGAATATGCACTGTTTTCCGAGTAGTGTGTGCTGGTTAGTCAGACAGATGGCAGGTCTTTTAGGGAAAAACGGGAGTATCGATGCAAAAGAGGTGCATGCGATGTGTACGGACTTGGTTTTCACTTATTTCATATGCCCAGCGATAGTGAATCCAGAACCATATGGCATTACAGACGCCCCCATCAGTTACGTTGCAAGATTCAACCTTATGCAAGTTGGACAAATTCTGCAAATGCTCTCCCTAATGAAGTATCAAATCGTGGACAGCAAAACGTTCGATCTTTACCGAAAATTCGATAAGGATTCTGTGTCTTCGATAATAGATGCAATGGTAGATAGTGCAACAGAAGAACTAGAGGATGAACCTAATATTATTGATAGTAACAAGTTGAGGGGACTTTCTCGTTCTGCCGCTTTATTCACAGAAGCAGAATTGAACGCACTGATTACATTTCTACAAACCGTAGCTACATATACCGGAGTAGAAACTGATGTACAGTCTAGTATGTTCGATGCGAAACAGTTGATCGACATGCTCTCTCAGTTACCACCTGGTTCGTTAACTAACAATAAACTGAATAATAATAACACGTGCATCGAAAGTAACAATAGACGCGGAGGTTTTCTAGGAAAAGGTGATTATTTATCACCACTGGACTCTGTCACTACCGGTGAAAGAGAAATTCATGGATTTCGAGTTCTGTTACCTATGTTCTATTTGTTGCAGGGAAAGGATCTGGAGCAAGAGTATCGTCGTCGTCATCGTACTCATCTAATGCGACCAACGACGGTGGAGACGAGATGAACGGTGTTACGACCCCCGAAGAGGAATCAATCGATAAAAGTTCTCAGGACGTTCTTGTGATTCCGTTTGGACCGAATGTGGGAGAATTTGTAGGACTTCTCAGTGAACAGAAAGTACGCACTGTATTGAAAATAGAAAAAGTTGTTATACATCACGAAAGCAAGTCTCGTCAATTCGTTGTTATCATATGTTTTGTTTTCCACGATGCAGGTACTGTGCACAGAACTTGAAAGTAATATGGAAAATGGATCAGTTACTTTGAATCTTTCCGACGCCATAAGAAATGTTCATGATACTCGGGAAAGTTGCAGCGGGGAACGTATTGAAACACAAGAGAAAAAGACACGGTTTTCGTTGTCCCACGATGAAGGTATATGCATGCTGTGTATTTTTCTGTTAGGTTTAACGTGATAAAGGGGAATGACAATTATCAAACGTCAAGTAGACTATACTTAATTGAACTAGTTTATTAGACAACGCCATTACATGCACAAACAGACAGATCTCTTGTTAACGTGGCATATTGTTAGTTTTATTTGAAGGTTTCATTGGAAATACATCGGATAATTTGGAAGCTGTATCGGAAGCAGCCTCGAATCACAGTGTTGCTTCTTCGCTCGAATTAGAAACAGAGGATCAAAACGATAATTTGTCGGATATGGTGTCGGCTAGTGTTTCAGGCCGTGGAACGCCGAACATATCAGGTGCGTCCATACGATATCTCTGTAGAGAGTGAAACACGCAAATGGCAAAGAGAACGTTTTCGCGTTCATATATATGTGTGTGTAGGACGTGATACACCGTCGTCCCAGATCACCGAGGGAGATGATGGGCGAGCAACTGGTGAAGCGAGGCAGTTGGATTTGCACCCACCGAATATACCAACCAAACAAAGCCGATCCGAAATAGACGACAAGTTTTGTAAATTTGAAATAAAAAAGTTGATCGAAGGTAATTTGGAACAGCGAACGAGGAAAAGTAGGCTAAACAAATCAAAGAAATGGAGATATCTATATTTGCAGGAGACGAGACTGTCTCAATGGTGTCTGACACGTGGTCGACGGATGTTTTAGCTTCAGACAGCGAGATGGTCGAACAGCAAGAAAAGATAACGTATCCTCCGTCGAGTGAACAAAATGTTTCCATTTTACCGGCGACGTCAGAATCAATTCCGCAGGCTGTGTTAGACGTCAGTGAAACGGCATCGGAAGCATGGAGTACCGATGTGCTAGCAAGCGATTCAGAGAGACTGACAGAAGTTGATACCGATGATACTGCTAGTGTCGCTAGGTATCTTTTAAACTCGAATTTCGTCTTCCTATCGTATTACATATATACGATTTGATTCGTAGGTCCGATGATACCGCGAGGTCCGAAATTGAAGTTGAGGCACGCAGCGAAGCAGAAGCTACCGAAGAGACCCTGTCACAGACAATTCCTCGTAAGAATTCAATTATTTTCTTGGTGCTTGTGTTTGTAAAATTTCTATTATATTTCTTTCTGTTTACTATTATTTAGAACACAGCACTACATCAAGCGAGTGTGTGTCAACGATCACCTGTTTCGAAACGCTTTCGATTAATAGAGAGGGAGCACAATTTTCAGCAACCGTTGCTTCGTCTCCGGTAACGCCATCCTCGGTGCCCTCAACGAATGTAGCTGGGCGAAGTGAAAACAGAAGGGAATATCGAGCAAACACAGTGGAATATGTCGACAAAAACGCCAACAATATCGGTAACGTTACGTCAGATTACGTCGATAAAACGTTGCGAGAAGACCGATTGGTTCATCTGATAGACAAACTTCATATCGACGATGGAAAATGTCAGATGGAACGGCAAACAAGTTCGTCCGGGAATCATATAGGAATTGCAGCTGTTGCGCCGGCTTTACTACTAGCTAATCATATCTCACCGACAAGTTTGTCGGGTATAGAAAAGACGTGCAACAACGATGTGAAATCAGTGGTCTGTTTATTCTTTGTTGCAATCATTGTATGTGGACTATTGACTACTATTTCTGTGTTCTCAATTGTGTGTCTAGGAATTAGGAAACATCGACGGTGGTGGTGGTGGTGGCGGTGGCGGTGGCGGTGGTGGTGGCGATGGGGACGACGGAGGTGGTGGCGGTGGCGGTGACAACGGCGACGGCGGCAACGGCATTACCGTTAATGAAAGGTCCGGCTCGGAAAATATAGTCGGCCTAAGTACGGGCAGTTTGACGTCCAACAGTAGCAGTTCTAGTTCTGAATCCCGTGCAAAAACTACGAATTCAGTGTTGCCGTTGTCGACGGGAGGAACGTTGGTCAATGGGAACTGCGAGCTGATCGATGCCACTAATACCGGTGACTCTCCGAAACCCATCATGTCCAGCGGTGCCATTCCAAAAAGTATCAGTTTCGACATGACAGCGGAACGTGGAGACAAAGAACTTTTGGACGACGATCAAAAAAACAAAAGAAGTTTTTTCGGTAAATTAAAAATGTCTCTAAGGAATCGGCGAGGTAAAACGATTCGTGGGACCGATGACACTATCAGCAGATGTTACGACCGAGAAGCTGGAGGAGATGGTGTCGACGTAGGCCGACACAGATTGCGAAGAATAATGTCGGAGGACGTGACGTCATCGTGTAATGTGACCATCGGTAACTATCGTCTTCCCTTTTTCAAATAGAGAACAATGGAAAGAGAAAGGAAACGAGACGGGATAAGAAGAAAATAATCGTCGAAGTGTGATGTATTTGCAAAACTTTCTAGATAGCACGGATGATATTTTGGCGAAATACAGGAGAAAGCCGAGCGTAGCGAGCGACACAGCATCGATTGAAAGTAATCAATCACGTACCAAGGAAACGGCCGAGGACGAAAGGTTGCTCATAGATCCAAATAACGTAGAACTCTCATACGCGTTCGCCGATGCAAAGAGAAAGTTACGCATGGTACTTAGTACAGCCGACCTACAACATATTCCCTGGACTGCTACATCCGAGGTATATTGCGCAACGTACAATTTTACTATTCTTCTAGTATGATGCGTGGCGTGACTTGATAATTGTACGATTCCATTCTGTTCTAGCGAAATGCCTGGACACGGAAAGAAAACGAGTTGGTTGCTTTTTTGCAGTTACAGCTAGCAGAAGCTATTAATTTACAAGATAGAGCGTTGATTGCGCATTTACATGAAACGCTGCGCTGTGTACGTTTGTTCAACGACGACGGATGTAGAAAACTATTTAAATCTTTACGGGAAGAGTATCAAAAACGATCACCTTACATCGCATACTTAATCAGATGTCGACAAGGTTTACTCTCTACTGTAGCTCATCTGGACAGGTATTGTAACATAATATTATGTCGAGCAAACGAGTAGTGATAGCGACGCCTTGAACAAATCTTGTATATCAATTATATTTTAATTTTCTGATTGCACAAAGGTTGTGCGTTAGGGTAAAGTGTGATCGTGATGCTGTTAACAATCACCTCGTATCCGTTTGCGTACGGGTCTTCTTGGAAAAACAAGAGTCACTCCTGTCGCGGTTTTGCGATGAATTCAAAAAACTTACACTGGCTGATGAAAAAGAAGATTTGGTCGATAATTTTCTGGGAGATGTCCACGCAAAAATGGACAACGATCCAATATGGCAATGTAAGTGGCTGCACTTGGGAATACGCGTAATACATTTGTAAACGTAGCACATCGTAAAAGAGTAATCTGATGTAATCTAATATTCGTAGGCGCAAGTGAAAATCAATTAGTATTAGCCAGAGTTGTTGTGGAAAGAACCGTGATGGCGCGCGTCTATCACAACGCTCTTTACCCCAACGGAGATGGAGACGTTTACAGAGATCAATTGCTTCACGATCACATAAGAAAATTGTCTAAGCTTGTCACTCCCAATCACAAAGATTTACGTATTCCAAAAATATATCATTACGAATGTCCCTGGCCGTGGGCTCAAGCGGAACTAGCCGTGATATCGGCCTACAAAACTCCAAGAGACAAGCTGCAGTGTGTCTTTCGGTGTGCCACTACTATTATGAACTTACTTTCAATGGCAACTGAGAGAGGAGTACCCGCAGCCGACGATCTTATTCCAGTTCTGGTCTACGTTATCATAAAGGTAAGTAATATGTATATATTAGACGACACAGACGTTACAAGTTCAAACGATTCGCCTCTTCTCTCCAAATTTTTTCAGACTAATCCGCCCTCCTTGCTTTCAACGATACAATACGTGGACAGCTTCTACGGAAATCGACTAGAAGGAGAAGAACAGTATTGGTGGACGCAATTTTGTTCTGCAATCGAATTTATAAAAACAATGGATTAACTTGTGTTTTTCAAGTAACACAATAACGTTGAAATTGTAGAAATAGTGTATCATATTTTCTTGTCGTCTTTGTTGTCGTTGTCATCATAATCACAGCTCTTATAGTCATCATAATTATCATCTTTCTCTTCTTCCTATTTGTTATCACAGCTGCAGTTAACGACGTTATCATATGTAGCAACGATAGCGTTATTCGCTACTGTTACTACTTTTGCAAGCTGTGCTACTCTTTATCTTCTAATTATCTTCCTTAATTTGCTGTTGCTTTTGCTGCTGTACAGCTAACATTGCTAATTTCGTTCCTTTCGCTTCTTTTATTCATTATTATCTTTCTGTTTTTCCCCATTGTTATTATTATTCTTTTCACCGATAAACCTACTACTGATACCCTGTTGTTATTACTGCTATACTAGCACTAAAACTGTTGCTATTGCTAAGATTACAAGTACACGAACTTATTTTTCTTGTTACTATTCTTACTGTTTATATGGTAATGAATAATTCTTCGAGCATCACCAACAATGCGTTATATTACAAAGACATTGATCAAAAGTCTCTTATACAATATCTTAAAAGCAATACCATGTTACAGAATGAAAAGCAACTTTTGTATAAAGCTTTTATTTTATTAAGGAATATCCATAAAATACAAACGCATGTATTTTTTTATATCCAATTTTTAATAACTAGCATTCATGTTATTTCATTAAATTTAGAAAAGTTGCATGCAATTAGTCTCTGTATATGTACATTGTATAATAGAAACTAGCAACAGGCTAAAATTTGGAAGCAACTTATATATTGTTTTGAACCATTTTATGTAATTTCCCACTGTATTATCAAATTTTCATTACAGGTTTATGAATTAAGTATACTTCATATAATTTCCTATATATAGATAATGTGATTAAACACATTTATACATGTAATTTTACCTAAACATTCTTTCCAAAATAGAATAAGTACCGTGTAATTTAAGGAACTTACTTTATTACTATTAAAAAATGAATGATGACTCTTACAAATTTCTGGGAAAATTTTCATTATTTTATAATAATTGTTATTTGTAGTGCAGGTATCGTACATTAAATTTTTTTGTTTTTTTTTAAATAATAATATAATGTGGTATCTGTTTTGAATACATTGGGGAAATGAGATTGTCCATGCATTAGGATAAACTAATAAGAATGAAAAATCAATGATCGGATTTTGGAAATATACTATTTACTCACGAGGTCCAACTACAAGTCTTTTCTGAGAGTGTTACATATCTTGTAACTCGTAACGTAACCATAACGTAACATCCCTCTATGAAATTGCAGTTCGCGCTCAAAAAACTGATCGCATAAGCTGTTATCAGCCATGCAATATGAGCCTAAAGATTGACCTAAAAATGATTTTGGTGACTATAAGTAATAAAAATACAAACACATGAATGCTTAGAGAAAAATTATTTATTATACTGACATTACATTTAAATTATACATTTACATCTGTTGATTAATTATGTTAACGTCAGTCTGCCCACTATTCATCCACCACTGCCCAGCACTGTTCACAGTCCATTGCCCAGGTCCATGCGTATGCTGTAGTCATTTAGAATTACAGTAATGTGTACTACTCCTGCACACTACCAGGCCGCAGCTCGATCCATTAGCATGGGTCAATATAGAAATTTTCTTTGCTCTGATTGGTTGGCGATTTACTGGTGAGGTAGTGCCGCCTTTACCATTAAAAAAAAAAGAAGGAAAACAGTAATTGAGTAAGAGAGATGAAATCGGCACAACTCATGTAGAACAAGTCACACCGGCCTTACTCTTTTTGCGCAGCCATTCGGTTAGCACGCTATCAGAGGCACGGAGGCGCGAAATTCGATTTTTAAAGAAGCTTTAAATAATAAAATCTGTTATCTCGTAGGGTTCTTGAAAACATATTTGTGAAGGATGTTCAATACACATTGGGATATATTGAAAAATAAAATGTTTTATCTAAGACGCAAAAAGTAACCGCTATTAGATATCTAGTTTAATATTAACCTTCCACCGTCACACTATCTGTACGTAACAACGGTTACCGAAAAATGCAGAAGTTTCATTTCTATAAATACGATCTATGGTCAAAACGGGAAACAACAAACCACGTGGGTGATATGTGATGATTTAGTGCGTTAAACTTATCGTTTCTCGTGAAGTGAAGGAAACGGGTTGACAGCGAAATTGAGGAGAAGAAAAAGGATGTCGCGGCGTCCAGAACATTTAGCTCCACCCGATGTGGTAAGAATTCTTTATTCATTATTTTGTAACTCTTGATATGATACAATTCTTTTTATAGTTCTACAATGAATCCGAAGCTCGCAAGTACACACAAAGGTAAATTATTTATTTATTTATATCTGTGCTTATTAATTTCTTTCCTTTAATATGTAGATGCTAATTTATATATACTTATGATCCTATAGCTCTCGAATGATAGAAATTCAAGAGCAAATGTGCAATCGTGCTATAGAGCTACTTTTATTGCCGGAAGACAAATGTTTCTTACTTCTTGATATCGGATGCGGGTCAGGTCTAAGCGGTAGTGTTATTGAGGAACATGGTCATACATGGGTCGGAATTGACATATCCCCAGCAATGTTAGGTTAGTATCTATTTATCAAACATGTAACTTTTTTATATTTACTATATTTTAACTGTCTTGCCTTACTTAACTCTTTTGGTACTATGTATTAACAGGTGTAGCATCAGAAAGAGAAGTGGAGGGTGATTTAATTTTAGGAGATATGGGACAGGGAATGCCATTTAAACCAGGAAGTTTTGATGGAGCGATTAGTATCTCTGCTTTACAATGGCTATGTAATGCTGATAAAAAATCGCATCAACCATCGAAGCGTATATTTAAATTTTTTTCCACATTGTACGCATGCCTTTCAAGGTCTGCTAGAGCTGTATTTCAATTTTATCCTGAAAACAATGAACAAATCGAATTAGTTACCACACAAGCAACAAAAGCAGGCTTTTATGGTGGTGTGGTCGTCGACTTTCCCAACAGCACCAAAGCAAAAAAATTCTTTCTGGTTTTAATGACTGGTGGGCCTATGGCACTTCCTCGAGCTTTAGGTGTAAATGATGCCAACACTGTTATATCTTATGCAGCCAAAAGGTTAATGTTTGCATTAATTTCCAAAATCTATAATAAACTTCTAATGATTTTAAGCAGAATATTGATGTTCTCTTCATATTTTGTAGAGAACAAATTAAGAAAGCTAGAGGTAAACCATTAAAAAAGAGTAGAGATTGGATTGCCGAGAAAAAGGAAAGACGGCGAAGACAGGGAAAGAACGTTCCGGAAGATTCAAAGTATACTGGAAGGAGAAGATGTGGTCGATTTTAATGTTTTACTTTCACCGTCTTTTTTCTACAATGAATTTTATTGTATTTATATTCTCGAAGCTATGTTTAGATGTACATACATATATGTATTTATGTTTTTATTATGTTATGATAATCTTGTAAAGTAAAAATTTGGATAAATTTTCAAAATTAGTTTTAAACGTTTGTTTCAGAAGTTTGACAATCTAAGCAAACACGTATCTGTACAAGTACAAAAAATTCTGTGAACTAATTTGTCTGGGTTAAACAAGTATATAGAAATTGAATACTTTTTATTTATGGAACTACATGTACTAGTACAATAGAATTGAATTATTAGCAGTATTTGAACCGACCTTAACAAATTACTCCGGCAGCAAGAATTGAGACAAGCTTTTGTAAAGATCAGGATGCACAGTTTTTTCTAGTTCTTCCCTATCTAACCAACAGTGTTGTAATTTGGAAGAAATATCTCCGTTTATATATTTTGCTAAGAAATAGAATATTTTTGCTCCATCTTTCCCCTTGAGTCTTACATCTTTTGGATAATTGTATTTGTAAAAACCAATCGGTGCATTACCATAAAATTGTACTGTTATATTATTACCACAAAATTCTTCCACGGTTCTCCGTGCAGTCTAAGAAAAAAGAAGATAAGCATACGTTTAGAAGATTGATGTATAAATTCTGTACAAAAGTGCTATAAAAGTAAACTATATAACAAGCCTTGCCTCTATCATAGTTTCTGTACATTTATGTACGCTTTGTGGAGGAATCCAGACATTAGTGGTCCCTATTTGTTCATGTACCAGTAATACCAATGTCTTGTCCAATTTACGATTTATTGATATTACCTGATCATCTTCTTTGGCTTACATAATTTAAAAAATTGACACTTGTAGAAATTGATTGCTTAGATAATTTAAGAAAAATTAAATTTATCATACCATTTATTCGTGGCGCAAACTGAAAATCTTTTAATTCTTGTTTGTGAATGTCCATGATATCTTGTAAAGTTTGAGTTTTAGTTTTAACTTTGCTATCATCCACAGACACAATGTTCTTTCCACGCTTTAATTCTTGTTTCACTTTTATTTCAAAATCCGACAATAAACTATTTTCAAATTCTATTTGTTCTAACATTTGCTGATAACGTGTTTCTACATCTTCCATAGGTTTTGTAATTATTGGGTGGCGTTCTAAACAAACGGCACTGAACAAATCCCATTTTTGATCGGTTTCAATACTGTCTTGCGACAGTTCTCGAAATATAATCTTTGACGTCAATGAAGTACCTGCGTAGAATCTTTTCTTTGTTACAATTTATTATTTCTGTGATCGTATATGTACGTAGTTTCAATATTTGTATAGAATCAAACGCTATTTGACCGACTAAAAAATAACAAAAACCGGTGACAGGTTACTTACCTCGAGATAAAGTAGCCGCATTTTTCAATGCATGGAACATTGATATTCCTTTTAACATTGTTATGTCATGGATCCTTTACATACATAAATGAATACTGAAACGAAAGGAAACGTTTAAATTTCAATTAAAATTACGGTAACATAACATAAAACAAAGATCAACAGTAATAAGTATGTAGTTTGTTAAAATACATAACAACGTGCTGATGCTGATATGGCAGGCACGATTTCATACATATATTACAACATAAAACATACATACAAGTATGCCATGCTCGATCGGATCTCAACGTGTATCTTACATACATATACCGGTTTTGCTATGTGTACCAGTTTCAAATCCTTGACTAATAATATGTATCTTTAAAATTGTAATTAAATAAAAAAAACATAAAAATTACCGATTAATATAGACAAATATAGCGGTATGACATTATACTGGTATTTCAGTTTCTATAAAAATTATGAAGATATATGCAACCGAAAAATACCGATCTACAGTAGATATGTACCAGATATATATACATGTACGTACATGCTATGATATATGCATACATATATTTGTATGATTAAAACCTGTGGTGTAAGGTGGACTGCCCACGCACCGGTTTGAGATGCGGATGTAATCTCAAGTAACAAGAAATGATTCTTGCTTATAACCCAGAAAATTTTCTAAAATATTTCTATCATATTAAGTACAGAGTATTTTAAATATTGCGGTGGAAGAACAATAACAATTTATATCTGATGCATAGTCGACATGAGAGCCGATATGCATCGACATGAGAACGTGACTTTAAAACAATTTATCGTCGCATCACAGTGAATTTCACTGCGTATGATGACGTGTCTACAGCGCACCACGTGGATGGTATGCATGACACGTCGATCCTTTCCTGGTCCACTTCATGGTACGAGCACCAGAACTAGCAAACGTTTACGGTTTACGAATACTGACGGTCGACAGTCATTCGCTATTCAGTGATAGGGCGAGAGGCAGAAGAACACGGGAGCATACAGCAGGATACAGGAGTTAGCTTTGTGACTTTTCACGAGTAGACCCGTTCGTAGATCCACGGTATTATTTGGAAGCCGAAGTCAAACGTGAACACAGAAACAAGCCCAGTTTGTGCTACAATTGAAACGGATTTCGATAGTTCGGGTTTTGCTTGCAAGCTAAAGGAAAGAAGAATTCGATAAAATGGTAAGTGAAATATGCGAGCAATTGTTTCGAATTTGACGAATATGTTAGAAATCAATACGTATATGGTCGTGTTCGGTTTGTTTTCCAAAGCCTCCAGGCCCCAGCTCGACTTCCGTTGGACTTGCTGGTCGTTCGCCTAGTAAAGCCATAGCACCTAGAACAGGTGGTAGTGGCACTGTTAGGCAGAGGAAGACGACAACAAGTACCGCAACCAGGAGCAGAAATCCGGGCGCTGATTCTGGTGGTATGTGGAGGTTTTACACAGACGATTCACCTGGTATTAAAGTGTAAGTATCCTATTATTTCGATATTGTATTTAGTAATTAAAACAAATACAAGACACAGAACAATCTAATTGAGAAACCAATTTTGTGTACATGTAGCTAAAATCAATTTCCCTTACATCGTTTCATGCCTTGATTACAATGCAAATCATACGACACATATTGTTTCGATTTCTGTCTTAAATCACCAATATTTTTACAGGGGACCGGTGCCTGTTCTTGTGATGTCTCTCCTCTTCATCGCATCTGTATTTATGCTTCATATCTGGGGAAAATACACTAGATCTTAAACCCTAAAATGAAATGTTTCAAGTATTATTCTTCGTAAGTTACATTTCCATGTGACGGATCTCGTACAGATTGAACTATTATCGAAGGGAAGCGTAAAATTTAACGTATAATCACCAGCAGCCCAACCGGAATCATTTACTTCGCGTTAAACCGAATTTTGTAAAGTTTGTAAGGAGGAATCTAAGAAATAATTCTATATATGTATAATATACGATCGAGATAAGTTGTACTCGTTATTGTTTATAATATTACTATTAACAATATAATGTACTATATTGCAATATATGACTTTGAAATCGATTAAAAATGTGATCGGATAAATAATATAATTAATTTTATACAATTGATTCTTATTGTTTTTAATAAGAGTGAAAATTCGATCAGAAAAGACTGAAAAGTGTGCGAATCTGTAGCTTTAGTTTAAGCATATCGAAGACTGAAATTTTTCATGGAAATACGGACACGCAAAAAGTCGTTTTCCAATGATATTTAGTTCATGAAATAGCATAGATTTTTTAAACATGGACTTCTGCCGTATCACATTTTCTATACACTATGCATCAAATTTCTCACGTTTCACATTTTTGCCACCTAGTGGCAAAACACTGAAGTTAATCAAGAAATTTACCAAAATCTGGACGTGCACAGCGGTGTCATCCGATGTGTCTACAACTTATCTACAGTCGGTAATTCATCTAGTATTTTGTGCGTCTTGCTACGACACGGTTTGGCGCAACGTGGTCTTTCTCTTTAAAGACCATCTAATAGGAGTCACGAAGTAAGGATAAAGTCAGATCATTGGGCGCTATTTTTCAGCACAATCCACAAAATATGCAAATGCATGCGTCGTCCGCATGCACCGGGATAATTACAATCAAACAAAATGGTGACACATATGTACAAACATTGACTCTTATTAGAGGGCCTCCGGACCTCCCATGGACCTCCATGGGCCTAGTTTCATTGCTCCTATGCTCCTAACTCTGTTTCAGAATTTTACCAAAAGTAGCGCCACTCACCACAAATGGCGCTACTTATTTAAAAATGTTCATGTTCGTACATATAAACAAATTCGTTTGCGTAATGTAGATACAGGAGAATCTCTTGCATATTTCTGTACTCTCAAAATATTCTTTTAATCCTAAAACTGTTAGAATGCAACCCATATCGTACAGTTTGTCCAAGCCAGAACACACGAACGATAAGAAACGAAACGGGAACTTGGTTCGATGAACAATGCGCGAATGAAAATCAAGGATAATTTTTATTCATTTTCATCTTCTTCTGAGAAAATTCTCTGACGCTACAATATCTGAAGAATAAGTATTATTTCACCCCTCTTGTTTATACGTGCATTGTGTACATACATATGTTGTATCGATCCCATGGGCAGTGTTACTCATACAATGTCCTATGCATCCTCGTATTTATTGGCGGGAATCTTCAAGTTTCTCATTGATAGATATTATTGCTGGCATTGTAAGAAATGACATTAACAACAAACGTACTACTACAGGTCAATTCATCGGTTTCACATTTTTTATGTTAACTATACTGAAATTATAAAGTTGCTTCCGTTAGGAATTGTTGAATACATTCTTTTAATCGGACACACGTTATTATACAAACTGAGAGAAATTTAAATAAATTCAATTTGATAATTTGTAGATGACAAAACATGCAAGCCACTTTTTGATTCCGGTAAGTTTGATGTTGATAAATACAGGATGTTCCATAGAAGGTGTATCAAATGTCACTATCGATGAGCTTGGCTCAGTGTGCAAGCATGAGAGACACTGCCGTGGCATACCAATCGGATAGGACGAGAGGAAGCGGAAGAGGAAGAGAGAGCGAGAAAGAGAGAGGAACGAGAGGTGTTTCAGCAAGAGAACAGGATGGTGTCAGTGTGTGTGTGCTGTGTGCGTCTGTGTTTGATGCGCTCGCAGTTCGACCGTCGGCTCGCAGCAGGCACGTGATCATGGGTTTCTCATTTTAGACTCGACAGTCGACATAGACGTTGAATATTCCTTCGTTTCGCACTGTTTCGTACTCTTGCCGTTGGCTATCACCGGGACGAGGTGGAACGTCGAGCAGATCCGCCCGGTTCTATCTGTCTTTCTGCCCGTTTCGATCGTCGCTACGATGAGACTCCTCTCTCTCGAGGTAATCCCTGTCAACTGCTGTCAACGATGCACCCTCGCGTCGGCTCGGTTCCAGGCGTTCAGCCTTCGCAAGTCCACGAATGTCAGCAAGTTTCGTTGACAGTGGCTCAAGACGCGACGATCGATTCGTTCGCTTTACGTCGCAAAGTTTCGGCAAAGTTTGATCGTCACCGACAAACCCTCCCATGGAGCTTTCGTTTTTTGGCAGGCGAGGCTGGCGGACGGTTTGCGCGAAGTGCTGCCGACCGACACTGCCCCGGCACACTGTCGGAAACGTCGAAGAGTTCGTTCACGATGTTCCCGCGATTCGATACCATATATACGAATTAAATACCGATAGCGAATCGTACACCTTGTGTTGATCGTACAGCTTTCGACCGACTATTAGCTATCGTCGTCGAGTACATTTTGCTGGGAATCTCGAGGCGTTCGTTCGCGTCGTCGACCACCGTTTTCGAGTCGAATCGAATCGAATCAGGACCGTTGTTTAGTGATTGTGCGATGCAAAAGTTTCGACTAGTCAGATTCAAGGAGCGGTGAGTACCTCAGCGTCTGTCAGCGACGATGTTCCTTTTCGTGTACTGTCCGTCGAATGCGACGACGAAAGTGTTTTTCGTAGAATTGTCGAGACATGGATGTTGTCACAGAGATTTCATGGACTAACTGCAAAGTTCCTCTGACGAGAAACATTATGTTCGTCGAGTTTCGTTTAGTTGCGAGAACGACAACGAATTGAACTGCATTGCGACGGTAACGTTGTCAAAGATGTTGCTCGAGCAATTGCAATCGTAGTTTAATCTCCATCAATTCGTGATTCCAGTGTAACGTGCCAAAATCCTGTTCGCGTGTCGTTTGATATCTCATGCACTTTGTCGTACGCGATCAACCGAGGATCGATTTCCGTTTTCCATAAATATACGTGTTAGAAACGCCGAACAAGTAGCATCGTTACCGTATGTGTCTGAGAACAATCGATCAATAAGTGATAAATGTCGAGGCACGGGCACGACGTGTCGCGTACGAGATAAAACAAAATCGGAAAAATGTCGTGCGTCGCGTACGGGTTATCGAGTTTTCCGATATCGAGTCAATGTACGTACGTACGATCTCCTTGGGTCTGATTAAAATCACAGCTGTACTACTGGCAGTGACGGACTTATACGAACTTACGGGCGCAGACGAAAGCGAGAAATCGGCAAACCGATCGATCGTCGTTCGTCGAAACTGTCGCAGTTCGTGCAGGGGATACAAGTATTGTACTTTAAGGGAAAGGGAAGATTATAAATTGCAATGTAGTCGAATTGCACGTAAAACGAAATAACGAATCGATGAAACATTTTAGATTCGAGAATAGTTCGTCCCACGGAGGGGAGGGCGATCGAACGGGATCAATGGCGGTCGATATTTTGGACGAGGACCACTTTGCGGTGAGCGCGATCGTCACCGTTGGCATGCAAATTATTTTCTTCACGATCGCAGCGACCTTCCAGCTGGACAAACTGACGGATTTTGCCGGCGGCACCAACTTTATCATCCTCGCCCTTCTCACGTTCTTTCTCGGCCAAGTGGGCAAGGTACTCTAATTATAAATTTCGTCCGCACACTGCACACGTGCGCCTTCGACGTACACGCGAATCGTCACGCTTATTCTGTTAACGCCATTCTCGTATCGCATGCTCGCGATACGATATATCCGAAGCAGCGGCATTACAGAGACGATGGAGAAAGAGGATCTTTCCAATTTAATGCCTTTCTCAATAAATTTCTTTTTCTCTGTAGACCTATGACAGCCGACAACTTATGGTCACCGTGTTCGTTTGCTTATGGGGTGTCCGTTTGTCCTGTTATCTGCTTTATCGAATCATCAAGATTGGTCGCGACAAAAGATTTGAAGATCGTCGCAGTAACGTGATTCGTTTTGCGGTATTTTGGACGTTTCAGGTGATTAGATTCTAACGTATGTCACTACTTGTTAAAAGCCAATGTTGCTCAACGATGAAATTACGACACGTATATCAGCGTGTACAGCGAAAAGCGACGGGTATTAAGAAAAACAATTTTACATACTCATACCTACGTAAAGGTATAAGTATATGTATAGGTATAAGTATAGGTATAACGTATATGTATAGGTATAAGTATAGGTATAACGTATAATAACTGAAACGATTGTTCGATTGCAGGCAGTGTGGGTGTACATTGTTAGTTTACCCGTGATCATTATCAATTCGCCGCGGCACAAGATTCCCCCAGCTCCAAAAACGATGACAACTTTAGACAGTGCGGGCACAGGTTTGTTTGTGACCGGTTTACTGGTCGAAACATACGCCGACTTGCAAAAGTTTTCCTTCAAGCAGGATCCAGTGAACAATGGGAAATGGTGTAACGATGGTAATCGAACAATGATTCATAATAAAGTCCGCCGACCAATACAATACGTACAGTGCTCTCAAACAGACATTTCTACTGTTTGCTGTAGGTCTTTGGAGGATGTCTAGACATCCGAATTACTTTGGAGAGATAGTGGTTTGGTGGGGCATCTTCGTGATATCGTTGAACGTGATCGAAGGCGTGGAATGGGTAGCCATAGCTTCTCCCATCTTCACCACGTTTATTATTCTATTTCTGTCCGGGATGCCTCTGCTGGAAAGGGCTTCGGACGAAAGATATCGCGAGTAAGTAAACGGCCTACCTACTGCTTATAATTCGATTCAATTCGATTCAATTTATTATTCGAATTTATCAGCCTATTAACCGTATTAACGAAGGCCCTGTCCACGACACATTTTCTAAATTATAGCAATGCCGAATATCGTTACTACAAGCAGTCGACGTCGCCGCTGATACCGATACCACCGTCAATCTACATCGAAGTGCCACAATTTCTGAAGTTTCTTTTCTGCTGCGAATTCCCGCTGTACGATTCATTGGACGTGAAACCGCGCGCGGCCGTGACCGAGTCGACCTCGATAAGCCTCGCCGCGTCCACGTAGCTATAGCCACACGCCGGACATCGAAATTCCGAGTCCGGCGTGCATTCGAGTACCACGGCTACAGCCAGTACAGCCTTCTGAAACTTCTTGTCTTTTCTTCTCTTCACTTCTCTTCTCTTCTCTTCTCTTCCCCTCTCTTCCCTTGTCTTTTCTTCTCTTCTATTCTCTCAGTACGAGAAACATGCTGAATCGTTCGCTTGATCATCTTGTTGTTAAATTAAGGCTCGGATGTTTACCGCTCTTTCCCACCGTGCGGGCTGCGAGTTACTTAATCTTAAACAGTTGAAACCATCTCGCGAATTCTATGAAAAAAAACTGTCGAATCAACTAAGAAGACAGTCGGAGGTCGAGTTCCGATTCGTCGAAAAATGTTAATCTATAACTATTCTTGTTTCGAAACCTAGCCAAAAGATTCAGTCGTACCTACGTAAGCGTTTAGGAAACGTTTAGGAAGTGTATGAGAAGTGTGTATTGAAAATCGGAAGGATTGTCTACGGAAAGTTGAATCGTAATTACACTACCTCGAGTACGATGCTCTCGAACTGGAAGCGAGTTCATCGTAATATTTAGATGAATAGTTGATACAAATTGCCCAAGTATATACATATGCGATATTTTTAGAAACTACTAAAACTATAGTTTGCGCTACAGTTTTAAGGAGAAAATTCGATATATTTTTTTTCTATTGTTAAATTATACATATTTTTATGGGTAGGATATAAAATTCGGTTCGAATGAAAGTAAAGCGTATAGAGAACACTCGTAATCAGCGATTCGTTAGTTTAATAATTGAAAATATTTTGTGACCGGTAGGGACCATGTAACTTTATTGTTAGAGGCAGTCCTAGGTACTAGTCGCTGTAACACTTTTATATGTATACCCACAGATCTGGCTTTTGATCTGATTTTAAAGACTTGCCAGCAAATTTCGAGACGTTGAATTCCAATATTAAGTGAATATTATTTTCAGGATCAAATGTATTAGTTGTTCCTATTTTCACACGTATGTACGAAGCAAAACTTACACACGTACGTATTTTTCGCTGTTGCATCGCTTAGAACTCGAATCTAATCTTATTAGAACGCAAGGAAGCGTTACTTCGCGATAAGGTGACAAGGACAATTTCGAGGAAACTGTGTGTACATTCTATAAATCTGTAATCTAAACCGCTTCATGTACATATAACCAGAGCTGGATTCAATATTTTTCAAAAAATATAGTCGACCAGCCACGCGTGTGACCTGTCGAAGTTTAAACGATCCAATAATCAAACCTTTCTTGATATCTGTACACGTAGTTTGCAGTTTACGTAGCGTATCTACATACGTGTATGTACACGCATATTTATATGTGTATGTACATGCATATATAAAAATTCGACGAAATTGCAAACTTTACCAGTTTCTATCGAGTCCGCATTCCTCGGATCTCTCGTGTTTCTGCACGCATTTGGTATTTATACCAACACTAAATAAGCATTAAATTATAGCAATATAAAACATATCCCAGTTCAAAGTAGATCGTCATCGAAACAATTTCAGTACTAATCGATAAGCAAAGAGTATTAACGGCTGTATTCTTTCAAGTTAAACGCAACAAGAGTTCTTAATTTTTTATCTGATCAAAAAGGATCTCGATCTACTCAGCAACTATCGAGTTCGAAGTTTTCGAAAGAGTATAGTTCTAGTTAAAAAGTACGCCAAATTAGAAAAGTAAAGTGTTGTATCGCAAACGATTCGTTCGCGGGTCCTTTCGAACGTTCGTTGTTATGCGAATATTCAGATTTTAGATAATAAACGACAATTTCTGCATCTATCGTTTCATTTCACCTCCATTCGTATCCGTATTCGCGATACCTACCTTCGAAGACAAAGCGATTGTCTAGAATTCGATCACAATATGTACCGATTCCTGAAAAATATAAACACTTGTTGAAATTCCATGAATTTCGGGCGAGTAGCGCTAATCGCAGAGGAATTCCAATCACTTTCAGACTCACGTAAAACGTGTAGATCCGGTATAATCCGGCGTAATTACAAACGATCTAGAAGTATCGTAAAGATCACATTATAATTATAAACACATTTTATTTGTTCGTATGTATATCGTTAATAAATGGTGATATAATAATAATGACAATGAAATGTATAGCGCCGAGCATAAAACGAGCAGTCATATTATTATTATAATTATTATTATTATTATCATTATAATTATCATTATTATAATAATAATAATTGTTATTATTATTAATATTTTATTATTATTTTTCTTATAATATTCTTACTGTACTGGATGTGCCTACCTACTGTGCTTGCAACGTTTATGGTCTTGTCCAACTGTTTTTCTTTCTGTCGCCGCTAATTTAATATTATTTACTCGTTACTTCGTAATAATTCATAATAATAATGTAACCACGGGATGTTAAATGTATGCGTTGTCCTAAGTATAAACAGCTCCACACACTAATTGTTACTTTTTTCATACATTTTTCATCGTTTTTTTTTTTACGGAATAATCGTAATATCGTCGTTAATAATAGTAAGCTACTTAAATATAATAGATAATTCTCGTGTCTTCGTGGAATATTTGGCGACCGCTACGGTGTCGCGGCCTTTCGTACAAAAAACTTCAATTCCCGTTCGATAACATTATACATCAAAATGTCTGTGTTTCATTTTTCATTTCATTATTTTTTTTTCGATGCGTGAAAGACACTTTGTATAATTACGTAATGTAAAATTTCTCACACGTCCGAGGAAAATGTCGTCTAATAATATTGAACTAACCACGGGGCAGCACAGCTTTCGTCGTTTAGTATTCTTTTTTTCCTTTTTCTTTGTCGTATTCGTTTGAACATTACAGTCAAACAGAAAGGGAACCCAGACAGAAGAAATCAAAAAGTTTGCCTGCGTCTCCTTCCTTGTTTCTTTGTTTTCTTTTTTTATCGTTTAGTCCACGGGAAAGAAAAAGAAGAAACAAAGACGGCAGAGCCCCAGGGAAAGGGGCTTTGCCCGTGTGGGCCCGTCAGTGTCGCCCGTTCGAGGACCGTTCGAGGGTCGTTCGAGGGTCGTTCGAGGACCGCTCGAGGCCCATGACGCCCAAAGCGGCAACGGTCTCTTACTCGGATTGTATCCGCGTATACGTAATAGAAAATATCTATAATAATATACAAATGATCGTATTATATAATATTTGCCGTCGATCCGTAATCGCAAATGAGTCTTCGCTCGTCGGGACGTTGTCAATAAATTGTAAAAACAGTGAACCCGAAGGGCGGTACGCGTGGGAATGAAACTCGACGCGAGTAGCCGAGTCAAAATACATACACGTATATATAATATACGGAGTGGCCCAGTAGCCTGTACAAGAAATACGAGAAATAGGAAAATTACAAAACGTAGAAAATTCGGGAAATTAGGAGAATACAGAAAAGGAAAAACCGATGATCGTTATTTTGCATCGCGTGCGACACGTTCCCCTAATCGGATGGATGGATGCATCGATCGAGAATCAAGAATCATCGTGAATCGAGAACTCCCGAAATGTCCGACAACCGCCGCCACGAGCAGCGATCAAACAAAACACAAAACAAAACACCAAATATTACGATCGAGCACCAACGAATCAAAAAGGAATGCGTAAAGTCTACGTGTAGATGCGTGCGGGTGACCGTGCGATCGTATAATCTTGTGATCGCTCGAGGTACTGGGACTCGTATCGACTCGGATTAGTTTCCGTCGAATGCCCGATACGAAACGCCGGAACACGACTAACAGAAAGCACGACTAAACGAAGATCATCATAATGTGATATACGGTACGTTGCTTGGAACGCTAGGTACGTAACTTGTGTGTTGCACAGTGAGAGCCAATGGTAGAAGCGACCGCAAGACACGCTTTTCTCCCTTCCCGTAAACGTCAGGGGTAAAGGGCGTTATTTGTTATTTCTTATCTGTTATTCGTTATGTAATCGCAACCATAAACGATCTCGCTCCCCGCCTTTGTCCTTTCTACTCTATTCTCTTCTCCGCTTCTCCACTTTTTCACTTTTCCACTTCCCTACGCGTTTCTCTCTTTTATCATTGTTTAAATTATCGCACGCGCACATCTTGCAGCGTACAGATCCGCGTTTGGCCACTGTTCTTAAAAATCTCACACCTTTGCCAGGCTATTGCATTTGATATATTGCAAACCTACGATTCTAATGACTTATGAGATAGCCCCGTTCCGCTTCCATTTTTCTCTTTTGAAATCGTTTGATGTCGCGGGACAGGAGGATAGGATTAGGATTAGGATTAGGATTAGGATTAGGAGCAGGAGGAGGAAGAAGAGCAGGAGCAAGAGGAGGAAAATGGGCCCTGGGTCAGAAATACGATTTTTCGGTACTCGGATGTGCTGGGGTGTCGATGAGAAATGGCGTAACGCGCGTTAAACGCATACAAACGAAATATTTAACATTACGAGTCTACTAATATCTATACGTATAAGTAGAGAGCTCTAGACTTGAATTCCCCTCTCGTTTCTTCGTACTCGGATCTATTCCTTTTGCGCATTCTCTCGTCCGTTCCCCTTAATCTTGTTCATGCTGTTCTTTGCCTCTCTTTTTCGCACACGCTCTCTCTCTCTCTCTCTCTCCCCTCTTTTTCTCGCTCGCTCGCACGCACGCACACATGCACACATACACGCGTTCTTGCTCGCTATCTCGTTGGGTATCCGTGCACAGAGTCGCGCAAGCAAGCCAGTTGAACAGACAGACAGACAGACACGCGTGCAAGCAAACAAGCAAGCAAACAAACAAACAAACATTCTTGCCCAATCTCACTCCGCGTCACTCCCTTCTTTCTGCCATGTCGCATGTTAAGATCACACTCTCTATTTTCCATGGTAATATCTTGTTGTTTCGAACATATTTTTGCTTAGCGTCGGTCCTAGACAGCTTACTTCCCTTCCTTCTCCTTTTCTTTGTTCTCGTCGAGCTCCTTGTCCTTCTCCATCTCCTTCTCCTCCTTGTCCGCTTTCTCCTTATCGCCCTCCTTCTCCTCCTTGGACTCCTTAGTCTCTTTCGGCTCTTCCTTGCCCTCCTTCTCCTCCGGCTTCTCCGTCTTCGGTAGGTGCGTGTTCATGTCCAGGGTGGAGCAGATCTCGTCCCAATCCGGAAAGCATCGTTCCTTCATGCGCGAACAGTGACCAACCAAGTTCGGGCAGTTCTCCTGCATGTAGTCGCGCAGGCTGTACGGCGTGTCCTTGTCGATGTAGAGAATCTGGGCGAGATGCGCGAACCCTACCACGTCCAACTGGGAACATTGAAAATGCAAAGCGGGGCGTGATTTCATGATTTCATGGGAGTTTCGGCGCATCGACTACCTACCGTGGTTGGGTCGTCACCGAAGAAGAACGGCTTGTCGGCCAGCATGTCGGAGAGGACCTTCAGATCGGCACAGCCAAACTGGGACACTTCTTCGGGAGTATGGACGCCCATGCCCTGGGCCTTTACCTTTTTCGCGCTCTGAAATAAATCCCATTAGATTTTACCGCGTTGTCCGCTTGACATATCTTTCACTTGCAGTTTCAATTTCATTTTCCATTTACGTTTATATTTAGCAAAATATAACATGCGTTTAACGTGCGTTTCAACGAACTATTCTCGAGAATCGAGGAATACGATGATTCCGAAGTTTACCCTGCGAACGAACGTGTACTTGAAGAAAATGGCGAGGATGCCGTTGGGGATGCGGGTCCCAACCATATGTTGGAGGTTCATCTTGTAACCCTTCAACACCTGATCGAGATTCTTGGTGCGCCAGTATGTCACCACCCAAGCCAGGTGGTTCTCGATCATCGATATCATCGCGTGCGAGACGCTTCGTTGCTCGGCCGTCAGTCCGGCGTCGAGGTCCTTGTCGAACTTCTGACTCAAGTCGCGCACTATGATCGTGCTGTCCGCGATCTCCTCGCCGTTCAGCTCGATGAACGGCAGCAGTCCTCCCTTCTTCGAACGGAACTTCACCTTGTGGTCCACATTCTGCAATAACAATAAAAAATCCACGTTTTCCATTTTTCCAGATGAACGAAACGAGATGAAACGAGACGAAATACATAGACCTTTGCTCTGCCGGATAAGCGCGAGTGGGCTTCTCGAGGGGTTGCGTGTTCGTTCCGTAGCTATACACTGTCGAAGGGAGACGCGCGCGGTATTCGACGCAAAACTGTTCTTCGCGAATCGAATTTTCTTCCACGTCGGAGAAATTACAAGGCCAACGTGCAGCGAACTCGCGATAAAAGAGACCGAAATAAGCGAAGAAACGTTAACAAGGCGCCTCGATAGCAGCGAGACGCCCATTGCTTTTCGAAACGGCTGTTTTTGGATCGGGCCGCGCGGAATCTTCCGGTTTTCTCGACGCACCACCTGCATCTTCGATTTAGTAGAACTCGGTGCCGCGCAGCGAACATATCGCGACGCGAGTCAATAAAGATATCTGGTGTCCGTCACAGGTGGATCGAGTTGCGGCGATATCGATAACAGACATCTAAACCAACGGCTGCGAGGATTTCACGCGTAAAAACCGTAAGCCAGAGCCAACGGATCGGCCAAACGTGTCAAGTGGGATACATGTATCGCTAGAAACAATGGTCGAACGGAGCCAAAAACTGGAGTGCCGAACTGCCGTGTACGGTATGCCACCGGAGGGTTGCTCCGACTCGACCAAAATCATCGCTCGTATATTAATCGAACCATTGCATCTACTTCCTCAACGGAGAGACGCGTCGATGCGGAACGGGGGCTGCAGGCTTGGACACGAGACGCGAGACAGAAGCTTCCGAACGTGGACTTGGCATTCCACTTTCTCGAGGATACGCAATAGTTTACAATAGCAATTTCAGAACAGTGTCAATGAGAACTGCCTAGATTTCACCGCAGCGCATAATCATAAGAAAGTTACCGATGCTCGGTTGCCATCTGTTGGCATTCGTACGCTCGGTACACGAATTTCTAGCGCCTCAAAATTCCGTCACGCGAATGCGGATACGGATACGGATACGGACACGGAATTCGGACCTCGAAACTCCAAAGCAACTCCGGGACATAATATCTTAATTCTCCTCGAGAATTCTTTTCATCTATCCGACTTCTGCTCCTTGCCTTGCGGTTGCATGGTTTAGGATAACACGCTTTGTTCGAGACGGTCGGGAATAGAAGCATTCCCTGTACCGACAACAATCGACAAGTGGGACAACGCAACGGTGGCACGGCGCGGCGGGGCGTAGCGTTATAGAAATCAACCGGAATTAACTACACGGCTGCACGGCACGGAAAGACCGGGATATCGAGGTGGATCCCACGAAATGGAAGGCGCCGAAGACGTTGCTATTAACCCTAGAACGACCCTTTTCCATTTTTTGGCATAAGTGACATGGTGGGGTTACGAGCGACTCAAAATAAAATTTTGATAATCAAAATATTATTTATCATTTTCAAAATATTATTTATTATTTTCAAAATATTATTTATTATTTTCAAAATATAAAATATGAAGTACGACACGAGTTAGGAGAATAAGAAAAACCGCAATGCTTCGGTATTTATGTACACGTTTGCAGACAATTTAAAAATGTTGTGGGATCGCCGACAACCCCACAGGATAACGATCTAGAGTTAATCGACGAGAAACGAGTGAAATAAGTGGAATAAATTAGACAAATATTTCTTACAGTCGAGCTATTACAACGATAAACGATTAACGACGACCAACGAAAAGCACACACAGAAGGTGGGAAAGAATGAAGTGAAAGAGGGAGACACAGATGGCGCGTCGAAGCCATATTCGGCCCAGCAGCTCGACCGGTGTGCGAAAAATCCAATCCAATCCGATACGACGCGACGCGGTGTCTGAGACATTCCGCCGTTAAGATTCGCCGGCCGTTCCCAACGATCCTCGATCGGCTCCACGGCAGCTCATCGAACATCCTCGTCGAGTTCGCGAGTCCGGGATAACCAGTTAATCTTCCTTATTATCGTTAGGGAACGTCGATAGTAATGAGATCGGCGTCCGAGACCGCGGAGCTTGCACGCGTGTTGTTGCTGCTCGTATGATATAGGATAGGGAGGTTTTCAAAGGAAAGGATTTGTTGACCCTGGTGTCTAGACTCTGGATCCAGACGTTGCGAATATGCGATAAACATCCTGCGGTGTACAATCGATGAACCGGTCGGTATCGATCGATTCGCGGGTCTACAGCCTCGTCGATGGCGCTGACGAGGTTGCGCATCGCGTCTCGATCGATCGTTAAAACCTCAACGTCGACCGCTTCCACCGAGGAGCATAATCACCGTAGGGTGGTAACGGCTAGGATGGTAGCAGGGGGTAAACGGGCATAGAAGAGAGACCGAGCGGAGCCGAGTCAAGTCGAGCCGAGCCGAGCCCAGCCGAACCGAGTCGAGTTAAGCCGAGGCGGAGCGGAGCGAGCGGGAACACCGGCGAGATGCGTGTATCGAATCAATTCGAAGAGATGAAAAGTCGAGCGGTGGCAGACGGCCGTAGTGGGCGGAGAGTAAAACCGACTCTGCCGGGGCAGCTGCCCTCTGTTCGCGATTTCGCTTGAATTAAAGGTAAGCGTGCAAGCACGTTTGTGCTAAACACGTCTGCACATGTCTTGTCGCTCGCTCGTCTCTATTCGCCTAACTTCATCGTCTCCCGAACGAGCGAAATGTTTCCCTGGGGGAATGAAAATGCCCGTAGATGCGCATCGAAGCTGAACCTATGATCGATTCGGTACGATTCGAAGGAGGGATTGGAAATAGCGATGAACAAACGAGAGAGGGAAGGGGAAAGAGAAGGAGAGGAGAGGGAGACAGGAGGGGTTTCGAATAAAAAACGCGGGGCGGAACGAATGGAAGCTTAGACCATATGGTCCGACTAATTGTAGGAACGAAACGGGCGAAGCGGTGGAAAGGCGAGACCAAGGAAAGCCCGAAGCTCGCAAGCACCGCGCCGCGTAAACAAGAAAACGGGATTGAAAGAGAGAAAAAGGGAGAGAGGAAGGAAGAAAATCAGGGAGTGGTAGAGCAGTGCCTCGAGAAAGGAGGGGGGGTCGCGTGGGGTTAGGGACGGGCTGTGGGCAGAGAGCGACTGAAAAAACAGAGAGAGCGGGAACAAGACAAAGTCGCACGAGGAAGAGAAGGCGAAGGTGGAGGCGGAGGCGGTGGCGGTGGCGATGGCAGAGGGGGTGAGCAGTGGAGGGCAGAGAATGAAGAAGGATGAACGGAGAACGGAGGGTGAATGGTTCGATAGAAGGGAAAAGAAGCGAACTGGAGGACGATGAACTCTGGCGGTAGGCAGCTTCCGTCGCCAGGCAACGTCCTCTGCCTCCTCTGCCTCCTCTGGTGCCGCTGCCACCACCGCTCCAACCCCTCTTGCCCCACCCACGCCTCATCGTGGCCCGCGCCCCTGCTCTCTGGTCCCCGTTCTTCTCTCTCTCTCTTTCTCGCTTTTGCTCGCGCTGCCCAGCCCGAGGCACGGCACCAGGCAGTTATATCGTGGTCGTCGTGGTATCGTACGTAGGCTGTCCTCGTCACGGACGTAGTAGCTGTGTCATCGTCTTGCTTGCTGGGTGACGATCGTAGTAGTCGTTACCGTATTTCCACGTAGTTGGGGCACGCAGAAGCTCGCACTGCGTATTGATCGCGCTGGATGCTGCTGTGTCGTTGCTCGACTACCTGGCCACCTTCTACCTTCTACTCTCTACTCTCTACTCTATACCTGCTGCTGTTGCTGTTTCTGCTACATTCGTTGTAACGGCCGTCTTCGTGATTCGTGGTTGATCCAGTCCTCCTAGCCTCAGCCACGACCCTATCAAGAAGACCGATAGGATCTCCCCCCATTCTCAGCTTCTCACTCTTTCGCTTCGCTTTCCTTTCTATTCTCTTCTTACGGTTTTTACGATTCGGAGGTTCACTCTCCATAATTGCGCGAAACTGTCCAGTATGGACAATATTGCGCGCCGAAACATCCGTGCAATTGGTCGTCCAATTAGCTAGCGAAGCGTTGCCGGGGAAAATAGCAACGTCCGTCGCGTTGCGTTTGAGCGGTGCGGATGCGGGAACAGGAGCGATCGGGCGGGGCGGAGCAGAGAAGAGCAGGAGAAAACGGTAGTGGGACAGGGGCAGGAATAAATACTCGTGGAATACTCGTGGAACAATGTGTCCATTGTTCGCAAATCGAGGAAAAGGCAGTTTAGCACTTAGATACGTACGTAGCGCTGCGGCGCGAGCACGATAGGTCCGCGCGAGAATATGTCACTGCGCGTGTTTACAGAAGATCGTTTTCCGCTTTGTCTTACAATTATTATGGAGTAGAATCCGGTGATCGATGGTGTGGAAATAGCGTTGGAAATAGCGTTGGAAATAGCGTTGGAAATAGCGGCGCAGGGCGCGGCGCGACTCGGTACGGCGGGGTGTATAGTTGCGCGTGGAAATAGTTCGGTTGCAAGGCTAACGCAGTCATAAACTACGGACTAGAATCCATCGGTCGAGGAGAACGAAAGCAAACGCGGATCGACTGTCAAGGCCAGCGAACTCGCAACTCGTCAAAGTTCGATTGGACAAGGATCGAACAAGGATCGAATCCGAACCGAATATGCTCGCACAAGCAGACCACGTAACTCTCGGAATGTCGCGGGCACGCGATCCCCGATCGAACGAGATCGCCGTGTCCGGCAAACGCGGTGCTTCCAAGAGTAGGCACGGACCATAGGGTTGACGGATCTTCTAGATGCTCGGGGTAACTAAACCGTCGACCGGTTGCGAAGAAAATTTCCGTAACCATGAAAAGAACTTCGGAAGAAAAGCTTCCTCTTCCTGAATTGGACCGAGTTCCCGAGACGACTCCGATTCGATATGAGAGCGACGAAGATTCGCCCGCTATTATTGCCATTCTCACCATTCGAATCGAACGCATCCTACGGCGCAGGATCGAAATTATTATTTGATGGAAAAGGGGGATGAGTCATGCTCGTATGACTCATCCGAGAAACAGATATCACCGCGCCGCGTAGTGTCCCGTAATCGGTGCCGTAAGCGGAAACTTTCTGGAAAAGTTTCCTTTCCGGTGTATGGAATTTCGCGCGCGTAATCTCTCCGATCTTATCTATCTCTCTACGCGTATACGTGTCTTAGGAATAGCCGAACCAACGAATAGATCCGACGTATCTAAAAGGACCAAAGAGCAGACGACGAACCGTACAGAATAAAATTACAAAATCTCCGAAGACAGACTGCAACGAAATCAATTCGATTTCCGTGTATCGAATCGAACGAATTAAGTTTATCGAACGAATCGAATAAACCAAGTAGACGCCCCGAGGTTTGCCGTGAATCGGGTCAACGGACGCGAGAAACGACCTCGACAACGGCAATCGGGGTCTCTGGCACGGCTGTTTAACGCGAAAAGACCGTTCCTGTTGGTAAATCTGTTATCCTACCCAACACCGGCGGGAAGGAAGAAGACAGGAAAGGAAAGGAAAGGAAACTCGAAAATATTTATTTTCGTAGATTCCATAAATAGAACACGGTGAGAATTTTCCACGTATTTGGCAAGCATTTTCTTTGCTTCGAGGCTCGACGACCTTCCGCGTGCGACACTACTCTCACACATCGAAAGATGCCATTCGCGACTAGCTCGTACACAGTGGTTAACTTATCCAATGGTTGACAAACTCTGTTTAGCTATTCGAATTCTGTAAGACGGGTGGCTCTTCTAAGAGCACGAACTCCGCTCTCAGCGACTACTCTGTTCACGGTCTTTTAATCGATGGATCAGACCCTGAACCCTGAACCCTGTATCCCGATCTCTAAGCAAATTTGTCTTATCTCGCCACGCGATAAGCTTCGGTTTCTCGTAACCGATAACTTTTACGATGACGAACTCGTTCGTTCAGTTGCCGTATGGACACGCTATTCCGAAGCGCGTTCCGTCGTCGATCAACGATTCGAACCGAGGACGTGCCATCGAGGTAGGTGTCTCTCGGTGACCGTGTTTTCCACGTCTTTCCGACTGCAATATTTACGAGACCGTCGTAGTTCGCCGAGGTCAGAGCAAACCGAGATCGGACAGAGCAGACGAAACGAAACAGAGGAAGAACAGGCCGATCCCGAACGCGGAACGTGTTGGCAACTCGTGGAGGTCGGTGGCCGGCCTACCTCAACGTATCGACACGCGATACTGCACATGTCGGCCACCGGTTTAACACGTGTGCGACTGTGCTACAGAGTTCACCTTCTTCGGCGCCGCTGCCACCGTTGCTACTTGCTACAACTTAGCGTCGCGAGACGACACGAAACGTTCTCGCGTGAATGCGCAACAGTGTAAACTGTGAACGTTTCACGCTGTCTCACATTCGCGACACATTTGTCGTAAGCGAGGCAAAAAAAAAAAGGGAACGAGCATAACCGGTCAATGGATAACTACGTCTCGAATAGCATTGCCCGAGAAAACCCCTGAGAGCCCAGCCCTGTAAAATTCGAGTCGAGAGGATCCCAGTACTACTAGAATACTCGAATCGATTTGGATGCTATGAGCGATGCCGGTGCGGCACGCGGACGTTTCTCGCGTCTAAGAGAGCGCTTTTTACGCCCGCGAGTACGATCGCAGAGGTCGAACGTGCAATCTTGCCGCCTTCCATTCGCCGTCCGTCGCTCGGTGCAACGAACCCCCGCGACGAAACGGATTTCTCGTTGCCGAGGAATGTGAACGTCGCCCGTGGAGTCTTTCAGACGTTCCACCGCGATAAGATAAGCAGTAATAAGGTTCAATTGGAAGATTAATTAATTAAGAGCCGCGGTAAAGGGGATAAATTGGGTACATTGCGGCGGTATGCAGGCGCGGTGCGTGCGTGCGTGCTTGGTTTCTCTCATCCGCGCTCGCGTCCAACCAACCAACCGACCGACAGACCGACCACTGTGCGGTCAACCAGCGAGCCTGGGACTCGGCTGCAATTTCCTCGCAGTGGGAAACAACGAGGACCTAGAAAATGGATAGACGGGCGCGAAAGAACGCGTTTTCCCGCGTTTTGTAAACCGATGGAACGAACGCGGAGAGAACGCGGTCGGCCAAATCGCCGGCGACCAGTACACAGGCGCGAACGATTTTCTCGGCGATCAGGCGATTCCGTAGGTAAAGCAACCGAGATTCGTATCGATCGATCTTGATCGATGGAACGAATCTACATGAAACTCGGGGAATACCGTTGTCCGATCCTCCTTGCGGCAACCTACGAGACCGGGCCCCGCGTACCGACGCATCGTAATCCAGTTAAAGGTTAATCTCGTTACGAGCGGGCTGCGATTCTACATACACGTAGAGCAGCTGCGGTACCACACCGGTTTACCGGTACCGTTCGGTTCGCTCGCTCTATCGGCTGGAGTCGGGCAATTTCAATTGGAGCAACTTGTCCGCGCAATTCAGCCTCGCGCGATACGTAGAAATAGATTAGTTGGTGAGATTCGCGGTGCTGATCCAGCCAGCGAGGAATTTCTCCGCGCGATTCGACGCGCTTTGTCATGCTTGCTGCGAATCGTACTCTTCGGAACTTTCGGTCTACGTTTCGCTGCCGAACCGAACCGTACTGTTCACGGCGTCCGCCTTTCAGTCGCTTTTCGCCCGTTCTCGAGAGAAAGTTCGGAAACCGCGTTAGATTATCCGTACCGGTTCTAAATCGATCGGTCACCCGTTTAAGAGTTTCTATCGGATCTGGGCGCGGAGTACGATGAACAAACTCGACTATAATCGCGTACTGATAACGCGTATTCGACGACGGAAGCGATTCGAATCCAATGATAACAGTACTTTGACAATAAATCGTCTCGATTTCGATCGGAGATTCTTCAAATTCAGATTCGAATTCAATATGAATATCAATATAAAATTTAGGAAATGGAGAGAATCCGTTGGCTACGTCCGTTGACGGACATCTACGGAAGAGCAACGAAGGAAATCGAACAATCTTGAACCGTGGTGGAACGATCCTGTGAAATTCCTAGAATAATTTCCGCCGGATTCCGGTATGGCAGCGAGAGTCAAAGGTTAAACGACCCCGGCATTCCCGAAACAAGCATCGTCCGTGAAGGAAACCGACTCGAATTAGCCCACGCTGTGGGAGCAGAGCGGAGCGTCTCTGGAGGAGAACGAGAGAGGGAGAGGGACAAAGTGGCCTCAACTGGTCGGGCGTTGAAAATCAAGATTCTCGGCCCAAGAGACCAACACCGACGCGACGCGACGCGCTTCCTTTCGGTTTGCCTGTATTCTCGTTTGTTCTCTGTTCTACCACGACTCGTTGGAATATGTATTTTCGAATTTCGGAACACTTTGGATCGCAGCGTTCGCTCGATTCTGTCTTGTCCTACGATCGGCGCGCTCTTCTTTGTTCACGGGCGCGGGAGATAGGCGCAATCGCGACACCAGAGTTCTCCGCGCTATTTTAAGAACTGGCTGCCCCCCGCATTCGTTTCACCGATTTTATTTCTGCCACGATACCGAACCCGAGTCGCGAGACAGCTCTCGCTTTTCGTGTTTCGAGCCGTCGGGAAAGTCGAAACAGTCCAGGCAGATGCGTGAGATTTTATCGAATAGACATTTCCAGAGAACGCTACAACGTCCAAATTGATATGCCACATTCAAATCCATAGAGCGCTTATTTTTTAAAGTTATTATGCACTTCCATACAATGGCTAACTGGTTTGTTGAGCATTTCCATTTTATTTTGTCTTTTTAGCGAATTTATTAAGATCGCGGTTCTTCTTTTCTGGTTAGACGAAAATAAGGCCCTAGAGCTCACGCAGAGCCCCCAGAAGCTTAGAGTACACGCGTGGAGAGGCGTTAACGTCGATGGGTCTGGCAAACGGCTGGAACGTTGGCTGTCCCTGTCCTAGAGCATCGGTGACCTGTAATCGGTAATCGACGATTGTCTCCGCGAAAAATTAAATCTAAAAGGGCGTTCAATTACCGGGCTACTCGCTAACGGTTAGCATTCGCTATTTACGGTTGACCGTGTGATTTAAGTGGTACGGTGTCGCATTGTTGGAAATTGAAAACTAACTCTGCCGGATCCCTCCCTCGTCTTCTCTACCGACACGCGATAACTCGAGCAGGGACATACGCGTACCCGCCAAAGTTTCACGGATCCATTAAAGCGCCCGCAGAAACGGCTGAAATCCTGCTTTCAACGTTGATGATATTGGTTTCTCTCTCTCTCTCTCTCTCTCTCCCTTTCTTTCTTCCTTTGGGTCGTAGCATCCGCTCGGCCAACCGAAAGGTGCTCGCAAGCCCGATACTCGAGATCCGTGCTCTAGCCTACCAGTACAATATCCATGAAAACATGAAAAATAAACGCAATAACAAGACGGAAGAGTAGAAGAAGAGTAGATAGAAAGCACAGGTTGAAAAGTGCACGCCTCGCAGCTTTCGAAACACATTTATAACACTGATCACCGTTCGATATGCAAAACAGAAAATTCTATACGAAAAATTTACTTTGTTCATGTACTCGGATTACGTGGTCTACATGAACGAAATCTACATCGACGACGACATCGATCGCGATGCTTTATAATTCTACTTTCGCGTCGCGCAGAAAAGAATGAACAAAAAATCGACGAAAAGAGGGGACGATGAAAATAAATCGGATCGAACAGTTGAGGTGTTTTTCTGGCAGCTTGCGCGATGGCAACCGCGTATATAAATTGCACAGTTTCGATCGGTTATTCCGGTCCTGGTCGTTGCCTTTGCCCTAGAATCTGTGTAGGTCGAAGAGGCGACGCGAAATCCCCTTGCTTCAGGTCAACGAAAAAACAACGAAGTGCGGAAAACTGGTTGATACCCGATGATACCTGATGAACCTTCCAAAAATCAGCCAAAAGTCTTCCGAAATTTTTGGAAATTTCTCGAGCCCGTTATGCCGAACGATTCTGTTACATCTTAACACTTTACCGACCGCTAGCCTATAAATCGGCTTTTCACCCCTATCGGTAGCCTATGAATTGGTTGTCAAGGCAACCAATAATTTGCTATCTATTATTGAGGTAGTATTAGACAATTTTTTAAATATTAAATATCTTTCGCGATGAATAAAATAAATAAAATAGATAAAGTAATTATTGTTTAATTCCAATGTTATGAAAATATAAAAATGTTTACAGCCGAATGACCGGTCGGTAAAGTGTTAACGAAAACATAAAATACATTAGTTCATATTTGCAGCATTGGTACGTAGCACATATTTTTTAAGCGTCGATTGCTCCGAAAGTACAGTGCTATAGTATGGGATGGTATGCGATGGGGAACCGGATGTACCTGGTCGCACGCACACAGCTTCTCTCTTTTTAAACGCCTTTAAATGCCGAACGCCTCTAGCCTCCTCTCTTTGGTTTGCAGTTAGCGTGCAGTTAGTACCGTGTAACGGGATCCGTAATATCGGTGGTATCGCGTTACATATTGCCAGTACGCTGTATCACACCGATGCGTTACGGCGTGCTTACCCTATCGTCTGCCGTTCAAACTTTTCCGTCGCAAGAACAAACGTGGAAGAAACCCGAAGGGAACTACGGGCAAAAGCGCTCTTCCGAGCGCGATGCCGGATAGCTGCGACCGCCGTGTCTCGCATTCGGCGGTCTCCGGTTACCCGATGACGAGCGTACGCGATTCGATCGCTACACGATCTACGCGCAACGCAACTAGCTTTCGGAAAACCGTATACGTATAGACACGTGTGCAAGTGTAGGCGTGCGTGCGTGCGTGTGATGCCGTCTTCGCGACGTTAACCGTTACTTAGTATCGAGATGACGGGCGGTGGTAACTGGGGCGTGCAAATCGGTTTCGTTGTAACAACGCCGTTGAAAAGAATCTCCGAAAACATCGACTAGGGGAATTCTCATCGAGAATTCAAACGATCGGGTCGTGTAGATTAAGAATCTAGAGCCTTGAGAAAGTTCAAAGTGGACTTTGCCGAGGCTTCGGGTACGGCATTAGCGCGCGCGTCGCGTTTCGATCGGTGACCAGAGGCAGCGCAGCGTATAGGCGACGCGACGCGATTTCCGCTCGAGGATCGTTCTCCTTCGATCGCTATATAAAGCAGCCTCCGTTCGATTCGGCCCTGGTTCGGTCTCTATTCATTCGGCCTCTGTCGTTCCTGTCGCGTACCATGAATACCGATTTACCTGTCGCCTGCGACCTGTACGGATCCGATCCCGATCCTTTTCCTCTACTTACGTCCCTTCCCTTCACGTCTACCCCAGATTCTGCCAATGGCAATGGCAATGGCGCGGTTCGGGCCGTGTACCGCGTGCCTCGACCGTGCAACAAGTTCTACCTCGCGCGGAAGTTATCGCGAATACGAAGCGAGTTCCTCGCGCACGACCGTCTGAGAATCCGAGGAATCGAGCATCGAGCAGTCTTGTCGAGTACCTGGGATATTTTCTCAGTTTGGAGATTGCTCGAACGTGTTCCGTTCCTTCGCAAACGTTTGACCAGAGGAGCGCAGATACTGAAATCCAAACAGACGGAGTTTCGACCGTCGGGCGGACCAGAAAGCTTATACATTTAAGATAATGGGATCTTATCAAGCTTTACCTTTAAGGAAGACTATATATTTAAGCTAATGAGATTTTATCAATTATTTACCAGACAGACAGAGAAAGACAGAGAAAGAGAGAGAGAGAGAGAGAGAGAGAGAGAGAGAGAGAGCTCGAATAAAATGGCGACGATCTATTTTGTTCAAAAATCGAAACAGGTTCGCTTTCGATGCAGTAACTACTAGCAGCAGTAGCACTACTCGAAGCAACCAGGCACGTAGGTATTTACATCCTGGAATATATTTCGAACAGTGCGTAAGAATTCATAATCGCGCGGAATAGCGACGCGTCTCCGCTCCGTGGCACGTAGTGCGCACAAAGCAATCGCTTTGCACGCATAAGCGCGAGGCAAATTCACTCGCTCGATGCATAAAAATTTGTTTACCGATCAACCGTCTTTAAATAGCTTCTACATTTGCTTAACGTTTCCTACCGATTTTTTGCGGATCTAGCAAGATCCGTCGGAATCGTCGGATCGGGGAGAGTGAAAATTGACAAAAGTATCTAAAGTTGTCTAATATACAGGCAATGGTTGAAACAATTGAAATAGCAAACAGAAAATATCTGATATCGTTGCGTGTTTCTTATTTATGGCAATTGGCACGCTGCGAGAGACGAACGATTTCGAAGGAAGTAATCTAAAGCCATCGGTAATGGGTTGGGCTGGGTCAGGATTTAACGAGCCATGGAACTGTGGAACGAGCCGTGTCACAGGATTCTCTGTGAAGCACGCGCGAGAGAGAAAGATGGGTAGAGAGAGAGGGTCTGTCTCTCTCACGATCAGTCTCTCGTCGATGAAAATAAAACGATTAGATGGAACTCGTTCAGGTTGATCCGTCCGAGCTGGATGGATACCTTCTGTGATTCGCGCGTTATCCGTTTAAGCGTTCACGATTAAGTTATCACCGCAGTTCGGCCGTGCGACCGAATTGCACGATTGATCAATCGTTCGAATCGTTTAATATATTTTGATACGATAAATCATGGGATTGACCTCGCTGGCTCGGTCTCTTGCTGGCCTTTGGGGATCGTCGTCGAATCGTTTCAAGGATCGTTTTTCGTTTCGCAACAAGAACGGAGGAGAGGAAAAAAAGTGTAACAAGAAAGAAACACGAAAAAGGACGAAGAGCAGGCGAACGAAGACCACGGCGGAATAATTACGGTGAAGATAGAGAGAGACATCGATCCCCCGATTCATCGCATCACCGCGGCTGTAACATGCATCGCCATCACCGGCACGGATACCGATATTAATGACACCGCTAACTCGAGCGATCGTTGAGAAAAATGATTTCGTGTCTACGATAATTTCACGATATCAGCCGTCCTCGTTGATCCCAATTGGCAAGCGTGCTAATTCCGCAATTATGCTGGCTTGCGTACAGCCGACGCGAAATTACGTTCAAAAGACTTTCAATGCTGAGAGCTACCGAGCTACGAACTACGATGTGGGCCACTCGCAGATCCAGGTTCGTTCACCGATCAGTTTACGAAACACACGGCTGGCTCGAGCCGGGCAGGGTGGCGGGGGAAATGCGCGGCTACTTCACGCTTGAGGCAGGTCGGTCGCTTTAAATCACCGGAAACACGCAGGTAGAGAACACGCGGCTGAACCTCGTGGGTCCCTTGACCCCCTCCCCCTCCCCAACCCGCCGAACCCCGCCAAGCCCCTGCCACCGACCATCCGGTTGGTCTCTCTCTTTTCAGCTCCGCAAACCTTTTAAAACAGTTTTGCGGAGACTGCTTTGTCGAAAACGAAAATAGCTCGCTGCACGCGAGGATCCGCTCGTTGGAATATTCCTTCCGATACTTTTCAAATACAGACAAGCACATCGAGCCCCTGTAATTCCACCCTGATTTGTTCTTAACCGAATAGCTGTTGCAATCTTTTTGAAAACTCTCCAAGTCACTCTATTGTACTGTATACTCGTAAAAAATAGCTGACTGGTTAAAAATGCTTCCTCGTTGCAATTGAAGAAATCTCGCGGCTGGATCCGATAGCGTGGCAGACAATGTTGCAAGCAAATAGGCAGATAGATAGGCAGATAGATAGATAGATACATAGATGGAGAGAGACGTGCGCGACCTCGATCGAATTTACCGGCGTTTTCCGCAACGAGATCTGCTTTCTCTCGTTACTACGCCGTCATGGAAGTATAATAATTATGCTCAATGGAGCACCGAAAGATCTCGGTACGCTGCACAGACTCTTATTGGAAAGGTGCAAATGCGATTCCGCCTTCCTATGGACCGCACGCCATTGACATGCCGCGCCGTCTGCCGTGTCACTCTTCTCTTCTCACCTCTCCTCTCCACGTTCGCGTTCCCGTCCGCACGATGCAATTATAATGTATCGCTTTCGTAGTCGACTTTTCATGCTCGGTATGTATGTATCGCGGACGCCAGTCGCGAGTAAATCGGACCGGAAACGAGTTTAGCGTGCTGGAGAAACGTCGGAAACAATCGATTGTCCCGAAACACGCGCAAGCGGCTGGCTCGACTAGCGAACTTTGCGAGCGCATGCGCACCACGTACGCTCTACGCACAAACTCATCTAACCCCCTGCCCCCTTTACGATGCCATTGTTCGCCGAAAAAAACGTCGCCCTGTTGATGCATTCGCCGTAACTTCGATCCTCCGGTGAACGCGGATACGCGATAGAAATTTCGTACGGTCTCCCGATGAACCAGTTTATTCGGCAAAATTCAGCCGGGAGGATATCGAAGAAATATTTCCTTCTCCGTCTTGTCGAGAAGCTTACAGTTGTTCGAAGAATTAATACGATTTCTGCCGTTCCCCCGTCTTGCTAACTTTCGCGGCTCTGCTCGGCTCCGTCCGACTCGACGGCTCAGCTGCGTTCACCACGGCGACTTGCCAAGAAAGCGGAATAGTCGGACGAGAATTTTTCATAACCATCGTCTCGAAGTGTTCGGCCGATGTTGCGCCGCGTATCTACGCCATTCGAGAGTCGCGCGCTTGCCTCTTTCTTCTCGTCTCGTCACGTCGCTTCTCTTATCTTCTATTCCCTTCTCTTCCCTTCCCTTTCCGCGCCTTTGTTCCGCGATGGAATGCCAGCTATGCACCGTTCGAAGGACTCCGGATTATGCTCCAAGAACAAATTAACGCTTCGCGACGATGTTCACGTTCGAATGCTCGGTTGCCAGAAACTGGTCCCTCGTTCCGACGTCCAACATTCGAAGAACAAGATTCGAGAAACGGGAAAAACATGGATTATGGAAGACCGAACAAATTTTTCGCAATAATTAAACTAAGCGAGGGAAGAATGTGGGGTTTACGAGTATGCAAAAGTCGTCGAACGGTTTTACCATTCCGCAACAGTTTGCGTAAAAAATATGGTTTTCAGACGTGAAGAAAGAAAGGTCGGAGAATGAACATTTCAGAGACGTTTCTAGGTAAAACATGGCCACCGTACGTACCGGGGCGAAATTGGTCAAGTCGACCAATTGGTCCGGCCCACTCCGCGCGTTATTTATACCCATCTTGGTAATGATTAGTTCAATAGGTACTTCCTCTTTTGTTCTAGTTCTGTCATTCTACTATTCGAACGAGCGGCAATTACAAAAGTGTCACCGGCATTTTTCATACGGGAGTAGAATTTGCGACGAGTCGTCCTGACTCGATTAGCGTACCGGCAGTCCGACTAAGAACCAAATATATTATCGATCACCGATCATCAACTATGACGACGACGACGACGACGACCGCGCCTCGCTGCATAGAATTATGGTTAATCAGCTGGTTATATCGTTACAATGACTTCTGTAATCTCGTCGATCGACGCGCCCATAGTTGCGAACAAAAGTGGGGAATCCAGAAGCAAGTACCGGAAGCGGAGGCGGAGGCGTCAATAACACTCGGCAATCATGACCGATGAATTACATAAAGTGCAATTGTCTAGCGAGGGGCTGTTGCGTCGACCCGCGGGATCGTGAGATATATGCCGAATTTATTCTCGTCGGCGCGAAAAGTCGTCGAAGATCGGAGCTCCGGAGACGAATTCTTCCCGAGTTAGATCGTTGACGCGACAGCTGGACGCCATAACCGTTAACGAGAGAATGTTGGAAATCTGTTTTGGAAGCCTGTACGATAGGGCTGCGAGAAAGCACGAATATTCGAAGCGAGCCGCTCGCCGTTCGCCGCGCGGGCCGTATCTCGTCCGAAATAAATTCGGGCCTTGGGGCAGCGAGCCACCAGCGGCAGCGACACGCTATACGGCCCTTGCGAGCGCTCGCTTCGATACGAGTACGACGCACGAGTACTCTCTACTCGTTGCTCTTTACGAACATTATCTGGCACTTCTTCTTGCAGGGGTTCGCGAGAGGATATACTCGACAGATGTAGAAGACCTCGTGCCGGAGAAGAGGCCAGACGAAAACGATCGACGCGGTTTCTAGAGTTCTTTTCGAAAATTCTTTGAAAAATAAATAAACATCGTGCTTCAGACATCCCGTTCCTCAAGCTGTTCCAGTAGAGTTTGTTCGATTGCTTCAAGTTACACTTTAGAAAAAACTTTGCTTTCATCCGCGTTCATTCGAAACCAGTTCTTTCGTTGTTCTAGTTCCCCATTCGAAATGTTTGGATCTATTTTCATCTGGTTCAGACATCGCGATCAAAAATCGCTGTTACTGATCGCGGTACGACCGAAAACGGCGAGGCAGGAATGTCGTCGTGATCGTCGACGTCGGACGAATATCGTTGCCGGCGCGAGTAGCTATAAATAAATCGATGAGAAAACGCGCGTAAACAGTCGACGGATCGCGACCGAGAGATACGTTGACCCATGAATATGAACGCGAAGCATCTTGAAAACGAGCGAAACGAGCTCCGCGTATTTTGTCCAAGAGAATAACCAGCCGCGAATGGAGATCGCTGAAAATGCTAGGAAAACAACGAGACGACGCGTCGTGGTAATAATTTCTCCATCGGTGACGAGTATCTACCACCGAGTGCCGAGGGTAAAAAGTAAAAACCGATCGAGACATGCCGCACAGGCTTTTTCATTTCAGCCGAGATATCGATCGATTCGTTCACATTGTTTCCCGGAGCGAGCGCTGTCAGCCCATGTTTCGTTTCGAGCCGTCACCGCGCGACCGTTCGAACCGATCGACGACCGATTGGATCAACAAACCAACCCGAGTATTACTGCTAGTTCGATTAACGAGTGGACCGTTCAGAAATACGACAAGCTTCTCTATAAATCGACAATCAGTTTCTCGCGTTAACAAAATCAATTTACAGGCATTTCAAAATATCTCGTGTCGATGAAAATAGATTGCTGTGATGAAACACTCTGCGGAAATTTAAAAAGTTCGAGCGTGTTTCGGCGTTCGGTGAACTCTGTTGTCACACTCGATTCGAATAGTATAAAACAGCGACACTCAATGCATATTCGCGCGAATCCCGTAAACCCAACGGAGGTCTTCCATGATTACATAGGCAGTAACATATACGCACAAGCACAACACCGTGCGGCGCGACGCGACATGAAGCGGACACGAAGCGACGCGACGCGACGCGAAACGAAACGACACGAAGCGACGCGACGCGACACGTCCTTCCATCCCCTCGAAGAGGGAGCGCGCGCAGGATCAAGGCTTACGAGCGAGAGCATTTTCCTCTGTTCAAGTTGGAAACCTTCCAATGGGCTACCGGACTACCCTGGTTCGGACCCCGCGCGATACACCGCTGAAACCAGTTTTAAAAGTCCGACGGAATGCGTGCCGTGCCGCCTGCATACAGGCCTTTCACCTCTTTCGCGAGAAAATATATTTTTCACGGTTTTCGATCGTGTGCCCCGTCAGCCGATCGCTCTGTGCTCTAGTATTCGGCTGGATAAATCGTCAGATTTTACGATGAATTTTAAGAAAAACGATGATTCCATAAAAATCGTCGGCAGTACGAGTACCGCACAAGGCCGATTCGCCGCGTCCGATCGATTTTAAGAAGGATGGCAAACAGAGGATAGCGTGGTAAAGTTTGTCTGAGCGATTGCATTTCTGTAAATATTGTCGTAGGAAACTCGCCATAGGTCACCGAGTGTATCTATGGATGGGCACGCCAAAGTATTCGCGCATTACCGTATACAAACGATATACGCTTTACACTCCTCGTATCAACCGTGTGTTTCGGCAACAAATACGAGATGCAAAAACCCGAATAAATTACAAATGAAACGATCATTCGTCGCGCGAGAATTAACTGTCGATGCTATTCGAAATTGATCTTACGATCGAAATCAAAGAGCAACGACACCGAATACATCGGCAAGAATGTAGAAATTGTGTAGGAGCGCGTTCAAATACCCCTCGAGGTATACATACAAAGGTTGACAACGGTCGCCATTTTGAAATAATCGGCAAGGGATCCACCTTCTGTAGCTTTCTTTCGAATGCTTCGCACACCGGATGGAAAATATCGTTAGGAAACCGTACAGGACCGACTACCGATCGTACAATGCTTTCGAACATAATCGATTCGGTCGGCTCGTAGCGCGGAGAAATCAAAGAGAGATGGTGTTCATGATTGGTCGGAAGAAACGACGAGCGACGCTGCAGGCCTGATTCTCGGGAGCATTGTACCCGTCATCGATCACCCGTTGTTCCGAATAATGTAAACGCACGGTTGAAAATTCGTATTGGCTTACCGCGTACCGTCCATCGCCTTCGACTTTGAACAGACTCTTTCCTAAATAGCGTGGGGCGTAGAGAATGATGGTGAACGATAGGGAAGATAGAGAACGTACCTCGTATTTAATGCCGTTAAGCCGCAACCACGTCTCTACCTTGAGACAATACGGCGAGACGGAGGGCAGAACCGGTGTCCGAGGGAACTGATAGAGATAAACAACGTCCTTCTCGTAGTTGGTTTTGTGTACGCTGATAGCCTTGGTCGGCGCCGGCGATGCCGCGGTAGTCGCTTGATCACCGGCCTCCTCCTTTCTCCCAGCTTCTTCTTTCTTGGCCGCGTCCTTTTCTTCTTGCTTGTTGTCTGGAGGCGTTTCGTCCTTAATTTCCTTCACATCCTTAATCTCCTTGCTCTCCGGACCGGTGTTCTCAGTCTCTGTTACCATTGTCATGTTAACTTAGTTCGCACAGTCTTCGACCGATACTCGTCGAAAATAACAGAACGCTCCGCTCCGGTTCGGTTCGCGAGCAAGCAAGCACGAGCAAGCGGGATAACGAACGACCGAACGACCGAACGTACAAACGTCTCGATTATCTCGGATCTTGATCGACGACGCTAGATTCGTCTGTAGAAGGGAACGCGCACCACACGAACGTACGCCGGTACTCAGTCCACTCGTCCACTCGACCACTCGTCCACTCGTCGATCCCTCTGCTAGCCGGCCGGTTCTTTCTCGTTACTGCCCCGTTCTCCGTACCGTTCTGCTTTCTGTCCGCGACCGCGGCTCGTGTCCCCCACCCTCTACATCCAACGCAGCTCGAGAAACTGTCTGCGCATGCGTCAGCGCCACACCCCACTGCCGTCGCCATATTTAATTGGTCCGCCACCCCTGCCCGGTTCGCGGCCTCTTCTATCTTTCCCTATTCCCTTCTCCCTTCTTCATCCATCTTCCTTTTCCAAGAGCCAACTCTCCCCCCCTGCTCTTTCTTCCTGCGAGAACCCCCATAAACAGGGTTCTTCGCCTATGGTTAATCGGAACTCGCAAACTCGCAAACTCGCAAACTCGAAGAGATGGTACCTGTGGTCGTGGTATCGTAGCATCGGGAACAACGTTGCCACCACAGCCGCCGCTTCTAGAGGGTAGAATAAACTTGTAACTTTGAATCTAGGAACAAGGAACAACTCAACGTGCCGCTACGTAAGTATATACGATGATTCGTTCTGACTGATTATTAAATGAAAATTATAAGTCTTCCTTATTAAGAAACGTGCAAATGTTACGCTGCTATTTTATTAAACATACGTTATTAGCAGCTAGGAGACGTCTATCTGCGATTTATCGTAGTTGATTTCGTTTGTTTCATAAAGGTACATTATTCTTCAGATCTCGATCGAACGCGGGAGACGACGCGTTCATAGTTTATGAGGATTCGAAAATTATCTAGCGGCGCGACGATCGTCGGAGACTGGCGTAACTCTGACCTCTAGACTCCATTTAGAAAACTATCTGTCGCCACTTGTACTGCCCATTCCTGCAAATTGGCCCTTACTTACTTCCTCGATTCTAGATTCATTTCTTTATCTGGGCATCCTACAAAGATTGTCGAGTCTATAAAACGGGATTTCGCTTTACCGAAATTCGAACCGAAACTGTTACCAAGATCCTCGATGGTCGCAATGAATACCTGAATCCCTTCGAGTACCTGAAAAGTATACACACTCTCTCTGTCTCACGAGCGTGCGTTCTATTCTTCTTGTAGACAAGGGAGAAAGAAAATTGGGCTAAAAGTGAATAAAAATTTATTTACTCCCGATGTTATGATATTCCCCAGATGTTCATGACAAATTCATATCGTTGTGTATAGTGTGCGCGTTAACCGTTGAAAAGTCTTCTATGTATACAACGATCAGAATTGCTAACAAATAATTGGTCTATTCATGCTCTGTATATTCATTAGGTGGCGCCGAATTGATATCAAGAAACAAATAACAAGATATCGAAATATTCGGATCAGATGTAAACATTGTTCGAACGAATTAACTCCTACGTGACTTTCGAATGGCTATACGTCTCTATTACATATGTCTCGATCGAACGAACGACCGTGTCTTAAAATGATCGTATAATAATAGTATAAACTAATCGTTGACTACGTACATAATATCTCCCCGGTTATCTATCTTCTCGGTCCACGTTTTCATCCGCCTTTGAAATAGTATGAAACCTCTTTCGGATTCATTGTAAAATACCCGATAAGTGATCGATGACCATGACCGATTCCAGACACCGTCGCGTGTGGTCGCTTCGCGAGGCCTGGAGAACGATTCTCCGTCTTCGGTAAATCTTTAGCGGTAGTTTCTTAAAATAGAAAATCCGTCGACAGGGACGAACAATCTAACACGATACACATTTATATATTTATCGCACGCCATAGTAAGTTTTCTTGCCGCGGGGAAGAATTTTTGACTGCAAACGACTAATAGTCAGCGATGAGATCAGCGACGAGATCAACGTACACCAACGTCGATTAAGCTTAATCGTTATCGCGAGATTGTAGCAGAGGTTGGCCAACGAATCGTCAAGACACTTTCAACTACGGTTTATTCCAGAATAAGTTATTTGCCATTCTATTAAAGGCTATCTCTGCAATAGTGCAGTTGTCGAATGATCCGATTAAATGCGGACAAATTGAATCGCTTCTGATGTATACCCACTCGGCCAACAGGTATACGCATACGTGTACATAAACATATATGTATATACGTAATCATGTAAACATGATGATGATCATGCACATATACAAGCACATCATAAAAGAATGGATGGAAACCTACGAACTGAGTTGAAATGGTAAAACAAGGACAAAAGTAAGTTCCTTTGTATTTCTTTAGATTACTGTTCGTAAGAACGGAATTTATTCGGCGCATGTTTGCAATGTATCAGAGAATCGTGAATTGTTTCATATTTTTGCCCCTTTTCGTTTCTTTTGTTTCGATGAAAACGCATTTCCTGAACGGGATTGCACCTCGATGATCTCCGAATCGAACGCATACAATTGTTAACGTTAACGTTCGATTGCGAGTTAATCACAAAACTATATTAATTATCGTCGATTGAATACAATAGATCGCGTTAAATAGTTTTATTACAAACCGTAAAAGCCACGAAAGAGAAGGTAATTACGCTTCGTCCAGTCGGAAGTGGAAACGATGCCAATATCGATATTTGTTGTACCTAATTAGAATTAGAATCAGAACTAGAATTAGAATTAGAATTAAAAACTGAACGAACGCGCGTTCGATCGATGCCGAAATATCTGAAAAGATTCGTCGCTATATTAGATCGTTGTACCCGATTCGGTTTTTTCGTAAATTTACACTCCTGAAGATGCGTTTGCAACAATTTTCTCTTTATTCTATATCGGTATCCATGGTCGTCTTAAGTGAAATTTGCCGCCTCTTGTGCAACAACCCAACAAACTTCCTTCCGTTATTGGAAATATTTATCGCCTCGAGCTAGCTTTATCGTTAGAACGGTAAAAATTGTACAAAATCTTTAAAGATCTCTTCGATGTTTCGCTTAACTCGAAGAGAATACGTATTCAAACGTTCAAGCCCTAAACGTTAACGCGGCAAATATTTTCAGCAACGTGGCTTACCACGACCAAGTGTTGAGCTTGCGCCAACAATTGCTGCCTTAACGTAGCTATCGTATAACGCAAATGCATTCTTAAATTGCAGAGATTCATACCATCCCGACGGTGACGACGACGAACGCAAAGACAAAGATGAAGACGAAAACTCGTGATCTAGAATCGTGCATGCGCGCAATCAGGAAAAAACCTTTTCCGTGACCCGGTGATCGATACAATAAATTTACGCTTGTTTCAGCGATGACCGTTCTCATGTTGTATACGCTATCACGCATTTTGCTACGCATTTCGTCACGCATTTTGTATACGCACCAGAAAGTACTTGAACACGTATCGTGCCATATGAAACTTAGAAAACTAAACGCTACACATAAACAATTCATTGCTCCTACAGTGTATGCGCGTAGCGAAATGTGTATGCTTTTTCGTCGTATTTTATTTAAAAACTGGATCTATCGGATCGCGCGACACAAAACGTTGGAGAATGTCGATCATACTTGCCCGACGATCAATAAAAAAAAAACATGTTTCCATTATGATTTTTATGTGCACGCCAACAACGCGTGTTACACCTGGAACGATGTATAATTACAGTCGACAATAAATACACATGTACAAATTGAAAATACTTTACACTTAAATACTGTTTCCTCAAATATTCTAAAGTGAGAAGACGCTAACTTACTTTCTACGGATTGTACAATTTGTTTTCGCCGTAACGGATACACGTAGAAAGTATTGGCTAATAAAATATACCCATATTGCATTAGGTACAGCTTACTGTACAACAATACGTTTCCATTGAATTCAGAAAGTTATATTCAAATTTAGTATTCAGCGAATATGATATTCGATGAAAATAATAATGCTTCGATTGCACCGAGACGAAAACCGATAAAACGAAAGACGATCGGACGAAAATATCCTGAAAAAATCGGTCAATATAATTTCCAGCATAGATAGAAAAGGAAGAAGATCCCTTTTCGATTGTTATCGACAGTCATCGACCGTTATCAAACGTTATTGACCGTTATCGATCGTTATCGAGTGCTGCGGTACAAAGCCCTGCTCCATCGGAAAGACAAATACATGTGCGGCCAATGTGATTGCTAATGTTAACGAGTCGCGTATTCGATGCACGTAGTAGTATACGAACGCTTCGAACACGATGGATTCGAAGATTCTGTGTGAGCATGTGTACGCGAATCATTAAGACCGAGATCACACGAGCCTTGAATTCATGGAACGTTGACGTTGACTTCGACTTCGATTTTACTGACAATCGCTACCTACGACGTGCATAGAACAATCGCACGTGGTAAGAAACACACAACGTTACGTGAATTCAAAGCTAGTGTGACCATGGTCTAAAAATTCGCGTAAGCTGTAAATTAAACGAACGAGAAAAGAAACAAACAGACAAACAAACCAAAGAGACAAATGAAATAGAAAAAAGCAATGATCATGATCTGCGCGACTACTTACATACGTTGGAAGTATTTATCGCATCCTAGGAAGTCGCTATAAGGAACGAACTATCCGGGTATGAACTTTTTACAAGTATTCCCGATTATCTCGTTTCGTTTCGGTTTCAACAATCTGCAATTAGTAAATTCATTTAAAAAACGCCGTTTTACCCCTACCGCTCAAGATTGCTAGACTCGATTAGGAATTCAAAATTAAAAATAATTACAAATTGATCGTCGCAACGATACCAATTTCACTCTCATTCTGTCTACTTTCAACCTTTTACATGTCTAAACAGCAACAGAACTTTTATAGTTTGTTTGATTTGATTCCTTAGGAATTTTTTAATCGGAGACTTTCAATACTAAGTTGCTTGGAAGCAAAGTTTCGACAACGCTACTTTATCGATCATTTTTTTTGGTTAAAATTTCTTGAAAAATTGTTTGGCGTACACTTTTTGAAGCTCCTGACTTGTTTAGATTTTTAATACGTGAAATATCTAAGTAGAAGAATAACTTAACAGAAAATAAAAAATTTTGTAAAAGGTTAATGCTTAACTTTTTATCAATAGTGGAAAATCATTAAGTAATTCAAATTAGAGTAAATTTTATTCGTGTCGACATGGACCATTGAAAGCAACACCCTCTCTTTCACTCGATCTGTCTTCCTTCCTCTCTCATTCTCTCTCTCTCTCTCTCTCTCTCTCTCCCTCTTATTCATTCATTTATTCCCTTTCTCTCTAATTCTAGATAAGAATACTACTATTGAATTCGAATGCGTTGGTTTCTCTCTTTTTTGTATTTTCTTTGTTTTGTCATTCTAATCGGGGTAATACGCTACTGCAATTGATTTTCAAAACTCGATAGTCTATATTGTTACAGGAAAGAAAAGAAGAACACGTTTCGTTAGCTCATAAAAGACGATGCTAGGTCGTCGATTTCCTGTCCGACAGACCTTCACTCTATTCAATATACAATTCCTCGAATGGAATTACATTCGATTTTAAATTACAAAAAATACACAGAATGCGTAATACGTATAAAAACAGTCGTATGCGTCACATAGTTATATTAATCTATATGTATATAGAAATTCCTCGATTGGAATCAGACTTCATAATGAAATTGTTGATGGCTGCGTTAAAAAATTACAGAATTAATGAAAGACAAAAAATATGTATGTTCAATTAATAAAGGATTCTACAAATTTTTGTATTGTGTATCAATGCTAATAAATAATTCGTAAAAATTAATATTGAAATATTAAAACGTTGATTCCGTGGTAAGACTGATTGCAACGAAGATTCAATTCGGTCAGACGATTTTATATTGCGTTACTAATGACCACCAGATTATATCTAATATAATGGCTATATGCGTTAATATATCACGGGCTAGTGATTATACACGTAACTAAAACCATAATACAGTCAACCCCCATATAAGACGGTCTAGCCTGAAACATGGCTAGAACATTGAGGAAATTGCCGTCTAAATGTCAATATAACGATAGTGGAAATAGTGGAAATTGTAAAATCAGCAACGAAATAAAATGGATGGTGTTCACCACTGATGAGAAACAAAAGTTAATGTTCATGTATATTATGTTGCGTTCATTACTAATTCTTTTAATGTATGCGTTTTTTACAGTTATGGAAACAAACGTCCTATTCGTTCTTGGGACCTAACATTATTTTTTGTACTATCCGTTAATTTTGCATAACAATGCTGTTTTAAAAAACATAAAACTTCCATGTTATACGGGGGTTACCTACAATTGTTACTTCTATGCGTTTTCCGATTTATATACTATGTGCGTACTCGTCATTCTTTCTCCGTCACTCCCCTTCCCCCGCTCATTCTCTCTAACCCCTTTCGTTCGCTCGTTCTCTTTCTCTAAGTCCCTCTCCCTCCGATCTCGCTCTCTCTCTCTCTTTCTCTCTCACTCTCTCTTCTATCTTTCTACGGCGAAAGCATTTGTTGCGAACTAAAAGAATCCATTTGATTCTGACAATGGAGAGCTCATGTTCATCGGTAATTAGCTGCCTAACGTCTGGGTATACATGGAATTCTATACCTCTGGAGAGTTTGGTGTAGTCGCGTTGATATGATCCTGTAAACAAATTCTGAGATCCCGCTCGTCCAGTTCGCTTTCAGTGTCAACACTAAAGCTCCTCACACTTTGACTACCGCGACCTGTCCAACGTTGCTTCCAGCTTTCTAGCCTCATGACCTATGACACACAAAAAATATGAAAATATTACTCGTTAGATCTTTTTATCTACCGCAATTATAGAACTCTGTATCGATATTACATTATTGTTCAACGATATGGTATCCCTTATGCTGCTCCCTAAAAGATAATACTTATCTAGTGAACTTGTGCAGTTCATCAAATTCTGTTTTCATTGTAAAAGAAGTAGACAAATTCTGTAAAAATTGTTACAGACGTTTGTAAAAGTTATTCAACATTCAATTTGTTCGAAAGGGATGAAGTTGCCATCTATTTATCTCAAATATGAAATGTCTATGAAAAACTTTAATGTTTGGCGAGATGAACCAAGCGAATATCATGCTCATTAAGCTTCTATGTACGGTAATTTGCACAAAGAAGCACAACAAGAATACAATATCGTAAAGTTTTGTATCCTCAGTTTTCTATCAGATGCAGTACAAAACACTGGATAGACACTTGATGCTATAGCTATTTGAAGATCAAATTAAATAGTTAATCTGTAATACCTGTAACGTCTGCAAAAATGTTGAAACAAACCATTTTATATGATCAAAATATTATGCTTATGATTTCAATGAATAACATGCATTAGTGAACTAATGGTTAGGTAATGATTAGTTATCATTTTATTGAGCAACATTTCTCCACTATATAGTAGTTAATATTTTTGTTAATATATTAACAAATGCTTTTTTTCACAAATATTTTCGATCTCTTACCCATTCTGATGTATAATAGAACACTTTAATTGCTTGCTCTATAATGGTCGATTGAACAACAAAAAATAATTAATGCACGCAAATCTTGCATACATACATTGAATGTAGTTACAGATTCCGTTGGTGCATTGTTAAACATACGGTAGTAATGTGACACGTTCGAGTTTGCCGTTTGAAAGCTAACACCGCAATATATAATTATATGTACATGTTATATACAAATAATTCAAACATTATAATAATTTCTAATTCAAAATTATTAACGTTTAAGCGCTTCTTTAGGAAAAACTTCTCTAACGGTTATTCAAAGTAAGTCATTAAATTGGTTGGGGAAGTCCTACTGAAAAATTCATGGACAATCATAGTGACACACTGAATTTAACGTTAACTAATCCTATCACAAAATATGTACAAAACTACACACTGAGAAACTTTCTCTTAGTTAACTTCGCATTGACGTCATGCTACATACATATATGAATGGATAAAAATAATGCTTACAGATGGGTAAAGACTTACTCGAGCCAGCGCCAAGGCTCAGTCTCCGGGCTGGTGATTGGCGTAGGGAACTAAGGAGACAGAGATAACACAGCAATAGAGGGTTAGTTTTATAAACACCATTAGTTTCTTTGTGTTAGTGTCTGGTACCTTCACACAATAAGAATTCGATTATTTCATGGAAATAATCAAGCTCGAACAACGCCACACCATTGTCTCTTGCATCGAACTCTGCTTGTGTTGACATTCGTTTAACAGCATTACTGTATAAAATTACTAATATCTTTGAAGGTATACATTTTATCTCTACTTAAGTTTTTCTTTATGTAAGTATTCTACCGAATTGCAACATTACAATTCCATTCTAGAATTTTTCTCCGTGCTGTGCTAACTCTCGACATCTAACAGAGTATCCTTGAAGCACAATTCATATGATAGGTACCAAGCTTGACTAACTGTGATTTCAGTACGTGGAGTAACAAAACAACTATATAATAAGTTCTATGTTATTCTGGCGCCCTCAAAGATATAAGCTTTCTTTTTATTCACAACAAGGATGACTTACGTTATTGCAAGTGCAGAAATAGTATTTGATTAGCATGTACCGAAATTACGATTAACATTAAGTGTGAAGCAACTTGACACCTAGAATTTATATTTTACATTGCAGAAAAGACATAACAAGCTGTGAATGCAATCTATCGTAGAACCTACGAGTCGTAATTTGCATAAATTATATAAACGCAAACAAATTAAGGGTGGACCAAGACAAGTACATGATGGAACACAATGAATTCTTAATGTGTACAGGTACCTCTGCAAGAACATGTCGGTTGTTTACGTGTTAGATAAGAAGAGGCTGTGTTATGTGTCGCTATTTGGTTAATTATTAACAAACATTAGAAGTATGCACTGTAACGATAACATTTAGATTATTAGCAAGTTGTTTGTCTCAATGACCGGAGAAATCAATTTTATGAAATTTGCTCTTTAAAATCTATCTTTTGATAGATTTCTATGAAAGTTTTTAACAATGTAAAAACTAATTTAAAGCAAAATACTGTTCTTCGGCGTGACAGCATTACATTGCAGTAAGAGGTGCAATTTGTGCAGAACCAATTTGTGAGTCACAGTAACACAAAAGCATAAATCATAATTTCACTTATTTTACATGTTGTAATGTCGGATGCATTGATGCGCATCTAGTAAACACAGTTAGAAGAAGATTACGATATTGATGTACACAGTATACTGATATATACATATATGTTTTTTGAATGTCATTTGCTGATTAAACCCTTGTCGTGATTTCTAGTAATAACCTATTACGTATGAATGTTATTCTGACTAGAAAGAACGGAAATTGTCGCAGTCGGAAAAATTAGAATTATCGTATCTGCGAATAAAATGGCACGACAAGGGGTTAACAAGTTCAGGGTACTCAGTTAAAACATACGTTAGTAATGAAACACATTAATAAGTTAACCGATTCGTAAACATGAATCAATGGTGCATTAGTTACAGCAAAATACTGTTCATTCGTCAAGAACATGGCCTTTTCAAATAAAATACGAATGAATATTTATTAATCATAGATAGATTGCAAAGTAGTATTATAGAAATATCAAGAGCATCACGAATATAAAAACTGAATAAGAACTGCACGATCCTAAACTGTTCTGAATAAATTTGTTTTCCTCGCAGCGAAAATATTTTAGATGCGTTTGGCTTAGGTTGTATAACAATTGTATAGAGAGTCTGTAGGCAAATGTAATGAATCGTATGAATATGAAGCGATGGAAAAATTCTAAGTCAAAACCGTATATCCAACCATCAACTGGAATTATGTACCTCTAATCCCAAGTGTGCACAAGTTTTTATAATTACGTTCATCTACAAGCTTCGAAATCTACTAACTTGCAGCTCAGAGTAAATTCAATAATAATTGGACTTTAACATAATCATATACCTACGTTTCCATGATCTACCACAATTACTTCTAGCGTTAATGTATTCTTGATACTTTTATTAATTTGTTCTACAAATAATGCGAATTCTTTTATTTATTTTCTTCATCATGATATTCGCATTACTTATGGTGCGATTGATGTAAACGAAAGAAACTGAATAAGAATAATCAAGAACAATTGATGTGTAAGAAAAATTCTATATGAAAATAATTATACCTGCGCATAATTGAAAGCATTCTTAATTCTTATACATAGTTTATTTCGAAAATGGAGACGTCGAAAGTCTATACTATCTCAAGGTGTCTTTGAGACGGATACGAATTTAGTTAAAGACAAACTCTTCAAACTTTAAATCGCGTGCCTGAAAAATGTTGTATTACACATAGAATAAGAAAAATAATCTTCATTTCGATGAAAAAACAAAATTTTTTGGTTTTCGACGCTATAAATTTCTATTCACCCCTTACTGCAACTGTCTCGTTAAATTAATGCTTTCATTAATGCTGCACAGATAATGGTAATCATCATTTTCACATACCTCAGCTTTTAATTCTGCAACTTTATCCTGCAATTCTCTTACTCTCTCGCTGTCATCCAAATTATTCCTAAGCTCACCCTCGGCATGCATTTCTTCATTCTACGCATAATAAACATAATAGAGATAACGAATAGAAAAGATCATTAGTCCTCCCAGGAGGCAACATCTAACTGATAATGAAAAATAATGAACACAATACCTTTAATTCGAGAATGGATATTTTCTGGGTGAGTTCAGCCACTTGTTGCGCATGTTCCGCATCGCGTATCCTGGCCATCATTGCTTCGTCTTTCATCTTTGACTCCAGATCAGAATACTTATGTTGTTGCTCCCTCAATTTGGCAGTAAGCTCCTTTTCTCTAGCTAAAGCAGACTCCAGCTCTTCCTTGACCTGTTTCCCTCCTTCGTCTTGCCGACGAAGCTGATTCGTGGCTACCTGTACTTGAGTCTCGAGCTCCATCACTTTCAACCTAAGTTCCTTCACCTCCGTCAAGGCTTCCATCTCCCGAATCCTGGTTGTCATTAAATCTTCCTCAAATTTTTGCACTTCGTGGCCCCTATTCTCCCAAAATAGAAGCTTCTTCGGTGTGGAATCTGAAGCAGGCGCTGTTTGAGCCGAACGATGCTCTTGTAAATGCCTTTGCCAGGCAGCGCTTAATTCCATTACTCTTTGACGAAGGTCCTAACAAATTATTTCCATCAGGATAAGTCTCGTTACGTGTATCGATTGAAGATATTATTTCCGTCGTACGAAAAGAACGACGGTAACAGACTAAAAAGTAAGAAATAATGAAAAGTGAAAAAAGAACTACCTTCAAAGAGAGATTAGCTTCCGCTTCCCTGAGCTTTACAGCGATTAATTCTTCCTGCAAATGGGCAACAGAATTATCCGGTGTAGTTTCGCGCAATGTCTTCTTATCTTCCTCCAATTCCTGTATTCTTGATCTGAGTTCTCTTATTGTTGCATCGTTCTCTGCTTCGTGTAATCTGACTCTAACCAATTCCTCTTGCAGGCACTGTATCATTTCTTCTTTTTGAGATAATGCCTCCTGCTTCGATAGAATTTCATCCAGAGACGATTGCTTGGAATTTACATTCTCCTCCAGCAACAACGACAGCGATCTTAATTCCTCGTGAGCCTGCTCGAGCTGATGACTGGTCTCTAAATGCGTATGTCGGAGAGCTGCTAATTCCCTTTGTACAACGAAAGTAGTTTCTTCTTCTTCAGCACGGGAAACCTGCCCCCGGACTAATCGATCTGCCAGTTCCGCAGACTCAGCCTCGAGAAGCTCGGTTCTTTGTCTGAGTAGCCTATTTTCCCCTCTAAGCCTGCGAAGTTCGACCATCTCTTCTTGTTCCTTCATTTTCAAAACAGTATAGTCTTTCTCTAACTTCTTCATTCTTTTGGGATTGATCTTCATGCTATAGGCAAGATTCATGAGTCCATCGGGGTCTTTTTCGGCTTTTCCGGGTAATTGTTTCTGGAAAAAACTGTACGCCAGGAGTTGATTAATATTTTTATAATAAGTAGCAGCAAATCGGAAACCAAGAAATCGCGAAATCGAGAAATCGAAAAATCCAAAAATAAAGATACCATGTTGTGTTGTGTTACCTTCAACATGCCTTCCATATCCAAACTTAATAGATCTTCCTTGCCTAAGTGCAACATGGCCAGCGCAACTTTGAAAATAATTTCCATGCCTTCGGATAGAAACACGTCAAAAATGCGGCAGGCCAGCGGTAGGCTCAGCGCTGTGGTGAAAAGCGTAAGGAACCAAGACGATGCGTACATAGAAGTATGAAAACCTTGAGCCATAAAATGAGCGTGTAACTCGGGATGCGTGTCAGCAACTAAATGTTCTAGCTGATACATGCACACCCCTAACTCGGCCATACTCGGCTTGAACATATCTCGCAAACGATACTCTTGCATAAGCGCTACCAGTACAGCGAAAGCTTCCTCCTCTGGCATTTGCTGTAACAACAGATTGAATACCTATTTAATTCTGAACAGTGACAACGTAACCAGATGTCCATTCTTTAAACTTTTCCATATTCTTTGATATCCCTGTCTTGTGTCAAGTATTAAAGTGTACCTGCATGAGGAGCAATCCTACAATAAATCCCGAACCTTGACAGTATCCAACTTCACGATCGTGAAGACTATACGCTTTCATAACGTTAAACAGACTCTCTTGGCCAAGCCCGTCTTTCTCCTTAAAGAAGTCATGTTCAGGATACGTCCTGGCTATGTCCCTTCTGATTATCCTTTCGCATGCCGACGTGGCTTTGATATATTCAGCAAATTGCTTTTTAACAGGGGAGTCGTGAGCACCGCTTAGTAGTTGCCAAACAATACCTCTGCAATTGCGAACACGAGTCATCAGTGATTGCTCTATTCAAATTTGTCTGGTCGAGGCCTACGTCTAAAGAAATTCAAATTCCCAAAGGTCCTAGGTAATTTCAACTATTCGAGAAAGGTTTATTACCTAAAGTGGTGAGGTATTCCTCGACGTACTAACTCTTTGACAAACTCTTTCCTCTTCTTCCAATGACAATCCCAATCTGCGACGATATGACCCCACAGAGACCATGTATCTTCTTCACCATCGACTGTAGCGTGGCGTCGAGGTGCAGCATCGCCGTTCCCTCCGCTGCCCCCCGACGCCACAGACACCTGCGATGTGTCGGAACCTTTCCTACTGTGATTGCTCTGTAGTGAGTTCAACGATTTTGCACCCGATTCGATAAGCCTGTTATCAATTACATTAAAGATTTAGATTCTGGTTACCCCGTATTACAAATAAGTATAATCTAAATAGTTTCATTTCACTTATTTTGCTAAACTATTGGGTTGTACATTTACGATACCATCATCTTAAAAGTACACCCAGTACTCTACCAATTTTAACTGTTTATCGTATACGTTCTATGTCTTCGTCAAGATTTACAGTGGCAAACTAGAACGAAGCTGTTTTACTAAATCAATGCAATAGAATACATGTACGTATACACCTCAAACTAATTAGAGGAACAAGCTAAAAGTTTGTGTGGTAACATATACTGTGGCACTTGCCTAATAAGAAATTAGCATACGTATAACTGCATGCTACTTGATTTATCGTAAAATGACCCTCTAATAGGTTTGAGTTTATAACAAACGTAATAGTAATAAAGTAATGAAGAAAATCACTAATAATAATAATAATAATAATAATATATTTAAAGCTCGGTTCGGTTGCACATGCAGTGATAAACACAAAAATTGATTAGCATGATAATTAACCTATTGGCTTCCTCCAGTTTAGCTAATAGAGCCAGCTCGTCGATAGATATTTCCTGCGTCGCGGTTATCCTCTCTCCCTCGGATGAAACTGGTGGCAAACTGGGAAGTATTTTGCTACCCTGGTCCTTGCTCTGTGCGATCTGATGGACAGTGGTGCATAAACACAACACGCTCATCACCTGCGGTCCATAACGCGATTGTCTGACGCCGGTTGCTTGATTCTCTTGGACCCTGAAAAGGAATTGGTCGTGTACTAGATTTTCTTCGCAATTCTATTACAAAAGAAAAAAATGGACTGGTATAATTAAAAATATCTAATTTAGACAACATCTACCAATCAGGATGCGCGATGCACGTTGTGTTTTGAAGTTATTCATACATATTACTTTGCAATAAAAAATATATGCATATATGTATGTAAGAGAGAAAATTTCATCAAATAGTTATGTTCACGTGATGTGAATGCGTTGCCGTTATCGGTGGTCATCGATGCGACTATCAAGTTATAGAAAATTAACAAGACAAAGCGACAGAATGAGAGGACGAGGGGTGATCAGAGCTCTACTGAAATTTGAATACGCTCCCGCTCTTCGACCCCCAACCAATTTCAAAAGTCTCGATGAACGTTCGTTACGCAGTCCTCCACTTCACCCCCACCAGTTATCTTTCCTTTCTCTCTTAACGCTGTTCGAAGTTCGTTAAACCTCAATTAACGTGTTCATTCTACCTTTTCGGTGTTTTATTTCGTGTCCATCGCGCTGCCGCCGGTGCCAGCAAACCACGAAGAACCATCGAGAAATTTGTTCTTGATCGTTCGCGAAACTTTTGATAACGAAGAACTGATCAGTTCGGATGGCAGGTCCCTCCTTCCAAGATTACACACGATTCGCCCACAAACAATTGTTACACGTCGCGGCCTGTCACACCTCAGCAATTTTCCGCGAAACTATTTCGTATACCTTGGAGAGATACATCCCAATGTCGTTCGACTTTTCCTGCGTGCAGTTCTTGCATAAATTTTGGAAATTGGTCGAATTTGAACAACGTTTTGTAAAATTATTCGTAACGTATTATACGTATTTTCTTTTAACAATACGGCATTCGTTTGAACGGTACAAAAAGAAATTTAAAGAAATTGGAACACACGCGACTGTTGAAATTTTAATAATGTCTATTATCAACATTTCCAATACATTTTTTTATTAGAATGGAAATTTTTAGATTCGAACCATACGAACGTACTTAAATGCAGAACAAGTGACGAAAGGTCGAGAAGAAAACCAAGCAATTAACGCGTGCGAATGAATTACTAAACGAAAGAGTAGGCGAGGAAGTACAGGCGCGAACATTCAGGACAATACACCATATTTACGCCATACGCTATACTATAGACTATAGGGTATACCGGGTGCACGAGATAGGATAATTTACATTTCTTGGTAGCCTGAATTACTGTGGAATTTATAGCGCGTCGGACGTCCGCACGCGAACGACAACACGGATCAATGAACCCCTGAACTTGATCAAATACAGTAATATTACACGAACTGTTGCATGAATGATTTATGTTCAATTTTCAAGCCCGTTTTCGAGTCCGAGGTGGTTAGCTTAGCGCCATATGTTTAAAAAAGTCACTACGACCTTGTGTACAGGATTTTGTGTTTATTTTTTTCTTACTTATTATTAGTTAGAAAGTTAGAATCATTAAAGTTCTCACGCTCTACATTTGCTCTGACACATTTCGTAGTGTATGATGCCTCAAGCTCCCACGTATGAACGATCTCGTATAAAATGTAACAGTTCCAGAATTTCTCTGCTGAACGAACCACGACGCCTTTCATCGAATAGCTTAAAAGCAAATGGAACACCGCTTTTCACATGGTTCGAGTATCTTTCAAAATCTTAACGTTTTCAAATGTTTGTACTTAATACCCGATCTTACAGGGCAGTAAAGAGGCAACGAAAGGAATTCAAAATTCCTTTGCGAATTAAGTAACAAACGAAGAATTCGATTATTCTTGTTGTTGGAGAACACTTGTGGTCCGTATCAAATGGTCAAGGACGATAACAAAGGTGAAGAGGTTATGTCGTTCACCCCGCATATAGGGAACAATTACAAAAGAACTACCTAAGTAGTTATTTTTTTTAAGGAGAAAAGTGAGTAGAATTAGCAAATAATAAGTTCTCGATGAAGTTACGAACTGATTAGAGGTTTAGGAATTCGTCAAATTGGGAATCACGATATTACAGATAACGATCGATCCCCAAAGTCTGAGAACGCGATCGTTCGATAAGGGCCGCTCATCAACCGGCCAATAGATGCTGATTTTATCGTTCCTTTCTCTATTAACTGACACGATATGCTCGCCAAACACGTAGGTATGAACTGGAAAGTACGAAATACGAAATGATTTGAGGGTCGATGGAGCCCGCGCAGGCCAGGATGTTCCACATGCGCACCGACCTCTCTTTCGTAACAGGTAAATAAAAGGACGAGTCCGAGAGTGAGTGTCTTATTTCCTGACAAATCGAACTAGCCGAAGCTTCGAACGGAGGCGTTGAGATTAAGAGAAAAGGAAGCTTTCTATCCTCTATAAAATACCTGTCAACGAATTCTTGAATTTATACGAGGATACACTACACGCGACATATTAATTACATTTAAATTCGTACGTCTATTTCTATGCGTCGTAGTTACCCGGTCTTATCACACGAACAGTCAATTGCATAAAATAAAAAAAAATACGAGAAAATTGAGAGGAGACTTACAATTAGCAATTCGCAACAGCTACTTATTTACAATGGAACTACAATCAATTTACCGTTCGGAAAAGGAAAGAAAATGAAAGAAAAGGAGCGCAGAAAATATCGAACCGTGAAAGCTCCGGTTGTACATATGTACATTCCATCGAAGTAATGTTCATTCTATGTCTGTTATCTGCATATTCTCGTTAATTCGATTAGGAGATACTGATGCGCGCGACAATTTTTTCCGCGCTCATTACAATATGGTCTTCGTAATTGTTTCGTGGCGAGGAACGAGGAACGACGGATCGCTTTACCGTTACGATTACACAACAAGTGGCGCGGAGCGGGCGGCGGACACCACGTATGCTTGTGTGCGTTTGTGTATGCGTATACGTGGAAAGCAATCGTCGAAATGCGTGCGTGAACAAAGCGATCGAAATGAAAGAGCGGGTAGTGCACCGTGTCGCGGAACGCGATCATTTTAAAGCATTCCCGCGATTTTCGTGACTCTATTTCTTTTTCCCCCCTATAGGTTTCACATCGTTTCCACATCACCGCTCGCTTGCAACTTTCAGGATATCGCTGATTCGCGACATTTAAAATTTCAATACAGTTACACCATTTCCTAATCGTATTCGGTCTGTAGAGTGTTCTGAAACTATCTGATTAAATTCGAGCAGTATGTTCTACCAATTATCAAGGTTACCGTTAAAGAAACATTATACGTATAAAAATGATAGTTGTATAATTACGTTTCTGTCAGAAACATGGTAGAATCATAAATCATGAACTATTATCAGCTCATAGTTGTATGCATAGGTTCTACAAAGTCACCGAATGGATCAAGCAGAAGAAGAATTCGATTATGCTGTTAATGCTACGTATAACTAAATTTGGTTTTTTGTTCGATAAACTAAAATTAAGGTGTTGTACAATTTATATGAGTTATATGTTACAGTTTCTATAAGATCAATGTTAATGGGAACACGGCTATTAGAAATTTCTTTTAGAAGGTGCTCCTTTGGTTGCACAAAAGGAATGGATCATTCAGTATTTATGTAGACAAATTTGTAGAGGTTTCATAAGCTCTACCATAGCCTGGACAACTGCAGAATATGTGTTCTAATATGGCCAAATAAATATGTGATAATTCCTGCGTAACGTGCTATCAAAAACATTAAAATGTAAAAGGAAACTAATCTGCGTGTTTTTAAAGAAAACATAATTTAGCATAGCATACATTTTTGTATGCATGTACGTATATGTCTTCCATTTTAACCGTTTTAGAACATAAACATATAAGAAATTTTAATGTTTTGGTGAAAGACAAGACTTAAATGCTGGTTCTTTCTTAGAAATATTTCTATAATCGTCTATGATGCTATGCTAGTTTCTGGTTTTATTTCGTTTCAAAGTAAATCGAAATACCCATAGGATTCTCGAAACAGACTTCTAGAGAAATAAATATTTTCAACGTGACATCATTAATCGTTCTCGCGTATGTAATCTGTCGCTTCACAACGCTTTCCACTAGAATGAAACGTATATTTGGCAACAATATATCGTAAATCGAGAAATTAGAACACGAACATTCGGTAACAGGTGCCTAACAATATGATGACGAAAAAGGAAAACTGTCAGATGGGCGCTTGCCCGTATCAACGAATTGTCAGACTACCGAATTACCAACGACAATCTGTTTCTAATATGTACTAAAACTGCTAGTATAGACTTACTTTCGACTCGACTAATATCCCATATGACCTCCGATGAATGAATCACGCACAGCGTTAAACATTAAGGTTTTCATTCGGAACGCCGCTTCCAGCCGCTTCGTTGTCCGTGTGCAACGAGCAGGCACATACGCGGCTGTCACCACTCACCAACTTAAAATTGTCATCACGGACGGATAGATCTGTCCGCACTGTTGCCAACATTAAGATAACGATAACTGATGATAACCAGCACCGGCACGGAACACGCAAATAGCGCTCGTTATCAGTTTTCAAGATATGCAATCGTTCAGATTTTTCTCGACTTCATTTTAATGAAAAACTATTCGTATTGTTCGTTTTGTTCAGAAATAGAAAACTACAACATTTGTTTCCTATAATTAGGGCGTGTTTCTAACACTGCACGCTATAACATATGTATGTGTGTATACATGTTGTTCTTATTACTTCTTTAAACTGGAAGAAATTACATATATATAAGAAAATAATTACAGATTGAATATCTCAGTTCAAGTTTAAATATATTCTACGAAATTATAGTTCTCAAAATACGCACATTTCATATTTAATCAACTGAATTTGTTTTCTGAAAGTCAAACATTTTCGCATTAAAATAGTTTAATTATTTCGAAATTGCAAATATTTCCTATTAGTATAGCTTTGTAGTAGGTAGATACATATGTAAATACATTTTGAAGTACATATATTGTATATGATGCATGTACAGTGATGCCTCATATTGAGCCATTTCTACCTCACCATATTGCGCCTTCTTATCCCCACCACTTTAATGCGTATTCAGTTTCGCGCAGTTGGTTTAGAAAGAGAACGGGACATGATTGAGAGAGACAGAACGAAAGCAGCGGGCTCTACGTGTGAATGTACACACGGACGAAAACCTAGCCGTCTCACTTATTCGTGCTTGCAGGCTCCCTCTTTTCGCGCATCCGTTTGCCTGGTGCTCCATCTGAAACATTCGGCGCGATATTCGACTTGTATTATACTTTTCGCCAGTGGTATACCATCACCCATCACGAATACGAATATGAATACTGTATCTTTCTAACATGCTCAATATAAAAGCTAAGGTTATACCCAGTGCAATATAAATGTATCGAAGAATCGTTACATCAAAAATACTCTATTGATAAATTTATTGTTTCTAGTTGTGTAATGATTATAAAAATTTTTTTTTTAATGAAACCTTTTAGCTCTTTGGCAGCTTTAGGGTAGCTGCTCTAAAACTGCCCCAAAACTAACTCAAAACGACCCTAAAACTACCCTAAAACTGTCCCAAAACTACCCTAAAACTACCCTAAAACTGCCAAAAAACTACCCTCGAACTGCCCCAAAACTGTCCCAAAAGTACTCCAAAAGTACCCGCAAATTGCCCGAAAACTGCCCTAAAATTACACTGAAACTATCCCAAAACTATTCCAAAAGTAGCCTAAAGCTGTACTAAACTGCCCCCAAAATACACTAAAATACCCTTAAACTGCCCCAAAACTATCCCAAAAGTACTCCAAAAGTGCCCCAAGGCTGCCCTATAACTGCACTAAAATAATATGTCACCAGCTTTGGCCAGGGGGCGTGACCTAACCACCAGGAGGCCTGGCATAACCCCAGAGTGACTTGTTGATTTTCTTTCTTTTACTTCGAAATCGATCCGAAGCGCTGATTTTTGATAAAAACTCGTAAAGAAAACCGCTAATTGCATTTTCGCTAAAGAGGAAGTTATGTCAAGTGCACTCAGAAACCTCTCATGATAATAAACCCCTCAAACAATAATGATAAATAAGATATATTTTGTTAATAAACATATCGAAACAGTTTGAAGACTTTTCGAACGTCGAAGATCGGTTCGAAAATGTGTTACATGCTAGCGATTCAAACGAAAGTTCATTTAATGAAAGTGAAAATGATAGTGAGAATTGTATTGGTGATTTTGTTAATCTTACTATTGCAAATGAACATGATGATGGTGATATCGAGAGCTAGGATAGTGCACTGTTTCAGCAACCTTCTGGATGGCTTTTGGATTTCTTTAAAAATAACATTTATACATTAAATTTTGCATTTCGAACAAATAATCATCTTTCATAAAAAGATATTTTGACACTATTCACTTGCAACATTCTTTCATTCTCTCGCGCTAATGCAATAATTAGCTGGACCTTATCCTGTCCAACTTGTCGAAATATTGCTTTCAAACACATACATTCGATACATATCTCAATGTGCATTGAGCATCGTTCGCCAATTCACTGGTAATTGTGGTCGATAATTCTACGAGGCGAAAAGTACAAATCAAATATCGAGCCGCGTGTTTCAAATGGCGCGCTAGGCGTACAGATGCGCGAAAAGAGTGTGACCGCAAGCATCATAAAGGGAGACAAGCTACATTAGTATCGGTGTGACTAGTTCGCTTGTATTGTGCCGATGTCGTGCTCTCTTGCTCACTGGCCACTTCCTCTCTTTATCTAAAACTGTGAGAGCTGCACTGTTTAGCTGTGAAGCGTCAACCAATCAGAGAAAGGCAGTTTCTGTACCATACCTCAAATTTGCGAGCCCTTTGCCCCTGGCATGGCGCAATATGGTGAGGCAAACTGTACATATAGAACATCCATTTTCGGTGACTGGTCTGAAGTGTGCTGCAGAGCGGTAAAGGGGAGACCTCACAAATGGGATTGGACGATACCAATGGATTCCAATGGCAATGTCCAATGGTAGTGTCGCCAGCACACTCCGGTGACCGATGTGACCGGCACTTTGTGAGTGTCCTGTTTGCTCGCCGTCACTTTGGAGCACATTCCAGGGGATTGTTCTACATTTAGACCCAAACCTCGCACATGACACACACTACCGCTGGTGTAAACATTACCAGACATCACTTGTCCTTAATCAGCCTTAACTTTGATCTAACCATGGCCTATTAGTCCAAAGAAAATGATTTCTATTTGTTGCTGCCATCAATCGATTAACGATGATATAATTGCATGAACGATAACTACATATATATTTACATTTTAAAAGTATCAAACCATCTGTTATTGTTACATTTGTTACTATTAGTAAACATTGCAGTTACAAGTTTGTTTTGTCAGTATATGAATTTTGCAAAATGACGTACGAATTGTCCAAATTTCTACGTTTTCACCAAAATAAGAATTTCTCTGTAGTAGGGACCTGTAGATTTTAGATTTTCCGTGTTATGCAACATTTAGAAACGTTCTTGCCCGAAGTACTGAAATTTTGATAAAATGTCCTTAAGAAAATTTATGCATTCTAGAAACAGATATAAAAAAATACCAGATTTTAAACAACTTGCATTACTGTATCCAGCATTTCGTAATGTTGCTAATATAGTAAGCGAATTATATGTTCAAATGATGTTTTATTATGTATTCAATATATTCATGTTTTGAACTAATTTTTAGGATTTGACTGGCAAAGTAAAACTTGACTTTAAAAATGAAGAGTGTCTACGAGTACTGACAGAAGTATTGTTGAAGCATGACTTCGATCTAGACGTGAAAATACCTCCAAATAAATTGGTACCAACATTGCCATTACGTTTGAATTATGTGTTGTGGATCGAAGATTTAATAAACCACTCTTCTTTTTGTGAAATGAAGGAAGCTATTGGCATAGATATTGGTATTTATGACGGATAAATTACAATGCTTTGTCATAAAACGTTCTGAATAATTGTATTGGTTTTTATAGGGACTGGAGCAGTTTGCATATATCCTTTATTGTTTGCAAGGATGTATGGAAATCAAATGATCGGCACTGAGATCGATGAAATCAGTTTACAATCAGGTACTCAACAAGTTGAACATAATAATTTACAGCATTTGATAAAAGGTAATAGCTTTAATTACTAGATAACTAACGTCTCTATTGTGCTCTAATATTGATGTTTGCAGTATTAAAAGTAGATGGACGAACGATCTTCAAAGACATTGTAAAGGAAGATGAAACTTATCACTTTACAATGTGTAATCCACCTTTTTTTGAAACAGAGGAATCAGAGAAAGTAGCTAAACGTCTACCACCTAGAAATGCTCCAACTGGAAACCAGACTGAACTCACGATTCAAGGTGGTGAAAGAGCATTTGTCGAACAAATGATAGACGAAAGTATAGAAATGGGAGAAAAAATAAAAATTTATACTGTAATGTTTGGTCGAAGAAGCAACTTGTTGTTTCTATTAAAATTAATCAAAAAAAGAAACATAGAGAACTCTACCTGGACAGAATTTTGTCAGGGTCATACTAAGCGGTAAATTCACTATTTCACCAAGTGGTATTCTATCATACAAATAACGGAACTTTGTTCATTATTGAACTTATTCTATAGGTGGGGATTGGCGTGGACGCATTTATCAAAAGATGTGATTAACTTGACGAGTGCCCCTGTTATTAGAAAGAGTGGAGACTATATTGCAAAGCTGTTAAGAGAGAAACGTCCAACAGAGATACAATTTTCAATGGAAGATAAAATCCGCTCTTTTGATCACTTGATCGATTCCATAGAGGAAGCAATGGAAGAATTACATGTAATACGTAATCGACTTGCATTCTGCTGTATTTGATCTATAAAACTTTAACTTGTATTCTATTCTCTGTGCAGGTTCGTATCGAAGAATTGGTTTTGCCTATCGATGATTTCAATGGCTGGTCGTGTCAGTTAGTTGCAAAAAATGACTCCTGGTCGCATTCACGTCGAAAACGACGATTAGCTAAAAGAAAAATGAACCAAAACACAGATTGCAATAATGAGGAAGAATCAAGCGAAAATGGTGGAAGAATTGCCATTGATCAAACAGAAAATGGTACGAATTGTTCCGACACGAACGAACCTTTCTTAGTGTGTAACGTTTTCATTGAACGGATTGAAAATGAAGAAGAATTTGAAAGCGATAGCATAAGAATATCCATGGTTTTTGAAAAAGGAAGCGGTGGCAGAAATGCTTTAGAAACATTCAAACAGTATTTGATAAACAAACTAGATATTAGAGACTGTTTACAAAAGCAACATACGGTGTTGTCACCGAAGAAGAGAAGGAAAAGGCTGAAGAGAAGCAACAGCAATAAGCGACCTAATAACGTGGATCAAAGCAGTGGTTCGCGTGGACAGAACGTGGAATCATCTTAAGTTATGTCACAGTCATTTGATTTGAAGTTATGTAAGTTCATATATGCATACTGCATAATAAAATTCGCGAGAAACGACGCTAAAGTAATACACACATTCATAAATAAAGTAAAATATACAGCATATGTGACACTAAGGGGAAAGAACTATCAAAGAGAAAAAGAACCAAAGATGAAGGAAGGAAAATGTGCTATTTATTTCTACGACCAGAGATAGCTCTTTGTCTTCGTCAAAACGATATTATTACTTTTGATGCTACTCATCGACTTCCTACCACAGATTGCCATAATTATGTCTACTTATGGTATTTTAAAAAATACAGTCCGTTTATAAACTGTGAAACACCATCGTCGCATAGTGGTAAACGATTGAATTAAAGTTCTGTCCTCTCAAAAGAACTTATTTACAGAATATTCGATGAATCCCAGCAATTTCAGGGTCAACAAAATAATCTGAAGATACAGAAATGTTCAAGAGACCCTTCTGTATCTACCTATACCATACAAGAAGCTTTATTTAAATGTAGAGATATGGAAATTCAAAAGTAGCGCCGTTTGTGACAATTGACCTGCTTGTGGTGAATTTTTGAAACATAGATGAAGGCATCGTACAGCGCCAAACTACGTATTGACACAATGCTCAAACTAATGAACAAATTATCAACTGCAGATAATAATTAGATCTATTAGATGGTGCCACTATGCATTTTCAGGGGTATTTACTCTGTCGGTAAATTTACTTAATAATTTGAGAGTTTTGCCACTGTGTGCGATGGCGCTATTCGGACCTCTGAACAAAATGCGGAAAGTTACGAATTCATAGACTGTGCTTTCCAACTTTAGCGAGCTTAAATTAAAACTAGAGGATTGCACCTTATGGTACAGCTATTTATGTGATCTAATTTAAAGAAGATAAAACAATGCAATTTGTTTTATATTGCATAATAAACGTCAACACTTCTCGAACCTTGCTGAAGAAAAACGTGAATAATACGTTGTCAACTATGTGCGTGTGCGTGTATTACACATGGTTAAAGCGTTCGTTCATGTTCCTTATAAAATGATTTATTTGACGCATCGATTCGACGAAGTTACTTCACAGGTAGTATATGTAAATCAAGTATTTAACTTTATTTATAATCAATAGTTCTTATTAGCTAGTATTTTTTATCATACATTTTGACTAACAATCGCAATATAATGTTCCATGTTATAAGGTATACGAATAGTTTAAACAGAAACTACACGGCATGTCCATTCATCCGTCTTTTGTTATTCTTAAAAATGTAACTGATATATAAAACACAAAATAGTGTCTCCTTCAAAGTTAAAACAGTTTTATACCAACTGAAATTGAATTTGTTCGAAACAAAATTTGAACACGAGACGTTCATCCGTCGCACCCGTTCTCCCAACGGATGCTCATTGACATGATTCAAGAACAGAACATTGTAGATTAACATTCAAGTAACAGTTGATTTTTCTTCTTACAATTATAGTACTAACTGCGGCACCTCTAGAGTAGTTAATAGTAAATTGACGCTACTTTTATAATAACATGACTAATGAGCTGTTTCCAATAACTTTTTATCAACGATCATGAATGTAACAATGCATTCATCTGTCATTGTACCATGGCCCTGCTGCCACCAATAGTTTTTTAGAAATCAAATCTCTTTTATTATTAACTGGAAAGAAAATATTTCTAAAACTTAATACACAATTCCTTTCAGATTCAACTTTTTTTTGCGTTGGAATAAAGTGTAAGAAAATGGAAGAAAATGGAAGAAAACGGAAGAAAACGGAAGAAAATGGAAGAAAATGAAAGAAAGTGGAACAAAGTTCTAAGATGTGATGTAAGCGACGAGACACTAACAGATAATAAACTGCTCTTGTCGAATGCAATATAAATACTCATACTTTTCGCAAGCCTCCCATTGGTTTAAAAGATTTTTATAAGATGCTTTGAATCGGCGAAAATTTGTCAAAGATATGTATCCATGTATTTCCGTTGTAGCCAATAAGTTCATAGCTACGTTCATAACTAGATCGATTGATGGCAACTAGAATGGGAAAATGACAGCGATGTCTAAATGGCACAAAACAGTGATCTCAAATATGTGCTAATAAAATAGACTATCGAAAACGTACAAAAAAAGAAAAAAGAAAACGATCGACTTATATTCTATGATAATAAACGTCTATTAATTTGTTTTATAGAAATCGTTGTACCGATTGATTTTTTTCGGTACCTCGCGTTTCGCTTTGAGTTTAGCAACACTTGTGTAGTACGTTCGAGCTGATACTAATTATTATTTTGTCGATTAGTAGAAGAGTAACGTGGTGGGTAATACCGTTAGCCTTTGTTGTCACGAAGTACGATTAATTGATCCTTTGAGAAATCAAGTCCATTATACCATGCGAATTCATGGTAAATTCGTTGAAATTTGTAAGCCAACTGAATTGTCGCGGTGACAATCATACGAATTGCTCTTTTATCGTTTCGAATTATTTACACAAATGATAATTGGTACTTCAGCTTTTCTATGCAGTCGTAAATTATCAGTCAAAGAAATTCTGCGGCTGGCGTAAAATCGAGAACCGCGAGTGTTCAAATATTAAACGGTTCTCAGAAAACTTTGCTTAACATCGATGCACCATGGAAGGGATCGTGTCTAGCAGCAGCATGTTGCAAACACATGCAGTACAGTGAACAATATTCGGGCCGCTTTATCAAGCAAACAATGCCATTTTATTCCACTTAATTTTGCATCCCGTACACGCGTTGCTCTTAAGAAGACTGGACGCGGGCAGAGAAAAACTAGGACTCTGAGAAAGAACTACTAAGTATCATCGTATGCACGTTAAAACGAGCTCAACTCTCTGCAACTACTGGTTCTAACGTAGTGTTGTTCTCCTCTAACTTTTTCGATTCAACTTGCTGCACTTCGATCTTCTCTATTTTTTTGTTCTCCTTCTCCTCTTTCTTGTTCTCTTTATCTTCTTTTTTGCCCTCCTTCTCGTTCTTCTTATTCTCTTTCTCTTCCTTTTTGTTCTCTTTCTCATTCTTCTTATTTTCATTTTGAATAGCTTTCGTCTCCCCGTCGGGGGTTTGTTCCTTCTGTCTCTTCTCTATCTCCGCTTTAAAGTTCTCGATATCCTGCTGGCTGATTTGAACAAATAGAATGCCGTTGATCACGTTTAGCATGTCGAGTACCGAGCCCATACTGGGCGGCTGCACCTGAATCGGCGGTAAACTAACACCCGATTTTCCTGTATAAATTTCATTCATCTTTTTCTGCAAAACAACCGCCTGCTGTGTCAGATGTCTCAAGCAGTCGCTGCTCTCTTTGGTTTTCTCGTGATCCTCGCCCAACTGTTGTTTGTATATAGCGTAAGTCTCTTTCTCGTTGTTCAGGGCAGCGCGGAAATCACCCATGCACGACTGAGTTCTCGCGACCAGATGATACGACACAGCGACTTTCAGGGAGCGTGAACCATGGTACCGAAGGTTCAAAGCCAACGCGTGCTCCAAAAAGCGAAGTGACAGTTCATATTCACCGACAGCATGGAGTATCAATGAAATATTGCTCTAAACCAATGATCAAAATAACACGATGTAACGAAACAAACCTTCGTAGGTCATTTAGTATTAGAAATTTGGAAAGTTTACTTACATCGAGCAGTGCTACTTCAGGATGATCTTCGCCACAAACTAATAAGGCTAGGTAACGTGCTCTATACAGTAACCTCAGCGAGACAGAAACTTGACCGTTTGCGAAAGAGTACAGTGCAAGATGGATCTTTAAAAAGAAATACATCGAGAGATGTGTTGAATATTGTTATGTTTATATGATCGATATCGTTATTGACACAATCAAAGTAATCGAAACAATCTAAAAAAAGCATCGAATGGATTACTCTCTGTGCCATGAGCATCGAATCTGACAGGGAGATCCAGATTCAAAATCTCGGCTGCAACACTTACGTATTCGGTGATAGTGTACGGATGATCAATTCCATTAACTCTTTCTGACATTAGCACTGCTTTCTGTTGAGTAGCCAGAGCTTCTCCATGGTCACCCATTATGTAGTTCAGTCGAGCAAGCATCCTCAAACACTGTGCAATTTCTGGGTGCATAGCCCCGTACACATTATTTAGGAGATTCAATGCCTCGCTGATCAATTCGTAACCATCTTTCAAATATCCTTGTTGGATCTTGCTTTGACCAGTTGTATAAAAATTGTATGCATCGCTAGCCTGGAAAAAAATCAATTTAATTATCCATGTCATTATTTTCTAATTAAAATCCATTACTTACCCTAGGGTTGATATGCTTCACAACAGGGAATATATTAAGTATATCTTCTTCGAAGAATGTGGCTCTGTTTTTGTTCTCGAAGTTATATTCACGCAATAATATTTGTATACCAGTCTTTATGCAGAAGCCGCGAAGCAACGATATTTTTTGAAGATGAAAATGATCTATCGTGGTGTCCAACGATTCCGGACAAGGCGTTTCCCAGTCGTAGTAGCTCTTCAGATCAGACTTAATTTGCTGCCAGAGAGATTTAGGCGTCAGGGAAGCCCATTCCACCTCGGACTGTTGCGGACCATTATTTCTACCTTTCCTTTTATTGCGCCGCTTTGCAGTCTTACTTTGAAGCTAGAACCGGTAATTATATAAATTTTCATGGAGTAAAGTATTTTTTGTCCGGAACTATGCTTATACTGTGTATGCAGGCAAATTAAACAAATAAATCTGATATAGTGTTTTGCGATTAATATCGACGTACCTCTTCAAGATTTTGCTGTGGATGAATAATTTGTGCAGAGGACAATAAACAGTTTAAGAAGTGGCTAATCGAGGCCGAAAGACTCATTAATTCTGTACCCTGGAAGATAAATGAATAAACGATTTTGTTCAGAGAAATAAAGAAGTAATCGAACACAATTATAATGTACATGTAGCAGTAGAGTTCTCATTATCCGACTTCCGATTATTCTGTCTTGGTTACGAGTATGTCCAAGCATGCCGGATAATCGGAATTCTACTGCATGTACGTATTTTTAAATAGTATACCTGCATGTAAAATGTAAAAATGTGTTTAGCTGAACGTAAAAGTAGTTCCGAAACAGCGATACGGTTAAGATACTGCAACTGTGGTACTGCAGCTAACATGGCAGCTAGTTTACCAAGGTAACGCACATTTATACCTCTGCCGTGTAAAGCTTCCACCAGTGTATTGCCATCCATTGCTGCAGCCGTATGATCCAAACATTCCCGAATCTGTGGCAGGTATACAATTTTTTAAATATATATAATACTACGGTGCAGAGACGTGTAACTGAGATAAGCGAAATTTGAAGGTATAGCTTACAAATGTAGGAATCTGTACAGTCAATAAAAAGTCAGCGGCGTCCTGCACCAGCTGCTTCTGTTTCTTTAAACCGGGACCATTTGAATCCGGGTGTTTTACGCCCGGAGAAAATACGTCCGGATTAAATCTGACGTCGAACTCGGCTTCTCGCAAGCTACCAACTGCTGCTGCTGCTCTGCGTACTATTTCTTTCGTGCTTTCCTCCACTATAAACGAATCATTAACATAGAAATGTAAAATCATTTTCAAATCGAGAGATTTGAAATATATAATGAAATTACTAACATTCTTGCTTCTCTCCTCCAGTAATGGAGACGGTAACACTTTCCAAAATCTTTTTGGCTTCATCTACTTCTATAAGCGATTGGGTCGAATCCTCTTTGTTACTATCCACTGCAATGGCATTCAACTCCTCTTTCTTATCCTCCTGAAAACAAATGGCAAATTTCAACAGTAGATTCACTCGTGTACGATCTCAAAACACATAATACAGTACCTTAGCTGTTGGTTCCTTCTCTTTTTGCACCCTTCTAGCAGATGTGAGTTGTTGAAGATGAACGGCGGCATGTTTGATGAATTGAACGTATCTCGCCTCCACGAAAGAGTCGATCAATTCCTGACGAAGGCAAGCCAGCCTATGCTTATGTTCAATTGGGAAACCCAGTGCTCTAGCTTCTTTGCTCAGCTCCACAAATTCCACTGAAATAAAATATGACAGAGATGACAGTAGAAAATGGTGATGTAAATATATTAGCCTTTGTATAGACCTACATTTCAAAAAATTAACATCAGGAGGGAACGTTCTCAATAAATCCAGTACGTAGTGTCGAGAATCGTTTCCGATAATACCCTTGCATTCTACACTACTGCAGAGTTCGACTTCCTCTCCAGCGTCGTTAACAACTTTGTGGGGAAGAATTTTCAACTGATGACCAGCTTTGTTTAACTGTAAAATATGATGTATAGAATAAGAAAATTAATATACCATGCATAGAGAGAAATTTAGTTGACTGTCTTACCAACTCGAGGTACTTGGGATGAGTGAGAACCGTTTTTCCAAAATCTATAGAACCATAAACTACTGACTGCTCTTGTTCGCGTTCCAAAATTCCTGGGATGATAGATTGTGCGGTGACGCGATACCCTCTGTGCAACGAAATAGAAGCGATTATCACCATGAAAATCAAGAAAATTAGGAAGCTATATAGAAATATTCATGTTAACAAACCTGTAGTCGATCACAACCGTGCCGAGTGTGTAAAGACCGGGCAAATCAACTGTTGCGTACACCCTGACACCTTGTAAGTCATTACGAGGTGCGACGAAAGCGGCAGCATCACCGCCCAGCTCTTTATAATGATCTCTTACGTCGAATCCAAGAGAGAAGAATATATTATTCCATATGAACATCTGCATTTTTGCTTCTTCTCCAGGATTTATAGCCATCACATTACCATCTATCACAGCTACCGCGCCGCGAGTCGCAGCGGCAACGAAATCACTGTGAACCTAAATCACTAGTCAATTACGGATTTCTGAATATGCCTACCATAAAGCATGCTCAAAGAAAATTTTTGCAACTCCATAGAGGGCGTTAAAATTTACACTTTTTTCTGTATCAGGAACGTATCTTTAGATTTAGTGTACTACAGTCGTAAGGATGCATGACATTAAAAATTAGAATATGATATCATAAAGTACAGACTTCAAGCTTTAATTTAAACAAAACCATGATTTTATGATAGCTTTTAACGGAGTAGCAATTGTTCAAAAATTGACTATTTTTCGGGAAAAGATGACCGATGCTTTAATGTTCCTGTCGAGTGTATATATAAATATGAAGATTATCATACTTTGAAAATAGCACGTTCTCTAAGCAGCCTTTCGGGTAAGTTTTTGCGAGGTAACTCTCTCGTCGTTTGCAACTCTTCGTTCCAGTCTCTAGTTTGTCCGGGGATATGTTCTTCGTAGCCCAACTTGGAAGAAAAAGCTAAAGAAGGAAAATATTTTGAAAAATCAAAATATCATGCAATTCAAAGGATCTCGTGAGGCCTTTATCATAGTATCATTAATATAGTATAGTTAAAACGAAACATACTGTCCTCAGCGCGTATTGCATCAATCGTATGTTCAATTTGTGGCGCGCTCCATGCGTACAGCTGATAAGGCGTGGCAACTCTTTCAAACGGATGCCTTTGTGTTCTCCTTCTTTGCATGGAAGCAAAACCCCGTTTAAATGCCGGACTAAGTTGGTTCAGTAGCTCAATTAAGCTGTGACACAGATGACTTGGGGTAGCAGGTTTTGGATTAAACATTTCTTTTGTGGACTGATTAACAAAGAATCCCCTTGCACAGGCAGTCAGATAATACTGCTTGTCTTCTAGCGTTACCACATGTAAATATAACAAATCACCGTGAAGCTTTCTGTGGCCCGGTGGAGGGTTCCACCCGGACGTTGTTAAAACCTGAAAGACATTATTGAAATAGTTATACCAAATATCAGCAATCTATCAAATAGATATTTCTTGGATAATCGTGTATACTTTTAAACATGGAGGACACTTTTGTTCTTTGGCTTGCGGTTGAAGAGGTAACAAAGGCCTGTCTTTACAACCAGGTATAATGTAGTCTGGTGGAGTACAGTCAACCGAGTCTGCCCTGCTTTTCTTTTTCTCAAGGATGTCACCGTTAGTAACGACATTCAGAAACGATAAGCTGCTACATTCGACGCCGTTATAAGCGTCTGCAGGGTCTACGGACTTCAATAAGTCTCGAACATGTCGGACATGTATGCGGGCTTCTCGCATCGTGTACGGCTCCTCCACCACTTTAATTATCGAACCTTCTTTTAACCCTTCGATGTTCTTCAACTCGGCGAAATTATCCAACGTATTGCCGTCCAGTTGAAGAGAGAAACAGGTACGATGGCAGGTATCCTCTCTGTCCATGAGTAACTGATGAATTTCCTAAAGGATTAACAAACTATTTATTTCTATACTGATGTATAGCGTATCAAAAGAAGTCACTTAAAAAACTATTACCTGAACCAGCTCCATGCTAGAGACTTGAATGTCGAATGGTTCTGCACCTGGGCTAACAATTTTAACAGTAAATCCCATATCTTGAATGAAAACAACTTCTTGTTCGTTCCCAGCATCTTTCTCTTTGTCACCATCCGCTACTTTCTCACTTTTATCATTCTTCTTGTCTTTTTCACTTTCGTTCTCTTTCTCTTTTTCTTTCTCATTTCCTTCTTCTTTTGTAGCTTCGACTTCACCTTTCTCCACCACAGTTTTTGTAGTCATGCTTGTGCTTCCAGGCTCTTCTATGTTCTGCTTCAAATCTACAAACAATTTGTGAATCAACACTTTAGTTCTTGAATTGCCTTTAGCAGGATACAAAATCATTATACTAACATGTATTGCAATATCAATGGAAAAAAAGTATATTAATAATGCCTTTTAAATTAGATCATTTTAATAACATTAAATGAATCAAAAAATTTGATTTTGAGAATGTTTCGTAAAAATGTGTTTCATTTCAATTTTTGTCTCTTGCTATATGTATAACATTTACCGAAATGAATCTCGACAAAGTAGATGAATATTTTGCGATAGATGAGGTCTAATCATCTTTCCTAGGACTCGTCTACCGTGACAGGGGATATAAATAAGTGATGTTACGAGATATGCTACTGGAAACGAGGGTGCATTTTCGAATAGATACGGTGGTGGGCATTCGTGGGGCTACCACTTGCATTCACCAATGCACTTATAAATAAACGGCAATGTAAATAGTCCGTACTCAAATGCCGTACTATTTTTATCGATACCATGTTTGCAATATACATCCATTTCAGGTGTACGCAGGATCTTGTGGGCAACATTATTAATTACGATCGAGCGGACGGTCCATTATCATTACTCATTCGTGATTTTCCGTCAATACGATCGAAAGTATTTCCAAAATTGCTGTCGGTTTACTTAATAACGTTTTGATTTCTCTATGTCCTGCATTTTTTATGTTGTAATATATCCATTAGCATACAACTAATTTCAGTTAACGACAACAACGTTTGTTCCTTTTTACGAAGTACCTCATATAGTATTCGTAAATATTAGAATCAAGAAATGATATTTTGGGGCCACCTGGTGGCGAACATGAACAAAGTTAGATGGATAAAATACATTACATATACAAATTAAAGCAATGCGAAATATTTCGAAGGATACTTCATTTATTATCACTTTTCATTCAATTAGATTTTCGTACATTTTGGTACAATATAATCAATTGTTTGTTATTCGGTATTTCGCTTGTTCGAATGTTTATACGATATCTTAACTGGCTACCTACTTTTCTATAATATTGTTAAAAATATATATATATGTAAATTACATAAAATAAAAATTTATATATTATGTCAAATCGATATAGACATTGTATCGATAGGATAATAATTATTTACCAGGGAATAATGAATAGAGATATGTACATGGATTCTGGTTTAAACTGAAATATGAAAGGTTGTTCCTTTATATTTAAACCTTGACACTGATATAAGTATACCTTATCGAGTTCAATTCTATCGTTATGCAAAGAAAAAATTTTTTATCATAGGAAATGAATCTTCGGTTGTGTCGGAATTATGCATATTCATGTTCGATGCTCCGTATACTTCTATCTTCTGAACGTGTTCCTTTATCGCATCGTTATCGCCTAACCGTTTCACTATTTCATTTCGGATCTGTTCTTCTTTTTCAATGTTTTTCTTATCGAGGGACGAGAGATAAGAAAAGAGCCGTGAAAGGAATACGCCGATAAGATCGCTTTGTAAAAAAAACAAATAAGAATATTTTTGGTCCGTATATATAAGTTAATACTAACATGAATCGAATTACAAATTAGCAGATGTTAACAAGTTCAACCAAATATCATATTTTCATCGTGGTGGTACACGGATAGTTTCCATAGTCACAGCGAACAGACGTGCTATTCCGTGCGCTTCGTACATTCCAACGGCGGTCTCACCACCGCCCAATGCCGCATCCCTGAAGTCCTAACCGCTAGTTAGCTCTATTAGCGCACCGGCTGCGTTGGCATGGTAATGGAAAGTAATTCCAGATAACTCTGAGATTTCTAATAATGCTTGTGCTCTTACTGTGGGGGTTGGAGATAGGTCCTGTGTTATTGCACCTACATGTATCATTGTAGGCACTTCTCCTATCACAGGCAATACCCGTATTGTAGAGGACTTGGCCTACGTCAGAAGATAGCAACTTATTGCTGTTCAGCAGGTTACGAATATTGTAGTGAATACGTGCATCTTTGCTTAGTTCTATGCTATACAACAAATTATGCTCCTCCAGAGTTTAGGATCGACATACCAGCACATGACTCAGGACCTCTGCCCTTGACGAGCAGATACTAGCAAATTCATCATTCATTTGGAACTTAGTTATCAGTCCCTACTGTTCGCTATATATATTATGTCTCCAGAATGTCAATAGGTATGGTTGCTTTAAGCTCAGGAATAGACACTAGTCCAATACATAAACGTATTTTTACCCTGTGCAGCAAACCTGACTGTGAGAGGCTAACTTTCCACCGTTGACTAGGCACAGTGACTTTGGGCGAGAAGATTTTCTGAATGCTCCTAGCTCTTCTCAGCTATCAACATCAAGCTCAGGCATAGTATATCCATCACCTTGCACTTTTAGTCAGCAATATATGCGCTAGATCCTCAACTAACCATGTAGAGAAGTTGGAAGTGTAGTTTATGTCTCAGTTGTTGACAGAAACTAACTCCATGAAGTACAGCATCCAGCTTGTCTTGATCAGGATCATTGAACACCGACAGTAGCATTAATATTACGTTGAGTACAGTTGTTTTAATTATTTTGGTCAATCACATTCGTGGGACAATAAACAAATCACAATGAATCCGTAATGTACTAAGTACTTGACGTACTTTATTTTAATTTGTATATTCACTTTTACATCTCGGTTTTATTCGGTGGGCAACATAACCTACTGACACGACGTCACGATGATGAAATGTTGCAAAGAACATATTCAACATAACTAACAATAGAAAAGTATGGTCCTATCAATTCTTCTTTATTTGAAAGCAATTGTTTAGGTATTGTCATGCTTGGGTTGTAGAAAAGTATAGTTCTTTTACCAGTTAAATAAGGTTACGTACAGTAAGAGTAGCGCAATCTCGCAGATAACGCGCGAAATAATACAATACATTTGAATATATGTCAGGAAAGTTTGAAGTTTGAATCGAAAAACAAATATCAAATTCGATACCGGTGATTGAGTTTCTCTCGGTTCACAAATGTGACTCTGAAATGAAAGGTGAACTGCTTCGAATATTATTCATAATATCATACATACGACTACATGCAAGATAGTAGATACATAAAGAAATAATTAAATCTGTAATCATACTGAACCTGTTAGATTTATCTGAGCAACACCAAACTAAAAAATGCAAATCTGTCGAGGGAGACCATCCTCTAAAAAAAGTCTTCAATATAAGAATGTATATTTAGGAATGTATGTAATAGAACATAAATTTAGGAATAATGTAATTTAATATATAAATAAATAAATAAACACGCACGCACACATACATACATATCCACACATATATGCATGCATGCATACATACATACATACATACGTATGCGTATATATGGAAAATCGTAACTGTGTTTCAGAATCACGTAATATTGTAGTATCAAAATTGAAAGCGCAAGGAAGCACACGCGACACACATCCATTATTAATAAAATTTGAATAAAGAGAATCGATAGTCTATTTCACTGTTCCGAAATTCACGCACGTGGAGTCATTAGCGTACGCGTGCACGTGCTTTCCTCAGCTCGTTGCTCTATAAATAAAAGAAAAGGGTCTCGTGTCGATTGACACTGACTAATAATGCTAATGTTTTTTGGAATCACTAATTCCTTTTCAAATGATCGTGTTATCTTCTGGCCGATCGTTAAACACCAGAAAACGAACCAAACGTCCGGCTTTTGGTTAGAAACCGATATTCATATTGTAGATATCACAGCAGATTTAAAGTACCAGCAACTGTTACACGGAAAATAATTTTCCTACATCTTATGGAATTCAGTTTACATTTCAATCGTGATTCTTCAAATTCGAACATGTTATGCCGTTCATTCGGGGTACAAGGATAATATAATTGAACACACATTTTACGCATCGCGTCAAAATGAATGGTTACCGATGATAATAATAAGAATAATCTATCGAACCACGAAAACAAAAACGAAGATTCGTAAACAAACCATAAAGAAAAGAAGAAAGCACGCTGCACTCGGAATTTATATAGAAAGTGATAACAATGAAACGAACATTGATATCGCCGCGTTTCAAAATTGGAAGGTAAACGTATCAAGAGAAATTAGCATAGAAGAGAGCAGGTACACGGTTTGATTCCTCTCCCGAATCAGGCGCTCTAAAGGAACAGTATGTAAGTAGAATCTGTAAGTTGTGTCGATCTCGTGATCGTGATAACGATTGAACGCGTCACGCGGAGCAAAGCGATGGTTAGAATATTGTAAGGAAAGATCGGGCATTGATTCGATGCGTCTTTAGACTTTAGAAGATAAAATACGTCAAACGATGGACTCGTGCATTCTTGTGTAACTACTTGCAAAACGTGCGGCAACAATATTGCGAAACCGGTCAGTCGTTAATACTGGGTAGGTAATTGCGTGAGACTGTGAAAATTCGTCTGCTAGCACAGGCTCGCGTCTTCTGCTAGGTTCCCACCTCTGAAACTCGTGGTTCGCATATGACCCCACGATACATACTAGAGATTCGCGCAATTCGCGTGTTACATAACACACCAAGGGCCCGGCTTTTTGGCTGAGGCGGCATTGTTAAGGCACACGTTAAAGTGAACGGAACACGTTAACCTGACGACACCCGAATCATTACATAATATTAACAAAAGGCGGCATTTAACCTCGAAAAAGGAATCAAACCGAAGGGTGTAGGATTGAGAAATTACCGTATACTAACCAGTAGCTGTTTGATCCTCGTCACCGTTCAGCAGTGAGATTTTCGTGCTCCCGTTTTCCGCGGAGGCCTCGATTTGTGCGCCCAGTGTCATCTTTCTCTGACGATTCTTTCCGAATTTTCACGCGACTATCAACTCACCCGGCACTGGCACGTTCCGTTCCGATCCTCTCAGTAACACGCACACACACTTTTCGGAAAGTCGCCCCGAACCGAAACGACGTTCGTCTCTTTTCGCGAGGCAGCACACCACAGCACACTAACTCCGGAACACACTACCGAGCCGCTTTTCTCTACTGCACGTGCATTTCGAACGAAGTACAAAGTCTAGTATGCATGATTGGTCTCTCGACTATGCTGCTTATCAAATCGACTTCATTGATTGGACTTCTCTGTCACGTGATCCACCCCTAATTTCCTTAACCTCCTCTCTTATTCGTTGTTGCCGGTGTAACCGCAACGCATGCTCTACATTCTGAACTTGAATCTTATCGAACTGTTCCGTCAATTGGCAGCAATTGTTCAAAATGGTGGTACACACGGAACCAGAACGGAACGTTATTAAAGTCACTAGACAACGAATTCCTAACCTTATGTGCTATTCATTTAAATAGGTAACTGTTCGGGATGCGTAATTTGATATATGTAGCGCAGTAATTTTCAAATATTTATAAGAAAGATAATAATAATCTGGAAGAATTAAAGAGATGTTTTCGTTCGCTTAAACTAGACATTTTTCAGTTTCAGAGTCAGGTTAGAGCGTCTAAGAATGTCGGCAGAAGAACAATCAGACTTACGCTTAGGACCCGATCCTAACATCACTTATCCGATTCAAGTACAATATTGCGGAAACTGTTCCCTTCCCATCGAGGTAAAATTTTCTTAGTCTAAAACTATAGATAGTTGTAACTTATATTGCATGACACGCTAAAAATATAAAAATATTTTTCAAAATCAATCTCTCTACCTTTGTGCTACAGTACTGTGAATATTATCCAGAATATGAAAAGTGTAAGCAATGGCTGGAAAGAAACTTACCGACAGAATTTGAGAAAGTAAAGCTAGGTAATTATAACAATTGTTCGAGTAAATGATCTTCGATAACCTCTCTTTGTTATCTAATAATTAATTGCACTATGAAGTTGAAGACAATACTACTGAAGCGGGTGGAGGCGAAGATGAAAAGAAAAGACAGAAACGCGGAGGCAAAGGCATGCTCAAGACTAAGAAGAAAGAAGACGTTCCTAAATTAGTAACTGTATCAAGAGCACCTAGAGGAAAGAAGAAATCTGTCACCGTTGTGACTGGACTTAGTACTTTCGGTAATATTTAGAAATATTTCTAATGAAATTTCTTCTACTACTGTACCCTAATTTTTCCATTTATTTGCAGACATCGATTTAAAGGTGGCTGCAAAGTTTTTTGGTAGTAAATTTGCATGTGGATCCAGTGTAACAGGAGATGACGAGATAGTTATACAGGGAGACGTGAAAGATGATCTGTTCGAAGTGATTCCAGAAAAGTGGCCACAAGTAATAAACTTGACTATTACTATCTACATGTACAACTGTAACTGTAAAAACTGTACACTTGACAATATTTAATTTATTTTTAGATCGATGAAGATTCTATTGATGACCTTGGCGATCAGAAAAGATAATGGGTCAATAAAATCACTTACATGCACAATTGTATTTAATATCGTACTATTTCCATGTTTATTATGAATAAAATGTACATAACATATAAAATATTTTTAAAAAACTTATACAGATAAAATAGTTAAAATGTGTTATCCATCTTTCTCAACTTGTTCTCCTTCACCTAGATAATTTGCTACTACTTGAAGTAAAGCTTCAACTTCATCGTCGGACAAACGATCTTCACTGTCTTCCACAATCTACAAAATTGCTTATGTATAGACAACTATTATGTACACTGTATTAATAGTAATTTAAAGAAATCTGTGTACAACCTACCAATTGTATTTCAAGGGGTGTTTTGGGACACACGTTTAAAAGAGTTAACTTTTCACATTTAGTCAATTTGAAAGATTCCACAGCTTTAAGAAAATCTTGAATCTTTTTCGGAGACTGTCTCTTACAAGAGGTTTCTTCCAAATATCTTATGGTTTGATAAGTTATAGTTGCCAATTGATTTTGTTTCATCTTCTGTTTCTTATTTGCTTTTATATTTTGCAACATATCTAGAACTTCATAGTTACTTAAATATGCTGAACATTCCTTGAGTCTGTAACGAGATACTTTTAAATTCTTATAATGGAAATTTGAACAAATATGCAATTTACAGAATACGTAGAGGCAAAAGCCCTACGTTTCTACTTACACTTCCATGATGAATATATAAATTCACACCACAATTCCTTATAGCTTCAACAGAGAATACATTACAACGTTCGAGGTTATGTATTTATTTAACTTCAGTTAAATGTCATACTTATTTTACTTCAGTGTAGAATATGTATACATGTACATATATGTACAAAAATTTATTAGTACATTTTTAGTTATGATGTTGTATGACAAAATTTACAGTAAGAAATATATTTATCGTCACGTGGCCCACAATAAACACAACACTTTATATGGTGCGCTATCGGTAAAATAAATCGCATACGGAGCGCAGAATTTAAATTTCGCGCCTAAATAATGACGAAAATAAAAAAAAAAGTATTAATGAATAACTTAATTGTTATGAAACGTAATCTAGTGATCTTAATAAATTTTTCGTTGATTAGGTGGTTTTAGGTAATTCAAATGAAACATATTACTATATCGTTTGCGTTATTGAATTAAATTTTCAAATAATCACTAGTTTTAGTAATGGACAAGGTGGTGTTCTTATTAATGAAAATAAAATTTTAATAATCCACAGTTATTTAATATATAAATGGAAGTTTAATATATAAACAATAGGATTATTTAGAACAATTTGTATAAAACTGATCTTACATGTAAGACTAATTTTTTTCGTAATCATGACTCCAAACAGGTCTTCTTTTTTCAATAAAACTTCTGATTCCTTCTTGGGCATCCTTCATTTTTAAATTATTGACCATTTTTTCAGTTCCCAAGAAATATGCAGTTGACACATCAAGATCCATTTGTTCATATAAAAACGTTTTTCCAATGTGTATGATTGAGCGGCTTTTTGTTTTTATAGCCGCAGTGATCTTATTAATTTCTTCTTCTATGTATAGATTATTATACACGGTAACATTAACTTGTATAATACTTTGGTAGTTAAGCTTTGTATTGACTCACCAAGTTTGTCATTTGGCACTACCCTGCTCACGAGACCAGCTTCATATGCTTCTCTTCCAGTGATGGGAATGCCTGTAAAAAGCATATACATAGCTGTCTTTCTGGGTACATTTCGAACCAATGGAATACCCGGCGTAGAACAAAATATCCCAATATTAGCGCTAAAAAATAATTACACACAAATCAGAGTTTAAAAAATCAGAACACATCTATTATAAAATAGCTTGTTGTTAAAGAAATATTTAACTTAATGCTATATAGACAGACCCTGGTGTAGAAAATGAACTTCTTTCAGTACAAACAGCAACATCGCATGCAGCTACCAATTGGCAACCAGCTGCAGCAGCTAAACCATCAACAGCAGCTATTATGGGTACTGGACTCTGAGCAATTGAATTCATCAATTCTGAACACCTTTCAAAGATTTCCTTGTGGAGCTTCCCATTATTAGCAGTCTAAACGACGCAAGCCAATCATTTCTCTGTGATAAACGTAAAAGACTTACTACATTAACAAACCCCTATGGTGAGTCTGGTTCTTCGTTTATTAACTAACCAATTCTTTCAAGTTATGTCCACCTGAAAATACACCTGGAGCAGTCCTAATAACAATGGACCTGAGATTTTTATCATTCTCATTATTTTTAATATTTTCATAGAGCGACTTTATCATACCCATTGACAAAGAATTACGTGTTGCATGGTCATTTAATGTTAATGTTCGAACCTGATCATAAAAATTAAAATAAATTAACGTTACATATTATATTACATAGAAACGTTAGTAAGAAAAATGTATAGAATACTATCAATTTCATTGTTTATAACTTACACCATCGTGTTCTGTTGCTATTACGTGTTTTCCTTCGGCGGACAGCAACCTATTAGTAGAAAAGGTCCTTGCAATACATCGTTTAACCTGATAATAAACGATGTTTTTATGTTAATGATGAAAATTTAGTTGTTTTTAAAATTATTGTATTATTAATGGCGATCAAGTTAGTTTAATGTACGTAAAAATAGAGAATATGTACGTATAAAAACATTGAAAGTTATAGGTTACATAACCTTTTCTTTCACAACATATTTACGTAATAAAACAGACAATAGGATACCTGAGAGTAAGCAAATCCGTTCATTAAGAATTTCATTGTATGGAATGTACAATTTTTTCTTGTATAAACCACGATAACTAAATGTTCACACTTTTCGAATTGACTTCGAGGTGACTATCACAAATAAGTATTTATCAAATGAGTATAATACATATTTGTAAGTTTCACATACTCCTTTGCTGCAATTTTTGATTCGAGAACTTCATTACAAATTACTGAACTTAATAATACATTCATCAAAAGTGTTATCTAAAGTTCGGGACTTGGCCCTTATCAGCCCTTATTGTACCTTTTTAAATTTCGTGAATTTGTGCGCATTATGTAGTCGAAATCGATAATCGATTATCGTATACAGCCGTCTCTTAATTCAAGAGCTTTTTCTCCTCCCAATTCCAAAATATTAATTTCTATTTCGTAACGGTAAATTCGTGTTGAAATTGAAGATCACATTTTGTTAAATTAGGAGAAAGTGAAATGAATTTCGATTCAAATTCAGAAGAAAACTAAATTTTGATCGGAGGAGAAAGTTGAGTAAATTTAGATTAATATTGAAAATTGTTCATGTTTTGAATTGTTCATGCTCCTTCATGTTTTTCAACAACCACCCTATTCACCCGATCTATCACCAATAGCTCTTCATTTTTTTGAACACCTATACAATATGTAGTTTACGCTATCCACTCATTCTCTCGCGCTAACATTCAGAGCAATGCAATAATTAGCTGGACCTTATCCTGCTCAGCTTGTCGAAATATTGCCTACAAACACATACATTCGAAACATATCTCCATGTGCGTTGAGCATCACTTACAAATTCGCTGGCAAATGTGGTCGATAATTCTACAAGGTGAAAAGTATAAGTTGAATATCGCGCGTCGTGTTTCAAATGGACCGCTAGGCGCGAAAAGAGAGAGGCCGCAAGCGCGGTAAAGTGAGGCAAGCTATATTGATTGTCGGTGTGACTTGTTTCGTATGTAGTTGTACTAATGTGTTGTCTTGCTCACAAAAAGATAAATCAAAATACAGAATTATTCAGGAGAATCTATTGCATCGTTATCATATAAAAAATATAAGTAATAACATTGCAAAACATAATTAATTTAGTTTATGATGTTTAGTTTTATGATGTTTTCATCTGTTTATTTCGAATGATATTGATACTGCAGACATTCTTGAACAGTTATGTGCTTTTGGTTAACTTTTTAATGTTCTAATTATGCCATAATTAATGTTTTTTGACGATTTTACATTGTACATATAAAAGAGATTTAGTTCAGTGTTTCACTGCTATGTGGTGATAGCATTTCGATGGCGACTTTACGAGGTAATTCGTGAACCAATAGGTAGTTCAAATTTAACATTCCTACCTGAAAATATTTATAATTATAGAGCCTAACAGACCTATTTTAGAACCTCCTAATTATGACTAATTATATTTTTTTAAAAAATGAAGAATGCAAGAAGACTGGAGCACTGTCGCCACGTAGCGGTAAAGTTGCCTAAACTATATTATCTGAATAATTCATGCCAATCTTTACATGATGTCTTATGGGCCACGCGGCAAGAATCAATTGTAACAGTAATAAATATTGAGTATCTCTCCATTTATTGCATGCTACGGATACAGAAGGTTTTTATAAATATTCCTGTATCATTGAAATACTTTTTTTCGCTTTAAATTTGTGGTATTTAATAATTTTCTTAGATCTCGCACTCTCCTTAACAAGTGCTTTAGTTCGCGAGTTTCATCGCTAGATGGTGAATGCGCTCAATTGCTCGCGGAAAGCCTATTTTTTAAGAAACTATAATTACTTGTAATTATGAAATTCTGAAATATAGGTTCAGTGAATTATATCATTCCAAACATTTTCAGACCAAGAATTTTAAGACTTTTAAGCCTTGAGCGGTCGATTTACTCATGTTTTTCGAATTTCGAATTTCTAGGTTTTTAACTTCGAAAATGGCGATGATCTATTACAAGAGATAAATACAGAATGGTTTTCCTCAGAGATTCTATAACTATTGAAGACTTAAATTAAATTTAGAAGATCACACTCCATCATAATCTTATTCAAATACGTAGACAAATTCATGCTAATGGTAAAAAGTTAAGAAATCTCGTTCGATACTTAAGAAAAATGATTACTTCAAATCGATTTTAAGTTCATAAGCAAATTCGAAATCATATTGGAAAGTATAAATCTTGTGCGAGAACTTGAACCTGGACCTTAAGGGATTAATTGAAATCGCTTTTAAAACTACTTCGCGGCGATCTATTTTAATTTCTAAGGACTTAAATAAAAGCTGGCTATATGTGACTCTACCACAGTTATCTAACATCCTCACATGCAATACCATTTCTTATTATTAACAAACGCTCCAATAATTCTTTTAACAATTATATTTATTTTTTAATCAAATACTTTCTACCATTATTAACATTTAAGAAACAGCTTATACATTATAATTATTTAAACTTCCTATAAGCATCTTACATCAAGGCACGAGTTTTAGGAAAAACAATTTAATATCTGCAAGAAAGCCAACACCGAAGAACACGAATAGCGTAATTGACATTGCAAATGGTTCAACAATTTGACGTAAATAAAATCAAAGTATTTGCCTGGTCGCATGTCTCAGGTTTCGATGATTCTGATCGAACCATCGTGGTCTAATATGTAGTCGGAGTACCTGTCATCGGGGTTACCATGACGATCATTGTTTCCCCTGACAACTAACATGGCGGAGTTCGAGGGTAAGTTAGCGTACAGAAAATTCCCTCGGCTAGTATTTACGCGGCCGCGGTCGTTTTGTTTGCCATAAATAACGCATCGAGAGATAGGAATCGCGGCAAGACCGTTTTCTCGCACTGCACTTCCGTCCGGTTCCAGTTTCGCGGCCCGGACCGACTTCTAAAAATATAATACCCGACAACCACGCGGACAAGAGTGTATTCGGCCGCTCGAGTGGAACGGAGAACCAGCTAGCGATGGGTCCGAGCTAATCTATCCGGTCCATTGTTCAATGCCCCTTGAAATCGGGACCGAACAGGTGACAGAAGGTAAGGGTTAAAACTTTCATCGTGCCGGGATATATCGATGAAGCCTTTAAAATCGGTGAATCGATTATCGACGTGACAGCTCGCCGGAAATGCGAGTCGAATGATTGCGTGCTTGTTTCAACGAAGAACAACTTAATATTTCCATGGTTTTGGTGATGGAACAGGGGTTCGTCGATACGGGGTGGTTGTATCGATGCGTTCGTGTGGCGTGGTTGCCGTTCCATACTTATGGGACCATGGTGACTCGTACAATTCTTAGGATATAATTTAAATAAATAAATAAATTTGATTAGGGCTCGCTAGAAAAGACTTATAAATAAATTGAACATTTGAAAAAATGAATTGACTGATCTTACAACTGTGACTAACATTTTGATTTTATCGTTCTCTGAGGAATTTTATAAGAGAAGTAAATTTAATATTATTGTCTGAAATCAGACTTAATAGAATCTCGGAAGTTCCACTTGACAGTAACGTAAAAATACATTGCGTGTTCGGTTTATTCTATGCCTCGTCCGTGGTTTTCATTATGATCGTTTGATTTTAAATAATTAATTGAATTGAATCGAGCATACTTAATTTGTATACTGAATCAAATATCGAACTGTTTAGCACTGCAACTTTAGCAATGTAATACCTATTCTGTCTAGAATTGTTCTAATAATTCAAATCTTACACAATTCTCTTTCATCTTATATTTCTTTGCAATAGATATTAAACAGAATTGATTGTTGAATCATATTCGATAATTTCTGTTCGCTAGTTTTATAACCAGTTGTTGGTTGATATGGCATATTAATAATCAATTATATTTTATTTGCGTATTTTATTTGCGGAAGTGGGAACGGTCGAGCCATTAAATATCTTATTTCTCGTAGAATGTAAGCACGTCTGCTTTCAATTATCGATCAAATCCTTTTATATTCAATCGTGATCCGCTTTGCGTGGCTGACCGGTGACCGCAGCATGTAGCGGAAGCGGAACTCGTAAAAGAAACAGTGACACGAGCTTGAATGAAATCGATATTTCGCTGCAACTGAACGGTTTCTTGCACATTCTTGAATTTGCTGCGAAGCCTCGACAATCCCAAACAGATCAGTTAGTAAGGAACTTAAACATTGCCTACAGTTAGTTAATAATCTTCAGAAGTTTATAATTCGCAATTATAGACCTTTCAATCAATTTCTCAAGGGATTACCTTTCGTTAATTCGGTCTAATAATTCCTCAGGGATTATAATTCGCAAGATTTTAAAGATCCCTTTAAATACAGCAGAGCCATCAAGCCATGATCAGTTAAAAAATCAACAGACTCTTTTTTTAAAATGATTATCTTACTTAAAATACGTACAATTTGCAATAGAGTCTTTAATTTCATAATTTATATAAAATTCAGTGAAAGCGTGAGAAAATATTGTTAGGAAAAATTGAAGGTAGCTAGACGTAGCTATTGGAAAAATTGTTATTTTTCCTGACTAAACAACGTCGAGCGTATTAGTCATTCATTTTCAGTAATTCCATGCATACTAATCAAGCATTCAACGCGCACTCGGCGCCATTGCTACGCGCTGGAAGGAGCTAAGGTACGTCTCCGATGCTCTCGCGGTGACACCTAAAATAAGTCTCTTTTATAAGAGGAGAAAGAGGCTGCGTAGACGTTGCGTACAAGAGCGGCGTCGTGATTATGGTGGAGCTCAGTCGGTGTCTTTCCATGCTGTCCGTTCGATGTTGTGCTGCGTTTCGAGGAGAACCGTCTCTGGGGCGGACCAAGGGTCGCTCTACGATCACTATCTAACGAAAGTGCAACCTGTCGAATCGGAAAAGGTAGCAGAGGTCGAGAAAGATCTTGAACCAGGTGAGATTACTACCATCGCCGAAGAATCGAGAACTCGTTCGAAATTTCTTCCTTTTTCTTCAATAATTTTCTACCTCGGTTTAACCGTTTCTCCCGTAATAACAATTAATATTTTATTAACGCCGAGTCTGTTTTCTTGCAATTAACAGCTTTATTTCCCAATCAGAATATCTCCGAGTGAAATGAATCTCTGCGGGGGTCGTCCCAATTCAGAAATGTATTTTCAGTTCAATTGAATGTTCGGAAGTTTTTAAGATCTACACATTTTGCTATTGACGGTTTGTCGATCGTTAAGCGATTTATGGATCTACTGTGACAGTTGCTCAGTTCCATGCCGACTTCTTCATTTGGTAATGCAAACGAATGCCGGAGTTGTTATTTTCTATCTCGCAGGCCTTCGTTGCACACTTATTTGCCTCGCACTTTCATGTCAATTGCGTTACCAGGTATACAGACTTCTCGACCTTAGGTCTTACAAAACATTAATAGCTCGCCGATGGAAAAACACGTTTTACATCGACACACTGTTGCCATTGCATTTTGATGAGGAAAAAAGACCGCTGCGAATATTCGTTGTAGAGAACTTAATGTCTTTTTTATTTGATCATTATTTTTTATACGACTACTGGAGACGCAAAGCTGTGCTACTTAATCGTTATAAGATTATAATAAAAGCAGAGTAGGAAGGAAGGAGAACCGTGACAGTTGATTAAAAACAGTTTAGCAAAACATGGCGCATTGATCAATAGGACTCTCTTTCATAAAGATCCTCAATCGCAGTTCTCCCACTAAAATCTCACCGATCTCCGGAAACAAGAACGTATTTCCATCCACCACTCGACTTTCTCTCTAAAACAGAATGAAAGAAAACCATGACAGTTAAAGTTACCTCCCCTCGATCGCTATTGTTCATCGACATGAATCTCCGGTGCCAACAAAACGTATTTCCATTCATTGGAGAACTCTCTCTCTCTCTCTCTCTCTCTCTCTCTGCCTCTCTCATAAAAAAGACAAAATATGCTGATCATTGCGACAGCGTACAGTGCAGATATTTCAATGATCTAGAGGGACTTTTTTTCGCTTCTTCATTATGTATTCTGTAACTTTGACTAAAATATTATTATCCTTATGTTTACAAACAAGAAAAAACTGTCGGATAAGTTACAACGATAGGTATAAGGTTATATAAAAGACTGTAGAACTGTCGATTCGCAAATAGCTGAAAACTTTGTTTCAATTTCCTAGTAACTAAGACATCATCTTAGATGTTGAGTAAAGAGCGAAGTCCATATTCGTCTGTATAATGAAGTGTTAGTCTTTGAAATATTGATATATATATATATAATAATAATAATTAAAAGATATTAAATTTTTAAATAAGAAATAGTGAAAAAACACTTTGAAGAGTGGAACAATTAGCAAAATAAATACAATAACAATTAACGAAATAGTGTCAGGAAGTCTTCTTCAGACATATTTATCTCATCTGAATGCAATATAATATCAAGAATAATAATACCTATTTCGAGGTTCTGCTATCTATCTATTCTTATTGCTATCAAGTTAAGGGTAACTCGGACATTTTCGAAAATCATTCAATTTCGGAATGAAATGCTTGTTAGTTGGTCGAAAAATCGCACTGCGCGGCGGCGCGGCTGGATTACGAATCAAGCCGTGAAGGTGACACTTCGAAAAGGCGTTACACGGTGCCGTGGGCATACCATCCGCGGAAAACCGAGGACGGAAGGAATCGGCGGCGGCGGCGGCACGGGATCTCTTCCACTCGTGCAACAGTTACAATACTCGAACGGTAACTCATAACACCAAACATGGAAGGTTGCTCCTCCGTAGGCGAGCCGCGCTCGCGGGGGCGACACCTCGTCTTCGTCCACCTCAACGTTTAGCAGGAGAGCAACGCAGGTGTCCGCGATCCGCGAGCACGTAACAAGCGCCCGATTAATTATCGCCTCGTCGATAAACCCGCTGCCGCGACACGATCGATCCCGTTTCATACACTGATCTCATTGATCGTTGATCCCGGCGCGACTCCATTGTCCGCTCCGCCGATTCTCGCCCTCGGATTTCGCCGCGACCATTCTCCTTCTTTTGATTCTACCTCGGAAGTTCTATCTCGCCGCGCGGCTAGCCAGCTGTGATATTTTCCGGGAGTTCGCCGAGATTTTCGGCGAATTAGATGCGAAGCGGCCCGAGCGATGCGAATCCCGCTGAAAATGGAAACCCGATCGATTAATCGCAGCTGTATTTAGCTCGGAGTATAGCCTCCAAGAAGGTGTTCACAGTTTTCGAATAGAAAACCAGTTCGTTTCCTATTCGTTCAATTCCTCTACGAATCGACCCGATCCTTCCTACCGGTACCAAGTGCAGTGTCTAGTAAGTTAACTTCCAATTCTGCCGCGCGAGTGTGTTAACCTATGCGGAGTCTCTCGACGTGTTAAACGGCCCTCGAATGCATCGCGAACCTCGCGCAGGCTGAGTCAGATCGAAACAATCGATCGTAGCTGCCGATGAGCTTTATCCTAGGATGCGTCGCAGCGCTGTGTCCGCGAGGGGATCCGGGATCGAAGAACACATTGATATCGATTCACTGATCATCCGTCCAGTAGAAGAGCGTTTGCCAATATTGTTCTGACTCATTCTGCTCGATCCACGAACGCGTCTCCTTAAGCAGGCCCATCGACGGTGACGGCAGACTAATTCTCGGTAAATGGACACAGATGTGCCGTCCGCCCTTCTGCCGTGCGCGATCTGCGCACGGACTTTTATGCCGCAGTCGTTGGAAAAGCACACGAGGATATGCGAGCAGACTGCCAGCAAGAGACGGAAGCCCTTCGACTCGGCGAAACAGAGGATACAGGGCACCGAGCTGGCGGAGTTCCTGCCCAAGCAGGAAAAAAGGCGGCAAACGCAGGACGACAGGGACAGGTCCACCTGGAAGCAGACGCACGATGACTTCTTGCGACAGATACGGGCTGCTCGGAACGAAATCGTAAGATTTTAATCCATTTTTCGAGGATTCTGCGTTCGAAGCCTCAAAGAAATAAATGCTGCGGTCAGGGTATCCTACCAGTCACTCACAATCGGAAAACGAGGAGTTCCTTGGGTCATTTGAAGTAACTTTTTCCTTTGCGAAAATGCTACGCGCGGCTTTGTTTACGAGTTATTAAGGAAAAACTGTGACCAATGAGGGACGAGCTCGACTGACGCGAGGCGGCCGAAGCCCAGTTCAGCTTATTGGCTCGGCCGCCTCGCACCAAGCGAGCTCGCTCTTTATTGGTCAGTGTCTTTTGTTAATAACTCATAAACGAGGCCGCGAATTGCATTTGCGCTGAGGAAAAAATTACTTCAAATGACCTCAGGAATTCCTCATTTTCCGGAAGTAACATTATTTTGGAACATCCTGTATATTGTTGTGCACATCTTCACTCGTCCTGTAGTAAGCTGTTGATAACTTCAGTTTATGCTGTTTGTCCTGATTTTTCTATATCTCGTATTATCCAAACAATATATACCCAAGTTTTTTATATATAAAATGACATATTTTTCTATTATTGTTTAACATATTTTACATTACAGATGTGAATTTCTAATTGAAAGATTTAAAGATTTCTAATTGTTTCCATTCTGGAATGCTGACTGCAAATAAATCAATTATTTGCAATGACGAATTGACTTATATAAATAATTCACTTATTTTTATTAACCTATTTTCATTGCATTTTCGAAAATTTAGCGCATATTGCAGATTTTTAAATGATCTTGTGACAACGTTATTGCCTACACTTGGAAAGATTATCATTTATACCAAACTAAATAATTAATTCTAACGACAAAAAATAAATATTTATCTCACGTCTTGAATTACGAGTTATTCATAGTCGCTTAATCGCAGTTATGCATTATTTATATTTCGTATATCTTTAATATGATTAACAAGACTTACGATTAGTTCCGCTTAGCGAAATATGCAATTAGGATAATTGGAAAATATAACGTGAGAGAGTCGAATTGAAACAGAAAGCTGGCAGAGTGCAACGCGTGGTGTGAATTGCAGGTAGAACGTAGATTAACCTAGATGCATCGCGAATGATGCAAGTGCGTTCGCGCGTGAGATGAACGGTCTTCTACCACGCAAAACTATAATATGATGTTTGTGGTCACGCTTTATACTCCGCACGTACAACCTAATGATTAGGGATACGTTGGTAACTTTTTTCAGATGCTAATCGCACGGTTTCGATGCACAAATTGCAATCCGATTGTCACAAATCACTCTCTGACTTCGAGGCGAACAAAAAATTGCTCCGTTAAGCGGTATTCGCAATTACGTCCACGTAAACAAACGTTAAAGAACTCGCTAATCATTACTATAAATGACTCGCACGAGTAAACTTTGTGTGGTCGCTTTTAATAATACAATTCTTTAGATTGCAAGCCGATTCTACGGGCAAACTATAAAATTCCTCGCGAACAACTGTACTTAAAAAGACAATAAATTTCATTTGTTTTTATGCTTCATGTTATTAAAATAAAAACTGTTTTATTTTACGTTTTACATTATCAAAATAAAATATTTCATCTACTAAAATGTTACGTTCTACTTGAAGTATTATTTCATTTGAATTGTGAGGAATCTATTGGTGCGAATAGTATTTTAACTATTTTCTCGACAAATTTCATAAACATTAGATCGCTGTTACAATTGCACCAACCTAATCAAATACACAAACGTTTATTGTCTAATACAATTCTAGGTGGACGGCGCGATGCAGAAACAATGCGCAACAGTATTGTCGTCGAGTGCGCCTACACGCGCGAACGGGCAGGGCGTCTGTCCCACCTGCAATCGTCATTTCGGCGTGAAGGCGTACGACAGACACGTGGCCTGGTGCAAAGACAGAATCGCGAGGGTGCCGATGAGCCCGGCCACGAACATCGCGAAGGAACGTCTCGAGGCACGGATGAAGTATAGAGCCCCGTCCCTGAAGAACCGCAGACAAATCACCCGCGAAAAATATTCGCCGAACTCCGCGAGCAATCTCCATTCCAACAAAACCTCGCCCACGCAACCTGCGAGCAGAGCCAAGGAGAGCATTTCGGCGCCGAACTGCTCCAAAGTCGATAGCCCCATTAAACAGAAACCTGCTACCGTGTAAGCTACTTTTCGTATCTCGCATATCATAGTCTGACCCGACTGCGGACCACTTCGTGCTGATGTCAACAACTTCATAATTCGGATCGTTAGTTTTGCATTCGAATCGCGTAATTTAGTTAATCATAGCTCATTAACCCCTTGCACTATGATTTCTTTCATAACTACGTTGATTAGCACTTCGTTCTTAATAATTTCCTCGATGAAACGAGAAGACTTTTGTTTCCCGATTGTCTCTTCCGTTCCAAAATTTTGATGGCAGAAGATTCAAATTTTCTTCCGATTTAATGGAAATTATTGGCAGCCGTATTTATTAAATTATGTACGAAATGTTCATCACTAGTCTGTCTCGTTATTATAGCGCAAGGGGTTAAGCAGCAGGTTCAGAATTAAGTTCTAAAAATCGATCGACACGTTCCCTTCGCAGTTTTATAAGAAATCTTATCTGTTTCAGGAGACGCGCCGGCCCATCGAAGTCTAGTCCGATAGGACCAATGAAGTCTCGACCGATCGATCGTTCCAACAGGTAAGCCCCGCCATCCAAAGTATGCAACTAGCGTGACCACCGCACACCAAAGCCCTAGTACATAGTTAAAAACCGTGTGCATGAGGAGAAAGAAAAGGGACAAGGTTGTTTCCGCTCGACAGAAATGTTCTAAAACAGAAATGCCTCGAAATTGAACGTTCCATTCAAATCCGAGAATCATTCGCAGCCTTGATAACCGTCCCGATGTCAGTCCATACACCCTTGATCCTGTTTCCCCATCCTCAGGCCACCAGAAGACGAGTCCGAAGCGGTACCCTTACCACCTGCGCTACCTAATAAAAGAACCCTCCTTCCTGTACCGCCCCTAAAGTATAAGAAACAGAGTCTCGGAGACTGTAGCAATGTTTCGACACCGAGACGCAAGACTCGGAAGATGGTCGCGCGCGACCGGCCGCCGAGCTGTCGATCGAAATCGGAAGCCGGCCAGCAGCCATTGCACTCTGGCAGGTCGATCAAGTCGAACATCGTCTCGGCTAGGAGCGAAGGCCACCCGAAACTGAACGACGTCTCCATCAACGTCGAGGTGACGGGGATGACGGTGACCCCGTGCAGCATTTTCCCGAAAACCAAGCTGACCACGTGGAAGAAAATCAGCCGGGCGAAGGAGGACGACGCGATCTCTGTTCGATCCGCGAAGGCACCCGGACACCTCTTCGATTCGCGAGTACGAAAATCGAACGTCACTTTAGAGGGATCGATCGGTAGTATCGCTAAGCCGAGTCCGAGGAGCGGAAATGACGCCGATTGGTCACCGGCTACACCGAGGTTGAACCGAACCTACTCGTTCAAGGAGTCGTTCGACGAAGCCAACGACTCGCAGTTGCACCAGAGCAAATGGAGGCCGGTGAAACACAGTCCCCGGGTAGAATTCTGCGTCGGAGACATCGACAAGCTCGAAAGATTGCGTTCCCGCTACCAAAGGAAAGAGGAAGAACGAAGGACTGACGAGGGTGATTTGAAGATCGACGACAATTCTGAAGATCTAAGCTGCGAAGAGAAGGCTTTGTTGAATCGGAGAATGACGACGGGGCGATTCAAGTCGAAGAGGACTAGGATGTTGGAGCGGAAACGATTGAACCTTTGCGCACAATTTTCCCGAGACAATCAGGACGAGATGGAAAACCATCCTAGCGGTTCTGAAAATGTATGCTCCGAGGTCACAGCGAGCGACGACATCAATGACGTTGAAGAAGAAAGCTCGACGCGCGAAAAATTGTCATCTCCGATCGTTTCTGCACGCTTTAATGTCCCTGGAGAATTAAATGCCGCGAGGGAATATAGGAATGACGCGATCGTCAATGGTTCACTGTCCGGACGATTATCAAGAGGTATGTACCGACCTGGAACCATGGAGCTCCAGAAAGTTAGGGAAGAAACCGATGCGAGCGAAATGGACCGTTTTTTAGCATCCGACGAGTCGTCATTTCCCGCCAATTATAATGGCATCGCAGAGCTCTGCGAGATCGAAGCGGGGATGATCGAAATGGAGACCGAACCTGTTCTAATGAAAGACGTGTTGCGTCCGAGTAGATCGAGTACACCGTTCGAAAATTCGACCCGTTGGAAAGAACCGGAAGACCTTTGGGAGGACTCGATGTCTCCACCGCCGAACAAATGGGAGATGACTATAAACGAGGAGACGGGATCGGAGCTGCTGTATCGCGTCGAATTGGACGAAACGAGTCGTAGTATCAACGCCGAGTCGGGGAAGACGAACATCGGTGACCAGGTCACGGGACGACGAAGAACGACGAACGACGAAGAAGACGAGAAGCAGGTAAAAGTTCAGGCTGTCGACAGAGAAGACATCGCCACTCACGCAGCTGGTTGCAAACGCGCGTTAAAAGTCGTCGACGCGAGCGCCGAGAGATTCATCGATCGCGAACGATGCTCGAAGAGCGAAAGTTTCGACGAATCATGGAAGATCGATGAAGCATCTCTGAGAACACCTGTTGCCGGTTATCGAGGAATCGAGGTTTACTTTCCGATAGATCGAACGATCTCAGAAGAAACCGACGCCGATTGCAGGGAAGACGGGGTCGGCGTGAATCGATCGGAATTCACGAACTCTATCATCGAGAAGATCAGTCTCTCCGGCGAAGAAGTGGAAGAGATCTATAATAATTCGTTGTCGAAGGATTTTGACTGCGACAGCGAGGATTCTGTGGACGAGATCGAGATGCCCGAGCCGAGATGCGCTTACATCAGAGATAACCCGATCGACGTGCGGAACTTGAGATCGATGATCCTGACGGAATCGCACGTGACGGTGAAAAAGTCTTCGAACGCGGCGTTCAAATCGCGATACTCGAAAGTGATCGGCATAGAAAATCGATTCCTCGAGAACGTCAGCGAGATGAACGACTCGAACGACAGCTTGATCGACGGTGTGGATGTAACAGGTGTCAAGCAGGTGGAGACCGTCGAGGTGGAGACGATCGAGGAGATCGGCACCGGGCACAGGAACGTCAGATTCAGCATGCTGCCGGAGATCAAGAGAACCACGATCGTGGTCCGGAAAGATAGCAACAAATCGGAGGCGATCCGCGCCCAGACTTATTGGGAGAGGACCAATGCCTCGAGGAACCGATTGATTAATCTCGATCTGCCGTATCAAGGGGCAGGCAGGCTCGTTAACAGAACTCCGAAAGCTCGCGCCCTTCCTCCCGTTTCCAGTAGCGCTTTCTTTATGAGAAGCAGGTAGGGATGGGTTCGAAAATGACGCCGATCATTCCCCGAAATAATTTTTATAATAGTTTCATTTGTCAACGGGACAAACCCTTTGCCATCATTATTCTCGAAACCTTATTTGGAACAGCATTTGGACTTGTGCAAATAATTAACGAAACGCAAAGCACTAATAAGAGAACTTATCCAGACGACCAATGAGTGTTGAAAAACTAACGATTCGAAGTTATACAATGGCGTGAATAATTATAAACTCGAAATTAATTTTTACATTTTTAGCGATATTTAGAAAAATATATATATCGTAATCGTATATTTCTATATTAGAAATAACAGAAAATAGAAATATACGAATTTAGCTCTTTTCTTGGTTTTTGTTTAAATGTCAGTAAAAATGTAAAAGCTACTTTGAGTTTATAATTCACGGCGCTGTAGGTCTTAATTTGACTGAGACAACGTATATTTGCAACGAAAGTTAATAGTACTTGTACATACTAATGATATTTTTGCGATTAGAATATTTACAGTCGCAGGTTTTATTCGAGTAGTCCCGGATTCAATCTTGTGTCCGATCAATAAATCTATCGATTTTTCACTCTACTGTAGGATTCCTAACACGGTAAACTATTGTAGGAACTTAGCACTGCCATTACGTCCCGTATGGAGCAATTACGTGCGCAGACGACCGGATTTTAATCTTGTACTTAGCAGTAGAACGTAAGTTCCAGGTGGTTGATCAAATCGCTATGACAGATTTCTGGTTTCCCATTTAAAAAAAAACACACACTTTCGGATCGTTTCACTCGTTGCTAGTCCAGCAGAAGCTTGAAAGGATGTCATCGAAGCATCAGCTACACGAATGTCACGGGACCACGTTCAATTTCGTAGAAAGTATCGGACGCATAGATAAGCAGCCATTTTTCGATGTAGAACAGAGTGAAAGCAGGAGAACGAATTCGAAGAGATTGATTAAAAAAGCCATCCATTGGGATATAAACATCGTTACTTGACTATGTATTTTTCGATAATCAATTTCAATTTTCACGTGTTTCATTAAGTTCAAAAAAATACTAAAGGTTTAAGAAGATCGTCTAATAGCAGTACCTCGAGAAAGGTGATAAGTACAAATATTTCTCATTTTATTAAATATCCTTGTGAAATCAAAATCTGATTAAAAAATGTATCACCAAAAATTTTATTCTTTTTTGAAATCGAGTAACTTTTGTATTTAACATTTTTCTGAAAATGTGCCGTTTTCAAGATATTTAGATTTAAAGTTTTTAAATGGGCATCCTGTAATATTATCTAGAAGGTTGCATGCAAACTTTGAATCCAAATATCTTTAAAACGAGGTCCCATTTTGAAAAATTCTGTTCATAGGGTTCATAAATGTAAGGCGTCTATTGTATCTTTAATCCAGTCTCGTTTAAAGAGATCAATAATTTGGCGTTAAACAGGGAATTTTAGATTTCGTGATCACAGTTTCTGGAAAATTGCTGCGAGTCCTTTCGTCTCGCATGCTTCATGAAAATTGACATGACTCCCCCGTCTTGGCACATTTATCGGTGTTACATTTTGTCGCATGATCCCAAAACCCGTGCATTTCCTCGCCACTTAGAGA
>CM052150.1:6970091-7031887 GCA_028455555.1 Augochlorella aurata | reverse complement strand
GAGATGTTCTTCTTTTGACCCTCTATAACATATCCTTTTTCGTTTACAAGCAAAAGTTCGTTAGGAATTGTTTTTGATTAGATCGCGGATCTTTATGTAAAATATAAATTCCGTAAATCGATTATAAAAAAAACAGGAAATAAATAAAAAAGTAATATTTCTTTTAATAGTTGCAAGAAGTTGGAATTAATTTTACAATGTCTTTAAGCTCTTCTGACGTACTCGCCCATCCATATTTCCCATAAATGCATAAAATCTGCAGTTTAATTATGATACACGGTGACATGTCGTAGATGAAACTAGTCTTGTATGAAAAGTTACAGTAAAATAATTACTCGCATATTTTGTGAAATATGAAAATAAACAATTTTGAATAGTTCTACGTTACGGAGGGTTGAAACATTTGAACAGTATTTATGCAGAATGTATTATACAGCATGCATTTAATTTCAGATTACAAAATAATAAAAAGGACATGGTACATAGAACATAGTGAACTGATGTACCATATGGATATCAGAAATACTTCGCTGAAAGATTATCGGAAACGCATAAACTCAAAAATACACTGTCGAAAGAGTTACGGGGTCATCTACAGATTCAAATACAGCTGCCATTTTTTCGCTATGTAAAGTCCAGTCGCCGGAAATAGATGACTGATAAACACTATATCGCGTCGATGATGTTTATCCGACAAATTTAGATAAGCTGCTACGACGAACTGTAGCTTATGTACTTACGGAATGATACCTGTTACATTGAAAATTCTACATCGTGATTAGACCGAGGATTCTTTATGCATGTCTGGTATATTTGAAATGCAAACAAACGCGTGTGTGAATCAATGAATGAATAATACTTCCTGTTTTATTTGATCACAAAACGAAAGATTCGCTGTCTAGTCGCACGTTGACAAAACATGCTTTCCCGATGGAATTCGTAATGACAACTTTCTTGTTGGATCGTATATCGGATGAATCACGTTCATAAAAACAGTCGGTGAAACAAACAACCTTGATTTTTATCGTCGCACTCGATACCAAATCGTTTTACGACATAATGTGGTTCGGATGTTTCCAATCGAAGCCTGATAATCTCCCGACAAATTAATAAAGATTAATAATATGAGACAATTTGCAGAAATTCGTTAAGAGCTTAGTATGCTTACGATTACGGTACGGAATCATATTTCATTATTTTTTATAGAAAATAACATTTATTAATGTACGTTAAACATTAAAGTTTTATTGTGCACAGTAATTGAAGCACAATACTCAGAACTTTTCCATCTTTCTTCGAATATTCAAAAAAGATTTGATATTTGCTTCGCGGGAAAAATAATTTCTTGTTCTTAAAATACATCGATGAAATCCAAAGTTATGTTTAAAAATGGAAACTCCTTAAGCCCGCCAACAGGGCACAGTAATCGGCATCTCCGCCCTACGTATTTTCACGAGCCGTCTTGTCGGCGGTATCAGTGTCACAGCAGCTTTTTCTTGCTTTCAGCGGCAAGGATTACAACCCTTTTCTCCTAGCAGAACAGCAGATGAACGACCTGCTATCGGATGCCAGCGAGCAATCCGTGACGGAGAGCCCCGTGCTCGCGCAAAACCGCGAGACCTCGTTCCCCCTCTCCCATTCCTCAGCGTTCGTGAAATACCCCTATCCAACATCCCTGAACCCCGGGAAACGATCGTCCTTGATAGCTCCGCCCACAGAGTTCGACGACCTAACGTCCGATTTCTCGAGCGATTCCACGGAGACGAACTCGCTGTGTCGAGAGGTCTACCTGAAAGACGAGAAAGACCCGAAACCGGACGACGAGAAAAAATCACCGGTCAAAGAATTAGGCAGACGAGTGATCATCGACAAGTCGAAAGCTCTGGGCGGTGAGGTCACGGACGAGCACGATCGTGGCAGCAGAAGTTTCGTTGCCAGCTCCGAGAGAGCTCGCAAGATTCTCGATAAAGTCTCGCCGAAGGTGGTTCGGCCGACGGTCAGTCGATCCTTCTCCGTTCGAGCATCCTCCGCCCCTAAAACCACCCTCGACAAAAAGAGCAACTCGAACGATGCTAAGAAATCGTCCGACAAGGCTAACGAGTCACAGCGGTCCTCCAATAGCAGCCTGAACAATAGAAACAATAATTACATGAACCTTTCGACTAGCAATCTTAGCCTGAGCTCCATAGTGTCCTCGGACGTGGACATCAAGCGGTCGAACTCTGTGTTCGACGAACTGATGACCTCGTTCGACGATGACAACGGTTCCTTCACGTCCTTGAAGTCCCTCCTAAAGAACGATCCCTTGTCCGTGTCTAGCCCTGTCCATCGAAGACCACGCAACGATCAGAACAGCGACGAGGACCTCTCATCTCCCGAGAGCTACAAGAGGCAAGACCATGGCAAGTTCAGCGGCGACTCCGCTTACAGCAGGTTAATATATTGTTTGTAATAGTAAACAGAGACTTTTATTGGTATTATTTTTAATTGCGGAAACAGACTTTTATTGCTATTATTTATTATATTGTTATCTAGAATTGTAAATGTAGATTTACAATGATATTACTTATCGCTGCAAGATGTATTAATGAACTTGATGCAAAAGTAAATTTTCATTGATATTGTTTACAATTGTAAGCGCTGATTTTCATTGATATTATTTACAATTGCAGACGTAGACTTTCGTCGATGTTATTTAGAATTGCAGACTTATACTTTCATTGATATTGCCAGGACATTGGGGAATTTAGTAATAGTGATCGCACATTCGCGTGACTCGATCGCGTTACAATCTTTTCAAATTCCCGGCACGACTCTCTATCTCCTGCATGCCTAAAGCCCCGTTCGATTTCTTCCTCCTAGTTTAAATCGAAAATATTCGCACCATGGACGCAGCACCAACGATGTGGCGGGTCGTCTCGACGAGGACCATGGGAAACAGAGCCGCGGTAGAAGCGACGTCGATGGAGCGACACTGTCGAAAAGCAAACTGTCGAAATTCTGCCACGAGTGCGGCTCCAAGTTCCCGGAGACTGCGAAATTCTGCTGCGAGTGCGGCATCAGGAGACTCATTCTTTGAGGGTTGGACGCCGGCGGAGGATGCCCGAGGAAACGTCTTCGAATAATGTACCCCGAATGTAATTAGAAGGCGGAACAAATGGAATTGCATAAACTGATTTTGTTCCGAACATCGGTTGACAAATATATTGACCAGATGAACAGAAACGAGCATGCATACATAAAAAAGTGTTAAGGGGCATTCTAGTGTAAACTGCGTTTTTGTTGTAACTTTCTTTGGAGACTTTTTTTGTGAGGAAGCTGCGACACCTTGGCAGTCGTATTTCCAATTTATTTATGCATGTTTCAATAACGCTAAGTAGATTTCGAGATGTCGTGGTCGCCGTTTTGTAAAACACCCTTTCGAGAAAAACCAAATACAATAGTAAGTTTTGTATACCAATAATTCTTAAATCTAAGAAGTCAGCCATAAGGTTTCCTAGACGTATTTTTGAACTTATATTCCTCAAGAAAGTGTAAAAAGTCCGTTCTCTTGTCAAAGATTCGCACTAGAATACCCCGTTCGATAGATTTCTGGCTCGTTCGATCGCAGACAGAATGGTTCAAATGTACAGGGTGTCCGGCAGTAAACGACTTGACGAAAGTCGCAAACGCTTTTTTAGAAAGCCATTCGATCGGGACGAAGGCGAGTGCCATTAATTTCTTAGAGGAATGCCGTTGGTTCGATGGTAAATAAATGTAGATACAGTGCTGTAGTAGTGAGCATAAATGAATCGGATGCCATCCATTGCGATTAAGTTGTCTAGTATAATAACCGGTAATTTAATTAATGGTAGGATTAGAGAAACGGTTCTTTTAGTTGTAGGCCGTTGTAGACTTTCATAATTTTGGGGTCGTTAGAGGCGAAGTTTTCCGTTCGATTCCAGTTTTTGTAAATTGCTCCGTAGAGATCTATACCAGCGTCATAATTCACGATTCGATTATCGGTTTCGCTAAATTCTTCGAGCGAAGCCTCGTTTGTATTTCAATCATCCCGCTAAACTCAACGAACAGATACATTAGCACGATGGAATTGAGAAAAGGAAAAAACGAGAGTTATTTTCAATACGTATTCGTAAACGATCGTAGTCGTTAGGCGGAGAAGAATTTATTCTTACAGCGTAGAACTAAGAGTAATTAAAAGTTCAAAGCCGCTACGTAATTCTAGTCACATGTCCCGGGATCATCGAGGATTTCAATGAAACGATCAAATTCTCAGTATTACGGAACACGAATGGAACAGGCGTCAATTGCAGATGATAGAATCAACGAAATGTTTGTATAATCAATAGACAAGTAAACGTAATTTATCTTACGGTGTAAGACCAGTTTATAGGGTTCGATGTTAGCTGGCACAGAATATTGGGTTTCAAGGAAATGCTTTGAGCTCGGTTATGCATTGTTACGTTAACTGTAACGAGAAGTTCAGGTCTCTAAGGTCTTTAATATGCGTGAAACTTATTGTACTTTTATTTGGACTCTTGAACGCACATTATTTAATATGTCTTTGTCATATTAATCCGAGTTATATAAACTATTTTGTAAATTTTCATTGAGCTTAGAATTTTTACAATAATAGTAATCGAGTATGTTTTGTTCTGTCTCTTAATACGTTGCATGGTGTATGAAATTAGTTCTTAATAATCAATTTTAATTCTAATAATTAGACGATCTGAATAGATTGATATTGCAAGTGAATTGAATGCTCTCTTTACTCGAATGTAATGGACGGATATTATATGTACACCGGAACCGTGTTTCTCCAATTGTCCTTCAGCTTGTAAACAGAATTGAAGAGACGAGCCTCGCGGCTCGTTTTTATAGCCGCCGATAGTCAACAGCTATAAAAACAAGGCGCAGGTTTACAAGCTGAAGCACAAGCGGAGAGAATTCACCGTACATCGTACACAGAAATTTTAATCCCTAAACTCTCCGTTATTTTCGTGAATCATTGGTTACCGTTAATCACATTTCTCTACACTCGTGCAGCACTCAATTTCGAGTTGGTCTTCGCATAACGGAATCAGTCTTCTTTTCTACAGATTAATTTATAACGAACGTCGCAATTAGCAGTTTAGCGATAAATACAAACGTTCTGTTCCGTTAGCTTTTCCTCTTTTTCGATGTAATTGAACATCAACGTCTTAACGAAACAACGTTCTCTTCCGAGAAGATTCGTCTTACGTTCCCTTGCTCGTTATTTTATCTAGATTCACTGCCTTCTTAATGGTAACGTTCGTTGCATGAAACGTTCTGCACAATACTCCGACCGTAACGTTTTTTCTAAGCTTTTTGTACGAGTGAAGCGCTAAACGAGGCGAACCGATCGAGATCACACAATGTATACGTATCACGTGTGTTAAATAAAGTAACCGTAACTTAAGTCGACGATTTTCGTTAACAGATGTACCTCGATTAATTAGGGCCGGTCGTTAGGGGTGGAGCAGACGGAGCTCGTGGCCGGCGTTTGTTAACGAATCTAACAATCAGTAACCCTCAACGAGGCCGGAAAACCAACTCGTCCAAACAGTTTCTATAGTCTTTAATTGCTTACTCGTTACCATCAGCTCTGAAGGTGTCCGAACAATACCAAAGAGGAACAGCCTGCGGAGAATCAAAGAGCCTTCGCGCGAGTCGAACTAACCATTGTAATAATTATACCCGATAAATCGTCTATGTTTCGAACTGTATTTTTGCAAGTGCAATAAAAGTTATGCTTGTACGACTTTCGAATAATTTTCTGGACATTGATTTCCAAGGCGTACAAAAAAATATTTTCAGCACTGTAATATGTTAATTACTATGTTTGTAAGACATTCACTATGAGATGCAAATTATTGTGGTCTACCTAATTCAGACTAGCTAATTCGCACGAAGGACATCGTACGAAAAGGAAATGTATCAATTATGCAAACGACCATGATTTAGCAATCATAAATCGCGGTTTCCGCGAACATCTGAAAAACTAGAGTCGTGCGGCAGTAACGTGTTAATAATGATGACTTTGCTAACTGGACATTTATACATTTACAACGACAACGACTAAGTAATATTTCATTCGACCAATATCAAGTTTATAGAAATCCAAGGACTTCGACGTACTATTCTGAATGTATTAACTTTCTATAATTCGATATATAAGCAAATATAAAAAATATATAAAATACAAGAGATGTAAATTAATGAAAAATTCACGATTTATACAGAAATTGAGTACACATCGATAGGTGAAAGGTTTATAAAAGAGAAGCAAGAAAGCACGAAACTTTGGCCATATTGTTGCTAAAAATTCAATTAGATTAAAAAGACCCGATAAATCTGTATTCAGAGTTACATCGAACCGTAGATGTACGGTGCAGCTCCCGCACCGTACGCAGAACAATTTTATTTTACAAAATAGATCCGACACGATGGCATATTGTAACACGTATTTTAAACTTGCGAATAATTGCCATAAAGTGTAATCAATCGAGTATTATGCTCGCTGTCTGAAAGTAGCTCGTGGTCCTGCTTCTTCAATCAAGTGACGAACGACCGAGAATCAAAGATTTCTCGCGTGCGGTGTATCCGAGACCGAGGATCGTGTCAAGAACACACTTCTAGACGGTTGCGATGTTACGATCCCTTAATCGGTTATCAGGATTTCTTGTAAGGGATACAATGCAACAAGCGAGGCTGCTCCTCGTGCACGGAGTCGATTTTATCGTTCGATATTTTCCAGCGTTTCGTGAAACAACCTCGACGCTTCGGTAAACAAGGTTCGCGGGGTTTTCATATAAACGTCAGTCCCGGGGAGAAATCGAAATGTGGAAAGGAGAACAGTGACAACGTAACGTGTTCTCGACGGCTGTGAACCCTTTGCACTTGGATATCGCCTGTGTCAAAACTGCTGGTACTTATGGCGAATTCGAAACCGCTGTTTCACTGAATCTGTAATCCTTCGTCGAATTTTATTTGAACAGTCTAAAATTATTTCCAACGTTCTATCGTCTCATAACGAATAAATACGAGTGCAAAGGGTAGTTCGCCTGTTAATTAATGTTTCATTATCGCGACTGTTGGAAACTGAAAATCTTCCTTGCAGAATTATCCTATGATCGATCACTGCTACGACGTCGTGATCATCGGCGCTGGGGGCGCGGGATTAAGGGCGGCGTTCGGTTTAGGTGAGGTTCATTCCTGCATTTCGTTTAACGCTTTCGCTGCCACGTCACCCCTAAGTGGATGACTCACTTAATGATTCAGATTTGGAAATTCACTTTTTATTATCTATATTTTTTCCTAATTTTATTATCAGGATGAAATGCAAGAATGTCGAGAAACTAATTAACGTCATGCAATCGAACATTTCCTATTGTAATTTGATTGGATAAAGTACTTCAAAATGCAATTTTTGAAACTTTTGGCGTGGCTGTGAACGTGTTGAGAAGACAAGATCCATTATCCTCAATTATTTAATAAATAAAAATAAAAGATTTCTTCTTGAGATAAATGTTACTATATTTTCGAGGCAGTTCATTTACACGTTCATCTTTCGTTGATCAGGAAGCAAAGGGTACCGTGTAGCAGTGGTAACGAAATTATTCCCAACGAGATCCCACACGGTGGCTGCACAAGGTGGAATCAATGCAGCGATCGATGTGGAGGCCGAGGATAACTGGTTATACCATATGTACGACACCGTTAAAGGATCCGACTGGCTAGGAGATCAAGACGCGATACATTATTTAACCAGGGAAGCGCCGCGCGCTGTATTCGAACTTGAGAATTACGGTAACATCGGAATCAAATTCGATTATAATAAATAAATTGCAAATTTTCCGAATTTATAATGAAATCGAGTAGATCAAACAGAAAACAGCGAAACCGTTTTTTTAAAGGATCTCAAAAAACTTTTCCGCTATTTTCAACTTATTAAAATTGGAATCTTCTTTTAATACTTGGACGGAGGACTGGGTCCACCGGGACCCAGAGCGTAAACCTGGACAGATCCGAGTGACTGTCTAAATAGTATTTTCTATTTCATCTACCGTTTTAATGTTTCGCATCTCTAGGCTGTCCATTCAGTCGCAAGGAGGATGGCACGATCTATCAGCGAGCATTCGGCGGTCAATCGTTGAAGTTCGGAAAAGGCGGCCAAGCACAAAGAACATGCGCTGTCGCGGACAGAACCGGTCACTCGATATTGCACACATTATACGGACAATCCCTCCGCTACGAAGTGCATTACTTCGTTGAGTACTTCGCCCTTGATCTTCTTATGCTCGGTCGATGCTGCAAGGGCGTCTTGGCATGGGAGTTGGAAACCGGCCTCTTGCATCGTTTTAGGGCTCATCATACGGTAAAACCATTCTACCTTCTTCTGCACATCTTGTGATACCATCGACACCACTGCAATTTCCATTTAACGCTAAACCTACCGTCAAAATGACCGGCCTTGTATTTTTCACTTTCAAATTCTATATTTTATATTGTGAATTTTATTTTATTACATTTTATATATATTATTAATATCAATTATGCGTATTGCGCTTACTGAAAAGCAAATCGCATCGGACAATCTCCGTTGAACTGAAATTCCGCTTGCAAAGGTTTCATGTTTGAGAATTCGATCGCCTACAAAAATGAAAGACACAGCCGGTCGAACTACAATAATCGACCGTAATCGGACGCTGTATTATGATACACGTTGCCGCCATCACGTGCATGCTTTCGACGACATCTGACATGAGTTACCACTTTGCCGCAGATGTTAGCAACAGGAGGAGCGGGAAGATGTTATTTATCTTGCACCGCGGCACACGCCTGCACCGGCGACGGGATGGCGATGGCCTCGAGAGCAGGATTGCCTCTTCAAGATATGGAATTCGTCCAATTCCATCCGACCGGTATAACCTACCCGAACCCGAAAGGAACAATATTTCTCGTGGGATGTTCTTTTCAAGCGACAACAGTAATATTTTCCGTTAGGCATATATGGGAGTGGAATTCTGATAACGGAAGGCAGCAGGGGAGAAGGCGGGAGACTAATAAACTCCAGCGGAGAATTCTTCATGGAACGATACGCCCCGAATGCGAAGGATCTAGCCTCACGTGACGTTGTCTCGCGAGCAATAACTGTCGAGATATTCGAGGGCAGGTGATGAACAAATTAAATAGAAATATTAGGGATATTGATTTATCAAAGTTTATCAATAGGCTTTCCAATTACACTGAGCTGTATGTGAAGGAAACTCGATCATTTTCTTCTTGAAATAACGGAAGAAATTCGTACACCGTTTGAGTTCAAAGAATTGCAATTGCCGTTGGACAATGTTTGTAAAATATTCGAAACCATTTCGACTGTAAAAGTACTATGTTAACACTCAAACTGTGGATCTTCTTCAGAAGAACGTAACTGACTATGTTTAGAATCAATTACGATATTATTTATCTATTCTTTCCAACATTACCATTATATAACCAACGTACCATTCAATTTTCCCTCCATAATGTCTCAGTGTTTGCGGTAATTTAAGGCAATATCAAAGTAACTTTCGGGCAGTTTTAAGGCTGTTTTAGGGTAGTTTTAGAGTAGCTTTAGGGCACTTTTTGGGCAGTTTTAGGGTAGTTTTAGGGTAGTTTTTGAGCATTTGTAGGGTAGTTTTGGGGAACTTTTAGGGCAGTTTTAGGGAAGTTTTAGGATAGTTTTAGGGAAGTTTTAGGGTAGTTTTAGGGTAGTTTTGAGGTAGTTTTAGGGTAGTTTTGGGGTAATTTTGGAGTAGTTTTGGTTTAGTTCTATGGCTGTTCATTCAACTTTCCCTCCGTAACGTTTCATTCAATTTTACCTTCCTACCGTCTCAGTTTAGTTTTAGTTTAGTTACCGTTCAGTTACAATTTAGTTACAATTTAGTTGTAGTTTAGGTCTAGTTTAGTTACAATTTAGTTACAATTTAGTTCTAGTTTAGTTCTAGTTAAGTTCCAATTTAGTTCCAATGTAGTTCCAATTTAGTTCCAATTTAGTTACAATTTAGTTACAATTTAGTTACAATTTAGTTACAATTTAGTTACAATTTAGTTCTGGTTTAGTTCCAATTTAGTTCCAATTTAGTTCTAGTTTAGTTCTAGTTTAGTTCATATTTAGTTCTGGTTTAGTTACATTTTAGTTCTAGTTTAGTTCCAATTTAGTTCTAGTTTAGTTCCTATTTAGTTCTGGTTTAGTTCCACTTTAGTTCCAGTTTAGTTACAATTTAGTTACAAATTAGTTACAATTTAGTAACCTCCAAGAACATCCACAATTCCTAATCCTGATGACCGATCTGATTCAATTTAGAGGCGTCGGTCCCAAGAAAGATCACATGCACCTGCAACTGCATCATCTGCCAGTGGAGACGTTGCGCACGAAGCTGCCCGGGATCGCCCACTTGTCGTGGGTGTTCGGCGGCGTGGACATCGAGAAAACACCGATCCCAGTGATACCGACAAGCCACTACAACATGGGCGGCGTGCCGACAAATTGGAAAGCACAGGTGACGTATAGGGAAAAGCGATCTGGTCGGTCGAGCAGTGCGTAAGTAAACCGAGTGTCATGAATCACCGACTGGCAATTTCCACGGCATTTCCAAGGTTCTGACGCGGGAGAACGAGGAGGACAAGGTGATCGAAGGACTCTGGGCTGCCGGTGAAACCGCATGCGCCTCGGTCCATGGAGCCAATCGGCTGGGCGCTAATAGCCTTCTAGAGCTAGTTGTCTTCGGTAAGGCGATCGCCGACCAGATCGATTGCATGACGAGACCTGGCGAACGTCACGAGGACTTGTCAGCCGTAAGAAGTTATGCTCATTGTCAGTGACTAGGCTGCAAATGCGGCTTTTAAAAGATTTGTAAGATCAGGGTGTTCAACCCTGAAGAGGATCGTCGAAGTGAATCCCAGAAACGCGACTCTTCCGACTCGATTAGCACTTTGCGATTAGCAATTTGCGATTAGCAATTTGCGATTAGCAATTTAGATAGCTTGAGCTGATGAAGTCGCTTCAATTGATTAAAAACTGCTTCGTAAAATGGCAAAATGCAAAGTGCTTTAGTTTCTACAGGGAACGTTGTAGGGAGTATTCTTCACGGGGGTATAGTTAGAGGGATTTCTGATGAACGAATTCTTCGAACAGGCCGTTAGCGAGCAATCTGTCTGCCGTTTCGACGCGACGCGTTTTGCGAAAGGCTGCGTGCCCGTCGCCGAGTTGCGCGAGGAGATGCAACAGACTATGCAAAGATATTGCTCGGTGTTCCGCACCTGCGATGTACTGCAACGGGGATGCCGTGAACTGACGCGGCTTTACACCTGCGACCTGCCGGATATATGTGTAGGTGAATTAAGCGATATTTTTTCCATTTACATAAGCCCGTATTACAGATCATAACAACTTCTACGAGCGATTGTTATGTAACGCTTCGTCGCTGCAATTGTGTTGCCAATGTAATCGGGACATGCATAACACTCGCCGCCTGTGTAATCGTATATTAACCGTTATCGGAACTGTGATCTAATCGTTGCAATCGTCAACGATTCCGATCACGATTTTCGAATCACTATTAAGTAATTGGATTTGATGTATTTATGACAAAGAGAGAATTCAAGAGTATGCTATTAGAGTGATATTTAGCTTCTAGTTCTTCTAATTGACGCATAGAAATTTCATTTTGCATACAGATCCGCTTGTCTAGCAATTAGTTTCGGGAACGATTGAATAGCATATAATAAATTGTACGCGGTTAAATAATTCTAATTGTACGAAATTGAAACTTGTACTTCGCTTATTCTTTCTGGTATTTTTACATCACTGTATTTTGAACATTCCACTGGACTCTCGGATTTTCATTTATTTCACTGAGATTAGAATGTTTTAAGCGTTTTAACGCAGCCTAAGCACGACCAGTGTATATTATTTTACTGTTTTGTATACTGTATTATGACGTTATGCTTCGGTAAAGAAGTTTATTACAAAATTTTTCATGATGTAAGACAAAATCGGAAACCAAGTTATTTTAACTGGCTTGATAGCTCTAATGTTACATAATGTTTATGCGATCATTCATCTACCATAGTTTGACGATAGTCTGTACCGATCTAAGACACTTGCGATATGCTTTAGGTCCAGGACCAATCGTTAATTTGGAACACAGAACTCGCGGAAGCTCTAGAATTACAAAACTTAATGCTGGTATGCTTGCACATCATGTTCGGCGCGGAGAACAGAAAGGAATCGAGGGGATCGCATGCCCGAGATGATTTCAAGGTATTTACGTAATATAAGAGACACGTGCGGCCGGTATTCCCTCTAAATTGAAAGGAATTGAAGCACGAGTGCTTCAACGAGATGAATTATTCGATCCGATTCGAAAAACTGTTCGTCGAACTGTCGTTGAAGTTATTGTACAATGTTAGAGAACTATAAGCCCAAAAGTAAATCGTTAAATAACGTCGATTCCAAAGGAAATAAAATTTAGTAAATTATGAAACAATCGGAATGTGGCCTTGACAAAAAGCAGGGCCCATTTTATTGCGTTAGAATGAAGCTGGAACCTAGAATTCGACATACGAACGATATAAATTATTGAGGCGTTTATTTACCACAATATTCTAGGATTTCGTAATTGAAAGATTATTTTATTGTTTTTAGGAGAGGGTAGATGAATATGACTACGCGAAACCGCTGGATAACCAGAAGAAACGACCGTATTCTGAACATTGGCGGAAGCATACGCTTGCGTGGGCACGACCAGATGGAGCCGTGAGTTATCAGCTCTTTTATCACTGATTCAATAATTACTTGCATAGTCGTGAAAAGTTCCAACGGTGATCTCGTTTCTCTCGAGAGGAATTCTGCGACGATATTCTTAAGTTGTAGTAGTCATTTTTAAAGTTCTAATACGTTTTACTTCCGTAGCAGAATTAGTGTCATTCGATTTTTATTCGAAATTACACGATATAGAGTTTTTAAATAATGTTATATTTAAGAAAAAATCGTACGGTTTCGTTCTAAAAATACATTGTCGCTTTGGTTTCGCTGCTAGTAGATAGTACTTTCGAATTGTTTATTATTACTTTTTACATTGTCCATTATGTAGAGATAAATTTTTGTTACTCTCGTTTTTGTTTTGTTGCACGTTTTACCCAGTTTCATATTTCACATTTGCAAAATTGCATGTCGTATTTCCTTTTCGAGGTATGCCACGTGTCATCTAATTGCTTTATTCATCGTTGCATACAGTCATACATATATAGCCGTAAATATTCAGCTGAATGTTAAATTTTTGTTTCTGTTTTGATTACATTTATTTTATTAATCGCGAAAGGCTCTTAATATTTAAAAAATTATATAATAATATTGAAGCTTACGATAGTACAATCTAACACATTTATCTCAAGAATAGATAACGAATTATTGGTTACCGCTGACAACTGATTCACTCGCCACCGATCGAGGGAAAAAGCCTATTTATAGGCTATCGGTCGGTAAAGTGTTAATAAACAAGTATAAACACGTTTAGGATCGCAACTTTTTCGCCAACAATCTTTGTTATTAAATTACTTCATGCCTCCTTTATAAAGACCGAAAATAATCGCGCAAAGGAAAAGTTATAAACTCTTCGGTCGACGCAAAAAATCTGTCGCCCGTGAAATGGAATAACCTTCTCAAAATTGATCGAAATTACACGATTTTTTTGAAGACGTTAAACCGACTAGTTTGGTAGTCTAATCTAAGAAAGATAAAAAAACGTTTTTCAACTTTTTTATCTGAGTCTATTTGTTACAGTTTTTGTCCGAAGGACCGAGTTGTTCGTAGCTCGTAACAACGTACAGCGATTTTAAATAATTACTCGCATAAAGTCAAAGCGTCTATAGAACGCTGCTATTTTGCCAAATGTGTGTCAAGGTGGTAGCGATCGCGTTGGTGTGTTAATCTTATTTTTCTGTCTTTGATCTATCTGGCGTGAACGGAGGAAATACAAAATAATAACGATTAGAAATTGAGCTTGATTGAAAAGAACTGTTCGCGACGTGAGAGCACAGTTTAATTCTTGTTATCAGTCGTCGTCGCGTTATCGCGAAGAAATAAAAAATTGTGCACGCCGTTGTGCTCACATGGTGCGACTTCCACGCTTATGCGAATAAGTCCGCCTACCCGCAATGACGTAAGGACGTCACCAGACGCGAATAGTCATCAGTTATAATGATTCTTGCAGATCAGCATTTCTTATCGACCTGTTATCGACTCGACATTAGACGAAGACGAGGCGCAGCACGTCCCCCCAACGATCCGAGCATACTGACACGAATTCTTCAAATCCGAACTCGCCCCGGTCCTTATCAATCGAAGGATCGTCGACGTAATGAAAACCCGTGGATGACCATTGTGTCGCGTCGCAGAGACTGGCAATGACCCAGCACCGATCTTTCTATAAATAATTAATTCCGACCGGAGACGCAGACCCGTGTGCCATCGCATTTCCATATTCCAGCCATGAAATGCCGTGTATAGCACGTGAAGTTTATATCCATCACGTCCGGTCACCATTTCCTTGATTTAGTTTTCCGTCAATTAGTTGCCATCGGCGCCGGTCGATTAAAAAATTTGTGCACGTTGTGTTTGTCGTCTATCATCCCTATTTGTGTCACGAGTTCTGCGCTTTGTCCACATTCCTGCGAATGGCAAATAAAAATTCTAAACTCTCGTTTAGATTGTTGAAACTGTTTATAAAATAGCTGTTTGCCCGAAATGTTTGTACACAATTTATATAGCGGATGCAAATAAAAGTGAAATGGTTTTGCTTTCTCTTCTTGTTTATGTAATTTTAAACGTTAGTTAATAACGTTATTGTTACAAGATATTTGAAAATTGAGGTTGTTAACATTTTATATACCGACAATTAATTGTGTCTTTTTTTTAAATTAATTAGATGAATATAATGTAATAAGTTCTTCCGAAATTATTATTTGTAAGAAAATCATCGACAAGGCTATTAATAGACTCTTCCGGTAAATAAAGTGTTCAGATTTGCTATGTATTTTTAATGTTATAGGTAAATGGATTATGTACATGTTTGAATATTTTTTATATTGTACTTTAAAATAATGGAAATATTCTTTACGACAATCAGGAGAGCCGAACGTTTTTCAAAGATACAAATAATTATAGTTGTTTATGCTTAGATAAACGTATAACTAAGCGACACCGATAAATATGATAGGACAGCTCCAAGTCGGTTCTTATCATACCAAGACGTCGTAAATGCTGATGCTATTTTATCAAATGTTAAAAAGTCGCTGTATCCCTTCACTTTCCTGCTACAGCTCAGTCTGCGTGCGAAACGTGTTGTACATTTTCTCTCCGTGCCTGCTTGATATAACAATTACCAACAAAAATAACGAAATTTTAATAAAACACGGCACTAAGAAAATATCGCAAAAATATATAACGCTGCTATAGACGTTAATTTTTACATCATCAATTTGTTTATCTGCTTTACCCAACAATAATATTTTTGCTTTTCAAATTAAAAATTCAACCAGCATCTATCCTATTAACAAATTCTTTAACATTCGTGACTTTTGCAATTCTTATTACGCGAAAACATATATAGGATTCAATCTTAATTGTTTGATTTTGAAAGAAATATTTATATCACATTATTAAGAAAGTTATGCAAATACAGTCATCTTAAGTTGACAATCAATCTGTTTTACCGTTTCGTTTCTACGTTAAGTAGATACAACTGTTACAATTTGCGTTATGCGAAAACTTATTTCACGTCGAAACGAAACGATAAAAAACTAAAAATGCAGATCATTAGGAAGAATATTTCCGTCGCGTTGTCATGGAATTTTTTTTGCAAATCGGAGCAGCATTAGTGTGATTTATATTTATGAGTCACCCTGTAGACTGGAGTAAACCTGTTTCGCAGAATACTCCTACGCCTACCAATACTCGCATTAGCATCGTATAAGTAGCATCTGGTCGAGCAACGTGCTAGTGGTTTCCCCACCATATGGTCGTAATGAGGTTTTCCTCATACGAAAGGAGACGAGCCTACAGAGAATCGACCAATAGGTAAACGCGACACGCGTCGTGCCGTCAACCCCGCAAATACATACGAATCCGTTCCATTTCTCTTTTACCCGCTCCCCGTGTTGCGGGTAACAAAGCTCAGTTAAACACGATTACCGTTACTGACTGCGTGATAACAGGCTCGTAAAACACGGGTTTTATTACTCCGTGTAAGGCTGCACGATTTAAAGCGTAAACAGGCAATTGTGCTGGCCGAGGTATGTGTCCCGCGGCAATGTAATCTATACGCCCGAGAACCGACTCGAGCGGAACCGATACTCTATCGAATGACCAACGATCGAATTTGAACTCGAAAGGAAAACAGTTTGGGCACATGACATTTCGATTGGAATCGAACGCGTTAACCTTACCCTGAACCGATAACCGAGCGGACAAATTCGAACATTAGACCGTCGTATATGAAACACTCTTACCTTTCGCTCGCTTTCGTCGACGGAACTTTATGTAAGACCGATATGTAAGATACGTGAAACAATCTGTGGAAGAATCGTTCCTCTTCGAATTCGCACAATAGAACCACCACGAAATTTGCGATACCGTTAGCACCCCATCGGCGAGTAAAGAGAAATGAGAACCCCTTGAAGATTTATTTTCTTCGCGGTACCGTTCAATTTTCCCGCCCGCGAATAATCTACTGTGCGACACGTGAACGTCGATATTTCGAAAGTAAAAGGGGGCTGCGTTTCGCTCTAGAACGCCGCGACGATTGCTGTTCGTACGCGTACGAAACGAACAGCACGAACAATTACGGATCTAAACGAAACCGAAAATGAACGGTGTACCTCCTAGGTGAGGTTATCTAGCGTCGTCGCGATTGGCAGCACTGCTATTCGTCTGAGAGCTTCCGCCAGTAGTCGGTACTCAACCGACTCGAACGCTTCACGTCGCCGTGCGAGAAGTGCGCGAGTGAAGTTGCGAAAAAATTGGGGTTAGTCGCACGGTAAGGTGGAAACGCGGGTTCGGCCGAGTGGTGCGCGAACCGTTGTAAAAATAAAAAAAAAATTCGAGACACCCGTGTCGGTTACGTGACGCTGCGTCGAGATGAGCGGGTTACTGAAGCTGTCGCCTTTGCTCGCGAGAAATACTCGCGCGGCATCGTTGGTAAGATGTTTTTCATTAAGTTATATAATTTTTATCCTGGCAATGATGCACCTTCCCCGTGTAACATTCGGCGTCGAACAATTACGTAAGTTTGCCAGACACATGCACCGAAGAGGACCCACAGTCCGCGCATCGATTTCGCCGGAACATTTTACCTCGTGACCGAGCATTCCACGATATTTCGCATTTCGCGAAATTAGAGTGAAATAAAGAATCAAATGGAGAACCGGCGATCGACGGCCGCGATTGTCTGGCTTTGGTCGAGGGAGACTACGGGATCGTTTAGCAGACGATTCTGACGTCGAGTCTTTTTATCAATTTTTTTTTGCCTGCACTTCCCCTCGTTTCGTACGCGCTACCCCGCATGGCAGCCGGCTCACACATAGTTCAGACTTTTCTACCGTGAATGCAATAATACCGATTTATAATATCCGCCCGAACCAGCACGGTAACAATCATTTGTTTTAACAGTGTCTTAATATCACGCCTAAGTGTGTACCGTACATGTATGTATACCGAAACCACTCGACGCATTACGCTTCAGATTAATTATAATTGCGGATGATGCCACCGGCACGGGAAGCTGCTGTTAGCGGGAAATTGCAATCTTTAAATTGCGTGATTTAGTTTAGCAGTTCCGCTCGCGGTTTGTTTTGTTAACGACTCTTTCGACTAGTCCCGCATTTGTCAGGAACGGAATACAAAAATAGAAAGCGTATTTTGAATAATCGGTTAACCACGATACCGTTAATTTATTCTATATATTTTACGCAGGCTTGCGAGACACGTTTATGTATAGAATGTGTACAATGTTATATATTAAATTTTCTTCGACAATAAATTGTATGAAAATAATGGACGATTAAAAGTGAAATATATATTTTCGTGTAACAGTGTTTCGTCGACCTCAGTATCATTTCCTCTTATCTCCATATGGCGAACCGTGTACATATGTTAAGTGATATTCCTATTACGAAAACTTCATATCAATCCTGATTTTTGCGTAAATACTTTTCTACTTGTTATCAATTTTCAGACGATTCAAAAAGATGCTCGATGAATAATCAACTAACGTTTTTTCGTGTTTGTTTTCTCGATTTACGATAAAATTGTATGAACCGCAATTATTAACCTTTCTTTCGGCGATTATTTCTGTAGTTGGCATTCATCGTCGATGCACATATATTCATTGTTAATAACAACCCCGCGTAAGTTGTACATGTTATTAATACATTCACATCCTGATTATGTAAATTGTAATTAAATTGAGAACGTTATTACGATTTTGACATTCATATCATGCTATTGTTACATATTAAATAAAAGTATGTAATTGTCAATTAACGTGTATCGATTTATAACGACAAAGTCGAAGCTTTATGAAATTTGAAACTTGTGATTTCTTTTTATTTATGAATTACTTGTTACCACAATTTGTATCAGCAAATTGTACAGTGTGTGTGTGTGTTACTTTTTTCAACTTGGTCTCTAAACCTGCTTCATGTTTTATAAATAGATGAATAATGCAATGAAGCAGCTATATGTATATATATATATATTATTCTTGTACATCAATTGATATATAGATACTATGAAAATGAATCTCATTATAATTTAGCTATCGATGTACAATTGTTTACAATATTATTAAAATAAATATAAAAAAAATAAGAAATTATCCTTGTCTGATTATTATTTGTACACAGACGATAGAAGCAAAATTAAGTACAGGGTGGGAAATGTTAAAAAATCATGTATTATTTTATTTAATATCTGATTTTGGAGTAGAGTATTTATGGAATATTATGATTTAACGAGAAGTAAATGATATGAAAATCACTGATCATTAAATTGTGTTGTGTCTTATGAATTCAGAATGATAAGGTCTTATTCTGATTTTATAAATACTATTTCAGAATAACTTGGGCCTACCGGTTCTTACAAACCGTAAATTCCATTACACACCAGATGGTAAAGCTGCAAAAACATCAGACGCTATTTCCAAACAATATCCCTTGGTGGATCATACATATGATGCTGTTGTCGTGGGTGCTGGTGGAGCAGGATTGCGAGCTGCCTATGGTTTGGTTGCAGAAGGCTTCAAAACTGCTGTTGTTACCAAATTATTTCCAACAAGATCGCATACAGTTGCTGCTCAAGGTGGTATCAATGCTGCTTTGGGTAACATGGAGGATGATAACTGGCAGTGGCACATGTATGATACCGTTAAGGGATCTGACTGGCTTGGTGACCAGGATGCTATTCATTACATGACTCGTGAGGCCCCAAAGGCAGTCATTGAATTGGAAAACTGTGGCATGCCTTTTAGTCGAACTACTGACGGTAATATTATGAAATGGTTATTACTATGATGTATTTTGTACAAAGGATGAATTGAATTTGTCTTTATTAACTTTCTAAAATGCATTGATGTACATCTCATTGCACCCAATTTTGACAACATGCAGAAAAACATAACTGCTACTCAAAGCACAAATAAGTACAAATATTACCAAAGAATAAAGTAATTACAAATAGAAATATGTGAATACAAGCAACTATTATCTCTTTATGAACTCATATCTGAAAGATCATCACTTGTTATTGTTGTAGCTGATGTACCTGAAACAGCTGAGTCAGTGTCCGAGTCTGTATTATATTTCTTTTTCTTCTTTTGCTTTTTTCCCTAAAATGTAGATATAATGCTACATAGTTTATATCTCTTTCAAAATCATCTATGAATTATATCTCGTCAATATGAAGGAAACCTGTGATTATTTTGATTTAGAGACAACAAACCTTGTTATCTTTTTTTGACTTCTTTGTATTCTTTGTCTGCCTACTTTTCTCATCCTTCTTGGGATCAACGTTGGCCGGACTAGGAACATTTGTACTGTCTTTCATTTGTTGGTCTTGTTTTTGATTTTTGATACTTTTTGCTGCATCTACATATGGTTGCTTTTCTTTCGGCAACATTTGTTTCCATTTTTCACCAGCTAGTTTATATATTTTTGTACTTTTTACACCAGTATGTTTCTATAAATCACTTAAATTTCTTTAGTAATCATCAAATAAAAAAACATATAATTTGTGTACTTACCTGTCTGAAATCTTGTACAAAATTTATAAAAGCATTTGAGCTCATCCATTTTTTTAAACATTTAGTTTTGATAGGTGATCGAGAACGGGAGTGGGAACGTCTCTTTAAGTTTTGCTGTGATGTTGAGCGTAACTTTATACTTGCTCTGAAAATGTACAAACAGCAGTATCAATAGTTACATTGAAAAATGTTTTTAATAATATCGTATTCCGTACCGATCATTTTCGATATCTCCCTGATCTTCTATATTTTCGAGTTCTTCATAATTTTGTTTTCCTCCTGTATTTTTATCCATAATTGATAAATATGTAATTTCCAAATTCTTAATCTTTAAACTAATATTCCAGCATTTTATTTACTCTTCTACAAAAATTTATCAAAGTATCAGGAGGGAGTATTATAAATTTTTAGACGACATCTTAAAATAACAAATCATTTCTGGTTGCTAGGTGTCTGAACGTTGATGCACATTCACCGATGTAAACATTGTTAAATTTTAGAATGAAAGTAAAGCTGCATTCATAGACCTTGTATTAAATTATGTAATCGCTTTCGTTTCAGGTAAAATTTACCAACGTGCTTTTGGCGGGCAGTCCCTAAAGTTTGGAAAAGGTGGCCAAGCTCACAGGTGTTGCTGTGTAGCTGATAGGACAGGCCATTCTTTACTTCACACTTTGTATGGTCAGTCATTAAGCTACGACTGCAATTACTTTGTTGAATATTTCGCTCTGGATTTGCTCATGGAGGGTGGAGAATGTAGAGGCATAATCGCACTGAACTTGGAAGATGGTACTCTCCATCGTTTTCACGCTAAAAACACAGTATTAGCAACTGGAGGCTACGGACGCGCGTACTTCTCTTGTACATCTGCCCACACATGCACTGGAGACGGTACTGCAATGGTATCCAGAGCGAATTTGCCAAATCAGGATTTGGAATTCGTACAGTTTCACCCAACTGGTACGAGAAGAATATGAGTCAAAGATTGGTTCTTTCAGAGGGACTGCAGATTTATCTAAAAGAATGTTCATTTTAGGAATCTACGGTGCTGGTTGTCTCATCACAGAAGGTAGCCGTGGTGAGGGAGGCTACCTCGTAAATAGTGCAGGTGAAAGGTTTATGGAACGTTATGCACCAGTCGCTAAAGATCTGGCCTCTAGGGATGTAGTATCTAGGTCTATGACTATTGAAATCCGGGAAGGCAGGTGAGTCATATAGGTGGTACATATAAGGTGTCCTAAAAATATTGAAAACATTATACTATTATTAATCTCATAAATATAATTATTCAGAGGCGTCGGTCCTGAGAAAGATCATATCTTCTTGCAACTTCATCACTTGCCACCTGAACAGCTCGCAGCCAGATTACCCGGTATCTCGGAAACGGCAATGATATTTGCAGGCGTAGATGTAACGAGAGAACCTATCCCTGTCATTCCAACAGTACATTATAACATGGGTGAGTGATTCATCTTGACATCACTGTAAAAGAGTTAATAGTCAAATGATAAAATAATTTTCATTTACTTAAATATGAAGGAGGAGTACCAACGAACTATAAAGGACAGGTTTTAACAAGGACGAATAACGAGGATACAGTTGTACGTGGACTTTATGCTTGCGGAGAGTCTGCTTGTGCATCCGTTCATGGTGCTAATCGTCTCGGTGCTAATTCACTGCTCGATTTAGTTGTCTTTGGTCGCGCTTGTGCTAAAACAATTGCAGCAGAAAACACGCCTGGACAAGCTATAGGACCACTTAGACCTGTTAGTACTATTTTACTGTATTATACTACAACGTAACATTGGAACGTATAAACTAATATTACACTGTGTTTAGAATGCCGGCGAAGAGACTGTGGCCAATTTGGATGCGATCAGAAATGCAAATGGTAGCATTTCTACCGCAGAATTGAGACTAAGTATGCAAAAAACTATGCAGACCCACGCGGCTGTATTTAGGACGTCTGAAACATTACAAGAAGGTATGCATTTAATCGGTAGTTAGTATAGTGTTTAAAAATTTCTTTACTTTGTTATATAAAAAGAATGTTAAAATGTTACTAGGATGCCAGAAAATGTCCGCTCTTTACAAGAAATTGGATGATCTTAAAGTATCTGACAGATCAATGATATGGAATTCCGACCTCGTGGAAACTCTCGAATTGCAAAACTTAATGCTAAACGCGATGCAAACGATAATAGGCGCCGAGAATAGAAAAGAAAGCCGCGGCGCGCATGCGCGTGAAGATTTCAAAGATAGAATCGATGAATACGATTACAGCAAGCCAATAGAAAATCAACAACCAAAACCGCTAGATCAACATTGGCGGAAGCACACACTTTCGAAGATTGATGTGAGAACAGGAAATGTATGTAGCAATAGCTTGCAGAGTCAAGTAGATAATATTGATATGACCTAATTGATTAAAATTCTTTTCAGGTGTCGATTGATTACAGGCCAGTAATAGATAACACTCTAGACAAAAATGAATGTGCGACGGTCCCACCCGCAATTCGTTCCTACTAGATCCATTTTCAAAGTAAATATGTACAATTTATTAGTTATCCTTAAACCTTCCATTATTAAATTTCTGTTTGGTCATACCACGTTTTACTAAATTTGTTGTTGGTACGACATTTTCATTTCTACAGAGGAAGGACGACGAGGCAAAGTTACCGATATTCTATCATTATGATGCAGCAGCTTATTTATTATGCACGTGAATCACGTCGTGCACCAAAGTTTAATTCTTGTCAAATACTTGCACGCGATGCGAGCGAGATTAGTTGTCCTTGTAGGATGAATGGTGCTGAGATTGTCTACTATCTCAAAGAAGAGTTTGATCGATCTCTTAGCAAAATCAGTGCTACCTTTATTATGTAACTAATAGTAAAATATTAGCGTGATTCAGGCAGCAAATTCACGCACAGATCTTTTAAGGAGGAACGTTCTACCCCCCCCCCCCCCCCCCCCCCCCCAGACCTGTACACAAAGTATTCAACACTGTTGTTTATGAATCTCTGCGGAGCTATCTGTCGTTTGCCGGCTTTATAAACTCAATAATACGTATACTCAGCAACACAGTATACTCAATAAAAAAAAGAATTCTTTCAACGAAAGATTTTGTAATGTGAATTACGAGCTAGTACTCCCTAAAAGGTTGTGTAAAAGCAGTTCGCTACTTTTGTTGCGGCTGAATACTTAACATGTTAATAGGTCAATATCGAAACAGGTTTAACGAAGAGCAATAAGTAGACTTAATAATTTATACTATAACCAGTTCAGTATTTTATGTCTCAATGAATTTCGTTTTTCTCTGATATTATCACGGAACGATAGTTGTTCGTACTAGTTCAAGAACTCATTATTTATTTTAACTGTTTCGCAGTACCAATGTTTCTCGTACTTTCGTCGGTAAAAAGATCTGTTTCTATGTTGCCTGTTGAACTTGTGTATTGATGATGTACCACGTCGTGTATTTCCCAATATGCGCAAGTGAATAATCTCAAATTGAAAGTACAGTAAAACTCCATTTATATGAACCTGTCGGCAAACAAGTTGGTTCACGTAATCAGGTGGTTCATTTAATGGACATCCACTTGTCCCCTATCAGTCAGCGTGATTTTTCGTTCACTTAATAGAAATTTGCGTTCATGTAAGAGGATTCTGTTCAGTTATACAGGCGCTACTAAAATTGAGTTCATATAAACAGAATTTCACTGTACATCCATGTCGTGTACTTAAATTCAACCTTTGTGGACACGCTCCATACCATGATAAGAAGTGTACATAATATTGTCAATAAAAGAACGAGCATTCGTAAAGCCTTTTATTCATGAGAAATTATTTCGTTAGAAAATGTATTTTGCCCGAAAAAACCCACTATTGTGTCCGCCATATCCCTGTTTGTTACAGTGAACATTGAAACTTCATATTTGAACAGTAAAGAATAAATTGCAAGTAAAATAATAAACTGTTTGTAATTACGAATATTATACAATTTTTGTTTCAAAAGTTTCTTTTGTTTAAAAAGTTTCATTTCATAGATTACTGTGATGTATACTTTTTCATTCTTATCTGGTCCAGTTTATGGAAAAGAGTATTTTAATTTAATCGTTTATGGAATTCGAGTACTATGTAGGCCAGCTTGTCATTTTTCTTTTCTGTATTTTGGGTTTCAATAAGAAAAAATTAATTTTCTCTGTGACCTTCCAATTGTAGTCACTAGAAATTTAATTTATTTGTATGAAGATAGGTAAATTCATAGAGTGAACAGATATTAGTGAGAAATTTATTTTTTTATGAAAAGTAACAACTTAAATAACTACGTAAAGAATTATTCGAAATTTAAAACAGTCAATAGTGAATAGTATATTATTGTTCACATATTGCATATTTAAGTCAATAAATGGTAATTATTAGAAATAAATATAATATTCTTATTAATAATACACCAAATTCCTTATAACTATTAATATCAGATATTCTGTCATAAATAAGTAAAGATAGTTATCTTCTACAGAATTAGGCTCTCATTTGCGCAAATGTGTTTGTTCTTAATTCGAATGTATATAACAGTTATTATAAAAGTTCCAGAGGGAAGTGTTTGTAGCAAAAGTATCGAAGAAACAATTTATCGGCAATGAACAAAAGTAAAGGAAAGGGAATAAGGTTTCCTTTTACTAGAATGCAAGAGCAGAATTTCTGGCGAATATCATTTATTAAACCCATAGTTTTAATGTTCTGGTCATAAATAAGAATTTCACGGATTAAATAAAAATCGCTACCAAAGATATTTTCTAAAGCATTAAACTAAAGCTCGCTCGCTGAGCTAATACTTCAGAAAACGTTACGAGTTATGGTTTAATTTAAATGAGCATGAATTTGATGAACATGTTCTCACATACAAAACGTTACACCATCAAAGAATACAAATATGTTCGAAAATGAATATCGTGAACGAATGTACAATGGTTTACGAAATTTCGTACAACTATTTGATAATTATTGTTAAAAAGAAATGAACTATAGTACAAATTCGAAAAATCATTGGCACCAACATAAATGCTTCTTTTTGTTAGAAATTATGTCTCTTGTGTAAATTACATACGTATACAGAATAAAACCGAGTTAGAATTGTATTTATTAAAACCGGCTGTTTACGCGTTTCTATTTTCTAATGATTCAATTTAAAATCGCATTTACATACAGTTAAATTACTGCCGGCACACGATCGTTAAAAATCGTACTTTTTCTTTATCGCAGTCGCAATATATTTAACTCGTAAAAAGAAGATTATTACATTTACTAGCTTCTACTTCAACTGATATTTCATCCTTCAGTTCAGCTTCTTAGGCTAATTTCGTGTCTCTTGGCACTTAGCACCAACTTTCCGAAATGCAATCGTAGACGAAGACGCATCGTTTGTTCGACAGTTCCAATTGTACATTGCACGTGTATTTTCTGATCGTATACATTCAGAAAGCTCGTGATTAGTCTCTATCGAATTTAGCGTAAACATTTTAAACATACGAATAGCCCTTTCAGAACTCGATACGCCTTGCTAGACTACGACGAACATTTTGTTGCGAATTTCACCTAATTATCAGTCTAATACTCGAATGCAATGGATACTATTCTTGAACGGTATATCCCATCGGATTTCGGAGTATAAATTTAGTCCCTAATTTTGATTCAGTACATGTTCTCATTGCAACAATGATAACATATGCTATTCTTTGAGATGCGTGTTCCTGTTCCGTTTTCGACTATTACATATTGCGCTTGACTATCAAACAAATTTCATGTGACAGAAGTTTGCGTATTCGCTGCAAAAGAATGCCTCGTCTTTCAGATTGCGTGGAACATTATTTGAAACTTGAACAATCGATTATTGTGCATTTCTTCGAGACCAAAATTACATCGCTAAAAATAGTCTAAAGTATGACCTCTCGTTACAAGCTAAACACGAATGTGACCCCCCCTCCCCTGCGAGCCTGTACAATGCGGTGACGTATATACTGTTCTGAAGCTACTTTTCACACTCGACGACAACAGTCAATCACTTCGCGCAAGTATTCGCTTATTACTTTTGTCAAAATATTGCAACGATTCGTGGCAACGAAAAGCGTGGGGTACGTATCGATTCGCTCGAACGGCAATTTGTAATTCTGTGACAATGCTTGGCGCCTGTCAACGGAACGTGTGCTACAAAGTCGAATGTTTCCAAAGGGGCGTGCAGAGAAGAAGTACTACTGTTCTTCGGAATGCAAGACTCGTGGTTCGACGAATTGCAACTAGAACGCTTACTGCGGAATCGCGTTGAAGAAAAAATCATTGATCGCATGCGTGAGTGTGCTACAGAGATTTGTACAGAGTCCGAACGAAATTATAGGTCGAGATTGAAAATACACAAGGACATCGAACGCATTGCACCAATGTTCCTCGAATGTAATCTACCGAGTAGTTTATCGCCAGCAGCCATAAATCCGCGCAGTAGCTGTTCGTTCGATTTGAGGCGGCAGGCGGCAATGATGATGAAGAGAAACGGCCGAGTTTCGTTCCAGAGCTCTTCAAGCAGAATCTGTCGATCGGCCGTTCCGTGGACGTATCCGTCCGTTCTGGTCGTCTCCTCCTCAGGAACATAATGGTATCATCTATGCAACCAGAGTCCACATTCACACGTTTCCGACTCGCACAATGGTGGTGGGTGACACTATATGGATGGTGATGATGGATTAAGTCTTGTGCTGGGTGACGGTACACGACGTCTCTCTATGCGTTCGTCGCCGAGCACCGTTCACGAAGTGGCTCGTAGTTTTTCCAACGCCGGAACCAACGACTCCTCGTGCGACGGCCCGCAACTCAGTCCACATTCGCCGATCCATCTTGCTTTACCACTCGCGTGGGACTGTAACAAAGAGAAACAGACACGTTTAAACTCTCCGTTTAAACTCTCCCACGAGAAATTTTAACGGCAGTGCTATTGGTTTTTTCACGCTAGCCTCTCGTTCGTTTCATTGTAGATTGTATCGTCTCATTATGTTACATAACAATTGATTAGCTCAAGAAATATTTTTTAAGGAAAAATGTTTTTCAAATTCTCAATTTTTCGTTCGCAATATTCGACTAAAACTCGGTTGTAAAAAAGCTGCCATTAAGCTTACACATTTATCGACTGTCTCGTAAACGGAACAGTAGCTAAATCCGACCTTCGCAATAACGCGGGGATACTCTAAATGCCATTCGTGAAATCGATACGCGCGAACCAATGATCTCAACCACTATCGCTTATCGTATGCAAAACATTTCCATTAATTAGAGCATTCCTTGGGAAATTTTTAGGAAAGATCCTCTTTCCTGTTCGACAACGACGTCGTACGATACATCGCCGTTCGCTTTTTTACTTTGCATAATTTTTTCGGAAAATTATTATGCATCTATGGAAATCATTGCGACCATGAAAAATCTGACTTCCATTAACCCAGACCTAACGTAACAAACGCAGCTAATAATTGCCTATTTCCAATGTAAATTTAGCTTCGGAGCATGGATTTGTTGAACATTATTTTTAATGCTTGTACCAGTGCCGTGGATATCGAGGCGTGTCTCGGGCGCAGAGCTTGGAAGTCTGCATAGGGTTTACTAAAAATTTGGAACAAGAGAAGAACGAGAATCTAGGAGAAGTTTAAACTCTAAAAACAATGTATAGAAAACCACGGAAAATGCAATTAAACGTGCAAGAAAAAACAATTGCATTACTATTACGACTTTGTCACGAAGAATATTTTAACTGGTACAATATCTTTCTTCTCCGGGTTTTTATAAAAAAAAAATATGCAAAGATTGGAATTTCCTTATACATTTACAGTTTGGTTATAACATTTGTAGAGCAACCAAAAATTGTTGGGACTCGTGAAAGACGCGAAAGTCTACGGAAACGACGGCAAGGTCTGTGAAAAGTTGAAAAGTTAAGGTGAATGCAGAAGTGCCTTGGAACATGAAACGGCCGTCCCCTTTTAGCTTCAGAATGGCGCCGCGATCGAAACGTTTGAAAGGGCTTGGAATTCAAGTTGAATGGAACTGGTTCCATCGGGACGAGTAATGCGTGTATTAAGATCGATCACTCGACCGTTCTGTCCCGTGGGCGTTGGATCGATCGCAGTGCTCTCTCTCCCCGATGTTTACGGGGAGCACGGTGGTCATAGCAAAAAATAGATGTTTACCATGGTAAGGTCGCGTTTCCACACGGTATGGCAACGTCCGTCGCAAAGCGGGCACGGCCGTTGCAGGGAGTAACCACCACATTCGCTGCAGTCGAGGGATACGTGATCTTCGCTCCACGAAACTCCACATCTGTAAAGAAAATAGACCACCGTCAGTATATCCGTCTAACAAAAATTGTTGCATAGGGTTCAAAGAATTCTCTGTATCAAGTTAATAAACATTTCAGTAACCGAACGTTCAATTTTTCTCGAATGAAATCCTTATAAAAAGATTTTCTGTTCAAGCCCTAGTTTTACAAACTGTTCATAGTTTTCCATTTCTAAAATCTTTTATCTTCCATTTCCTTGAAAATACTAACGCAAACATTATATTAACAAGCATCGTCCAATTTTTAAATCGACGATATTATTCTGATAGGATTTAAGATGCTAGTTGGAATTAATTTTCGTTGAACGAACGGTAATACATAATACGCAAGATTAAGTAGGCAAAATAAAATTTATTAAATGTTTTTTAAGGTTTAAATATATGTAACGCAATAAGATGTTTTAATTTTATGTAAAAATAAAAAAAATAGATGCTTTGCTGGCTGAGAGTAGCAAAGGGTTAAAATGGGACGCATGCGTTTAGTATTATGTTTGCGCGCGATTTTCAAACTCCATATATGCGTACTCCATACATGTTAAAAAAAAACTCGTCGCAAAATCGTATGGTATATTTAAGCCGCCGATTCAATTTCGCACGAAAATTCGCCAACTTTACAGCTGGATTAACGTTATCGTTTTAATTTCGTTCGACGATTATCGCGCGCGATTATAATTATTATTAAGAATTATGTTACAGATCATCTGGACGATAAGATAGCAGCTCGAAGAGTGCCTGCCATTGAGTATCCCGCTCCTATTATTACAAGACCAGTGTGTGGAAGTAATTAGAAACCCGATAGGTTACGGAAATGTCTTGAGTTCATCCGCAACGATGCTTCCAGGTAGCATTAAAAAAAAACTTCGTTCTTTTAGCAGTGCGCGGAAACTATACCGTGCTCTGCCAGTTACAATACGCTATAATTTGCAATAATCGCCGTGCGCCGTTCGTCTTCGTTACGATGTAAAAAGCCTCGAAGTTATTCGACGATTATTAGATTCTTTTATCTCTTTCATTGTCCCTCTGTGTCTGTCTCTCTTTCATAAACACACGATATACACACATAATACCGTCAACGAAGAAGACGCAAAGCGAAAGAGTTCTAAAACTTCAACGACGTACATGGTTGTATAACAACGACGTCAATTTAGATTCCATAGCCTAGATCCTTCCATGTACATTGCAGATCGTTGAGGAAGGTCTATTATCGATCCAGCATCTATTTCTTTTAATCTGAATTATTAAATATCTATCTCTAAAAATACATATTGTATTTAATAAACAATATACATTTTCTTATCACCTTGTAATCTATTTTACAACGCTGGTAGACGATTAATTTGCAATCCGGTTTAAAAATGACACGAGCTCGATGCGAGCAAATGATTCGATGCACTGTAACAGCTCGAGAAGACAGGTGCCAATAGGATGTTTCAACTTTTAAAGCCGATGCCCGATTAGATTATAACGCGCGAAGTTTTCTCTGCGATTTCTGTTCTGCCGCGAATGACGCAGACCGCAGATTCCATTGAAACAATGAACTCTGGGAATAATGGAGTTCGAACCGGATTTCTCCGCTTGATATATCGCCGACGTCTAAAACGAATTTAATCATCGCGGTGGTTCTGGATCGCATCGGATTCTATTATTGTCGGGTTGAGTTCAAGTCTACGCAATAAGCGAGCGCCGCTCGTTCCCAGGATCTACGGCGCGGCGATCGAGCGAAGATCCTTACTCGTGGATTGCGGCGACGCATCGGGCGATACCGATATCTCGCGATACCGGGGACCGATAACCCTATGCTAATTATCGGCACGTTGGGAAGACTTACGTCGAGCGAGAAAAAAAGAAGGGCCGGCGAAGTTAATTGTTTCCGATAGCGGCTGTTGAACCGGTTGTAACTTTTATCGAAGCTTTTATGAAACACGCGAGTTCTTGACGTAACAGATAAGAGCCGTGTCGAATTCACTATTATCGTTTTTCACTCGAACGATAGCAGCTGTAATTGAATTTTCTACATGCCGTTTATTGGACAAACACTGTGTTATGGCGATCGCCAACGTTTGCGCACCGAACACGGTCCTAGCCGAACTGAACAGCATTCTAGGACGTTAATACGTTGACACGCTATTGATACGACTTTGTCTCGTACATTTGGCTTAGAATTAATTTTTATAATACTGTTAAGTTTATGTCAAAGACACGTTAGACGGTTTCTTCGTTTCTATGATACGAGGTGAGTGGAATTAGGCTAATCAATTTCGTCACTTCGGACGATTATTGGACGAATTGAAATTGTTAATAAACAGAAAGCTACTTTTAAATTACTCATATTTTCTGCGATAGATATGCGGACAATTTTTATTTCGCATAAGGACAGACTTTTTTTGAAGCATTTAGTAATTGTTACTATTTTCGCGTGTACGATCACTGGACCGCGGATTTGTATAGAAAATAAACATTTTCAAAGATGATTGCGAGAAATGCAAATTAATATTATTTTTGATAATTGAATTATTAAATTGTTCTCACGTCTTCGCTATTTTATATTTTGATCGTCTTCGCTATAAACACAAAAATCAACGATCTAACGATCGCGCTTCGATTTTTCATAAGGCATTTACATTTAAGGCTGACGAAGAACCAAAGTGAAATGGTATCGAGCACAGGTTTTTTTGGACTTTTTGGAGTAATTGTTGCGACACTTACGTGAAGCACGAGTTTAGTTGAGCACGGAGTTCTTCGATGGTAAGGATCGTGTCCTGGTACTGCGGATGCGATCCCTGGAGGCCATCGTCAACACTCCCGCAAAGGCTATGACAGGATAGCGAGATGTTGCTCCTGAAACGAAAGAAAAGAAAACTTTGATAACGGTCTTTTCGTCTGGTCGAATTTTTATACTGGATCGTACAAAAAAAAAGATTTTTTACACACAAGTTATTCGATTGTTCGCATCGGCACGGGACTTAACCCTTTGCAACCCCCCGCCATATTTGGGCGATATGCGAATAAAATTTCATTCGCAATATTAAGCGAAATATTCGAATTTTTATTCAAATATTCGTCGAATAATATTTGTACTATTATTATTATTTATTATTATTAATTTTGTATGCAGCTCCATGTTATGCGAGCAATATTGTACAATTTTCATCGGCGACAGAACGTCTAGAGCCGAAAATTATGAAAAGTGCTATGATAAATGGGAGTTCGTTGGTTCTTTTTGTTCAACTATTTCTTATACGCAATGAATTCTTAAAAGGAATTATTGCAAAGCGGCTCTCACTCTGACGAACACGCGAAGATTAGAGACTACGTCAAGGAATTTTATCGTCGAGTTTAACATTTATTACGAGTGACGTTCGTGTTAGCGTCTTAAAATTTTGCTTTTTATTAGCAAGCAAAATTTTTATTCAACATTTGACATTTGAAATTAGATACGATTTTTTTTAAATGTTTATTTATAAAGCAAGGTTAAGCTTTATATTGATTTATTCGTTAGGTACGAATTCTGCGATCCCTTATAGCGTAAATCACTGATTGCGAAATAAATATAAATAAATGATAGGTACGCTGCTGAAAATACTTCTAATACTTATTTGAACAAATAATTATGCTTATCTAAAGAAGCTTATCTATTTGCTCGATTGCAAATTGCACTTTACGATACAATTTCGTTCGATTGGCCGGCAGATGTTTAATTATAGACATTATAGTATACCGGAAGGAAAACTGTAAACGGAGAAAGATCCTGCGAAAGGTTAAGATCGTCACTGTTTTTTAATGCTCGAGTCGAATAATTAATTGTACACGCGCCTGCATGATGCGAATTGAATTTCCGTTTTGGAATGTTTCGCATTTGTTCCAAATTAATTTTACAATTTGTTACAATTACATTTTGAAATTTGTAAAAATTACATTTTGAAATTTGTAAAAATTACATTTTAGAATTTGTAAAAATTACATTTTAGAATTTGTAAAAATTATTTTAAAATTTGTTAAAATTACGCTTCGAATTTGTCTCGTCAATCTCGATTCAACGCGCCGAGCGATCATGCTTCGTCACCATCTCGGTGATTTTAATGTTTTGCGTTTTCTACGGGCGAGAAGAAAAGACGCGAACCGCCGCCAGATACCGTCCCGGTAAAATTCCAAAGCCAAACATTCGAGATACACGATGATCGATAGTAAAAGCATCTTATCGCAATGGACATCCGTTAATAATTCGACAACCGATCGCAGATAAGTAACGAGCCGAGTCTCTCTCTCTCTCTCTCTCTCTCTCTCTCTCTCTCTCTCTCTCTCTCGTCGAATCGGTGGACAATCTTCGCCGATCGAGACGGCGAAGCGTGCTGGCCTTGAACACTTTCGACCGTTAAACCCGGAAGAATCTGGAATGTGGTTCTTCTTTTTCTACGTTTCTTTCGACTACCGTTACCATTTTGGCGAGCAACTACTTTCCAACCGTGCGACACGACCGCGCGGCTTCTCTCGACCATCGGGCAGACCTTCTGGCTCGAACAGCTTTGCAAATAAAGAGTATTTGTCCCAGTGGTTCTGCGGAGTCACTTTGGAAAAGTTTACAACACTTAGGAGTAGAGCTTTCCGATCGCAGAGAAAATTAGGGCGACCAAATTTCGGCACAGTTTGCTACGCTCATTGCCAAGCCGAGTAGTATCCTTTCCTCGCACGCTATGCCGTGCATGATTTTATGAAAAGTAAAACCGCAGAAAATTCGGAGATGCGATCGTTGCACGCAGTATGTAATTGTTTTCATTCAGGAATGTTTTAATATTTTTTGTTAGTATGTTTTCATATCTTACAGTCTATCTACATCTTTACAGTCTGTACCAACAAATTATACAACTTGTAATCGAGTTACGCAACCTATTATCATTATGTCAAACCACACAACCGCGCGAATTAGAATACAATCGTTCATGGGAGAACTGAATATCAAATCGTCCTTTGCATCGTAAACGATCCGAAAAATAACGGAATACATTGTTATAAACTGGATTTCGAGGTTAACGAATAGACTTTGGTTTTTGGAAATTAGCTATTCGAGTGACGTTAAATACGTTCGAACCGACGCTGTGCCAAGTATGATCGCGATAACATCAAGTTCGATTTAAAGCATTACCGACGGGAAACGAGACTTCCCGTTTTATTCTACGCATTGTAACGCATGTTTATTAATGTTTTGGCGACAGTTGAATAAATACAACTCCTGAGCATTTTAATCAAATACGTTTTAATCAAATATAAAATTTTAATCTTAAAATTTTATTTTTAATTTTTTAATTTTAAATTAAATTTAAAATTTTAATCAAATACAAAAATACTTATCACATTTTTAGTATAAACATATTGAGGGATTTTTATGTTATTAAAATCACCTGTCGTATACGAAAGTTTTAATCAAAATACCGCGTGGTTAATCCGTTAAAAACCGAATGGGGAGATCTCCCCGTTTGAAATGAAGTCGTTTGACGATCGAATGAAGAAATTTTTACATTTTTCAATTTTCATTTGATTGAATAAAATACTGTAATTTTACGAAACCTTTTAGGTTTCTGGCGCGGTCGTTAATGCGTTAATATAACGCTTAACAAACGCTTCGTACGAATCGAACAGAGTCGAATCCAAACACAAACAGCCAGTGACTATCTCGGAAATCAAGTTCCCGATTCGCCCGTAAAGAAATCTATTCATTGCAAGTTCCTCGGCAGATTAACTGTTAGTCATCCGGAATATTTCTCGGCTCGATAAAAAGAGAGTCGGTTCTACGACTCCGATTCAACTTTATCGTGGCGACTCGCGCGAGGATTTCACCGACCGTTTCGGAAGAATGGAGTGCTGTCGAGGAAAGGGGGACAGAGATTAATGAAGAAAGAACGAACGAACGATAGAACGGTAGAAAGAAAGAAAGAAAGACAAGAAGAGAGAAAGTAAGAATTTATGTCGGACGATGGTAATCGACGCAGGGATATACGTATCAGAGTTGGGCATTGTTCGAATAACATCGCGAACAAATTTTTTGAACGAAATTTGATTCGAGAAAAATTTTTAATATACCCCTCGAATGGAATTTCATTCGAAAAATATTTTTAATATACCCCTCGAATGGAATTTGATTCGAGAAATGTTTCGAGTTACTCGACTATTGCGGAAAGAATTTTCGAATTTTCTACACAAATATTGTTCGAATAATGCCCAAATCTGATATGCGTATCTCGATCGTGCGGTATCTCAACTAATTCATGATCGTTAATTAATTTTCACGTGATTGTTCTCTGAACGATCGCCAAGGAAAAAGCAAAGGACGCTGCACGAGGCGGAGAGAGAGAGAGAGAGAGAGAGAGAGAGAGAGAGAGGGGGGGAGAGAGAGAAAGAGAGTAGGGAACTGGGCTGATCCGCTTCGACGTAGAACAACGTCAAACATGCAGAGATATGGAAATCAGGAGGAAAAACGTTCCTTTCACGTGATGATAACGTGAACGGGTGCGTAATAGCCGCAACTCATACGAGGTCTCACGCGAGCGCAGTTCCCTGTGTGTGCGCGAGCACACGAGCCTGTGTGACGCGGAATCGATCAGCAAATCAGCTAAACGGTCCCCTCTGTTCATCTACACAAAACGTTGTGACAAGTGATAATTGCCTTCTAATAATCGCTTCGAGAGATAGCCACCACGTGAACTTCTTTCCTTTTGAAAAGAAAACCTTCCCTCGATGAATCATTTAGTTCGGTCAATTTTCACCACGTGCACACAATTAACGATCTCTTAATTTATACATACGAGGTTACACGACCTTGACATAACTTTCCAGATAATATTTTTAAAATATATACTTCTTTAGCATTTTTTAGTATTGAAACAGTACAAGAAAATAGGTCGAAGTCGATCCAATACAAATTTGGAATTTGCTAAAAGAAACTTAAAATCTAACCAAGAGAAATCTGAAATAGATCCAAAGATCTAAAATGGATCTAAAATCAATTTAAAAGAAATCTAAAATCAATTTAAAAGAAATCTAAAATCAATTTAAAAGAAATCTAAAATTAATTTAAAAGAATACTAAAATCGATCTAAAGGAAATCGGAAATCGATTTAAAGCAAATTCAAAAGCGATTTAAAAGAAATCGACGGTATCGATCGAATTAAAAGCAGAATTTAAAAGAAGTTCGGGACACAAATTACAAAAGAAATTACAAAACCAGTCGGCGTAATAGCAAACGCGATCGGAAAGAGCAGAACAAAATGCAGCCATAAACCAAGTTCAAGGCAACATTCCTCTTCTTGACCCGGTGGGATCATTCGTCGAGGTAATATGTTTCTATTGAATTCGCGATGTCGTCGATCGGGGCCCGGTGTTATGCAAATTTCTATGGGTATCGTTTCACGCGCAACACTTGGCTCGCTCCTAATTTATGGTGCTCGGCGCGGCCCCGTTGCGTAAGAACGGTTTTTTCATGGCTGCCCTTTCGCGTGGATTCCACGTGAGATGAACTCACGCATCGCTCGGACACTACACCATTATCATCATCAGCCAGAAACAACGTGACTCTGCAAACTGAAGGACTTCGGAGCAGACGCCTCTACTCTATACTCGTCTCTTTCTCGGTCGCTATCGGCCCTCCTCGTCGGCCAGCAATTTCGAGAATTTCCGGCTTACGTTAACTATTAATTAACCGCGATCGAGCTGATGACGCGGCGGCCACGTGGAATTCCAAGCGGCCGCGTGTGAACAATAGCCTCCTCCGCCGCTTCGAGGCGAAGGGACAAATTGACGCTCGGCGGCAAAGGGTGTCGATCTAGCAAGGACACGTCCGCTAAAAAAAATTGCCTCGATTATTTCATTGAAGGAGAAAGACGCCGCAATTGGACGATCCGGCGAGAGAGGAGCGAACAGATTGAATTCTAGCGAGAGAGAATCAATTTAGCGAAAATACTTCGCGAAGCTGTTCCCATTGTTGCATGAGAGAAGATATTGTAATAATAATAACAACTTTATTTATTGGCGGGATGAACCCTTTGTTACAATAAGAGAGGGAGAGAGAGTAATAATATGGTAGCAGTCACGCAAGGACAGACGAAATACAAGTTGCACTTTACAGATGCGTATGAACGCGAGTAACGATGTAGAAAAGGTGCAGAAAATATAAAAAATATTAAATTTTAGAAGCTGAGAAATGTATACTAACTCTATACATTTAATTAGAAAGATATGATTAAATTTTACAACCCCATTTATGAGCGCATAGATGAAAAATGACAGCGAATCTTTACGCAAAATAAAAGAAACTAAGTTAGGTGACAATATTCTTTGTATTTTAATAATTGTAACAAGTCAAAAGTAACGCAACAATGTCCTTAAATTCTTCCAATGTTTTCTTAATTTTCTATTCATTTTTGTTATAAACGCATAAAATCCGCAGCCCGAATACAAAGAGCGTGATTCAACGCAGCTCGAGAGATTATGCGAATTATTTAATAAAAAAAGAGACTATAAATGATCTTTAAAATCGCGTTCGTGCACGCAAGTGAATAATGACGCGAAGAAGTCGGACACGTGCGATCGGGCGGCGTAAAACATTGCGTCGATTATTTAATAAAAAAGAAATTACGTTAATTACGTTGCGCAATGCATAGAAATAAATGGTCACGATATGACGGTACGAACAGTCTGGAGGAGTTGGTTTTTCACAACCTCGAATAATTGTGCCTTGAGTAACACCAATTAGAATTATCATAACGAGTCGAGACGCACGATTTGTGCGAGTCTTTTTGCCGATGCTACATGCCATCATACGATCGTTTTTTCATTCGATTAAGGTTACTGTCAATGACGATTACAGCGACCGAACATCACATTGTTAATAACCCAGACGAGGACGGTTCGATCGAGTGCTAATTGGACATGCGATGCCGGACAGCCGCGTACGAAAGCGGTTATTAGATTTATGGAAACGGGTCGGCGTATTAGAAAGTATCGGGGTTTTGATTTAAAACGCTTGCAGGAGAGCGCGGTTTCATCTTTTCGAAGGGACATCACGGACTAGAAAGTTCGGATTCGTCGCCGTCCGTTCGCCCAGGGGCGGCCTTTTACGGCAAAAACAATTAACGAAGAAGAGAGATTTAATGCGCGGCTTCTCCGCGGCGTGTTTCTTTCGTTTCTTGCGAATTGCTCTTTTTGCGGGCCGAGCGCACACCGGGAGAACGTCCCCGAGTAAACGGTAAGCAACTTTTCAGATTGGCAACTTGGCTTTTAAAAACGTTTCGGGCTCTTGTAACTTTCTAGATACCATCGAAACGATCGAATGCTCAAGATCCTCTTGATATTTCAGATCGCCGCGTCTGGAGAGTCCGCGAACGCTGAAAGTGTTTCAGATTCTCGAGATATCTCCACCTGAGATGATCTTAAAAGCATTTTATATATTTTCTCCGCGATTCAGATTTCGTGTTCGGAGTTTAGACGGGCTAGCCGTTTGTAGGCTTGGCTTCCGGCGTTGCTCTTTAAAGTACGGCAAGGGGTTACAAACGTTTTACACGGCGCACGACTACTCTCGGAAGCAAAAACCGTGGTTGAGGCACACGTGGATCTGAGACATTAGTCATTTGTAATTCGCCAATGCGAATTTGCATACAATAATGAAGACGTAGAGTGTACAGCGACCCGAGGATCAAACGTTACATGTCCGATAAAAGCTCGAATGAAATGTAACTGGATCGGTTCCCAGGATGTACTATGTGTTTTAACAAATTCTGAATTGTATTAAGTAAAACGTGTTTTTAGTAGAATACTTTTAAGTAGAACAGTTTTAAGTAGAACAGTTTTAAGTAGAACATTTTTAAGTAGGCCATGTTTTAAGTAGAACATTTTTCAATAGACTACGTTGTAAGTAGAAATTTTTTAAGTAGATCATGTTTTCTGTATCCAAATCACTTTTGTTAAAGAAATATGTAAACAGCTCCAATGTTTACTGACTCTATGACATAAACTATTACTAAACGATGTTTATTAAATAACCGTGCTAAATCGAATAAGTATGTATCTCACATTAAGATAATTTGATGTAAACTACATCATACTGAGCCTTGTTACTGAAACAACGAATTTACTTCTCGGTGCTGTATAATTACAGCGAAGAACCGCGCTGCAGAGAGCCTAGCGTAATTCATTAACGACTTCCTAGCAATTCAGAGAATGTCCACGAACATTCAGCAGCACGGCAGTTCCGCGTCCATAAAGGATCAACTTGTCAATTTCCTCTCGCAGTTATCCTCCAATCCCGCGTCATCTAATAATCCCACATCGTCTAATAATCCCGCGTCAGCCGAAAAGTTCGCGCGGCTGAACGTTTCTGTCTAGCCATTAGAGCCCGAACAATGGAGCCGCCCCCACGATTTCCGGAGATTCGCGGAACAATAATATCAGATTGAATCTGGCATAAGCATCCGCCTTACGAAGTCGTCCTTCGTGTTTTCTCAGGCGCAGTGGCGTAACGAGCACAGAGGCGCCACACAGCCACGTGTCCGCATTATGCAAAACCGACGTGACTTCCACGAATAATGCGGCACTAAGAATAATTCCGCGAGTGGCCGGGTTCGCGTGTATCTCTCTGATCTAACCGTTCCGAATATGCATATATCATCTCGATATACAGGGTGTCCCAAAAGTCGCAATCGTGAAACGAAGGGTTCCTGAGTTCATTTGAAGTAACTTTTTCCTTTACAAAAATGTTCTCCGAGGCGTCGTTAACGAGTTATTGACGAAAAACGCTGACCAATGAGAGGCGAGCTCGGCTGACGCTAGGCGGCCGAGTCCACGAGCGGACAAAGCTCAGTTCCGCTCATTGGCTCAGCCGCGTCGAGCCAACTGGTTCTTGCCTCTCATTGGTCAGTGCTTTACCTTAATAACTCGCGAACGAAGCCGCGGATTGCGTTTTCGCTAAGGAAAAAGTTGCTTCAAATGACCTCAGGAACACCCCATTTATCAATTGCGATTAACTTTTGGGACACCCTGTATACATTTATATCCGCACGTGCACGCACACATGCGCGCGCGCGTGCATGGAGAAGACCGCGCGTGCCGCCCCGATTTGCAATCACCATTGCGGTCTTTTATGGTTCTCGCGAGTAAATTGGACGCCGCGATGGAAATAGATCGACGAGAGAGGAGCACAGGCTCTCGTCGATTCCGACGAAACTCGTTGGTGACTCGAACGCGCAAGATATTGAACAGAATTCTAGGGGAAAATGAGTCACGCCGCCGCGCCGGTTAGGTACCGGTGCTATCATGACGTAACAAAACGGGATACGCTCATTTTCTTATTAAACACTGTCTCGCTTTTATGCATCCAAACGCACCTCTATTTTTAATAGATCCTTTTCGGTATATATACTACCGATCCTTGTTGCACGAGAGATCGACTTCGATTACGCTGTCCTTCGCGTAATTCCATGGCCCTCAAACCACTCGAAGTTTCAGAGAACCGATTTTTATTATTGTTAACCCCTTGCCGTGCCATTTTCTTCATAGTTACAATGATCAGAAGCATTTCGATCGCAATAATTTCTCAGAAGGAGAAAGGCAATTTATATTTTTATGCAATTTATATACTTTTTATACGTTTATATATTTATATGTGTCTACATTTACTTAAATGTTTAACTATTGACGGCAACAAATTAGAATTTTATCCAGACTAAAATTAACGGAATAGTGTTCGTACTTAACAGATTATTATTAGAAATCTCCACCACGTGTCAGGCTCGTCGAAGTATGACAAGCGGTTAACGAGGCTACGTATTTTAATGAACGAGCTGAAATCGATCGACTGATTACACCTTTATTCTTCGCGACAATTCAATTTAGAACGCAATAGATTTTTACGGAGGTTTCTTATCAGCGTTTAAACACTCAGCTAATCGTAGTGACTAACAGTTCGCGAAAAGATCGGAGTATACGTTAAAATCCGTCTTACATTCGTAATCTATATTTGCAGTTTATCTTTTACGTTTGTTACGAGATCCGCGGATGGATTTTATCGTAATTTTCAGAAACGTTGTCATGACGAAAACGGTCTTGATTGAGCTAATATTTAACTGTAGGACAATCCCCTTCTACTTTTCGGCGTGAGTAATATTGCGGGGTTGTCAACGAACCGAAATAAAATTTTAGTAATTAACAAACTACTTATTTCATTTTCAAAATATAATTATTGTATAATAAATTAATATAATAAATATAGTAAATTAATATAATAAGTTATGTATAACAAATTATACAGAACATAGAAATGTAAATGTTAAAAATGTAAGCTCGATGTTTTGGGAAAACTTCAAAATAAGCAACTCAATTATCCAAAGAAAATATGTTGAACTTCACCTTTAAATACAAACTGAAAGTAAGAGGAAGACTCATTTATCTGATTCGGTTTCAGTCCCGATGAATGCCAGACTGACACGTCATCGGCGAGCGCAAGAAGTTCCGAAAGGACTCCGAGCTTTACTTTCTTCTCCCGAAACCGTTCAATACAGTAATCTTAGTTAACGATCGATCCCGTCGAAAGATCGAATGACTACAACGCGATCGGAAACCGGTACTCGGTGCAGGAAACACTGGGAATTCTAAGCTGTTCGAAACGCTCGAGAGGCCGAACGTTCCAGAATCGAATTACAGTCCGCCGTTTCTCCCATTTCTCACGTAACGAAGAAAGTGGTGCTTACCCGTGGCGAGAGAGGCTCTCGGTGGCAGGCTGCACGGACGTGGTAACAGACATGTTGTTCTGATGGGTCACGACTGAAACAAAGAAGGAACACAGCTATTTAATTGGTGACGCAAATCGATTCGATCGAGGACAGGTGAGAGATAGAGGAATATACCGGGAATGGATCGGTAAACAAGATACTCTAGGCGGAAATCCCCGTGGTCGGTCGCGCAGCTTTTTAAAAGCGAAATCACCCAGACCTGGAATTCATTAATATTCTGACAAGCTAGGATTCCCCGGAAAAAGTTTGTGTACAAGGCCTTGGATTTACATTCGATATTTCAAATTTACGTACCGCCGAGTATAAACTGTTTTTTCATGCGAAGATAAATAATGTACTAAAGATTTTTAAAAACTCATCGATACGTTTGCATCGAAATGGTCTATGGTATCTGGGTTAAATGAAATTATTTAATTATTAAATTATTATTATATATATATAATAATTAAATTATTTATTAATCTTCAAATTAATAGATTATAAAGGTAGTTCTTGCAACAAGTTTAGTAATTCCGCAAGGGTATATTTTTAAAAGCAAGTTCCTTTATGCATTGAAACACGAGAAATCTCGTGAACGGTCGTTAAGTGCTAAAGCATGATACAGTTGCGAATGATAATGTCTCCAGAAAAACCCCGCATTCTGCTAGCGTATTTTGTCCAGTAATTTCTTTACGCTAGTCGCCTCTAAAAACTCCGACGTAATCAGAGGTAATTTAAGTCGTGACTGCGAGGAACTTTTCATTTGCAGATTACAGAGAGAAGTTGAATAGTGCTATTAGAAACTGTGACGAAATCCACAGTTTCGTTAAATCTCACTGTCCCGGATGGTAATGTTGCAACTAACTAAGTGCAGACAGAAAGTGACGGGCTCGCAATTAGCCGGAGGCTTATCTGCAGCACAACATCAACGATCTAGATTCCGAACTGCGTTTCAGAATCGTTTCTTAACGTCTTCAATTCTCGCAAGGTAAGGCACAGTTTCGACGAAAATGACCGAAATTCTAGAAAATGAATAATATCTCTCGAAGCAGAACGAAATAGAAAATGATTCTTACACAACCGTGCACGAAAGTGTTATCCCTGTAAAGTATAAATAATTCTGCAAATTTCCTCTATCTTATCGACGCTGCTCGAACGAATGCAAAAGAGCGAAGACAGGTCGAAGAGAATATTGAACACATGTTCATCAAAAATCGAATAAATTATTTTAATTATAATTTCGTTTATAGAAATTCTAATAATTCTAAATGATAATTGTAATAGGTCTGATTGTAAACGATAATTGTAAACGATCCTAAATAGAGAAATAAATGAAATACCCGAGTATTTGTCTCGGGTACGGCTTTCCGATTTCCCGGAGCCGAAGATTAACGATCGTCTACGATCGTCTACGCGATTCCAGCGGATCCGATACGAGAGGTGTTGATTTATCGGCGAAACGTCGGCGAAGTCTACGATGCGGGCCATTGTGCAGCGGCGAGGACACGGGTAGACAAACCGCGAAGGACACCCGCGATAAGTTTCACCGTGAATCTCACCTTGGCACCGAACGACCACTTTTACTTTCCCCGTGAAAGAAAGCCCAGACACGATCGCAGGACACGCTCTGAATCTGTTATTTCGAATAATCCGTGTTGACCGTCGCGTAACCAATTGCGCAACCGCGGGGCCTGCCTCGTGCAGGTAGTTTCTCGATCAATTGGTACGTCGACGAATGTCCGATCAAGCGTCGTTTCCTTTTCAAATAACGATTACGATCCTACGCCATTTAATCTCCGTTCGAGCATACAGAAACGGGCACCGTCCACACGCGATGCCTGCTCCGACAAGTTTACTTTGATCTGCTGCTAACGATGATCGAGTTTTTCAAATTCATTGCTGGATGTCGATCGAATAAATTCAAAAAGTATTCCGCCGAATAAATTCTTCGAATAAGATTTCATTCAAAGAAATATCTCGAATTAATGCATCGAATAAAATTTTATTCGAATTCTCTGTTTGTTACAGTGCTTTTGCAACAATTCGAACGATCGCCGAGTAGAAATTGAGTAGAAATGTACGAAATAGAAATTGGCGATCTCGGCATAACGATGTCCTCCGAGTGCAAAGGGATTAACGAAGCACATTACGAATCCCTCATTTCTCCGTCGAGTTTATGGCATTAAGCCGAGGCTTTAATGCGTGTAAAACACGCACACGTATATGTATATATATACAGAATGCGAAACAAAGGAAACAAAAGAACGGTCCAGCCGCCGTACAAAAAGGAATTGACCTATTAACGAACGAGTTATTTAATCGGTATTCTCGAGTTGCGAGACGGCGATGGAACACTAGAATGCTGTGCTAAAGTCCAGCGATAAAATGAAACATGACTCGGGAAATTCAAATAAATGTGCGACTTCAAAGTTGCACGGACAACGAGGAAGCGACCGATGTAACTGTAAACGGGTTTTAAATTTCCTTCCGATAATATTCCGTCTGTCGAAGATTCGGCGAGTTCGTTGTGTGGAGCAGCAGCGTTCTTATCGAGAGAACAGTTAAGAGGGGTTAATTGCATTATTCAAGTCTTAGGAGCTGACTGACCTAAATAATTCTTGCCGTTAGTCGCTGGATAATTTACGAGCGGAGAGGCACGGATTATTTAGTCCACGGTAGTTGCATGACCTACTAAATGATTCCTACCGGGAGACTGGCGGCCCGTTTCAGTCGTTAGCGGCAGGAATCATCATCGCTGCACCATGCTCGCGTAATTTTAGAAACAGATTGTAAGCAAATATTCGACGTCCGCGCTCCGTAAAACGAAATTGCATTGTGCGAGCACGAAAATCGCCAGAAATGTCCGACAAGGGAGAAACGATATTCGGACGGAAACTATTTTTAATAGGTGGGACCAAAAAATAGACCAATCCGATATAAATGTTGCTTAGCTAATAGAAATTATTAGACATCGCGGCCTCGTTATGTATCAAATATGCGGAACACGAACGGCCTATATAATATATTGATCGGCTGCCAAATATATTGGCGAGCGCCTCTTTTAGAAACCGTACTATTATTAGGAATTTTAGGAAGCTATTTTCAAAGTAGGTTAATGAACATAAAACGGGATCTGCAGCGGCGCGCAATTTTCGAACATGTTTTAAACAACTTTTAATATTTTAAACAGTTTTCTCGAAACGTTTCCACAGCACGTGAGCTGGAAATGTAAATATGTTCTTTCCGAAGACACGAGGAACTTCCTCGCTCATTTGACTAATTTTCGAGACCTTCCGGAGTCTTTCCTGCATTTATCGTCTGTTAAGAGGAAAATATTTTTATTTATATTGACAGTTCAAAGTCACTTCCCGGCGAGGCACCGCTCGCCGCACAGTTAGCCATATTTTATTCTAATAACGAATAATACAATTTTATTCGTCAAATTTATTCGAAGCGTTTAAACGAATACAAAATTTTATTCGTCGAATTTGTACGAAACTCGCTGACAATTTCTTGACAAATCGTTCGAACGCGATCATCTCGAAAACGGAATCGGTTTTAGCGCGAATTCGATTATATACGACGGATTGTTTCGATGCGATTCGAATGTGGCACGATGACGAAACACCTGGTACGCGCTAACGGGAGCTATCAACGAGCCGTGAAAACGATTGTGAAGTTTTTTCACCTCGGTCATCTCCCGCTGAAAAAGTATGCGAACGAGGGGCGCCGTAACGGCGGCGACGATTATAAAACGGAGAACCCCGTTTGTGTGTGTCGACAGAAGGTTGTGAGAGAATGTCAAGGATTTCATCATTGACACATTGGCAGTGCGCAGTTGATTTCATTATCAAGCAGCCACGCGAAAGCCTTGGCTGTATTCTTAGAGAAGAAAATCAAGGTGAAAAAGTGATACGCAGCTCGAAACGGCAGAGCCCGACGAACTATGCCGTATTAATTGCTGCAAATTGGTTTGCTATACCGATGGAATGTTAACGGTGATTTATATTTGGAAACGGTGACTTCAGCTCTCCGCTACGGTAATGTGTAAGTACTCGAAGACTTTCTAATACTTCTGAGCATTCCAACGAACGAAGACTTTTGCCACGAAGAATTCAAACAATTGTACTGCGGATATTGTATAATATTAATAATTAATAATATATTGCAATACATATTAATTTTTGATAATAGGCAAGAATGAAATTATGAAGTATATACGGGATGGGATGTTGCTAAAGTAATTTCAAGCAACTTTTTCCTTAGCGAAAATGCAATCCGCGACTTCGATTACAAGTTATTAACGAAAAACAGTGACCAATCATAGGCGAGATCAGCTGACGCGAGGCTGCCGAGTCAATGAACGGAACTGGGCTTCGGCCGCCTAGCGTCGATCAAAATCGCCACTGATTGGTCGATGTTTTTCGTTAATAACTCTTCAACGATGCCTCGGAGAAAGTTTTTGTAAAGGAAAAAGTTACTTCAAATGATCTCAGGATGCCCTCATTTCCCCCATTTCGATTGCGAGTGACTTTTGGGACACCCTGTACACGTCTCGATCGAAATACATACGCTGCAATAAAAATAGCAGGAGGTCCCGCTAAATTGTTTCAACGAGAAATTTGTAAATGAACTTTGTTATCCAAACGTGTGTTATCATAAATTTCGTACGAAATTGAAATAAATCCAATCTCGACGTTCTTAAAGCAGCGTGCCACTCTCGATGTTCCATAGATTTTTGGCGCGAATATACGAATGCCTTGCTTCGTCAAGGGGTTAGCAATTGTTCCGAATTAGTTACAGTGAATTACGGCGTGTCGAGAGCTTCGTGCCGAGGTCGGTTGCGAAAGGGACGATCCATCGGACGAAGACAAATGTGAAATCGGTTTCTAAAGCAACGAAGGAAAGCGAGCGTGGAACAAAGTAATTATTTCGTCAACTCGGGGGCGTCGCAACGGCGGAGCGGGAGGGCCGTTTTCGCAATCGAATGCAACTGCATTGACAGTAAAAAGGGGAGACAGAAGCAACCGTCGGGCGCAGGGCGAATTTGCACAATCGCGGCGCAAACCCGCGGAACTTCCATCGACCTGAAGATAAACGCGGCCCCCATTAGTCGTCCACGACCTAATTACCCAGGGTATCCCGTTTGTGCGCAGTACCTCGGCGATCGATGACCCCGACAGTTATTACCTAACGCCACCGTTTGCGTTTACGAAACATTGATAACGTCGCCGGCAGACGTTTCGCGTCCTAACACTCGCCAATTCGTCGTTACGTCGATCTTTCGCGGCTCAATCTTGTCTTTACACACCGACAAAATTTTCTCTTTCTTCGACGAAAACAGTAATCAAACTTTTTCGAGTTCGGAGCGGAGCCATTCAAAATTAAACTTTATTGTCTCTGTAGTGGAACCCTCGAGTTCGAAGATAAATATTAAATGGCTCCGCTCCGGAGCCCTCGAGTGCAAAGGGTTAAATTAAAGATACCGAACTTTTTAAAATAAAATAATGAACTAATTCTTTAAATTTCTAATCACGATTCTATGTGTTTCGTTAAACAAGGATTTTAACAAATGGAAGCAGAGGGAATTCATAATGCTGCGAATATCTATTGCTTGCTAACTTGGCAAAGATAAGAACGATTGTTTTCTTAAGCAAATCATTTCCTATTTATCGCATTAATTTTCCTCGAAAGACCGATAAACGCGACTGGCAAAATTATTGGAACGAAACGTGTAAAATCGAAGAATTCGTCGCGCGTGGAATTCGAAGGTGGAATATCTGCAGAACGCGAGCGGGAATAGCGAGCTAATTTATAAATCTCGGTCGAATCGAAGTGAAAGGGAAGGAGAACAAGGCGGCCGCTAATAAAGAATAATTCTCTTTGTTCCGCTTTGGTAAGGCAATCATAAAAATAGTCGACTCCAAAGCCGAGATAGGCTATTTTAAACGTTCCGCACAAACCTGTGAGAATATTCGTCTATAGTTCGCGGGTGACACACATTTTCAACTATACATAGCCTGATGTCCGCATCGATTTGGCGATTGTCTTTTTTATACGCGGCCCTTAAAAGCTTTTACAGCGAAATAGAAGGCTATTTTTATAACCCGTCGATTGTAGAATTGTAAAGTTCACGACGGAATTGGCGAAAAAGACGTTTGAATCGAATATTAGCAGTCATTGGTAGACCGTGGCTTTTATGCATTTACGACGAAAATGCGATGTTGTAATGTAGAAGAAAAGATAAAAAGAAATTAGGAGCGTTGATGTATTAATTTCAACTTATCGAAATTCTTTAAAAAAGGGAAAATACTGTCTTATAATTGTTTTAGACCATTTTTTATTTTGCATAAAGCACCGCGGTCTAGTTATTAGCATTGTAAAGCCATTATTAACACTGGAGTGGGTCATCACTTCGTATCAAGTTCCTGATAACTAAATTGTTACCTGCTTTAAAAGCCACACTGAACAAACGCGACGAATAAAATTATCAATGATCTTAAGCCGGCGCGATTATATATTTTTTTTATTCATTATCATTGCCTTAAACCATACGGGACTTATACAGCAAACTGTACATTTCGTACACTACGTACAATAATTATCAGAAATTTATAATTGAATTATAAAAAGCTATAGTTACATTTTTGAACCACACAAAAGAAACAGCGTACCTTCAATTAAAACAGTATGAATAATAGCAGAAATTTTGCAATCGATAAGATCACAATACTCCGTGAATCGCATTCTATTCTGGGATATCGTGCTCGCAACTACTAGCCAGCCGATAATTTTATTTACAAAGTCTACACCGTAGCGTTTAATATTAGAATATCGGGAGCGGGAACAACAGGAAGCGCAATGGTGCCTAGCATTTTAATTTCGCATCCTATTTTCTTGCACGCCAGCTTCCAAGCGGCGAACGGCGAACGGCGAACCGATCGCTCGACATTTTATTTCGTTTATACACGGCTAATAGTTTTCCCGATAGCAGGTGCGCCCTTTCAGAAGTCCTGCCGGGTCTCATGTAGAATGTTCAATCGTGAATGAAATTTTCAATAGAACGTGAATGGGGCCGGTCACGTGCCGACAACTTACGCTCGACATCGAACCTATGACGTACCAGATAAATCTTTTATAGTAACATCGGTGACGTAGACGACTACCTTGGGCTGTCTTTCATTAAAGGACACAACGTCAGCTGCCATTCAATAATTTTCATGGTCTTTAAAATGGTGGGGGGACTTTTATTGTACTGAATGTGTCTGCAATTTGAGGTTAATGGAAATTAGGCTCCAACATGTTCGAAATCGCTGTAATGACTAAGCCGGAAATTTTGTTTATAAAATAAAAGTTCGCAGCATCGACTGCAAAATAAGAAGAGCCAAATAGGCATCCGTTTTATCCTTCGATAATTTTGATAGGCTTTTATCAATTTTTCTCGCAAATAAAAGGAAAACGAAGCATGGAAGACATGTGAATTCGTCATTTCCTCCCCCTCCTCCAAAGTAGTTATTTTACTAATTACTCGGACTGTTACTAAATAATAAACTTTTAAGTGTTGAGAACGAATTAACGGTAGACTTGTTAATGTTGAAAATTAATTAACAATAAACTTGTTGATGTTAAAAATGTTAATAAAACCCATGCAGCAGACGCAATAGGGTCCAAAGGCGTAGCCCCTAGCAATCTCAAGCTGAAGAAATCAGGAAGCGAGTCTGAATAACGTAGGTTCCGAAAGCTGCAGCCTTCGACAGGCGCCAAGACTCGATCGGTGTTTAGTCACGAGTGAAAACTCGACAGCCGGCATTGCACCTTTTACTCCCTTTCACGTGACGAGCCTCTAAGATTAGCTCGAAATGCTTTCGCCTGTTTCGGGGCGTCGGTTTACGAGGGAACCGGGTTCGCGAACTGCTGGCAACTGTCCCGAGACGGTAGTCTAGGCCCACGTGATCCCGTATTTTTATTCCAACGACACACCAAAATAGAAGACCGTTAAGAAAGGGGTATGTGAGCAACACTATGCGCCAAAGCAGTCGGAGGTCGAGCGACAAAACGGCGCAAGATCGATGACGCGTGAATTCATTGTCCATTAGGTGTACTAACAATCTTTTTGGTATAGTTTGTAGACCGCATTCCGACGGTCGTGTGATTCATCGACGCAAGAGGGGAATTAGGCGACAGTGTGCCCGACGCCAAAATAGGCGACGGACTTCGGATGCTCGAAGGAAGTTTGTATTTGAGGGAACTATACTAATAGCGACTGGTATCTTGTTCACTTGAGAATAATGTGAAAAATCAGTCGATGACAGATCTGGCCTATCTTTTTATTAAAAATAAAAGATAACTATTTGAAATAATTTATTTCAGTGCCTGCCGTTATTTAAAAATAAAAATAATACCGATTCACTTGAGACAAAGAGATTTCAAATAATAAATTACTTCGATTTTTCTTAAAAATATTGCTGAAGATAATAATGGACAGAAAGATTTGGTTTTATGAAATCTGTACAACAATTTACTACAATTATTTAACTTCACGATGATTTCAAATGATCACGAACTAAAATAACATGATATTTGGGATAATATTTCAAATAAAATAGCATACTGTTTGGAATGAAATTTCAAGTAATATCATTACGAATTTAGCCCAGGTCTGCTCGACGAGGAAAGGCAAGCGAGACCTCGAGTCTGTGAAATCGAACAGGAAAAAATCGGCTCGCGAGATAGCTCCAAGAATGTGAAAGGGTTCGAGGTATGACCTACTGTGCACCGAGATTTTTAGAATGCCAACGAGGTCTAATTAATTGTCGCGATTAAAGCTACCGGAGGCACAGCAGTTTTTCATTTCGCAATGTACTAGGAAAAATTGTCGATTCGAATATTTAGTTAATAGGTCCGTGCTATTATTACTCCGAACGGAAACAGTTTACGATAGCAGGGGTATAATGTTACAAAATTTTACGGAGACGTTACTTCACAGGCGAATGTAAGACGGCCAAGCAATAAAACAAGTTCCCGCGAACACTTATCGCATCTGTTCCGCGTTTCCGAGCTGCGAATGTTTCACGGTGCGCTAGTTAATTGCCTATATTCGCTAAAATAGAGCACTACAGAATTCCCAACGCTTTATCGACTCTGGAACTGATTTGCATATATATGGAGTCTGTTACTTAATGCGATTAACAATGAGATATATTTAAATTTCTAACAGAATTAATCGCTTGTTCCCTATTTCTCTTTAAAGTAACGTCGACGTTGTATAAATGACACTGTTCTTTTTAAATAAATTAGTTAAAAAGATAGGGAGAAAGTAAAGGAAACGCGCGCCTCTTAAAGAAATAATCGATTAATAATATAATATAGAAAAGTAATATAGAAAACTACAAGTTGAATTGGTATCTGCGATCTACACCGATTTTGGTGTGTATTTATTTGCAACCTTTACGCAGAAAATAGAGAGTACTTATATTAAGCGGACCTAATTTGCGAGCATCTCCGATTCCAATGTATTTTAAGTGCACGCAATGCGTGCTCGCGCTCGAAAGTGGACCGTGAACGCGAAACCAGCGTGCTTGGTTCTCAATACAAGTTGCTTTGCGTGCGATATAGAAAAACGTATGCGAGTCAATTTTCCAGACCAACTTTCGTCACGAACGTAAAACGTAAAAGTTGCTTCGAGTTTATAATTATTCAGCACTGTAGGTGACCTGAGACACCCTGTATATTTAGGGAAGATAGCTTAACGCTAAACCTACCACGGTCGAGTGACCGATTTCTCATTTTAAAATTATAACAATTAAGATAATTTCGTAGAAAATTATTGTAGAAATTACATTGTTTGAACTTCTACAAATCTAAGTAAATTGGATCTTTTCACTCTTTATCAGGCAATGCACACCAATCGATTTTATTGTTCGGTAGATTTAGCGTTAACAAAACACCGTATTTATATTGTTTATTATTTCGAATATAGAAGTATACGAATATATTTCATTAAGTTCTCGTTTAGATGACAATAACAAAAATGTCTCAAAGTGTTAAATGAAACGCAGCACAGTTCGAGATCGTTGGAGAAAAACGGAACGAGCTCTCCCCCGTCCACCCCTCTATTTACATAAGAGGGCAAGTTTCACACGATAGACGGAGCCGTGCGTGTATTTTGCTAGCAGAGCGCAGTACGTACGCCACTTTCCACTCGTCTCGAGTGCGCACGGAGCTAACCCAAATGCGTGACCCATGAGGAGCACTTCAACCCCGTCGTCGTCAACCATGGTGGTGTATATGTTACCGATTCCCGGAGGGCTTGAAACGGGGCCAACAACCCTCGAGGTCGTGGCGGTCTCTCCGACTCTCTCTCTCTCTCTCTCTCTCTCTCTCTCTCTCTCTCTCTCTCTCGTTCTCTCTCCCACGGGTTTGTCTTTCTCCCGGTGCGCGGGGGTGAATTCGATATCGATCGACCTCGTCGACTGTTCTGGCAAACTCTCACGCCGATGCGTGGCCGCGGCGAAAGCGGAATCAGGTCGTTACGAGTACGGGCCGTGAACGGAAATACGGAAAATCAGATCCACGTCGACAGGATCCAACGGTTTCCCTGATCGGCCGTATATACCGCGTCGGGTTTCCCGATTTTTGCGCGTTATTTCCGTTGCGCCATTTTCGGTAACGTGGCGCAAGGTGCATCAGAAGTATAGTCTCGGTTTGCTGCTATATTACGCTATTGCGCACAGCCTGATCTTATCTGGAGCTATATCGTCCGACTGTGTCGTTTATAGATGAATCGCAGGTTTCGCGACGATTATAGCGATAAGTTTGTGAAACGCAATACAATGGGAGTGTAGCGCATGCTGAATTTGCGTCAAAAATGAATTTCTGGCAATGCCAGGCGAGCAGATAAAGATAGCTTCCGTTTTTATAGCGATCGGTCGATTGCTTTGGCTCTGTGGTGTTCGATGCTAATATTAAAAAAATATTTATTGTTGTCTTAATAATGAGGTTACGGGTGATGTGTATTTAAAAATGCAATTGCAGAAATTATTCAATAAGGATAAGGTTTTGTGAACTTGTTTAGAAATAACAGATTTCACAAACGAATTTTAAGAAGTTCACAGAGAAATTAATATTTAGTTATAATAATTATAAATTATTTGACGTCTACTGTCTGCTCGAAACCGTTTCACCCCCCTCGCAGTTGCGGTAGAGAAAATCGGTCTTTTAGATAAGATGATATTACATTTAGATTATTCAATGATATAGATGTATTATACGTATAAGCTACAAGATAACTTCGGTGAATAATTTTGTTACTATTGAATGGTTCGACCACCAGTTGATGAAGAGACCCATCCATTCGAAAATGCGAGGCAGCATATAGCACCAGCTATATGCATCTGATTAAAATAAAACAATAATCGAAGAATATAGAATAAAAGTTGTAGAAATAATTCTCCACGTCATTTTACAAAATCATGCACAGTTGCTGGTCGAAAATACGAAAAAACAGAGCCGCAGGCAACTTATTTTCCTTATCTAGATCATTGTCTATACCTCGAAACATCATAAAAAATAATAGATTATTTGAAAAAGCTGCTCGGTGGAAGTTTTTATTTCATGCAATCTTTGGGTCGCGATCACGGCGAACAATGCGTACAGCTAAACTGTAAATAAACAATCGTGACACGTAATCGTCCAGCGTGAACGTCACTCACGTGACGAGAAAATGCACGGTGTGCCCGAGTGACTTTATGTAATTGCAATGTTCAAATTGCCCTGAAGCAACGACATTGCAAGGACCTTCGGTTGCATAATATCCGAGCAGCACGATGTATACGCGCCGGTACGGAGGCAGGTCACGGTTTCCTTTTTAGGCTGATAACACTAAATACGGTGTCTGCATGAAAGCTTTAACCGACTATGGACTCGGCTCTTTCGTGAAAATGTTCCAAGCATAATAATGCCAGGCTACTGGTTCTACACGAAAACTCAATCAGCATGGTGCATTGCTTTGTATATCACAGATGGTCACGAAAATCCACGTGTCCGTTGCTTTTATTTCTAAAAGCACGAATTATCCTTAAAGATACTAAATCCTTACAATTGAAAAAATATTGTTTTTCTAACATTTTCTAATAATTTTAATAATTTCCTAATAATCAGGTTTTTAAAAATGGTTATAATTTCTTTAGCCTTCTAGTCGGTATTAGGAGTGTTAACTATAGAACCACACCGTGGGGTTGCCAGCGACCCTACGACATTTTCAAATTGTCTGCTAACATGTAAATAAACATTATAATATTAAGCTTTCCTTGTCCTCCTAACTCATAACATATTTCATATTTTGAAAATAATAAATAATATTTTGATTATCAAGATTTTATTTTGAGTCGTCCGCAACCCCGCGATGTCACTTATGCCGAAAAATGGAAGGGGGCCGTTCTAGGGTTAAATATTCGAACGGGCCGAGTAAACGGCTGCCTTCTATCTCTCATGAATCACAACAATGCAAAAAAAGGCAGCCTCGCGCACTCAATAGTTGTGAAAACAAAGAAGTTCGGACCTATCTAGCGCCCCCATTTTGAAAATGAATGGGAACCTCGAATAAAGGTCTGCGTTATACTCCAAATACATATAACGTGACCCTCATTTGAAGTTTCCATTTAATTGTTATTGGCGCACCCTAACGACCGACTCGATAACAGTACATTTCAAAAAGTAAACAATGGAGCAGAGGATCCAGCGAAACTGTTGAAAGTCAGGTCACCGAGCGAATCCCAAAATTTTCAACAGTTGACCGTCTCGTCGCGCAGCCGCCGCGGTTCTCTCGTCGGGAAATATTTGCCGCGCGCCCGAGAAAATAAATGAGAGAAAAAAATACCGCTACACGCGAGGTCAATCCATGCGGTGGTACAGAGCGTTCGACGCGATCGACACGAAATGTTTGTGAGCGTCATGCATGAGCGAAACGGGCAGGAATGCAGCGAAGCGTTAATAGGATTGAGAAATTCAAATTCCGCCTCTGGAATTCGCCGTCGTGCGACTGGCGTAACGGGTTCCCGACGAGGCTCAACACACAAACAAACATAATCGTCGTCAAGATATGACCTCGTTGCATGTCGCCGCGACGCTCCCCGTAAAATTGAACCGTTCACCGTTCTTGCTCGTCGATCGTTATCGAAGGCGTTCCTTCGAAGGCACTCGCGTCGATTCACACGGACTCTGTTCGATCGAGAATGATTTTCGATCGCGACCGGTTCGAAAATCTGCCACGCGACGACCGGAAGTACGACATAGATCGATCGATAACAATAACGCGGGATCGATGGAACCGAGGAGAAGCTATTCGGCGCGGAAAACGCTTGGATCGTCGACGCTCAACGGTCAAAAGCTCGGTCGATGATGCTCGACCGTTGGGCGTCGGAACGAAGTTACCAATCTGAAGTTAGTTACACGACTAGACGTCCGGAGTATTGATTCTCACGCTGCGTTCATTTCTTTGGTCTCGCTGCCACACACGCATCCGAACATCCTTTCTCCTTGAAACGGAAAACAGAGCTCTCTCGTTACACCATCGGGATCGAGACTTTCTATCTTTCAGTAACAGAAACATGTCTCCGGAATACATGCTACACAACTTGACGCGAAGGAAAAACCGTTCCGTCGCGATCGGTAGGTACGGTGAAAGCATGGGCGAACGACATTTCAATGGAACGGCTGCCAGAGATCGGATCGTCGCTCGAATATGTTTTCTCCAGACCATTGTGTCCGGCGGTGATTAGAAATTCACATCGGAACGAGAGAGCAGCGGCAGAACGCGTCGGTCGCTTGTCCGCATGGGAGAGGAGGGCATGGTTTCATGGTGTTTGCAACTTACGTTTCGCAGTAATCCTTGAAAATCGGGACGACAGTTGAAGCACAACAGCGGTGCACTGACTTTCACTGGTTTTCGAACTTCGATATACAGTCGAAACGTAAGGATCTGGCGAGATCAACTATGCTCTTTCGATAGAGAAGCTAGTTGTTTAGACGATCGGGGTCTTTAGAAACGTCGAACAAACAGCTACGATGTCTCTACTCTGACTGAAGCTAACCGCCGCCGCGCGATCGCCTTTTATAACTGCGGTGTGGGTTGGGCTTCGTGGCGACGGCGACCGAATGGCGTGGGGGGAGCGGCGACGAAACCCGAGCCAGAAAGCACGAACTGCGCAACCGTGTGCGCCGGTGGATGAGTTAGTGTGCGGCCGTGTGTGAGCATTGTGTACAACAGAGATACACGGGGGCAGGGATTCTCCGCGCGTGGCGCCGTCGACACGTTACTGGCACATGTTGATAAATAAATAACGAATCGCCGGACTGATAACGCACCTTATCACCGATGAATTCCAGAGTCCTGGCACTCGCGTACCCGCCGAGCAAATTTCACTGTGTCTCGGCAATCCTTAAGGGCAACGTTGCGATCGCTGAAAGGTCAGGCTCCACGGTTGATTAACACATTCAGGTCGCCGTGACCCACCCGTGATGCACTGGATGATGCTCTCGTGCGCCGAGGGAAAACCATTAGCGAATTTCTTGCTACCATATGCTGTTACTTAGTTCATAATTATTGTATATGGTATTGGCGTCATTCGACTGTCAAACATTTTGCAAATCGTGTAATGTTAATGGTAATTCAATGTTCAATGGGATGTCATTGGTAAATATCTTATTAACACATGCTAATACTTGCTTTATGATTATTGTACTTGATATCGCGTCACGGAACTGTCAAATATTTTGCAAATTGTGAGAAGACGTGCGATTAAATTTTTAAACGCGATACCATATATTTCGTATATTTCGTTGAATATTGAATGGGACGTCATGAACGCATTTACAATTATTGACGTCACACGAGGTCAATATTTTGCGATTTATGTAAATTAATAATGTGATTACTGCAATGTATAATCTACCAACGTGAAGGAAAGTTAAACATATTTTTAAACACGAAGCAATTTTTTGCGTCAATGCTTGTTACGATGGAAAGAATAACTTTGTATGCAATAAGATACTGTTATTGCAAAGGCTATTTTCATATCGATGGTAAGAGGTCGGCAGATACGAAAGTCCGTCGGTGTTATAGTTAATCAAACGTTTGATAAATATGATAATCCAACGGTGGCAGCCTGATCGTGATTAACCCTGCTGTCAATAACCGGGTGCCCGTCAAATTTGCGTTTAAAATTGTTCCGCGTGTTCCCGTGAAAAAGTCGCGCAACTGCTTTGTGTTTATGCTCGTCGGATAATTTTACATTTATTTACATATTCGTTATTAAAATATACGCTTAATGTCTCGGACAGGAAGCTTGTGTTTGTATTGGACAATTTTAAATAAGGTTTAATAAGGTAACACAGTAATTTATTATATTGTATTAGTAAACAATTGTAAAATCAGCCAACAATATAATAGTATTATCGCGACTTATAGAACGTGTCGGTGATATCATTCTGAATCGAGTACATACCACGTCAAAACAGGTAAAAAGTGTTAAAGCATAATAATCAATCTATCGCGCCAGGTGCTATGACCTATCAAAGGCCGTCGTAATATTTTATCAAACTTGTTTTACAGACGCATCTATCTAATCAATGAAGAGTTTCATACCGAGATTATTAATAACGATAACAAACATTTTTGTTACATTTGTACTGCGTTTATCCCTGAACTATGCAGGTGGAACCATAGCTTATGCATTAGCTTAAATGATATCTGAATCTTTTAATTTAATTTCTTAATCTTTAGTATTGTAGACGGATTCTAGAATTTAATTTGCTCGAATATGTTACAATAGAAATGAATTACCAAAACTAGTCAAACATGGTGTCAAACGTTAGTGTAAAAAATCTTATTCGAATTAATATTTATCTTATTCATCTACATTTATTTATTTATTTATCTATATTTATTTATTTATTTATTTATTTATTTATTTATTTGTATTTATTTATTTATTTATCTATACTTGTTAATCTTCATTCATCTATATTTATCTATATTGATTCGATAACGTTGAATAAAATTGTATTCGTCAAGAATCAAATCATCGTCGTCCGAGTCAAATTTTGCCCAACCCTGTTTTAACGCACCCTCCGGTCTGTTACAGAAAACACATCTCTTTTGCTCTTCTTACGATCGATATCGTTTATTCCCTGAAAGCGTTCCATTGGAAGCGCGAAGTTCTTCGTACACATGCAGATGGAGAATGTCACTTGAAGCCGTGTAACAGAACACCGTGGTATCTCCCACGCGTAAAAACGTAAAAACCCCCAGGAAATGAAAGGCGGCTGCGGGCCGCGTCGGTATCCCATACACACACCCTACCGAATTATGCGGAGAAAAAGAGAAGCGTAGGCTTATCTTTGACGCTGAAATGTCACCGTCCTCCGTGTTACATTCATAAGCCTGACATACGTCAGGCAAGCCACCTTTTGCAGATTAGAGAGGGCAGAGATTCTCAGTTCGACGCCGCTGTATCGGCTGCCTATCGATTTCCTGTCCCTTACAACGTTCTGCGTCTAACCGAGACGAACAGAAACGGCCCGAGGCACAATGCTCGATGCTTTCTGCGCGTTAAATTCGAACGCAACGGCGCCGGAGAAAGTGAACTTTGCATTTTCGTTTCTTACGCTTTTCTCTAACTCGTCGGAGATTCTTAGAATCTCCTCTAATTCGTCAAAGAGGTAAATCCTCTTGCCCTATAATACCGTGTCAGACTTGTTACGAAGATTTACAACATAATTCGCATCTCTTCGATTGAAATTAAATTTTGCTGTCATTAATATTTAAACATTGAAGTAAAGATTACCATATAATAAATACAGTATATCCCAAAAATGTCTAACAATCCGGAAGTAGGGGATATCTGAGATCATTTCAAGCAACTTTTTCCTTTACAAAAATTTTCTCTAAGGCATCGTTAACGAGTTATTAATGAAAAACATTGAACAACGAGAGGCGAGAACCACTGACGCGAGGCGGCTGAAACAATGAGCAAAGTTGAGCTTCGTCCGCTGGTTGGCTCGGGCGCCTCGCGCCACCGAACCTCGCTTCTCATTGGTCAGCTTATTTTGTTAATAACTCGTTAACAATGCCTCGGAGAAAATTTTTGTGAAGGAGAAAGCTGCTTGAAATTACCTCAGCTATCACCCATTTCCGGATTATTAGACATTTTCAGGACATCTTATTTTCCGTCTGGCGGAGAGATTTGTAAGTAACAAACGAATGCTAATTCACGTAGTTGTAAAATAAACCGTAGTGCAAAGGATTCAAGCTGTATTCCAGTGTAGAGTTTTTAAATGCAGCGGTCTGTATTTCCTGTTAGGGATTCTGCAGGTAGCGGCAGGTTTCCAGATTTCCCCCTACACCTTTTCTTACCCTTATTATTCCGGCCGGGAAAAACCCGCGGAGAGTCATATACCATTCAGTGATCACATTTTCCGCATTCGGACTGAGTCTAGCTTCGACCATCGGCTACGGAGACGCTTAGGGACGGAAAAGCAAAGTAGCAATAAATCATTGAATACTACGTCGTTTACCTCTCCCTAGTACCTGTTATAACTGCACCTTTCTTAATAAAGATACTACAACTAGCAAAATGCTGTAACTAATTTTTAATTATATTTACAATTAATAATATAATTAGTAATATTAATTTTTAATATTTCTAGATGGGAAAAATAATGCACATACTAACAAGATTAATAAATATATTTGGAAAATCTCGATACGAAATAGCATATCTATTATTAAAAAAATACAGAAAGAACGGAAAAGATGTTATAATAAAAATGCTAAGAAATTAGAATAAATTCAGTCTCGTTATTCTTGTAAAACTTCACACGTCGGTCATGTGCACGACTAAACATTTGTCTTCGATAATATAGCATTTGCGATCGGTATTAGGTGCGTTGCAATAAATATTCACCGAAGAACCCGCGAACAGTGAAAGTATTTATTTTCGCAAACGAATAAAAATACACGATGATGCAGCGTTCGATTTCTATAGAGAATAGATCAGTTTCTAAATTTGTGGTCGAGTCACGGATTCGCGGAAAAACGATGCTCAAAAGGTTTTCGGTTAGGCCAAAGTTCCGCGAACGGGCCGACGGGAAGAAAGCATAGACACGGCGAAGCACAATGGCGGACGAGAGAAAGCAAAATATGCGGGCACGAATAATTGTATAGCACCGAGCTATAAATTTTCGGTATAATAGCGATTTATACAATATAGCAATCATCGTAACACGTGCATTCGATCTTGATAAGTCCGGTATACAAACTGCTGCAACAATGCGCACCGTGCGGCTTGCGAAACCTAGAATGTGCACGTTTATCAGCACTCGGTGTTTTATTGCAGGTTCACCCACGCTTCGATAAAGTTGCCGATGAAACGATAAAGCGTATAATTGCGCTTTGTTCGCGATCCCGTATCTCTAACACCTGCATGCAACACGGAAGATTATTTTAATTTGCGTGACAGAATATTGGATGACACAAGCCGGCGAATTTAGGCGGCGATTTATTTATAGACCGGCCGGCTCGTGAAAATTTACGCTATTCTGCAACGAAATCGTGCGAGATTCGTTGATCCGGTTGAATCATTTTTAGACGAAAGATGAATAAGAAATTGTATCGCTAAATACACGGATCAGTCCGTTCTTTATGAATTAAAGAATGTGCCATAGTTCGACGAGTCTGACGTGACGGAGATTTCTAGAAAGAACCTGTTACGTATCGATATTATTCCATTCTTTTAAGTCGAAATCAAATTCTGTTCTCTTCTCAAGGTTATGTCGGCATTTAATTAAATGCAGGCACACAAAAAAATCTAAGTTGTCTTGTTTCTTCTTAAGAATTATTACAATCGAAAAACTTCGAATCGTTGCAACTATGAAGAAAATTGTATAGCAAAGCGTTGACAGCCGCGCCTGTTCCAATACTGAAAGACTAACGTATTTCACGCCAGCTTACTAGCTTACGACAATATCGTACTCGCATCGAACCATCCAGTAAGTTCGGATTCAAGTTTTCCTCCTATTATGTCAGCAGTCGCAGCTGCTCTAAATGCATAAAGTTCAGAGTCTATTTAAAGCTTCGATAAAACCATCGTCCCGTTATGAATAGTTCTCGTCGGTGATGAATTAAATTCTGGTCTACGCAACATCGATTTCCGACTTCGATGCGATATTCTATTTCTTCCATCTCGTCACGATCACTTTTTAATTCTATTTATAGCGCACTTTTAATTTATCTATTTATTTCAAAGCTAAATAAACGGAGAACAGAATGAAAATAGCAGCCAACAAAAATGCGATAGAACGTCACTTAGGCATATCTACTTTGAGACAGGTAGCATGATTATTTCTACAGTTAATACTGATTTAATTTAAAAACATTGTAGGTGTGATAGACCATGAGATGCAGATCTCATGATCAATTCGATTACCAGAAGTTTCTTTCTCATTTCCATTGCAGATCGCGTCTTATGGTAGCTGTGTTCGAACAGAGAACCAACCTTACACGCTCCGAATCGCGGATATAAAACGCAGAAGCTGCGAGGTGTGCTAGCCTTAACAAACGTCAATTGATTCTGCGTGATTTACGGTCCGGTGACACGCTCGTGATAGGTATTGAACCGAACGGCGGACAAAACGCTGCGGAATCGTGGGTGTTCTCGATCGACTATGCGCCGAACCAACGGAATACAAATGCAAGCATATTGTCTGAATCGAACGCGCGAGAATAACCGTATTATGACACTGTTGTGCAATAAATACTATAGGCTAAACAGGAAATCGAGCCGCACCGTGTGCAGTTGCTGAACTTGTACTGCTACTGATTAGAATTGGACCGCGTGCGCCAGCTTCGAATTCTCCAATGTCAACTTGATTCGTCGATAGATATTATTCTGGATATTTTTTGTATTTTTTAAAATGTTTACAGGATTTACTAATGTTCGCAATGAACGTTTCTGCATCGATATCGAGATAGAGTAGATACATAGGTTAGTACATAGCCTCTACTTCCCTAAATTTTCATTAATAATTTGGAGTGATACTTTTTAAGAATTTCTAGATAGCTATTTTTTTACTAATTTATTTAACATACTGAAATCGCGAATTCCTTTGTATTTGTATATAAATGTGTTGTATATAAATTCACGATGTATTTATTTCTATTATGTTTTCCTGCTAACATATTAGATTCATGGAAGCATATTACTTTGTCATATTATAACACTTTCCCTTTTTATACGTTTTTAATTTA
>CM052150.1:6926910-6969991 GCA_028455555.1 Augochlorella aurata | reverse complement strand
CTATCTTAAAAGTACCCCAAAACTACCCAAAGTTACCCTAAACTACACTAAAACTGCCATGAAAGTGCCCTAAAACTAACCTGAAACTGCCCATAGAGTGCCCTAAAACTACCCTAAAACTGCCCCAAAACTAACACAAAACTGCCCTAAAACTGTCTCAAAACAACCCTAAAACTGTACTAAGTTGCTGATTATAAGCAACTATAAAAACGAGTCGCGGGGCTCGAATAATCGTACACCCGCTTTCCAAATTGATGTGACGTCACGTGATATCACATGCTGTCACGTTGCATACGATGGCACGTGTGATATCATGGTTAGGAGCCATATTTTTATCACGTTAATATTGTCGCGAGCAAGCGAAGCAGGATTTACGACCCCGCTAAATTCGGCACACGAATTTGCAATATTTCGTGGAGACAACAGGCTATTGTCTAAGGAAAGAAAATATAAATGATGGGATAGATAAATCAAAAGATATACGATAATCGATTTTAAATGGGAGTGATACCAATGGTAAAAAATTTTCATTAGAAATATAAATTATATCGAATTCTTAATATACATTTAAGGATAAATTTTAAACTATAATCGATTTTCAATATCAATTTAAATAGTAACAAGTTCTTAAATAAATGTTAAATACGAACTTGAAATGTTAGTATTTCCAATGGATTTAAATTAATTTAAAATTCGAGGATAAAATTAATATTATATATTTCTATAAAAATTTATTTGCAGCGAGTTTTATCATAAATTTGGTTTACAGCGGATTTTTAATTTAGGGTGGATAGTGTTTTTATAGGCTAAGACTAATAAATGCTGATAATAATACCGACTAAGAATAATAAATAAACCGTATAAATGATCAGCCTCGGTGCCGGTAGAGAATAATGTTGTACACGTTGTTCCACGTATTCTCGCCAGCTGTGGAGTGTGGTAACACGCGATGCGAGGCCGATTGTCAATTTTTATCGCATTGCTTGATGTATACACACAACATTTATTGACTTTGTTCCAGAACAAATGTCGCGCGAACAAGCGCCGAGTGTACACCCAGCATTACTTATCTGGTCACGAGTTGCTGCGATTTCGATGGCGCCTCGTGAAACGTATCGGAAACATACGATTACTGTCGCCGCCGTCGTCGCCGGCATTTATAGAGCATTTTTCGACGCCTATTAATAGATTATCCATCACTGAATTAGTCCCAGTGGAAATGTTCAACAAAATTTTATTCGCTCGGACCGATACGGCGGCGCTTTTATTGCACAAGGCTGCGGTCACGTGAATGCTCGTGACTCTTCAATAAATCATATATTTCCGAACATTACTGTTGCCGACTATCTGGAATTACTCATTCCACTGTGTCTTAATAGACATCGTGTCAAAGTTCGACGATTTATTGTAGACGCTGAAAAGCACGGACGGCTCTTTTGTCACGCATACGCAGGGAACGAAGAAGCGCAGAAGCGGCATTTATCGGGTCCGAAACTCCGCGGACGAATTTTTCAGTCGAATAGGTCGTTGGTAAATTAATTACGACGCGCTAAGTTAATTTGTTGTCTCGATCATGGTGCTCGTTGCAGAATCAATTTGAACGAATTAAAATGTCACGAGTTCGCGACGAAAACGAGGTGCAAAATGAGCAGCCGATCGCTGCACAAATAATGTACGCTGTTTTTTAGAATTCTCTTTGTGATATAAATTCAAAGAAATATTGTAAAGCGCATAAATACGACTTTCATCTAATGGTATATAAAATTAATAAAAAAGAACAGCCGAAAAGTAATCGTCAGTAATGTTACAATTTTTATGTGACTGGGGGAGTTGATCGATTTGGCAAGTGAAAAGAGTAATAAAGTTAAATTCAATGTTCAAAGTTTTAAGTTTTTCTTTATCGCAAAAGAAGTTATTTTAATAAAATCATAAAAGTTGGAATCTGAATAAAAATCTGAAAAAAAATCTGAATAAAATTAAGAAATTAGAAGGTCGATTAGCGTAAAAATATCGCCATTCGGTCGTCAAACGACGTAATTTAAAATGGGGAGATCTCGCAATTCGGTCGCATAAGTGTTCAAATTATGTTCATAGACGGGATACAGTCAGGTTCGACCGCAAGATTCGATTGATCGGTGCTAAAAGCCTCTAACAAATTCTATTTCCGTTCGATCCTCGAATATCCCAGCTCCAACGTTTTCCGTCCGGCGCGTTTTCAACAACCGGTCGATAATGTTGCGGTCTGTTGTCCATTTAACACGATGCTATTATTAACTCCGGGGAATATAACAAGCGAAAAATAATAGGACTGTCGGCCGCTCGCGACATTCTCTTTTTGCCGCGGCTCCGCTTAAATGGAAAACAGAATCGCTCGATGCAAAAAACATGTCACTCTTTTGTTTATACACTTAACGTACCGACGAGCAGTAATATTAAATAAAAAAAGAATGTTTGAAACAAAACCGAATCAGCACACAGTTTTTAAAAGATTACAAAATTCGAGAGAAAAATCAAGATCACGCGAGGAGTACTTGTTCAACAGAACTGTGCATTGTTTACGCGTAAATCGATTAATTTTAAGAAATTGTTAACGTACCTTGACTGAGAGTCGATCTGTTTCGAAATTGCGGCCGTTCGACCGGTTCTCAGGCTTTAAACGCCGTTTTACCATCGCCACGCGGCGTTTGTTTAAACAACACAGTTCCTTCAACCGCGTGCCGACCAGTCGAAGATGTTTCGCGTTGACGTTGACGTCATTCTCGCATTATTTTCAATAATTTATCACGTGCTCCACGCACGTCACGCAGAGACTACACGCTGCTTCACCGTAAAATCAACGGATTGCGATGACGAGCGATGCGCATTTAAGTTCGCGTACAGAGTCCGACGTGTATCTAGGAAATGGTAATCCGACGGGGCCGTAATGGGCACAGGAATTACGTAAAATTTGTCCAGCGGTGCTGGTTTCACCTATAGCAGTTGCGTTCGGTCACTGACAACGCGTTCGCTCGCGATCGAACGGTGCACGGTGAGGCTGGAAAACAGTTTATCCTGCGCGAAATTATTTTAGCGTTACTGCAGAGGTTTCATGTCATGGTATAGTAGGTCATTGAATTCGTCTCGGCAACAGGTACAATAATATGAAATCAAAAATATGTATTACTATTTTAAAAAATCGAAATGTCCAATTGTTTATAACAAAAATTTTGTTTATAAAATTTAATATGTTATAACTCGTAGAAAAATGAATACTGATGAACTTTTGTTCGAAACATTTTGTTATCAGATAGCTGGAAATGCGTGGAAAATCGTTGCAAGAATCGAAAATCGCGGGAAACTACAGTTAAAATTTACGTGTGTACAGTTTGTATAAAATTGAAAATGGAAATTTTGAAAATGAGGATTTGAATATTTCTTAATCCTTGTGTATGTTAAAGATATTTATGTCGCAGATGTAGAAATTCGTAGTCTGAAAATGACGTTTCCAATGTTAAATGCATATAATTTTTAGAAAAGGCTAAATTGTCTATTACCTGTGCATCGACAAAATTTCTTGAGTAATAGTAAAAATGTTGAAATCATCGATATAACCTTAAGTTTCGTGTGTTATACATTGAAATTCTTTCGATGGTTGAAGCTACATTGTAGCCTGGAACGGAACGCATCATTATGCACCGCGAAATGCACACCTTCTACGCAAGCATCACATGCTTGTTATTCACACAATGCAACGAGCAAATAAATTTCGTGCTCGTGATATCCCAAAGAGCGATAACATGATGTAATTATTCGAAATTAGTATTAGCATACGATAACCTCACACGTAGACGAGATCTCGTGACTTCTCTGACGTACTCGCGCGATTCATTTTACTCCCTTCTCCAAGGTATGTTCGATCATTTGCGAATAAGGTTCTCTTCAAAGTAAACAGTAGAAAAATCGCTCTCAACTCTTTGCGCTCGAAGCCATTTTAATCGTAAATCTAAAACAATTTTTCCGACTTATAGTTTTCCCATTTTATGCAGAGTGCACTTTTCATTTCATGCACTGAAATTGATTCTTGTTTCAGCTTCGCTTTTAATTATTTTTTAAATCTATATTAGTGTAAAAATTATTTTGCAACGTAACAAGAGTCGCCCCTCGAGTGCAAAGGGTTAAGATAATACCGCCGTGTTAATTCGAGCAGTCGAATATTTAGAATTAATTTCACGTTAAGATAATATTCATTGGAATCATCAGCTATGCAAACGTTTCAGTAGATACTGCTTCGAACGGCGAAGCAGCATTTATTACAAAATGCTATATCTTAATTCCAAGACACACATCGCAGCGATCTCTCTTCCAACCTCGCTAGCGCGACGAAATCTGCTCCGTTCGATGCGAAATTTAATTTTTACGTCTGGACAAATAACTCTCGGCAACGCGTTAACTTAATATCTACCATTATTCTTATTCTTTTTTGAAAATTTTGAAAATGTAAAATTTGAAAATAAATACTAACAATAATGGTAAATCTAGTTTAAGCAAGCTTAAAATAAAAGACGTATGTAGATATTCTTATAATTTTATTGATTTTTTAATTGCAGCGGATAACGCGTTAAACGAATCTCGCACGAAGGAACGAACACGATTTGATTCCGACGTCGATTTACGAGCAGCCGCTTACCAATATCGATTTCCCGGTGCTAGTTTCGCTGAAACTAACATTTCCGCGCCGTCGCCGGCCCTCGTAAACCATCGAAGCCGAGGAAAAAGAACCGCAACAGAATTTTGCGACCGGTTTTCGGAACAAGGGAAACAACTTAGCGGTTCCCGGCTGCCCGCGAATCCATAGATTCGTATGGCGTATTTAGTATACGGGGGTTCCGCTGAAAGCTATCGTTCACCGTATCTAGCCAGGCTCGGGACACGGGTGTAAATATCGCGGTGTACATTAACTCAGTAATCGTGACGTGGATACGAGGTGGTTACGGTCCAATCTTCCCAAGAAATGTTCTCGCTGCCGCGGATAGTAGGCAAGAGGCGCTATCAGGGATCGTTACTTCTCTAAACAGTATGGCAAACAATTGTCTGCCGCGAACGAACGCGTGTCGCCGGCAACGATATATCGAGTGGATTGTCGATATCGGGTTCTCGGAGATTGCCGGCTGAAACGGTGCTCCGTTACGATCGAAATCATTTTCGTAACGTTCGAGCGAAAATGTTTCGCGCCAAAATTGACTGGCATTTAACACGTTCAGCGCCACGTCACCCAAATATGGGTGACACTAGTTTTTAAACAATTTTGAAAATTCATTTTCGTTATAATATATCCGAACAAACCAGAATTTGACTAGGATGTTTCGGATGTGAAAGAGTTATAATTCCATCCCCTATGATCAATTTCAACTTTCTAATTTTGCTTTAATTCATTAAGTTGCTTTAAAGCGAGTATTTTGCAATATGTGGGGTAGTAAAATGTAGTACGTAATTAAAATATGTCTTTTAGGCGTTTTTTTACATTTTCAATGTGTTTCAACTAAATCAGACAAGTGCTATACATTTATTTCAGGCGTTGAAAGGACGTCCAATTTGGGACATCTTTAAAACGTCTTAAAGACGTCCATAACATAAGACGTCTAGATTTGTAACACAGGACGTTCCCAGTCCGTTTCTAAGCCGTTCGTGGACCGTTCATATGATATTAGGACGTCTTTAAGATGAATGTCTTACACCAGACGTCTTAAAGACGTTTCTGTGCTATGTAGGATATGATTTCAAACCAAGTCGTTTTATAGCTGTAAGGCTGAAATATGTTAATATTTATATAGAGATATTGTATAAATAAAGATATTAATAGTAGTAATTATATCGCAGTGTGTTATAAAAATTCTATGATTGCGTTGATGGGAACTTTATGACTGTACGTCAATTTTTATCTAACAATATTATTTTTATAAGCGTCCTTAGAATTTTATAAAATTTGAGTGGCACTTTAATCAGGTTAGCGTTGAAACCTCTCCAGGAGAGCACAATCTTCCAGATCGATCCTTTCGCGCTTGACCTAGAATGAGACTGTTTCAAATTTGGACGTCCTCCTGCGGGACTTTAATAATTATTTTGTACAACTGAATTTGTTGGAAATTTTCTTGAGAAAAATATCAGCGTTATTTCATATAATATTGATTATTTATTATTATATAATTATTATATAATTATATAATTACTTAATATAGTAACAAACGCTGACAAAAATGGATCTGATAAAATAAAATGGTAAAAATAGCTCTGGTTTCAAAACTATTTTAGTAAAAATGGCCCTGGTAAAAAACAATGGCGAGAATGGCCCTGGAAAAATAATCGGAAAAATGGCTCCGGTAAAAAAATAATAGTAAAAATGGCCCCGGTAAAATACGATGGTAAAAACTGGCTCTGGTAAAATGCAATGCTAAAAAGATAATGAAAATAATACTAGAAACGGCTGTGTGAATAAATGACGGTAAAGATGGACAAAAATGTTCGAACGTAAGGCTCATTTTTCTTCGTGCCTTTACAAAAATCATTCTCGCGGCGAAGATTCGAGAAAACACGAAACTCCCTTTGCCGGAGCAAATTTCGTTCGATCGCTATTCGTTGCTGCTTGCCCTTGAAAGTGACTTTAAGTAAAACCAGTTCGAGCCAGTCGTAAGGAGTCGAATCGTCTCGCGGTGACGTTAATCGATCAAGCCAGGTTACGAGGCGATCGGCTGATGCTGATCTCTTCGCGAGCATGATGGGTCTGGATCGTTTGGCCTAAGTGGGCGGGTCACCTCGAAATTTGCCTGCGTATCGATTACCATATAAACGCGGCTTTACGGATCGATGGAACTAGACCGCGGATTTTTAACGAAAATAAAAACTGACTACACCAACTGCGAGGTAAAGAATATTTTCAAATTGTTTAAATGCTTCTGCTGTTTTGTATTAGATTTGTCCATTTTTGTCACAACGAAACAACGCGGATTAATGAGATATGGCTGACGCGTCGGTCAAAAACGTCGAGCGAACCCGTCGCTGAAAGAACAATGAATTCCGAGTAAATCGTTCTTCTCGAACAAACAGAATATTCAGAACCCAGAATGTATGCAGTTCGGTTCGAAATTAATTGGTGCTGTCGTCGTCATAGGCAACGCAATAGAGCGTGACACGTTTCCAACAGCCGAGTCTCGTTCGGTAAGCCTTCGCGGCAACATCCAAGGAACTGTTCTACGCGGAACAGTCAACAATTCGAGTTCCAAATAAATGCAGGATCAACGTTCAGGGCAACTGAGAGCGGAATTCTGAATAAGCGGCTGCAACTTCCGCCATCACGACGGAAACGCTACCGCGGAATGGCGGTGTATCAATTTATACGTAGCGAGAGCTCCAAGGATAATCGTTAAAATGTGACGGAATGCCTCGCGAGTGATTGGTACTCGTTACGCTCAAGGGATGATGCCGTTAACGCCAAGGTCTATCGACAGTTTTCAAGCGCTGTCCTTTTCCCGCGCGGCGAAGTTATAATAAAACCGATCGGGGGAAAGATATCGCCGACCATGGAGTTTTAGTTCAAAGTGGGAAAGAACGTTTCTTCAAACGCCATTTGAATTTTAACGTGTTCCAAGAAACCGTCGAGGTCGTTGCTTCGGCATAATTTAGTGAAGCGAATTACCGAAGAACGCAAGGGGAATCGACATTCGTGCAATGCTTATAATTATTATAAGGTAACAGATTCGTTAAGATGATCACCCGTTGATCATTCATTGGTCACCTGTTGGTCACCTGTGGCCGAAGATTGCGTACTCGATGCGACCACGAACGTTTAGAATCGTCAATCAGTTCTGAACGTTGGCAGCTAACCGGACAACATTATAAAATGTAGAATGCGCTATTCGACAACGTAACCTATATTTTACGAAATAAAAATTAAGTACAGTGTATTAAACATCCTGAGTATGAACGAAGCTCTGATCACAGTTTCCGCAGTATGTAGTGACTTTTTAATAATTTACAACAATTTTTTGGTCATATGTTCAGGAATATATTATGCATATCAAAGATTCTGAATACATCAGACGAATCTAAGAATATTGTTACACTATTCTCGGTTTCTTCAAGTTATTAAATATCGGAACACATATTCATCTAGTTTCTCAGTCTTATCTTATGCATAGAATAATAAAAATACATTTGTAGCTTCCTGGAAATCACGTGACAGTTACTGTGCCGTTATACACATACAAATATAGTTTCACCTTGTTTTTGACACGCCACGAGAATGCTCCTCACGTGTTTTTCAAATATGCATAAGTTGAGCAGGGTCAGTAACATTACTTTTCCTTTCAGAAGGAAATGATGGTTTTACAAAAAGCAGCAGTTAACAACACATTTGTCTATTTCATGTTACTAATCGTTATTGGTTTAGTCGAGGTTTTTTGGAAAATTAAATGTTTTAATACAAAACTGTATTTGCTCCCACAATTTAACATCCAATATGCACTTCGATGCTAAACAACGGATGGAAAAATATCACATTTTTCTATAACTTATTCCAGGCGATTAAGCTGCGGACGTCAGAGGAGTCAGACGTAAACAAACACTAGTCTTATTCAATCAATTTACTAGAATAGACAAGTAGGTTATTAGAATATACTATAATAAAAAAGAAACCGAGTCACGATTTTTTAACAACAAGTCAAAACGAAGACGTTATTTCTGATGTAACCAGACATCGGTGTTGCATTCTGAGTATTGACACCAATTTGTCTCGCTTTAGCCACATAAACGAATCTATTTGAAAACCAGAGTCCCAGAAACAAACGTATAGGTCTGAAAATTAGTTATTAAAAGGTAATTGATACAATATTTTGCACTCGTTATTTTAAACGGCAACTCTTCAATTAATTATAGGGCAGATGTCTCAATTATCGCGCCTGTTCCAATTTTCGGATTAAAAACGTGTAGAAAAAGGATCGTGTTATATATAAATCCATAATTAATCTTCTTTTATTATATTAATAGGTACACACAATGAAAAAAATATAGTTCGTCAATTTATATATATATCACTTTCCTGTTTTTGTACGTTTTTAATCCAGGGACACGTTAATTGGTACATTTACCTTATAATTAATTGAAGAGTTGCTGTTCAAATATATAAATTGATGATCTATTTTTTTATTATGTTAATAGGTAAACATAATAAAAAGAAAAGACGATCGAAATCAAAATAAAGAGCATTTTGCTTAGTTAGTATAAGTACCGATATTGTACACAAATCTATTGTTTCCACAATACACTAGTTTTATTAAAAGCTCAGATTGTAGGTGGACAATGAACCATTAATCATTCTATTATGTTATAAACAACGTGATCCTATCACGTTTGATGGTCGGTCCCATTTGTCTAGTAACACGTCCACTGTCAGTGATTTGTGTGATTCAGTTATAATCAGTGTTAACTATTGTTTATATAAAATAAAATGCGCTTGTCCGTGACTGGTATTTTTTAGATCGTGGAGTTGTATGCAAAATAAAAATTGTTTGCATTAACTACGAGATACAGAAGCTATATAGACCTTGGTTTCGCCCTTTAATCATTTTAATTAATTAAAAATAGTGTAATAGTGCTTTCAAATTCTTTTAATGTTCTTATTGTTTTTTATTTTACAGACTCGTATTTGTGTGAGTGCATAAAATCCGCAGTCTAGTCAATGAAGGTTAATTCTTAGTCGCAAAGTTAATTGCTACTGCTTTTGTAATCAAAAATTGATATCTCTTATATCCTGCGATTTTTTTAACGATTTCTTTTGTCTTTCGCGATTGATAATTTTAACTTTTTACCGATTTTTACAACAATTTTTCAAGTAACTACTGTTTTAGGTCCTTGCTATTCGCCGACATTCTAAATGCTCGATTACATTGTCCGTGGGTAAGAAACCTTGAAAAAATTCGTGACAAGTCGTTCGCTTTACTTAAAATACTTAAAATACTATTTTGAAGCAATTCTTCGCATTTAAAAATAAAATAGTATTTGAAAAAGGACATCAAATTTCAATAAAGATAATATTTCATTTTGATAATTTGAAGCATGAAATAGAATACTTCCTATTATAATACTTGCAAATGAAAATCGTCTTTTTAAAGACAGCCATTGGCGTGCAACATGAAGCGTGCATGTTTTATGCACGTTTACAAGGCAGAGCAAAACATTTAAATTACCAAAATATTTATATTATACAGTACGATCCGGTAAAATAAGAATATCTTATCCGATAATGATAAATTAAATAAATGAAAGATATTCCGAACTATGGCGCAAATATTTTTCAGTGTTCTTCAAACAGAATACATAGCATTTAAAATATTATGTTAAAGATTTGTTGCAACGAATAAAAACTATTTGATATTTAAAAGTACATTCTTTCGAATAAATAAAATATTTGCTCTTCCAAAGTACATGCACGACCGAAAATTATTATTTCAAATTATTATTTTATCCAGCTGCGGCCGCGGCGCGCGTAGATCGAGGTCCGCGGTCGGCCGCCGAAACGAGAAATAAAACACCGCGAGACAAGACGCAAAATATGCGCGTAAATCGAGCGTTGAATATTAACGAGTGGAACTTCCTGAGGTCGGAAGAAAAACGCGCGACCGCGACGGAATCTTTCGACCGAAGCGGCGAGGATCCGTGACGACGGTGATCCCAAGCAACGAGGAAGTCCGCGCGAGTCCGCGCGATTCAGCTCGCGGAATATTGCGATCCCGAAGGTTTCCCATTAATTTCCAGCAGCCAGTAAACACCCGCGACCAGACGATCCGTCGCGTGCAAGCGCTGCCCTAATTTCGAGCGTGCTTCGGGAAAAAGAATCGACGCGGTGCTGGCGCGACGGAAATGTTTTCTTTTGTCAGCATCGCGAACGTTAATTATTTCTACCCCTACGTCGGATTAATTGGGAACGAGGACGACGGGTCTAAAGGTCGGAATTATGGTAAATATTTTGGAACTCTGCCTCTAACGTGGACGTCTCAAATATAATTGCTTGGACTGGTGAAATTCAATTCTACTTTATTTTTCTATTTTTTATTAATTTACAATAAACGAAACCTTGATTGCGATGTTATTATGCCTTTTTGTTGCTTAATGGTACGATTGTTGAAACTTTATTTGTTTACGTTTATATATTATCACGTATATCACATTCGTTTTTAACTGGATTTGCTAAACCAATAGTTATCTGTGACAAAATTTTAACTTTGCAGTTTTTGTCTCGTTAATTCAATGACTTTGATATTGTAGGACTTTCGAGGGATTTTTTTCATAGTGATTTAGTCTGGAGACTTGCTTTATGATTATTCAAATCGTAAATAAATTCGCGTAAATGTTTTTCTTGGTTTTCTTTTTCTATTACATTTCCGAAAGGTCAGGGTTAGATCAAGACTAGGTCAGGATTAGGTCAGGATTAGGTCAGGATTAGGTCAGGGTTAAATCAAGTGTATTATTTATTGTTAAAATGTTTTTGCGGTCAGTTTTTTCTCATTCATAATCACTAGTTGGAAGAACGGAAGAACGCATTAATTTTTTTAGAGGGGGAGGCTATGCTCATTGGCTATCAATTTTTATTACAGCGAGAAAAATCCCGGCCTGACGTGATAGAGCTGACAGAAATTACCCACTAATATAAAAAAAAATTAAGATCTTCCATAAGATCATATTTCTTCATCTCAAAAGATTTCGCCAATATTATAAAAAGATTGCAAAGAAGAATAAAAAACCTACAAGCGTGCGCAAGAATGATCGAGATACCGTTCCCACTTTCAACGAGATAATTTAAGTTGAAAATGAGAAAACTTCGTAACAAGAATCGTCTTTACTGCGCAAACGACTTGATAATGATTAATTTCAAATTACATTGCCTTGGAACAAGAATAGAACAGGGGTCACAATCGACTGCAGCTTCTATAAAAAGAACTTTTTAATGTATATGCAACGGAATGTTTAAATATTTATGCGAGAAACATTTAGCCGTTATTCTGCATGCTATTGGCGACACATACATCATTTTACTTCTTTGTTTCAACTTTCTGTCCCGTTCATAAATAAGATAAAAATTTCGAGAATTTACTTTATACGAGAATTATTATTCGCACGAGCAATTATATACCGTTACGGATTTCATTGTTTCATTGAAAAATAAAATAGAACACTTGCTTCAAGTTGTTGTTAATTAATATTAAAGAGGCATTGCATTAAGTAGCGGATCATGGTCGCGCATAAAGGTGAAATTCCGTATACGCATCGTGCGTACTTGTCCACGAAGGAACTCGTATTGTCGTAAGACCAAAACAAAATATTCGTTTAGACGATTTCCGGCTGCTTCTAACGTTCTCAAGGGCACGCCGCTTGAACGATACAGTGGTCGAAGTATTCCATTTTTTTCTCCGAGGTTCTCCGGCACGTTCGACAAATGTAAATCGTTTTACTACAAATGTAAATCTGCATACGCATCTTCGCTTCACTAGACGGCAGTCCTGACGTCAATCGCGACCGGCAAAACCAAACAAAGTAAAAAAGCTCAACTGAAATTAACGAAGCACTTGTAATGAACGTAAATATATTTCGAGAAACACCGAAGCCTACAACTGTTCGCTGCGACCTCTGGCTGGATAATAATCAACAAAAACGCCGGTACCCACCTGCCAGCACTCCTTGTCCCTTTCTGGCTGATTCCAAACAGTCCCATTGAGGAGACTGAGGTCGATAATAACATAAACATGAACTATTGCGAACTTTTATGCGAAATAAAAATTGTCTAAATTAATTGCAGGACACAGAGGTCGCATAGTTCTCTCTCCGTCTAATGATTTTATTCAGTTGAAATTAACGCAGCGATATTCTGACGTTCTTTAAATATTTTTACTGCTTTGTGCTTTCATTTGTTCGATTCATTCGATATATCTCTCGAATAAAATTTTATTCGAGGGATCTATTCGAAATGTTATTCGAATAATGATTAACTCTGTTCGATCTGCTCGTTACTGGCAAAATTGCAGAAAATCCGCCGTCTAATGATCACTGTAAAATTTGTATTTGTTCCAGAGCACACGACTGAATCTCCGCCGCAATTATCGGGCCGCAAAAAGCTATTTCTGTTCGAACATCGAGCTGTTCGGCAATGGAGAATCGGTGATCATTAATTTCAGAATGCGAGGCGCAATGTTAATTCGACACGTCCATTAATGCTTCCTAGAACGATTATGCAACGAGACTGAATTTGTTGCGAAGGATCGCAGAGAAGCAGCGCCGAGACGTTCATTAATCTTGTTTAATAAATCGCGTCCTGGGTGTACACCGCGTCACGGACACCCCGTGCAGGTGTCGCGAGTCTATCAAGGTCCCGATTTCGAGAAGATCCGACAAATAGAGTCGACGAAGTTTATGGCTTCTTAAGTCGCCGTTGTAAAGATATATAGAGGAGAGCAAAATTGAGTCCACACTTTTGAAACGGCATAACTTTTTTATAACCGGTCTAAATGACTTGAATTTTTCTATAAAAATTACTTACTTAGAAATAAACACTTTCTTCTAAATTTTACTATCACTTAGAATTAAAAAAAAATGTAAAATAGCCGTTATTCTTTCACTTTATTATTTGAGCTTATAATGAAAATTTAAGAAATGCATTTATTCCCGATCTTTCGACACTGTTTTATTTTTAACCCGTGTTCGAGAATCACAGGTGAACACTTGTGCGATCAGAAATTTATTTTCGATTAAAAGGAAAAAATTGAAGACACCGGTTTCTCCCGTTTTGTTTTCAGCAACGATTCTTGTGTTTCCCATGAGACGAAAGTCGCTAATTCCCAGGCGAACGACGCTGGATCACCGAAGACGCCGTAATACGTCTCGCGCCGTATAACGCACACCGGGTCTTACAATGTTATTAATATAATTTTTTCAGCGAACCGCAATGCCGCGCCCACTTTCCGTAAAAATAAAACTTCGTTCCGTGCCGCGGCAGTGAATGGAGGAGAAAATAAAGCCTGTCGAAAGCTCGTTCAGGGAAGAAGGACCTTGACGGAGCGAAAGGGTTGCAGCGTGAGTGACGCTTCTCCATTTTTTTTGCAGCAGCAGCATTAATGACGAGAACTCCCGATGCACCGTGACGCAGGGAAAATTAATTACGAAAGCGTGGCGCACGCGAGGATACCGGCGTGGCTTGGCACTCTTGCTCGAAACACCATGAAATTCGAAAACCGATGGCTTCCGTGACGTCGGCGGCTGCCTGGCGACAACGGTGCATCGTGCTCAAACCCCATCGATTTTATCCGGTTACAGCGTTACATCCAGGAACACTCGAGAATGCGTTACAATATTATTTTACAAACGAAGCGACGATAATAGTAGACGGACTGCAAACGTTAATGCGTTTCTATAGGGTGTAAAAAAAGTAAACGTCACGACTATGGTAGAGCGATTTTAAGTAAAATAGTCGATTTAGTGTAAAATAATGTAGGAAAGGTTATTTTGCGCAATGTTCACCTAGGCTGGTTTTTTCAAGGTCAAAATGTTGGAGATTTGTGTTGAATGCATCGCTTTCTATTCCTTTCAAAGGTCAAATTGGTAAAAGGGGCCATGGGGTTGCTATATAGAGTTATGGTTGGTCCTCGAGACAAGGAGAAAGCGATGCATTCGAAACAAATTTCCAACATTTTGACCTTGAGAACAACAGTCAAGGTGAATTTTGCACCACCTTCCTTACATTGTTTTCCACTAGATCGAGAGTTTTTACACCCTGCACTTTTACGATGGAAATTGGTGATCTTTATCCAAAGCTGTTAGACAATTCTATAGATTTTTATTAGATAAAAATCTAAGATAAAAATCTAGTCTATTAGATAGATCGATCTATTTTTACTTGATAGATTTTAGATAATCGATGTTTTGCTACAATTTACGTCTATATATATAGTACTATAGTTTATATGTAATTATTCTATATTATTATTGTAACACTACAATATTTAACTATTATTGTACATTGTAGAAAATAAACTCAATTAATTTAAATTTCTATTAAAAATATGTAACCATTTAAAATTTTTATTCAAAAGTTGAAGAATAGAGTAACGCGGGAAATATCAGCTGGTACAGCAGGTACACGCAGAAGATAAAAGAAAATTGAAAAAATTAGCGTAAGGTAGATCGCGTGGTGCAGTTTCGTCGTCCAGACGACGCGATAAAATCGTCTCCACACAATTGCAATTAAAAGAGAAGGTTGTCCCTCGAAAGCACGGCAAACAGAGCACGTGTAGCACGCGGAGTCACCTGTTCCCTGATAGGAACGCCGATATCTCAGAAAATATTAGCGGCTTTGATCAACCTATTTTCCGTCGCGATTCGCGGGTCGCGCTACTGTTGCATTATGGTTCATCAAGGTTAGGATACAAGGATTCGTCCCTGTGCGGTTACACTCGCCTTCACGAACGAGGTTGGCAATTGTTTATTAGAGGTTGATAATTGTTTATTAGAGGCGGACAACATTAGAAATTGATAATTGTTTATTAGAAATTGACAATTGTTTATTAGAAATTGATAATTTTTTATTAGAAGATGACAAGTGTTTATTAGAAGATGACGCGGGAAATCAAAGACCATAATTCTTAAAACCAAAACAATACAAAACTGAAATATAACCTAAATTTTGGCCTAAGATGATTGCGGTTACTAATTAATGATTATAAATGATTCGAATTTTTGTGATTTCCAATTTTCAATATTCCAAGTTTCCAATTATAGACGACGAATATAGTTTTTGATTACAAACACGACTATTATATTTAAATAACAAAAATTATCGTTCGTTACAAATAATAATTATCGATCACGTGAATACGAATTCGTTACAAATAACCATTGCGAAGGACGAAAATAGTTTTCGTTTACAAATAATCTTTCAGAACATAATTATGCCGTTATACTAAAACAATTATTTCGATATACTAAAATAATGCTCAAGTATACTAAAATAATACCGTTTAAACATATTTCGAAAAATCACTGTATAATAAAGTCATCTATAAGATTAGACTTTCATATTTAAAACCGTAGGTACATTTGACGAAGAAGTACAGCCCCAATGATCTATAGATCGCTTAATAACACCAATAAAATTGACTACAACAGTATGTACAGTCGCCTCAGGAAATTCTCAACGTCGCAGAACAAACAACAAAAAATCGAAAGATAATTATCGAAGCTTCCTTTACGGTCGTAAAACGACGCCGCGTAAAGATAACAAAATATAAGAAGTTGCATCTGTTTTTCAGATCGGCGGACAGTTAGGGTAGGTCGTTGTACGAGATTGTAACGCAAAGATCGCGAGGGTAATAATGTAAATTGGCGTAACTGGATGGAACCGTTCGAGAGACAGGGCCGTATATCGATGAAATTTGCGTTGATAAGGGTTGCCGCTGACATCATGCAATTACACTGACAGCGAAACCTGGCTGACATTCTACCCCACAGTTTGTTATTAACTTTTCAGATTCGATGCTCCGGCATGCTTCGTCGCGGGTAGGACGCTTCCGCGGCTCTCGTAGATTTTTTGTTTTCCCAACGTAACATGATAGGCCCATTAAAATGCAGTCACGGACAAGTTGTCATTAATGTCAGTTAATGGAGACAGAGGTAATTGCAGGCGGTGATCGCGCCGCGCTGTCATGTGTATATGCATATGTATATTGTACCGCTGAATGTGGCGGGAATCATCAAGATGTCGTACCTTGTATCTCGTGCAAGGTGATTTTAAATTGGCGTCTGCGAACTTGTTACTCATTTTCTTGCGTGCCGAACTTTTCTGCTGCTTCGTGCCTCTTTGGAGCATTGACCCTTGTTTATGCAACATTCAATTTTTCAAAATTATTTTATTTAGTCCATTTCAATTATCGAGGGAGTAATAGACGATTAATATTATTCAATAATACCTAAAATTTATTCAATCATATCAATATTCATTATTATATTGTTATTTATTATTATATTATTTATTGTTATATTATTATGTATTATTATTATATTATTTATTGTTATATTATTATTTATTATTATATTATTATTTGTTATTATATTATTATTCAATTATATTTCAAATAACATTATTATGATTTTTACTTTGTTCCATTAGTTACAGCAACTCTTATTAGAAGTTATAACAAAAATTGATGACTATAGAATCAATTATCCCTTTACGCCATTGAAAATTATCTTCAAATTCGAGAGCTCCGCTACAGGGACAATGAAGATAAATTCCAAATGGCTCCGCTCCGGAGCCCTCAAGTGCCAAATGTTCACACTTCTCCTTATATTATGTTCATATTTTCTTCTCTGTTAATGCTGTTAATTTAAGTGTTAGTACTTATCAGTGTGACGTTCATACCGGTGCAAGAAGCATAATTTTCACAGGGTACTAAATTTTCATCGTGGGACAGGTGTCCTAATACTTGTCGCTATCAGCATGCAGTCGGTATAACAAGAGCGTGACTCATTTCTAAAGTTTGAAAATTATGTACCATTGCCATGGTACCATTGTTACTTGGACATTGTCAATGTACTATTATTTTTTGTTGTCGAATGACGGATAAACCCGTTTCTAAGAAATTTATTGATTTTTCCTCGTTGAACGCACTTCGAACGAAAATTCTTCCGTTCGTCGAAGCAGAGATTATTTTATTACTGTTATTTCGTTTGATGACGTGGAAACAACAGATGTGGAAACAATAAAGCATTCAGAAATTTCCGTGGGCCCTCAGTTTTAAAGTTTTCCCAAACCTGACAAATTTCATCTCTGAAGGCCTTAAAGGTCTTAATAAATAGCCTTCTAAGCCATAAATCTTCGAAGAGGCCATAGTGCCTGCAGTCGGTAACGGCATAAACGGTTAATCTTAGTTCGGTCATCGAGGGTTGTCACCAACTTGCGGGACAATATGGCCATTTCGCCCGTCCGTAAAACACTCGCGCGGACTCGCGACGCTAATTAGAAGTACCCTTTCTTCGTCCCCTATTTTCCGCGACCCTCGACTTGGGGCTTGCTCCTCCACGGTCACCGAAAAACCCCTCCCTTCAGATCTTTCTCGGAAAAACAGCGAATTTGGTTAACGCCCGCGACCGAGTGTGGGAGAGGTACGAAGGGGGGAAGGAACAGGACTCCGAAAGACTCATCGCGAAGCAGTCTTGCAGAATCGGCCATCGAAAAAGAGTCTTACAAAGTTACAAGGTGTCGTAAAAGCATGGCACAAACAAACACGATTACTTTTCAAGTGAACAAATTTGGAAAGTTGAGCATAACAAAATTATACAATACATAAATACGTAATTTAGATTATATAAAATAATTTATACAAGAAACAAATTTTTTTCTTACTAACTTTTATTCATGCAACCTGCCACAATTCGTATTTAGGATTTTTTTAAAAACATAAAACATTTTAACAACAAAACATAATTTGAATATTATTATATTGTTACACAACGTTTTATGCATATACGTAACTTTTCCGACAAAAATTTAAAAAAAATATCGTAGTTAAAAAGGGTTAAAAGCGCAGACACGAGCGGCGGTCGGTCTACAAGTCGAGAACTGCATCAGAAATAGCTTCCCGCGAGAATCTCGAGGCAGGTTTTACCTCCTTCGAGAAAAAGAAACGTGTACTTTAGGAATTTAATGGACGCGTAACCTCGAGACGACAAAACTGAATTTACGATAAGCAATTAAACCATTTCGCAATCAAATTAAAGAGTGTTTTCGAGGCATCGGAAGCTACTCTTTCGCTCTTTTCGGATCGTTCGCGTGTAAGTAGATTCCAGATTACAATCGTGTTCTAGATCGACGAAAACAAAGCCGATCTTTCGATCTTTTTCCATTAACACTTTCACGTCCGATTATACCAACTAGATATCATTGGCAAGGTTATGTAAAACCAAGAAAAACAGAGTAGATATAGTATTATGTTAATACTGGAAAGATTTGTAGAAGACTGTTTTGCTACCTACTATCGAAAAGAGTAATATTAAATATTGCAGAATTTTGTTAAAATGGAGTTATTTTATTTTTAAAAGAAATTTAATAAAGAAATATATTAAGAAATATATTATAAAGAAATATATTGAACTAGAATATATTTTCAATAACCTCGATAAATCACATTTATTTACATGTATCATTTCATGAAAAGCAGATAAATTTGTTATGTCGTAATAAATTTCGTGCTCTATATTTGCAGATTTTAATGGATCACTTTGCAAAAAGTTCTGAGAACGAAGAAGATCATTTTTATGAACCGTGCGTACGTGAAAGTGTTAAGCGTCGCACCGTGCGTGCGCCAGAACCGAACGCGACTCCCCGAACCCAATAAACAGTCCTAGCTCGTTACGCTCGATTCGCATGTGTGCATAAACGATTCGACCGGTTCTTTGACGTGCCCGGTGACGTATTAAACCGTCGACTGCCGTTACCCGACGCGGACGATAAAAAGAAAAGAGACTTCGCGACGCGCGCGGAGACGAGGCGGAGTCACGTTCCGGACGAGCCGAAAAATTTCCACTCTCGTTATCGTATCGAGATACTGCCGGATCGAGATCGATAAGGAGCACTTGTCGCCGGGGACGGCTCAATAAATTATATCAGGAAGAAAGGGATTTATGTCATAGCTACGTGAAACACTATCAATCTCTTATCAATCGCTGCCCGCGATCGAATATTAAGAAACGCTTTGTTCCTGAATCATTGTGTACAGATTTCGCTAACGACTTTACTAACGAATTGTGACAAAAATGCATTTGCACACGCGTATTTATAGTCAAAAATTCCTTCCGATCGATAAATGCATCTGGGCGATGATTAATAGTCACAAAACTCGACCTCGCAAGAACGAATATTTTCCGAGATATAGTCGATCCCGTAACTTCGCGTCAAATAATCGTACCGTATTCTACCTGTGCTCGTTTTAATTTCTGAAGTGTCTAGTTTCATATCCTAGAATGTGATTTTCTTTAAAAGTTAAGCAGAACGTTATTCTGTTGAGCAGAACGAACTATAATCGAGAGAGATGCAAGCGAGAAACCGTCATCCAAATGTCCTTCGGTATTTTCCAAATTCGAAAGACTCTGCAACGATTACAAAATTGTTGTTCCGTATTTATTTCGACATCGTTTTACAGAGCAAAGTCTCCTCTTTGCAACAATATTCGAAAAATTGATCTGTGACTTTTCGTTGCAGTTTTATCGTCAATATTTATCAAAATAAAACGTTCGACGATACGAGCATCTCACCGGCACAGTTTCCACTTACAGCGCAATAAAACCCTGACAAAAAATCGCGGATCAACATTCGAGAGCTCGTTGTAAAGAGGAGGCTTCCATCTACGAGATAGCGTCGAAATAACCGCGAAGAAAAAAAAACCATAAATCCCGTACAGAAGTTTGAACTCTGAGATACGTACCTTCGAAAATGCCGAATAAAATATAATCGCGCCAGGAACGCAGAAGATCGCGGAGGACGTTGCTGCACGAATACCTAGGACCTTCGGATGCAAGAAATTGGCGCAGGGAACCGGTGGCAGACTCGCGAAAAGAATCCCGGCCACGGGATGTTCCAAGATCGTCGGGCAGCAACAAGAAAAATTCGGAACGGACGCAAAGGTCCGCGAGGCAGGCGTAGACGCTCATAGAGCAGGCAGCTAGCGAAAAGAAGCAAAAGAGAGGACGCAGCGCCGAGAAGGGACGAAAGGAAGGACGGAAGGACATAAGAGGATGGCGGTTTCGCGAGCTCCTCCGTCTGCATTCCATGGCGCAGCCAACAACCTCAGAAGTGCATTTGCGCGGGGGACTTCTGGCGGAGAGGAAGAGGACAAGACACTGGCGAGACGAGTCGCCGAAAAAAGAAGGACGCATTTTGTACGTGCTGTCTTGCGTTTCCGACCGAGTCCCCGCTATGTTTTCGCCATGCACCAAGGAAAAATCGCGTCCCGGCCACGGGCCGATGACGCGATCGCCGACCTCGTTGCGAGCTGATCTTTGTTGCCAGCGACCTGCTCGCGAATTCTCTCTTTTTCGCGGTTTCGATAAAGCGGGGATAACGGAACCGATATATCGAATTTCTGGCAGAAAATGCTCGATCGAAGCCGCAAACGCCGCATAGTGCGGCGAGAACAAAGGCTCGCGGGACGAAACTATAATTGTCCAATTATTATACGCTTATGTATACCGTACATGTGATACGATAAGTTAGAGAATATCAATCGCTTTTTAGGTGAAGCTCAATTATTTTCAACTTCAAGTTAACATATCTCGGAAACGGCACAAAATATCCTGGGATAGAAGTAGTTTCCAATTTGTTGTTTGCTAGATTTCAAGAATCTGAAAAGTTTCCGTTTTTCGGATCGCGTCGAACAGTTTTATACGGATTTTTCTACTGCGCAATGCGACCGAATGATAGCATTGTCGACAAAAAATGAAAATTAATATAATAATAAATCGCATTTTCACAGCTCGTTCGAATTTTAATTAGCAGCGAACCGTGTTAAATTCGAGATATGCCAGAAAAATTTGTATTGAAAATCTCGCACTACTGAACGCGCTCATGTCCAAAGATCTTTATTATTTCCGTCGAGGTGAATATATGTAGTATTTACAAAACTTTCGTATTCCCGGTGCAGATCCAAGTGCAAAATAAAGCTCGTATGCATCGGCTGCAAGATACAGAAGCTAAGCAAAAACGTATTTGCACTTTTAACAACGTTGATAGATTGGAAGTACATATGTACTGCGTTGATCTTCTCAAATTCCTTTAATCTCAATATCTATTGGTTTAAAACGCTAGCGCACGTGTTTCCATTAGAGATAAAAGCAAACTCGACGCGCAAATTCGTAGCACGAAAAGACAGCATTAACGTGGAAATAGATACGCCAAATAACACTGATTTTAGAAAAATTTCGTCCATGGTCAAACCTTGAGGACATCTTTTTAACAATCTGTACTGTCGTCTCCATCTGTCAAGGTATTAATGAGCGTATTCATTGTTTCTCGTGCAGTTAAATTTTCTGTACAATGTTCACACAACGTTTTAATTTATAATAATAATATTTAATTAATATATTGTACAATGGTGTGCATAATTGTAAGCTCGGAAAGCGAGCTTTACATTTCTACTGCTATTTGAACAATGTAAATAATTGTATATTTCAATTCACCATCAATTCTAATATAGGAATATAAAAATACGATATTGCGTTAAGATTTTGTTTAAATGTCCCCAAAAATGTTAAAGTTACAGTCTATAATCATTCACAACACCGCGCACGCTTGATTTCCTTCGTATCTTGTTTATGTAAAATGGCTCTCAAAGTCACATAATTTAACAAAGAATATCAAACAATACATCCTTCTCAACTTGTCAGCTATTTCCAACGAGTATACTCGCCAAGAAAAAAGCGGCACGCGTTAGGACGAGTACACTCGTCAAAAACAGCTGATTCGGATAACTCTGCGAGCGGCGATATCGAAGAACTCGATGGGATACATTCCGGCAAGAAATAGTGCTCTTAAAGATTAGCGGAAATCGAAACGAGACGTGCGCGTGTTCGATCACTTTCCGAGATCCTCGAGACAATGCACGAGCAGCAATCCGAAGCGAATCGAGTCGCGTCTCTAAATATAGCGTTGGATCTAAAAGCGTCTTCGAAAAAGGATAGAACCGCCGCAGGACGGAGGATCAGGGGAAGATCTCGATCAGAGAAGAAGAAAGGAGCCATCCGAGCGGCGCGGCTGTATACGGCAGAAGCATCCCGGGGCGAGGAAACAAGAAGCGCATAAATAAATAGAGGTGCGCGTGTGGCAGGGACAAAGAGTGGACTAGACGTAGGAGCCCGGACCCGCGAAACTGGAGGAGCGACCAGATGAAAAGGAAGCAGAAAACTCGACGGAAGGAGCCGCTTCTTGGAAAGGTTCCAAAGATTAGAACCTGTTCTTACCCGCGGCAAACGAGCGCAATGGAAATCGAGCGAACACGCGACCAACGTGTTCCGTGAAATTTATCGCGGAACGTGTATACAGAGTGCTCGGTTACTGGGAACGTGCTCTCTCGTTTTATAAAGGGTGATCTGCTCGACGACGCTGTCCAAACTAATGGCCACGTGGAGGCTGCGTTTTTGCGAACGCTCCTCGCGGTGTTCTGCGTTGCGAGAAACGTCTGCCGATATATTAACCCTTTGTGCTCGAGCGGTTAAGCCGAGGCACCGCTAAAATTTTTCTATCACGTTCCAAAATCATTTTTACGCTAACAAAGTATAGATTTTAAGAATTGTTAAAACTGGAACTATTGGTACCAATATTGGTAAAATGCACTACTCGCTAAAGCTATTGGAGCTATTTTGAAAAAGATCTAAGTCCGTATGTTACTTTTTGTTGTTGACTGATTTACTTTTGATTTACCATACCGTCAGCTAAAAATACAGCTAAAATAATTTGTTATTTACCCAGTAAAATTGCTGTCGTTATTAAAAACTTGAATTAAGAAGTCCCGAGCGTCCGAACATTATTAAGCCATCGGTAGGCAAAGCGTTAATGAAATGTCAGCGAAAATAGATTCTCGAAATCAATGTTGCGACAGCATGCTCGAAAGTTTTTCGACCTTTCGGTCCGTTTGTTGAAACTGCAAGGCCGCGGGCAAGCAGCGTTTCTCGGAGTTTACACGGATAAAGATCAAGGAAGACATCACCGCGTGTGCTTTGCATGTTTCCGCGGAAGCCAGACAATTGATGTTTCCGTGAAAATTTCGCAGTGTCTTAATCCGCAGTTTTATGGCGACTCTACGTGGAAACGTCACACGCGAGAGCGGCGTGCGTTTCTGCTGCGTTCGAGCAGAAAATACATGTGGCATTTCGGAATTAACCTGTTCGCTAGGCGACCTTTAGACCCGGGGGACTCGACGCACGGACACAATCAAAACAGACGTAAGAATTATTTACATTTGTCCGGCGACATTCGTAAATGGGTTGCGCTAGTTCATACATCGATCGTATGAAAGAAGAAATAGAGGAGTCGCTTTCGGACCTTAATTGACTTCTTGATTGATATCTATCAATGGACGAATCCATAAAATATTTTTATTGAGAAGTATTCGCAGGGTGACATCATATGTTGGGATACAAACTTGTCTCATTAAATCACAATTTCCCAGAGACAAGTTTTTATTTCAACCGATAATAAGCCTTCTTTATTTATCTTTTTTACTCATATCTTTATCTATGCGAAGGTATAAATTATAAGAATTAATTCGTGGTTAACGAAGGATGCATTAAAAGTAAAATGCGAACACATAGTAATTGTTGCAACTCTTTTTTGCAAGCACTCTGGAACTTTAACTTAAAGTAATAACTTGCACCACTTTTGCTTTAAACAACTGAAGCGTAAACTATTTGTAATCTATTTGTTACTTTTTGATTTCAACTCATAGTTTATAGCTTAACAGTTTGTAGAAAACCTAAAGGGAGAATAAAATAGTTATTTTTATAGATTTTCACTCTTTCTTAAATTATTCTTATCGGCCATTCAGTTTTATAATTTATGAGTGCATTCTGAAAAAAAAATATTCACGCAATGATCGAATTATTCAGAATTTTTCATGTACATAGAAAAACTCGTTTTGTCAATATTCACTAAATAATTATCTACTTTTTCCCTATATTCCCTTTCTACTTTTTCTGTTATCTGTGGTTGCACAATTATTTTCCTCCTTTTCTATCTCATGTTAACGTGACAAGTATTTATATTCATAGATCACTTCTGCAGATAAATTAAATTAGATTTCATTTGCATTGCCAGAGATGAAATAGCAAAATTAGGGAAATTTTTAGCGGATGTTCCAAACGAAATGGGAAGTATATGAAGTGTGTAAAGTAAGCGAAAAATTACAACAAAAGAGACTATTAACACTAGAACCACCAAACCAGTCAGTATGACTGGTTTCTGATTTTTTCTTTTACAATTTCTGACGTTATGAACATTTTTCTTGGAGAAAGTTCCAAGTACACATCTTTATTGAAGTATAAGTTATAACATAAATTATAGGAAGTTTAAATAAATCCAGTGTTGGCATTGTTATAAAACGATACACATAGGTCGGCAGTTGCAGTGTTAACACTTTACCGACCGATAGCCTATAAATCGGCTTTTTACCAATAATTTGTTATCCATTATTGAGGTAAAAGTGTTAGATTGTGCTATTATATTATATATTATATTATATGATATTATAATAATTTGTGCGCGAAAGTCTAAGCTGAAACAGGTGTCAGGGAAATGACCGGTCGGTAAAGTAAACGTTTTATATCGAAATTTCTGCAATAAAAGCGAAACGAATAAAAAAGCAACTACCAAAACTAATGTTCAAGGTTCGTATAATTTATTCGCACACGCTCTTGCGATCGTGTGTACGTGTAAATGTAAAGAGCATCCGTCGTATAAATCGGAAGAAGATGATTTAGGTAGACACGGCAAAAAGCGTGTCGTTAGAGCAAATGCCACGATTCCTGAGGCCGATATGAATCAACAAGTGGAAGGAAAAAGAAGGATGGCCATACCATAAGGAAGCAAAAGTTGAAGGAACTTGGAGGAGCCACGGACTCGTCCAGTAATGGCGTCCCCCGCTCCCGAAGGCCGTTCACCAGGTTCGAACTTCTCCCTTTGCGAATCTCCTTCCGGAGGGAGTGACACAGGAGTGGGGGGTGGTCGAGGATTCAAGGATGCGGCCATTAATTTTCTAGCGAGCACGTGACACGCATTTAATCCGACAGGATCACCGTAGATCCCACGGATGAGCTTTCGCATGGATCGAGCGCGGTTCTTGTCGAATCAATGCGAAAAAGAAATGCTCGATGTTGCAATTACGACAACAAACATTGTTTTCAGTTTTTACGAGAGATTTCATTGAATTAAATCCTCTGTAAACAGCAATTAGACCGCGAATTGAAGAGTTGTAAGAACGTTAGAAATTGTGTCGCGGTGAATTGAAAGCCGGCATTTGAATTGTTAATGGCCACAGCGGGCAGGGAAATTGAATTTATAATTTAAATTGAAGTTTCGAGAAGTTGTTCGATTAAAATAAGATTGCACAAATATCGATTTGAGCGGAACCACTGTGTCTCGTGGCGAGCTAATATACATACGTGGTTTAACCGACGACGATTCAATTGGAAACTGGAAAATGTGGAAATCGACGCGTCGTTCGCAGATGTAAAAACCGTTGAACAGCAATCTTGCCATAGCAGACTAAACAACTGCGATCGAGCCGACGCAACGGTGAAATTTAAACATCGCGCTGCGAAGCTCCGAGCTTCGTGAAAAAAGCCAGAGATTCCCGAAAAAAATCGCGACGCAGTAGACTAAATTTCTGGAAAAGCCGAAAGCGAATAACATTGTGAACGATACGGATAACAAAATGTCGATTACAATTTTAAAAAATTCTGATCGTTACATAGTCGAACAAAAATTCACGTTTATTCTTTCAGGTCACGTACGGGCACAGTAATTCATCCTGATACCATTTGATAGCCGAAATTATACTTTTGGCGACTTTTACGATACTCGCAGAAGGTTGCTGGTATTAATAACAAGAAAAAATTTGTGGAGCATTCCATTTTAAAAATATTACGATGTTCAATTGTTATCAATTCTGAGAGTAATTCTGCTGACGTATAATGTCTAAAACGAGCGCTTTTGTTCTCAAAACGTACGCTTCTCATTGCTGTTGACATCAGTTTCATGTTTCCGGCATTGTCGTCACGAGTTCCACGCCGCCCACCGATCGCAGAAGTTTGTCAAAGTGACTCGGAAAAATTTCACGCACGCACTGTATAGTTTTTCTTTCCGGGAAAACCTCTTAACGTCGTCGTGGACATTTGCGGGTACAACAAATGTTCCGACAGTTTTTCCGAACGAGTGCTAATCGATGATGCAATCTTTCCTTGCATCGGGCACGAGAAGTCCGTCACATACTTGCCTGAGTAACCGTGAACTTGAAATCATCGAGGCAAAGTCGTCGACGCTGCGGCAACGGCGACGAAAAATTTGCATCTGTTCGACCGACTATCGATGGACTTTGCATTTATACCGACGGTGATAATTTCGCGGCCAAGCTTATTAGTCGAGCTCGCGTTTTCCATGGACGTGTGTAACGCACTGCGCGACAATCTAAAAATCGCGTGTCACGTAATACGACTGCCTGGCAACGTACTATTACATAAGGCAAGGGATACGTGTTCCAGAAAAGATCGGACCGGAGATTAAACGGGTTCGAACTCGTCGGAGCCTTAGATCTCAAACCAATCGAGAAAGCTCATTGCCGCTAAACAAGTCATCAATTCGATCCAAGGAATAGAGCAAAAAGTACGTCGCTCCAATCATAACCCAGATAGCACAAGGACATCTTTAGGACGTCTTAAAGACACATGGTGTACGACATTCGCGACGTCTTTAAGTTAATTAAGTCTATTAAATTTATTTACGTTGTAAGACACTTCGAGGACGTCCAATTTGGGACGTCGTTAAAACGTCTGAAAGACGGCTTAAAAACGTTCCAAAGTGGACATCGTTTTAACGTCCGAAATAAGACGTCTTAAAGACATCCATTGCAGGGCGTAAGACGTTGAAACCTGAAATGAACGTGAATTATTCAAGAATTATTTTAAATTATTTCATCTATTTAAGATAAAACCAACCTTCCGGTAAAATTGACAGATGCCCATTACCTCATAAAAAGGATTTTGCCGACCGATCGAACGACTTTCGAATTTCGATCGACATTCTCATTCCACCTAATACCATCGTTGAGAGTTGCCAGTGCAAAAGAAAACCGCGAATTTCAAAAAATTGTCAGCTCAACGGTCGGTGAAACGCAATGCGAAGAAAGCGATCAGTCCTGGCCGGTTATGTTATGATAGCTGGCATTTGCATCACGTTTCATTGGTTTCCTGCGAGATGTACGGTACGCAGGCCGGCCGACTGCGATCCAGCCAATAAGTCGTCGCCTTGAAACGATTTTCTTGGCCAGCCAGAACTCGGTTAACTCGATTAAAGGTTATTGAATTAACGAGCGAGCGACTACGATGAACGCAAAGACGTCGCAGAACCGCGACACGCGCGGTGTCGATGGACTTTTTACATTTGTTTACCGCTCGGGCTAGACACAGACGAGCAAGGTCCTCCGCCGGCCTCACACCGCCGGCCTCATACCGAGGCGTCGATTAGAATTTCAATCGGCCGTCATTCAGAATTCGCAAAAGACACGCGCCTCGTCCAGAAATCGCGTTCCACCGGCCCCGTCCTCGATAGACCGTCAATCTCACTATTTATGAACCGGTTGCGCGCGCTCGAAGTTCCGCAGCTCTCATGAGAGCTTCTATTAGGGGAGGGATATTGTCACTCGCTAGTATACTGCGGTTTTAGATAGATCGCGTGCGAAACGAGGAGGTGAAAATACAGCGGGAGATCCATAGAATCTAACGCTAAAACTTTACGTATACCTATTCTTACCATAAGGGATGATTTTTGTACGGGTTATTTTCAGAAAGAAATTTTTAATTTATTAAAGGAAATAATTCGCAACATAACACCTGATTTCTAATAAAATAATCAGACATATATTTTTATCCTTATAACACTGGTTTCTCCTTTATCTCAAAGTAAAGGAAGGGGTTTGACCCACGCTTGGTACGTTTAGTGTTTAGTATATATGTATATAGTAATGAATAGGTAAATTGAGCTTACAAATATAGTTTTCCTTAATTTACTTTTTTTATTTTCATGTACATCGTTACATAATATTAATAATATTTAATTAACGATTTAATTAATGTTGAATCACGTTTCAGCTCTGCTCCGGTCACATGACAATTCTCGTTGAACCGGGTGTAGTTGCTAGTATTACAAGTTTTTGTTTAATCCGACGTTTAATGCAACGAACGAATAGTATCGACGAAGCACGCCCGGTATATACGCGCATACGCGTGTCCGCCACCCACAACAAAGCGACCGAAGAATATCGATCGATCCTTGAGATCTTAATCCAATGAATTTCCCACTGACCTCGCGTGTTGCGGAATTTGATTCGCGTTCTATGACATAACTAGAGCCACGCTGCTGCATCTATACGCTACATTACGTCGTTCTTTTTATCTAATAGCGCTCTTTTTATCTAATAAACCGCCCGATGAAGCGTATCTGCGCTTGCTTTACCTAGCGTAACCTGTTTCACAGATTCTGACGTCTTAACAGTGGCTATAGCCTCGCCTGTATATATTTGGAGAAACCACGGTTCACTTTTGTCGATCCCATTATTATATGTATATAGGTAACCGTGGAAATAGAAGTCAGCTGGAACGAAAGTTCAAACGTAATTTTACCCGCTACGCGAACTAGGATCTCAAAGGATAGACTGACAGAACTTCTTCTAAATCGGACGTTAAAACATAAATCAATTTTGCGAAAGTTCGATACAATGTTACACTGTTTAATTCTGGTGCAATATTTGTATTAAAATTCACAGATTTTCTGTTTGTAGATTCTCTGTTGTTCTTTATTGTTTCTTTTATCGCGTTATGGTTGACGCTTTGATCGTCGCATCGAACGTATAAAAAGCGACGGAATTGTTTGATCAACCTAAAACATCGATTTTTGTTGTAAGATCCCTTTAAAAAGTGAAACTTCTTTGGGACTTACGAGATTTAAGCGAGTTACTCGTCTTTCTTGAAAAATAATTGATAAATAAATAGTGAATAAATTGAAAGGTGAATAAACATATTTTCGTAGGGCTTTCAGAATATTAATATATTTGTTTAATTTAGCACTTGGAATCTCGCCTGAGATTTATATTGGCCGAGAAGAAAATACAATCTACAGAAATTTCTTACAATATAATACTTAGAGAAAGGCAGTGTATAAATCAGGTGGATATTATATATTATATATATTACTTATGTGATTGCTTGAAATATGAAATAAATAATATATAATATAATTTATCGAATGATTATTTCTGACGAGTGTGCGGATAGCTAAACGAACGATGTCATAACGTATTACCTAACATAGTTCACACTGGGAATCGCTTCCATAAAATAGCAGGCCTAATAAACTCGGTGTCAGCGTACGAAAAGAAAAGTTTCCACGAGATTTTAAGTCGCAGAGGCTCACAATAACTATGCTGTTAAGCCACCGCGCCTCTTACCAGTGCCGGGAACTAAAACGTTGATACACCACGCCGGTAATCAGATGTCGTAGCTAAAACCGCTAATCACTTACTAGAAGGCGAGGGAGATTTGCATAGCACTTAACGCGGTGGCACAAAGTCTGCAGTATCGCGGAGAAGCGTCCGCTGGCGAAAGAGATATTGGCGAGTATCGATTATGTCCGCCGGCCACGAAAGTGCTACTAAAACATCAACACTGGGACGAAAGAAACCACGTCGCTCGGAGTTTCCAATTATGTGGAAACTGGAGCGAAATATCGGTATCAATTATTGTTTCCGAGTTCCAAAATTATTGTAAACAGATTGGAACGTAACAACGAACAATTCGACGTATAAAACGTCGAACAAGATAAATTAATTAGAAATGTTCCTGGTCCGGAAACTTCGACGAGTCCGTCGTTGTTGCGAATGAAATTGACGGAGACGATTTTTATGTTGCATTAAAATATGCCACCTATTCGCGACGTTGACATTAGTCAAGGTGTTTTGTCAAGTAAAAAGAAAAATGAAGAATAATTTCGAATGAATTTCGAATAACGAAAATAATCTACAGAGAAATGGTTTGAATTATGATTTTATGATTTATACGAAGCTGAGGAAAGAGAAAATATGTTATAGCAACTAGAAAATTCTCTATAGTGAATTTTTTTGATTATAAGAACTATTAATTGCACTTTAAAAACTTTAAGCATGCATTAGATGCATAAAGGTCCGATAATTATCACAATTATTACAGAAAACTCGACTGTATAATTATTACAAATAACTCGACTGTCTAATTATTACTAATATAATATTATCACTAATTGTTACAAATAACTAGACCGTGGATAACCATTTACAACAAAAACGAGTAAATATATTCAACAAAAAGTTTTTTAACTGTTAGATTACAGTCAACCGGTTAAAAATGTTAAAAATAAAGCTGAAATTTTACTTATCTCCTCTATTTCTTGCGATCTAAGTAGAACATGTTTATTTTACATACAAATGCTCAGTTCGCAAATAACGCATAATCAAATAAGATGCTACATTATTTAAACGATTCTTCAGCAAATTGAACAGTGCTCGAGATTGCGATAAATAATTGTTTCGAATCATCTAACGCGTTTTTAGAAAATAATCTGCCACAATATTTCAGCAAGCATGAACGGCAAGGGATGAACACAAAGAGGATCAGAGTTCAGGAAAGCAACGAAACGATGCGGATCAGGGCGATCAACGAAAGGAGACAATGCGAGGTAGAGAGAGAGTCGACGAGCCGGAGTAAACGGAAGCGAAGAGAAGAACCGGAAACCGGCGCAGCGTTCCTCGCGGCAGAAAACCGCTTTGCTGCGAGGTCACGCACACGAAGGTTAGGAGGTCCGGAGTCGCTGGCGTGATCGATTCGCAGACAGATGGAAGTTTCCACGTTCGTCTGCCGCCATCTTCTGACCTATCTCCGTTGAAATATCCCTCGTATATCGTGGCACACGAACCAGAGTCCGCGCATCTCCGCGAAATTTCATCATGCCGCCGGATAGCGTTCCTTATCTTTCCGAAACATGTGCGCATTGCGGATACCAGCGCTGTTCGCAAACTCCCCCGGCAAATATGTATTTATTACGCGCGAAATACAATATTTTTCCGCGGAGAATTTCTCTGGTACGATACGCGCGCTACGACGAAAATCGAATCGCAAAATCGTGCAGATCGGAATTAGCGAAATATCTCAGAGTTTTTCTATTTTCGATGATCGTCTTTTCGCTTCTGTAAAGATTTCTAAAATTTCAACAATGAGAAAGGTGCACCGTTGCTCCGAATTTTCAATTATTTGGAAAACGGAGTACAATATCTGAAGCAATTATTTTGGTGTTCCACATTGTTTCCCTAAACGCAACTAGTATTATTTTTTTATAACAGTGGCAATAATTGATTATAATTGTTATTATTTATTTTCAAATTTTGAAAATATTGGCCGTCCCATTTTTGGAACATTGGCCGGATGCACATATAGAGAAATCTAATATTATAAATTTCAATATTGGGTTAATTAAGATCAATTTTTCTATTAAACTGCAATGAAAATGTTCCATCCTAGTAACCTACTATATCGGATCGTCCAGAGAATATTTTCAATGTTCATAATGACAGACTGTACCGCAGCATAAAACACGTTTGGAGTTCTCTTTTTACGCAGAGAATTACGCTTCCCATGAAATCTGCAATTGACATATTTCCGGAGACAAGATCGGTCTCTATCGTCGATCGTTATTATTCAATTTGAATTCGAAAGGCAAGGATCACTCGAAACGGATCGAACAAACCGCGGAATCAACGCGAAGCTGAAACGGAATAAAGAGAGCTAACAAAAAGACTCGTTTACATGGACAAAGAGCGAATCCTTGTGGCGGATGAATGGTTTCCAATAATTAGACATATCTTCGGATAATGGGGAAACAGGTCACAGCGTTCGCCACGAATGCATGAATACTTCGAGCGCGCTTATTGGCAACGGAGAGCCTTAAATGAATTGTGGGGCCGGAATGAACTGAAAAAAACTGGTCGGAGTACATAACATAAATACGGCTCGTCGAAGTGGCGGTGGGCACTGTTTGATCCCGGCACTGTTTCAGCCAAATTGTCAACGTCGATTTCGCTGATCGCAAGTTTTATCCTTGGTTTTTACAGGTTTTTGAATGGTCTGTTTAACACTTCATTTACTAGAACTATCAGCAGTAATCTTACAGAGGTCAACTTTACGTCCACTTTAGGTCTGGATTATTTTTCTATAACAATGGCAAAATTGAATATGATTAAAATTTGAATGTATTAAATATGCGCAGCCTTTTAAGACGTTGATCTTTGGCTTTAAAAGAGCTACATATGTATAAAGTGCCAACAGATAGCACAATTTCTTTGGGTCAGCTATGGACTTCCAATTTTGATCTTATTTCATTTACCAATTCGGTATGAATTGCAAAAATTGAGTAGTTGCACTTTGAAAGTTGCGCTTTGAAAGTTGCGCTTTGAAAGTTGCACGTTGAAAGTTCACGTTAAAAAAAAAAACGCGTAACGCTGGAGACTTTCTTCTGGCTCTTAAATAATTATGGGAAGGAGCGTTTCGTATGTTGCAACGCAGGAAATTGATTGGAAACATTGTACTTTCGAGAGAATCGTGAAAGGAGGACAGCGGAGCCACGGATTCGTCCCGAGCCGATGTCGCGGATCTCTCGGATGAGCCGCGTGATCGCAACGTGTTCGCGAAATAATCAGAGAACTCGCGTGATTCTTGAACAGACTTTTCTTTTTCACAGATAGCCACTGCGAGCCGTATAACGGACGGGGTATTACGACGATTACAGATATTGCACCGACAAGCATGGAATATTTATATGTCGCTACTAAAAATATTACGAGTGCAATGAAACCTTTATTCGCGGAGTTCACTGCCAGACATAGCCCACGGAGTATCTTCTTTAATGAACCACGCTCGATTCACGCATATGGAACTTTTCAAAATTTCACATTTACTGCTAAATTAATAATAATATTGAAATTCACTGAATCGTTAACTGTTTTAAAATAAGGTGATGGAAAATCGAATGCGAGTAACGCGATAGAAGTGACTTTGACAATGAATATTGATAATTGAATATTGACGATTGAATATTGACAATTGAACCTTGACAATTGAACTTTGACCTTATAATTTTGTGAACATCGAAAGATACTTTTAGAAAATTTTCATCACGCCCTCAGTTCTTTTTTTTAAGATACAAGTACTCTTCCCCCGATTGTCAAGATGCATTAATTGCAAAGGAACACGTTTCAATAAATACAAATCATATTTAACAACAACATGATCACCGAATGCCTCATTCTAAATTCAAGTGTTTTACAATTTCAGATATACCAAGTCAATACTAATTTGAATTGCACACATTGCTCTGGCTCTCTTTTCTTGACTTATCTAATTCAAGATTGACTCGTTACATTGTAGCATCGTCTTTGTTTAACGAACTCCAAATTTTATTCTTGTATTGGTATATTCGGTAGCATTAAAAGGTTTGTTCGGCAAATAGATTAAGTAAAATTTGAATTTAAATCGATTGATTGTACACCATTAACATATTCGAGGAGCGTGTTCGTATCACTAATTCATTTTGCAATTAAGTAAATGTAAGATGAGCTGTCTGGAAAATCCTTTTGCACATTCATGAATAATGTGCAGGATTTGATTCGCATATGATTATCGAATCAACGCTATTACTTACTCGAAGGAGAAAGATGTCTTAGCAAATGTATTTTAAATGTAAGCTACTGCAATATAAATTTATTTCAGAACAATAATGAGAATTGAAACTTAATTATTTTAAACCGTGGGACCGGCTTTGACTGTACGGATATATGTATTCGCTTCCGTGATAATAGCCAGGCGAAATGGACGGATATATCCGCTTCTGACGCAAACCGGTTAAATACAGATTCTATTTAACCATAATGCTCGTAATTATTGTTACGTGAGCGTGTACCGCGCAAAATTAATTTAGAAAAAATACTATTGCGTAACCGAATTGCAACATATACAAAATGCCAGCATTGGATGATCTAATGTACTTTTACACGCAAAATATTGCTTTTTTCTTCAAAAATACATTGAAACTGGATTTTATACGAATACTAATCTTATAAACAATATTTACAGATTTCGTGAGATCATGGGTTGAACAAACCGAATTAGTAACTAATTAAACTTCTAGGGTATAGCATCGGTTTCGATAAAAATTGTGGTCTACATGAAAGTGTCTTTTTAAATGATCGAAGAATTTCCGAAAATAATCGGACACATAAAATAAAGATCGTATTATAGTCAGTGGAACTGCAACGGCAACGTATCATGATACCTAAGATTCGATACACGATCGTAGGCGATTGAATAATCTAATAGGTTTCGAATAATAGCTGCAATGTTCCACGAACGGTGGTGATTGAACAATTTCGACGAAACAATGATTTATCAACAACACGCCAAACAATCGAGTTGAAATGTTAAAGTGTAATTTATCATTTTTACAGCGCTATCGCCCCGTCGCACGCGCACGTTACAATACAAAGCTGCAATTAAAACAAATTTTATTTGTATTTGCTGAACCAAACCACGCCAGGAAATTTCTTTTGCATAGAAATACTAAATTTTGATAATTATTCCCTTCTCGTAAATTATTAAAAATCCATTATTACGTTATCCCCGATCTACCAAAATTATGAAGGCAAGAAATAACATTCTAGTTTATCTAATTTTAGCTCTAATCCATACCTAAATATAATACTTGATTCGACTCAAAAGCGATCTTCAAATAATTCTCGATTAGTATTATAAATTTAAACGTACACAAATTTTAATTATAAATAGCGGTCTTAAGTTAGACTAAATTAAAGTGTATTTTAAATTATTTGTTCTATACTAAAATTTATTTTAAAATAAAGTAAAATGTGTTCTAAACTATTTGTTCTAAAATAAAATTTATTTTAAATTAAAATATATTTTTAGCTACAATTGTGTTTATAAGAAACGTGGACAGGTAGTTATTTATTTAAAAAATTGTATGCTGTTCCTATAATTAATTTGATGTCCGAAAAAAAGTTTACAACACGTTACAAAAATTGAAAAATTTACGAAAACAAAGCTATAAAGGGAAACGCATACGTTGGAAAATTTGCTATGAACACCATGAGGCAACTCTGGTTCGACCAATCACAGGATCTCTTTTTAGGGACCGTGCGAGAACCAATCGTAATCAAGCTTTGGCTCTTCGAAGAATACAAAACCCAGATCGAACAAGTTTTCAAGGTTAGTAGGCTAGTAGACTAGTAAGTAGAAAGCTAGTACCTAATAGCTATTACGCAGAGTGTGTACTTGTACAGTCCAAGAATCATTCCTATTACAAATCCACTACCAGCAACCTGATCGGAGTGCTATCTCTAAAACTATTGGCTTGGCAAACAAGTAGTATTACAGCGAACCATTCCCGTCGGCCAAAAATAAACGCACTCTAATTTTTTTATTCGAAAAATATGACACATTTATTAGGAGTAAATATTTCTATGTTATTTTATCGAGTAAATACTAAAAGGATCGCTAAAAATAATTTTCATCGACTTATAAAAATAAGTTATAAAAATGTGTTTATTGAGGATTTAATTAATTTTAATCGCTATCTACAAACGAAGGCGTTAATGTATGTAATGCTTTCTATAAAGAGCATTTTTGTATCTGTAATAATTAGATTGCGGATCTGCATGCAATATAAAAAAATATCTGCATCAATTTCAGGAACTAGCAACCGAATACTATAATAAATTCTCTCCAATTGTCCCTCAGCTTGTAAACAAAAATGCGCGATTTGAAAGAGGGGATACTATTACTTTGCGGCTCCATTTATTAGTTATTATAAGTTTTTATAATAATAAAGTTCGAATAACATCGTATCCCCTGTCCCCAATTCTTCATTTTTGTTTACAAACTGAGTAAGCCGAGTCTGCAAACGTGTAAATAAATACTAAAACATCGAGATTTTCCTTGTCCTCCTAACTCGTGCCGTAGTCCATATTTTATACTTTGGAAATAATAAATAATATTTTGATTATCAAGATTTGATTCTGAGTCGCCCGTAACCCCACGATGTCATTTACGTCGAAAAATGGAAGGGAGTCGTTCTAGGCGTAATCTTTTCACTATTTTAAATGTCATATTCATGTCCTATTCATTTCTGCCACAAATCAATTAAATCCAAAGCCTATTAACAATTACAAAACCAAAAATCTGTACCTGTTGATTTTTATCCATCCGACATTTGTAAAATCATTTTTCCCAACGAAATTATTAACCCCATCTTCTTCGAACTTCACACGTAAACGATCATAGTATTCAATTGTTCGAGTTCCAACATCACAATTCTGACTTTATAACAGCGACATTATATTGATTCATTGCTTATATCACAACCGTTAAGATGTCCGGCAATAATCACTCGAGCGTAGTCCATCGGCAGTAATGCCCTCAAAACAATGAATAAAATGACATATCGCGTGAGTCACGCAGAAACGAGGGGTCATTTGATCGTTCCGCGACCGTTCGTCCAATCGATCGGAATATTTTTTGTGCCGCGGAGTTAAAGACGAAACTGCATGAAACCGGTCCGCGGCGCTCATTCCGCAATTACATTAATTAACACGAAAACGCGTCCGATAAAACTCGCGAAATCAACGGCAGATAAATTGCTGTCGGTGTAACGTGTGTATGCATGGCATATTGCGACGCGAGAGGTCGGCAAAAAGACATAAAAAAAAGAAGGAAAAGAAGCTGCGGAGTTGTCGGTCCGGAGAAAGGTGCAAATTATGCTAACCAATAGAAGAGAGTCAATAAAGAAATTGCAGCGTTCCGATCTTTAATTTGTACGGTAGATGTATCGGTATCAGGTGTATCACTTTTGAGGTATGAATTTATAAAGTCGAAATGAGTCTTGATAATTGGTATACGATAACGCTTTATATCATCTCACCTTAGTCTCTGACGGAAATTGATACAGTGCACTTGAAACTAAATGAATTGTGCTCGAAACTATCCCATCTTTATTCTATAAATATTAGTGTTTAAACTCTTTGCGGTCGTATATCTACTCTCAGCCACCACAGCTATTTATCTTTTTCATTTCCTCATAAAATTAAAACATATTATTGTGTTACATATATTCAAACTCAAAAAAAGAATTAACAAATCTTATTTTTCCTTCTTAATCTTGCATATTACGTATTACTCTCCACTCAACAAAAATTAATTTCAACCAGCATGACAGCTATGTATAAACTTAATACGACAGCAAAGGATTAATATCTAAAAAAAACATTAACTTCATTATAATCTTTTTACGAATTGAAATTATGATCGCATTTGTAGAATAATAGCATACAGTGTAGATTGTGAATATTAAGCGCGAGTAACGACTACAGATTACAATCGAAATAATTGCCTATCAATCGTAGTCAATTATATTTAATTCGACCACCCTATGTAATCGTACTCAAAATTAGAATAACCAAATCGTTCGTTGGATTAATGATCGAGTAACGGATATAATGAGCCAACTGGATCAACGATTAACAGTTTTAAAAAATCAGTTAAAGAATGATAAACACGGATATCCAGCAGAAAGAAAAACAAACGAATTAAGAAGCAATTTGCACCAAATCCATTGGTTGACTTCAAGACTAATTCCGGATTACATCGTGTAACGCTCTTTTTTGTTTTCCGATGTTTGATTTACAACCCAGCATTCCATGGACGTGTCCAATTGTTTCGAATAATGGTTACCGATTCCGAATCGCCTTTGTTGAATCGCATTCCTCTTTAATCCCTCCTGTTTCATTTATCCAGCATCCATTCGAACAAAGAAGAAGATCGTCGATAGCCCGGCTGTTTTATTGCGTCCGATTGGGAAGTATTAAATACTTCCTGACGCGGGATAAAGTTGCGCATTCGATCCGCATTGTTGCCAATATCCAGCTTATGCCAATGATGTAATTAACGGTGCAAATTCCACGCCGCCGAGCATCGCAATGCAATCATCTGCGTTCTCGTCTGGCTCGATGATCGATCAATAGCGATCGCTGTTGACATTACTGAAGCATTATCGGATGATCGCACCTTCTCATCTTATCAAGAAGATGGAATGTTAAACATTCCTCATTTGTTTGCACACGGTAACTGCGATTAGTGTGCCGCAATAATATTTCAACTGCGAAATAAACAACTATTCGTGGCTGCTAGAAACTTAAATATTCTGGGTGAAACATTTCACCCTTCTGCACCCTTATCTTTTCATCCTGTAGCTTCAACATCTTACAAATTTTGCAAATAGCCTTACGGCAATACATCCGGATACCACCTATGCTTATTGACAGGTGATTGCTTCGATTTATTGCATTTTCATGTAATATTTGACAATTTATAATTTCTATATATAAATATAAATTATAATATTATATAATATTAATAATATTAATTATATAATACAATTATATAATATTAATATTACAATTTATAATTATTATTAAAAATTAATTATAATTATTATTAAAAATGCACTGATAATTCTAATTTACCTACATGAACGCGAGAGTATTTAAAATATTGAGCATTTTTTAAGAAACTTGAGAAAATATATATATATATATTTTTTTTTACTGTACACATTCTCTTTAAACATTCTCAAGTTTCTTAAAAAATGCTCAACATTTTAAATACTCTCGCGTTCATGTAGGTAAATTAGAATTATCAGTGCATTTTTAAGAAAAAGGAAGGAAGATACAGCACGTGTCAGTGCACGAAACCTCTGTCCATTTTCCACGAAAATTATTCCACGGGGCAGACGATAATTCAAAAAGCGAGATGCCGATCGGAACATTGAAATTCTCGGTCCCGTAGTAATCTTCGAACTGCTGATAATACAATTCCTCTCGTACCGATAAAGTTCACGACAAAAATAACGTGTTCTCGGCGTGTCACGCGAGTGCATCCGTTGCAGGATCACAGACTCGAGCGACACAGAGGAAGACGTTGCGCGGCGACGCTTATTTTTAATACTTATTTACAGATCTTTAATACTCGTTTATCGATCTCGCCGGTTCCACAGAAGAGGATGCCTTTTCCGTGGGAACCGGTGACATTCAAGTTCGAGAAAGGTGCAGCGAAATTCGCTCAGGTGTGCCCGAACGCCGTTTCGCTTCTGGTGAAATCGTTCGCTCTGTGTCGCGTTAATCTAGCATTCAATTAATGTCAAAGGGCATCGAAAATGCGCGCCAGTGATCTACGGTTCGCTGCTCCCAATAAAACCGATTGGACAAGCAGAAGTAGAAATCATAATCGAACCCATGCATCCGTGATCCTCCGTGACTCGATTTCGTTTCGAATTTTAACTAGACACGCGAGACAAAATTTTAATTATAAATAAAAATAGAATTCGGATACTTGTGTCCATGTTTTCACCGAACTTTTCATCCGACTTGCGTTCACTAAACTTTCAACTTGAACTTTAAATGTCAACTCTGAGCGTAAAAATCAAATGAAAGTTATCATCCCTCGACTGAGGATTTTATGCATATATGACAAAATCGTGCAAGTGAAATATAAAATTATGAACCCATCAGAATTTAATAAAACAGTTACACTATTTTCAGTTCATTAAAACGATTCAAGGCAGTCTCATTTCTGTTCGTCATAATCGTCTTGGCAAATTTTTATTTCGCATAAAGATCCTGAGTCTAGTTTTTCTTTTCATTTATTACGCTGTTAACCCCGCATGAGTTATCAGCGAAAAAGTAAGTAGTATACATTATATAAGTACAGTAAATTTTCTCAGTCTGGTTTGGTACGAAATAAATTCGAGCTCGTCGCTCCATATTGTCGACTACAGAAGTGCGTTACAAAAATTCGACTTCTCAATTCGGACCCAGCAAGTGGGTCCAGTCAAGTCCGGTCAAGTCCAATGTGCTTCGGACGTTGGTTAAACATTTTCGCGCCGACGCGAAGAAGCGTTCCAGGAACGTTCGCTGGTTATAACGGAACGTAAAAAACGCTGCAAAAAGCTTCCGGCGCCGTCGTTCGACGACCGGTTCCTGGAACCGTGATTCGGCGCGATTCCAAACAAGATTTTCGAGTGCGATACTCTTTCTCGCCTCCGACCGTTTAGGGGAACAATGGCGCCGTGTCCGGGTGGGGGATTCTAGACGCGGCGAAAAAGTTCAAGTTGATCGACGCTCGACGATAATCCTTCAGGGCCACACTGTTTTCAGGAAGCGGAGACTACAGTCGCCTTGAAGGACCCCGCCGATGCTATTATGTGTCCAGAAGTACTATTCTATATCCGCCAGGTCCGAAAAACCGATTTTTTGTCCTGCATCCGGGATTGAAGTCTTAGAGAAGGCCGTGGAAAAATTCTGTTGGTTTTTCGAGCTCCAGTCCAGATTTAAAAAGCAATTTTTGGTTGAAAAATACGTGGTATCGTGCCTTTGAATTCTTCGACTTTTATTTTTATTTAATAAAGTATCGTATTTTGATTTTATGAAATTTTTGGGGCTGTTGAGATGGAAATTGAAGTATTATATTGTTGTTGAATTTTTCATTTCTTGTTACACAAATGATTCGATACGTCCACCTTTATTATTTACTATTTTTCTCTAGAAAACTGTCAAATGTCTACGAAGATTATCTTGTTATTTTATAAAATTATTAGATATTTATTAAATATTAAATATCAAATAAAATGGCGCGATGTGCATTTTTTTACAACACTTGCAAAAACAACGAGAATGATCATAATGTCGAAAAAGGTCTGATACGGCGAATTCTGTTGTGCCAATTTAAATGCAAAAAGCAGCACCGAAAAATAATGTAAAGAATGGGAGAAGAAGGACCAGCACGTTGCTATTTTGCAAGAATATTAATTTTACGTTTAGTAGTGTCGTATTTAGAAGAAACGACAAAAAATCAAGATACGCGGTGTTAAAGTTTATCTACCGATAATGCATTTAATTCGAATATGCATGATGCATCTTAAATCGCACGCACGCTGATGCAACTATCTCGCAGTTCTATTAATTTATGCGAGTTTAGTTTTGCAGGTCCAGACTGTACTAGTCTCATTAATAAATTATTTCTTCTTGGAATCGCATAGCAATTATGACATAACTAAGCAGTTGCAATTTAAGATAACGAAGATATTAAAGGAATTTGAGCATATCAATATATTATTTATAACCTATCCAAATCATTACAATATTGTTAAATTATTAAATTATTACAATATTGAAGAAAGAAAGAATTTTCTATGTAATTTCCATTTGATGCAACTACCTGATGCAGGCAATTTTTATTTTCCATAAATATTCGCAGTCTATTAGTAAAGATCATTCCAGATTACGAAGTGTAAATGAAGTTTTTTGTTATTATATAACAACTCTGCTGAATGTGCACATTTATATATGTATAAGTCCTCTTTCTTAGAAATGAATATATCCGATGAATATATTGAAAGACAGCAAATACGACTGGTAAAAATGGTACTTGGTACCATTATCTGCAATCGATTAAGATTAAGTAAAGAATTTAGTTTAAAAAATATTAAGTAAGGAATTTGACTTAAAGAATTCAACTTAAAGAATAACTAAATAAATAATTTAACTTAAAGAACAATTAAATAAAGAATTCGACTTAAAGAACAATTAAATAAAGAATTCGACTTAAAGAACAATTAAATAAAGAATTCGACTTAAAGAATAATTGAATAAAGAATTCGACTTAAAGAACAATTAAGTAGACATTAACTTTGGAAATCAATTAAGCGGGGAATTAAGATATATTCCCGAGAAGCTGCGATTACAAAAGACAAAAATTATTGCACTCGGCTCAGTTATCAGAGCACCAAGAGATATTATCGCGGGTCTCTTAATGAATTGCCTGTGAAATTCGCGGGACGGATCGCGATGCAATGAAAATCCAGTTCAGTGAACTATACTCGGCAACAATCTCTGACGTCAATGATTGTTTACGATGCTAATCGCATTCGTTCTGAGAGTGCTCGATCGACGACATCCTTTTCAATAAAAATATGTGACCGCTTCGCGAAAATAAGACGTTCACACTGTAAACGCTTGTAGCGAGGGAAGTTTGGTATCGTGCCATAAGCGAATCTCTTGAGCACAATTTTATAGAAATTATGCAACGGCGGTATTCAAAACATTCG
>CM052150.1:6815667-6926810 GCA_028455555.1 Augochlorella aurata | reverse complement strand
CTGTTTCTAGTTTATAAAAATGGAAATATATATATATATATCTATAAATTAGTCAACGCCTCTATAAAACAATAGGAGCGATGTCCATCAATTCGCAACGGTGAATTGCGAAGAATGTACTGGAGATTAGGGAATGATAAGGCGAAGCAGATACTGTTGCTCGAATGATAGATGATCCCGAAGCATATAAAGGTTATAGAGCCCTCCCCCCTCCCCCGAAAAATAGTGCACGGTCTGTCTCGCACGGTAATCCTCGCGAAAACATAATTAGTTTGGCAAACTAAACTAAGCCGAGTCTCGTGTCTATTTATAGCAGCGACTGCAGCCTGCCGGCTAAATATAAGTTTAATTTATTAGCGTGTTATTAAACCCCGCGTATGGGAGTGCAACGTCGATGCTCCACTTCAGATATAGAAACACTCGTGGAAACAATTAAGACGAAGGTTCCTGTTTTATGTCGCGAAATAATAAAAAGGCACCCGCGCCTCCGATCGTGCTCATTTATTATACTTGCGTATCAGAGGGTAATTATAGAAGCGCGTGTTTGCAAAACCAAAACAGTGGGAAAGGAGTCGTGATTCATTAAACGAGACGTATATCCAACTTCTTCTTATTTCGCTAAACGGTATTGTTTATGGGATACAGAGCCGTTTTAATTGACTAAAATGTATTTGATAAGGTATTCACCTTATTATAGAAACTTTAATGGAACCAAGTGGCTTTGTTATTAATATTATATTTAATATTCTTCAATGAGCCGTTTCTACTTGTATAAACTCGTATCACTATGTTTTATTACACGTTGCACGTATTCATTTTTAAATTATATGATCCAGAAGACGCGTCGAGTTTTTAACGGAAGAAATCAGTTCGTAAAAATTAATCGTAAATTAAAGTTCTTGTTACAAGATACGTCATAAACGGTACGTTGACTCGATGATAAGTGGACTGCGAATTTTTATGCAAAATGAAGAAAATGCCTGCACTAATTAGGAGCTAGAAAATCCGCACGGAAGTTTCTTTCGCGTTTGAATAATTTCGATTATTTTTTAGTGTTTCTACTATCTCGCATTTGGTCTAAGAAAATTCGTAGTCCGAAGATATCGGTACCTGTTTCGATGTTGTTCTCCAGAAATTGCCAAACTTTCCGCGTCGCCGATACACAGAATCATTCAGCCGTTCCCAACAATGGATCACGTCGCCGGATCGTGTTGCTCATTGACAAGCAAAAATAAGAAAGCGACGACGCTACACGACGGAAGAAAAACGATTCTGTTTGCAAGAATGGGCCGACCGAAAATATCCGCGACCATTGAACGACGTCTTTTTTCAGTCGAAACTCGGCTCTCCCTCACGATTCTTCTTGGCAATACAGGCGAAAACTGCGCGCAATAAGAACGAAAAGCTTTTTGCGAATATCGTGCAACGGTTTCCGTTTATTTTTACCTTCGCGACGCGCTATCGGGAAAATTTAAGAAAGAATTAAAAGGATATAATTTATATCCTCTTAATTTTTACCTTTCATTCTTAATACTTTGCCAACGACATTTAAATAATACCGATGTCCACTCACGTGTTAAATGAAGGCAGAAACTAAACATCTTTATTTTATATTCCCAGCTTAATTTTTGCAAAAATTCGTATACTCAATTAGAATTTACATATTTGCATAATATACAAATAATACGACGTTACATAAGTTATTTTTCACAAGACACTTTCGATAACTCAATCTGTTCAATATCTATAAATATTAGATATCGATGATCTCGAACGAAAATAAAATTTATCCTCGGCAATTCGCCACTTTCTTATTCCCCAAAATGATAAGAAAGTTCACAGAAAAAATCGATAGATCAAATCGACTGACGCAGACTTGGACAATGCAGCACGACTCTATTATACTGTACTTTCAAGTAATACAAAATGCAACGGCAGAGTTTAGACAATGCTCAAATAATTCACACGAAAATCTCGGCATCTTAGCAAGTACTTACAAACGAAAAAAAAAATACTAGATCCTAGCATTTACGCCTACAACATCTACGTTTGATAAAATACTACTCGCAGACTCTCTCCATCAAAAAATGAAACAGCTATTTCGTACCCGCACGTTCTCTTCGACAATTCCGAAGTTCGAGGACCGAAACCGTTCCGCTGAAGAAGCAGCACGAGTCAATCACGTGAATACGATGCACGCTCATGAGCTTCCATTCGGGTTGTGACCCATGATGGAGGGAAGGTTAGGCAGTTGGTCACTTCCTTCGTTTAAGGAAATTACTCGTTCCCACATACTTGTGCGTGCTAATTTCAATTAAATAGAGAAGGGGCCCGCAACAGGCGCGGATCAGCGAAATTGGTTGGTCTACACGCGGTCCCTATTAAACGATTAGGCTTGCAAAGTAAATACAGGACCGCTGGAGAACTTCGTCGGGAAGGTAAGAGCGATTCCTGGTAAGAACAATTTGATCTAATTCGACGGGAAGCATCGCGTCGGCCTTCTTTGCAATTCCAATTCCATTGATGGCTCGAATTTCATTTGCTTTGTTTTGAATATTTAACTTCGCTTGAAATCGTAACACGTAAAGACGTAATACCCGGGAACGTAATACATAAAGCCGTAATACGCAAAGGCGTAATACGGAAAGACGTAATACCGCTGTTAATTGAAGTAGCATCTAGCTGCATAATTATTCTGAAGAAATGGGCACAGCTCTTTCTCGAACAGTCGACGACGGTGAGAATCGATATCGTTCCGTTCTCATGGTCGCGATGCTAATGAGATTGTGCGATTATCAACAACTATGAAAACGAGCCGCGAGACTTGAACAATCGTATCCCCTCTTCCCAAGTTTTCCTTTTTCATTTACAAGCTGAAGGTCGATTCGGGAGAATTTACTGTATCGCGTTAAACTTGATTTAACGGCTTGTTAACAATTGTAAAATAAATAACAACGTTAGCTCGGGTTTAACAAACTGAAATCTAACGAAGCCAAATCGGTGGAACGATGTGCGATCGTCGACGGAATTAAGATATTAACGGGATTTAAAAAGGCTGCAGTTGGCATTATATAATAAATGAAATTAATCATGCAAAACCGATTGATCATCCTGTGCGACACAATATTGACACTGTGAAACAGATGCCACGGTAATTCTGAATAATAATGATTTGCGTCAATGGTATCCGCGGGGTAGGGAAGATCGGCTGCGCGGGGAAAATAAAATCATTGATGGAATCGTAGCAGGCGGTCGAAAGTTTTCCAATGATTCATCGTCGTCGTTCTCATCGGAGAAATATTCCTAGAAAGTCAAAAGTCGAAATTCCTTCGCGGTGGAATTCTAACGAGCGATCAATGTATGTGAAAACGAAATAGTGCGAGACAAGTAAGAGCGCGTCGACAAATTTCGAGATCTAATTAGGCAATAAGCGCATCGCTGAAATCGCACGACACGGGTGCATTTCACGAGAGAACATTAGAAACTCCGGAATGCGCTTGACAAGGATTGCAATTGTTCCCGAACGCAACATTGTCGCGTGTCCTCGCGTAACTTCCCCTTGATTCGATTACATATTAATTTGTCGCTTATCCGCGTCCTCTATAAACAGAACAAATTACGAAAACAGCGCGAATTGATTTCGATTGCCCCACGGAAGCCGAGGCTCTTAAATCAGAGCTTTATCGAACATCGTGCCACTCGTTAAATCCATTTTCTTGTTTTTCGAACGACATATATTGAGCTCGAATTATAGTTTTATCGCGAATCATACCACTCGCAACGTAAACAACTTGTTCGTCCGAATTTTTTAATGGAACATGAGGCAACCACGGCGATTGTAGTATGAAGTAGACCAAACCGCTGGTTACATCAGTTGCCATAATCGTGACAAACGTCGCGACGCAATCCCAGCGTGATAAAACAAACTTCAATTACCGCGTCCGATCCTTCGTTTGCTTGTCAATAATTCGTTGCAACAATTATAAATCACGATAGAACCTCTTGTTGAACGACCATTTGAATTTTGAACCACTTCGCTGGGACCAATTCCAGTTTTCATAACTGCGATCAACGCGCGACAAGATTTTGTCGCGAACTATCAAACGACCAATATCATTTCTAATTTACCATTGCACCATTTGAACTTTATCGATGTCAGAAAATAAACCAAATTGTGCTCTTCTAATTTTTACATAGCACGTATATTTCAGTTCTCATTAATTTCATTGGCCCGAAATTTTCTTCTAGAGAAAACTTATGTAAGCAGAAAGAGGCGATTAACCGAATTATATCATGAGATACGCTATTGTCGTTTCATTGTCGTCGCACGAGGATCTAAATTGATCCGGCCGACTGCCCTTCTCGATCGCGCCCGTCGAAGATCAGAATTCCCCACGATCCAAAGTGCGCCGTTTCAGACCACGGACGCCGTTCGGCCTGAACTGGATGTTAGCGTCGCGATTAACTCGCCGATCGACGGTAATAATTATTAAATTTCGAAAGGAAGAGCCACGAGGCGATCGCAACCTTTGAACGAACGGACGCGAAAAGCGTGCAAGATTTCGTTCCGCCGTTTCAAAGTCTTCCGAGATACTGCGGGGATTTTTGTAACAGTTAGGTTTGTTGTTTGCGAACTCTTATCTGGAAGACCGTGTAGGAACTCGGACAACTTTACTTTTTCGAATCCGCGCGAATCTTCTTTATTATCTTGTCGAGAGAAAATCTCGCGTGATTTCTAGTATCGATAACATTTTGAACTGCGAGCAATGGCGTCTCCGTTTCATTGAATCGTTTTTGCGACTTTTTATGTGTAAACGTCACATCTTTTTATTTCGAATCCTAATCAACATGACGATATTGTATGGCGATCATTTTCTTTCCACCGTAAGTATACTAATTTTTATGTCATTTATTAAATACGTTCATTTCTAAGTAGGCTTATTAAATACTTTCATGTCTAAGTCGCTTATTAAATATGTCATTTCTAAGTCGCTCAATAAATATTTCATTTTTAATTTATTAAAGAGTCCTTTTTGAATAAAGGCCTTTCCAAACGATTTCTTTTTAATGAGAAACTTATTCAATAATCTCTGTCTGATAATAATCTCATTAAATAATTTCTGTGTAATAGGTACCTTATTGAATAATTTCTTTTGGATAAGAATCTTATTGAATAATTTTCTTACGATAAGAAAGAATTCGATCAATTCTTTTTAATAGAGATCTTATCTACTGATCTATCTGATCTACTAAAATACATCGCTTTGATAATCACAAAAATGGTCGTCCTATGCCTATATTTAACGTTTCACATAAATAGTAACTTAAAATAATTGATATAAAAAACACTAAACGATTAATAAAGTCACGTTTAGATTCTGCTGAGAATAACAACAGCATATTTGTTACAAGAACGAACGAGTTTCATATTTTCTTGCGAAAGCACATTTGCATCGTAAAATTATAAATATGGAATGAATAATTCCGAAGCAATTTCTCAATCATCCGTTTCTAATGTTGAACATGCACGTTTTGCAATCTATATTCGCACAATACCCCTACTCCACCCTGTGCTATTAAAATAAAATAAAACTCCTGTTCGGATCACAGTGTATCAAGTTCCATAATCATATTGACACCACCAACGAACTATGCTTGTAATCAGTTCAAAGTTCATGTTATTATGCACAGGGGGTCCTGATAAACAAGCCGGCCGCTTTCCATGGAAAATTTCAAAAGCCGACTGCAATTACCGATAAAAAGGGGGACAAATGAATGACAGAGGCTGCGTCGATGGCCGGAAGAACATTGTTTTGGGATGAAACGAGGCGATTCTGTCTAAGTTTCGTAATCTCAGTTAAATATAGTGCTTTCGGTCAGACGACTAATGAAAGATTTAATTTTCGCAATGGAGGAAACGAACGACAACAATGACATATTCCATGCTTTTTTATTGTGTCTTTTACACGCTTAATTGCTGTTTTCCATCCGTAAATATTATGATACCAACATGCGTGATTGAGAAAAGTATCGATGCCGTTTTAAATAACAAACGAATAAGGAATTCTTTATTTGTTTCGTTGCTTTATTTTTGTAGCGCATACGAGCGATAGAATTCGTAACAGTAATGCGATTATGTAAACTACGCGCAGAATTGAAGTTTCAATATTCAGCATGTTTATGTTTATTTAACACAACACGGTAGAGAGCGAAGAAGCGACCTTTGACGAACATTGTGTAATAATTATGCGTCGATAATCATCGAAGATTAAAAAATGACTGTACAGTATTGAAAATAAAACGAATAAATAATGTATCAAGTGAAAATTTAAATTAACTGATCTCTTAATGCTTAGAGGAAAAGAATCCTTGGAATTTTATCTTCGATCGCTGGGTAACAATTTTGTTTAAAACTCGATTAAAAAATTGCGCAGCGTATATTTATTAAATAATCCGAATGCGGTAACTTACGCGATGAAAAATAATCTTTACGATCTGCCGAAGGTAACCGATAAAGTGATCTTTTCCGTGAAACTCCAAAATGATTCATTTGTAACTTTGAACACCGCCCACTTCTCTCTAATTGCTATTGTTGCTTACATTGTGTTTCACTTTCGATTTCGTAAATCATACTCGTGATTTGTTTCGTAATCCTCGCAAGTTTGGTTTGTATGCCAGTTCGTTCTATTTGTTTATATAACTAGATCATGTTATTTATTGTTATTCGTACCGGCGCATGTGATCGACAAGAAACGCAGAAAATCCTGATAAATTAATTGAAACATCGCCAAAAAGGCAGGAATCAAAGATTTAAAAAGTCGGAGAAAGAAATACACAAGAATTAGTTATTTCACTTGACCGAACTCTTGTGGCCATCTAGCAGATTTCGTGGGAACCACGATGCATGGTAATGTAGATTTCTGCAGCACTAGTAAAATAGAAAAAATTTTAAAAACTACGCGGGAAAATTCAAATTGCACACGACTTCTAATAGTAGAATTTTTTAATTAGAAATATCAATGTACTACTGTTGAAATATATTGCAATAAAATGAAACGATTGCGATACATTTTTCTTTAACTTGAAAATGTTAATCTTTTGTAAGTTGTCACAGTTATTACTAATAGAATCAAACTGATTTTTTCCGGCTGTAAAATGTTGAGATGTCGTTATGCATATCGTAATCTATAATACTAAATGCATATTGCAAGAGAAATTGTAATTAAATAGGATTCGATTACTTGGTGAACTACTAAAAGTTGCAACAATTAAATATTAATCGTTATTTCAATTTTTCTTTAACTTAAATATATTTAAAATTTTTAATAACTCTATATCTTTTAAATAACTTTAAATAACTTTTAAATAACTTAAATATCTTTAACAAAAGTGTAATAGCGTCATCTGTGATCCTCCTATGCCAATGCATTGAAACCACAATAATTTTCCCAATCGCTCAAAGTCATCTTTAAAAACTGTCCATTTTCATTTCAGTTATGTGTCCATAAAACAGCACCGCAAGGTCTGAATTTGCATAAACATTCGCGCGTTGAGTCCTCGAGCAAGCCTTTATGCAAACTTGCATTTTTATGATCTGGTATCTAAAAATATTACTCAAAATGACACTTATTTCTGGCCTCGTCTTTGCACACGGCGCATCAGGTATTTACTTAATGAAAAATAATCTAAAAACAGACCGTTTCTTTATTATCGAAGCGAGAAGACCATGACTAACCATATCGGACGGCGGTGAATTCGACGTTTAGCAATAAAAGGTGTACACGAGCGGTCGACGATGGAAAAAAGAGGAGGGAAATTAAAGACGCGTCGGTGTGCGCGTGTGCAACAGGTCACTGTCACTGGACACACGATACAACGGGATCTACACGGCAGCTGAACAATGGGAGAATCATTATCTAAGCGATTAGTGCACGCGCCAGACACGGAGCGCGCCGTGCGATTCTCTACGCAGAACGGAACACCGACTCGGGGCTGATTTCTCAGGAAGAAAGCTGATATCCACGTGGATCCAATTTTGTCCGTAGATCGTGTTCCCGCTTTGCGGACTGCGCATGTTTCGCGGCTATTATAATAATAGGGACGCGGGCCAAGATAAGCAGCCTTGCGGTGTCTCGCACACATGTCTCACGTGCAGATCAGTCTCATGATTTTCGGATTCGAGCTCAAATACTTCCGAGACTAGCCCTCGTCTGCCGCGTGACCTAATGATCCTCGATTTCGCAGGGTATCGATTAGTTGAATCACCTGAACAAAAGAAAATATAAACCGATCGCACAGTATGCATTGATTTTTAAAATTGTTTTTGATATATAAACATAGATACAGCGTAGCTCTGTATCTGTGTGATTTTTAGTAAAAATTGTACGGAACTGATTCTTAAAACAATATTGAATGAAATTAATTATTAAATCAAGGTCCTCGCTTGTTTCATCTACCTTCATTCATCACATTGTATATGTATGCAAATAATTTAGCATGCTATGTAATGTGGAACTGAATTTTAAATTCATATTTAGAATGTGTATAATCAAACGAAGCATTGAATTCATATTTAAAACATACTGGAGGAAAAGATCGTCCCATCGTTCGTATGAACAATTACAAACACTTTCTGTCAAGGACAAGCTCTTGTTTGTGCCTACTGGAGAAGCTATCATGCTCAGCTTGATGCTCAAGGATGGAGGAGTCAATTGATAGAAAGTAGGTTGTCGCGAGATAATCTCGGAACAATATTCAGTAAAGAATTCTGATGGAGTTTTAATCATTCTACCAACCTTCTAGGATTTCTAATGAACGACACCGACGTTGCAACATTACTAGTGTAGCTTGTGGAACAAGTGGTAAGGATCAAGTGGAGGATCGTGTACGCTTCAGTCAACAGACTCTTGGAGTGCAGCATGGTCTAACTAAACCGGAGGCAAAAATAGTCAAGGACCGTTTACATTCTACCGAGTTGATTCTTATCTCTTCTAGCTAGGTAACGCGTGACCCAATAAACAAGAATCAACTGGAGGGTTGTGTACACATGATTTCAATCGTTCTCGTTGCTCATGACTGGACAATGTACGGTCCAGGCTGCAGAAGTCAACTGGAGGATTGTGTACACATCGCTTAACTGATTCTTACCGCTCGCGCTTGGCCGTCATGCGATCCGAGCGGTACGAATCAACCGAAGGGTTGGGTACACACCACTCTCATTAATCTTCGCCGCTTATAGCTAGACCGTACGCGGTCCAAGGCGGCAAAAGTCAACTGGGGGATTATGTGCAATCTACTTAACTGGTTCTTACCGCTTTTAGTTAGCAGGACGTTGATCAAACGGCTAGACTTATGCAGGGGTTACAAACACCCTCTTCGACACTGGGTGACTTATATCAATTACACCGAAAGGGTTGAAATGAATTATTTTCGGACCCATTCCTTATTCAACCCTTTGTCTACCAGGCAAATCTTACAACTGACAACAATTTTATTCAAAATCCAACGAATTATTTCGATTAATATAGCGTTCCCTTAGGTTATGTTATCTTTCAGAATTATTATATGAAAGAAAATGATCGAGCTTTCAATATACTAACTCCTAGTTTTTGGTACAAAATAATTTGTTTGCACTGAGACATTCTAAAGCGTCGCATCATCGATGCGTGTTGGAAGATAACGGCTGTATGTTGTTAGATCATTCTGCAATTATGTGTGTGCCTAGCTGTGATCTACATAGCTGTTCGATTAGACATTTGTAGCGATTAGATAGTGTATGGGATCTGATTAAGTACAACAAATCAGTTTATAAAAAGTGAATTAATAGGAACCAATGTTGATTAATGGCGTCTCACTTGAAAGATGCACAAGCGTTCATCGATTATTATTGTAATGTGTGCAACAGTTATGCTACTAGTTTACAAACACTTTTGGACATAAAAAGAAGGATATCCTTCGACAACTATGTTTTATACGAGACATTGTTATGATTCATTCCGCTCGATTTTGTACGATATTTATATTTCAATACACTAATATATAATACATAGAACGTGATATAAATATGTGTACCGTGCAGCAATGAATGAATAACTTAAATGAGTATCGATTGCGTCATTAATGTCTCAATGTCATAATAAACATTTTCTTCCACTCGATTTTATATCGATTCTTTTATGCATTATTGATTATTATATCCACAATGGACGTCGGAATATGAAATTAAGCATACCTTGAGTGAAATATACTAAACAAGTGAATCAGTCAAGAAGGTCAAATCTCGGTCACGCATTTAGATAATCTGAATAACGAAGGCTCCAAATATTTGGTTCAAACATTACAACACATATTAGTATAAAATAAGATAGATATTTTATATTATCATGGATGGGAACAAATACCGACATATATGATATTAAATATATATTAAATATATATATATATATATATATATATATATATATATATATATATATATATATATATAAACGAGAGTGTATGTTGTTTGGAAATATTACATCAAGGAGTTGTGCCAAAAAAGAAAAAAATGATTATGAAGACTCTGACGTCAGTGCTCGAGCAAGAGGTGTGTGTGGCCTAGCGTAACAAGATCGTTTCATGCGTGATAAAATGTCAGCTGGCAGTTAGCAATACGATAAGCTTTTGGACTGCACGATGCCCCGGTATAGAGTTCGAGAAATCATCCGAGTCAGCACACACGGTCTCATGATTTTTCCGTAATTTCGCCGGGTAAATCGGACCAACGAAAGGCCACGATGCACGAGCGTCATTGACAACGTGATAGAGTCATTATTCACCTAATCTATTATTCATAATCGACTCCCGTTTTCTTGTTCAAAGTGCAACTGCACTGCAATGAAAGTAATGGCACATGTAAGACTGTCAGCTAATGTCATACGTTTTATTGTATTGCGACAGAGAATCGTACGCTTATAATAAAACGTACAATATTATTTTTTACAACATTGAATGGTCGTATTAAAAAAGAAATTGAAGTTATAGTGAAAAAGAGTTATAAATTACGCTGCAATAAATATATTGTAAGTAAACTATACCGTGGTAAATATATTAGAAATAAATTATATCGTGATAAATATATTAGGGGCAAGGTATACAGCTTTATTTTGAACCATTAATAAGCCTCGTGGTCAACAAATTCGATAAGATGCACTTTTTCACTGAAATTCTGTTGAATTTTTTAAACTACTAATCTAAATATTTGTTTCCTTTAAAGTGGATGGAACAAGCGAGTCAATTAGCTGAAACTAAAATTAACTGGAAACCAACTCTACAATAATTTCATGTTCTTTATCGCTCGGAGTCTACGGCCTGTTTCGCAAAAAAAAACATAAAAAAAGAGGAATAAACTAAATAAATATATATATATATATATATATATATATATATATATATATATATATATAACCCTTGACACATAAACCCATTGTGGCAAAGACGCAATGTTGCGTCAACCTGCCTAGAATTGTAAATCTCCAAAACCGATCTAAAATTAGCACGCCCAGCAATTCGTAGAAAGTAACTAGGGAGATGCCGCCGTTTTTTGTTCGGAAATTATTCTTCCCTTCGATCATCAAATATTATTTGATGATTACCAATGGAACACAATGATTCATCAAGTACAGGTAAATTTTCAAAGATTACCGCGACTGGCATAACCTCATTGCTCGCAAATGTACGAAAAACTAGTTAAACGTTTAACTAGCATTTGCTCATTAAATTAGGGACTGCAGTAAGTAACTTTAAATTTTTCAGATTTTTATACAGCTTGGAGCAATAAAAAACGTAATGTTAGCGAAGGGTTAATGTAGTTTCTATGAATCCTCTAAAATGTTAGCAGAAATGGAGTGGAGGGAGGGTGTCGACAGAGCTAATATCTCGACACCCGGTATATCGAAGGTTATGCGATTCGTTCTACTTTCATTTGGAAATCTACTTACATTTGTTGACGCCGAATGCGATATCGGGAAATTGGACATTGCGGAGGACGTTATGAGCAATGCCGCAGGGATTCGAAGGAGCGAAGTCCGGGTCGTCGATGTCGAAGGACAGACTTTCTTCGAACTCCGTCAGTGTGCTCTCCATGATCTTCGAGACTTGTAGGGAGTCGATCTGCAATACCAGCACTGAACCACACTTGAAGAAAAAAAACAGAACGAACTTTAACGTGTACGTTTTACCTCGTCAAAGTGAAAACGGATGACTCTAAACGAGCTACATAATCGCGAAACTTGTTCTATAATAATTGTCAGCGTATCGCGTGTCACCGTACACGCTACGACAAGACAAAAAAGTCACTCGGGTGCGTTTCGGAATTATGCTAAATTATTCTTGGTACCAGCATTGCGCACATATATACATTAATTAACGATAGCCAAATACATAATTAATGATAGTGTTAAGTAACGGTTTCAACTTTTCGAACCTTTCGAGTGTTTGAACACATTTCTTTGTAAAATAATCCAATAATTCCATAGCACAATTGATCGTAATACCGTAGCTAAAGATCCTGTCCCATTAACTAAGTAAAGTTTCCAACAGTTCTTTTATGATTTGTATCAGCTTGACCAGTCAGAACGTGTCAAGCATTTCCTATCGCTCTGCGAAGCTGCAACAGGTTGCACGGGTTAAATAGTGCAGCTGGTTCATTTTATTAGCATTTATAGTACATAATGCAAAGACGTTCACCTCGGTTGCCATGATAAAGCATATCTATAGATACCGCAGGGGTACGCACTACTACATTTTATTATAATGCACTACTACAATCCCCGAAGTTCTGATTTAACATATTCCAAAGGCGTAATGGTGGACTACGTTACTAAGACACGTAATCGCGATGAGAAATAGCATCCAGGTCCACGGACGAAGCTGTTTTCTCGTGCTGAACGAAAAGTACTTTACGCCACCTACAGTTACGCTGAAACCAGTGGTTTCAGTGAAGAGGTAGTAATGCTATTTGAATGTATCAAAAGTACTTAGGATACCAGTAACAGTGTAATCGTGAATTTAATGTACGTGCGACCTATGTAAAACTTTTTGCAGAGAAGAATATAACCAGACTTAGGATACGTACATACATTGCATGCAATCCTTTTTTCTTTTTTAGAATTTGAATTACCGACTCCGTAGAAAATGTTGTGGTACCATAGCAGACTCTAACTAAATGGAATGGTCAGCTAATGAACTATATCTGATTGCAACAGAGAAAAGTGTGTGTCTGAGGTGGCTAAATTTACAGCGTTGCCAGCTTTTAAAAGTACATTGTTGCCGCGTTGTATCCCTACGAAAACTATCGATGCTTGCGACCGAAGCCTTCAAGCGATTTCTTCCCAACTTGTCGGCGACGGCACGGATTCAAATCAAACAATTATGTGGCTATTCGAAATACGGTAACTCGGAAAGCAGAGTTTGTTTACGAGTCGTTCTATCGAAAGAGTAGGGCCAAGGGGACTGCGGACCGTGTCGCAGATGACGCGACTTATATCACGCCTTTGAGAAACCGTCGCGTATATTTCGGAGAATTTAATCGTGGGTCGTCTTGTCGAAGGAGTGGGGACAAAGGGACCGTGGGTCGCGGCCGCAAGTACGACGTGCCCTCCCTCAGTTGCCCAACAGCCTCGGATTACGAAGGGTGTGACGGCGTTATTTTCGGTCGGTCGTTCTAATTTCTTAGTGTTCAGAAAGATAGCACTTAAGATCGCGCCTGGAATCTGGCTTTGTAAATATGTCGAGTATTATTTTGTGGGCCCTCCTCCTGGGAGGGCCCGTTCTCCTTATCTGTTTTCGACATGTAAGTCGTTCTGAATCATCTTTGGGGACGGAGCGCAGACAAGAAGTATCCAACCCAGCTTTAATCCATTTTTGATCCGCAATAATTAGTCGGCATAGTCATGTAAGCGTCTTAGTTAATAATTGCGTACATTAGTTAAGAATCGTCGTAAGAAAGGAAGTCATAGCAAATAAAGCAGCAACCTCCTCACGGTAAGACCCGTTCAATCAGTATCATCCTCGGTTTGGAAAATGTTGCAAATTGTAACGAGGATGATACCGAGTTAATAGTTGCAAATGAGAAATTCTTTTCGATATTATAGAGTATAAGGCTGTAAAATATATATTGTACGATTGTTAAATAAAGTGTGTGGATTTATATATTTGTTTTCTCTTACTCCTTTCTAATCATAAATGATGTTATTATACTGCGTTCATCGTTTATTAATTCATAGGAATTTAATCGTGTTCCTTATACTTCTGCTAAACTTTTTTTAAATTCACGACGTCGTTGCTTCATCGGTGCAAAAGTATAGCAATGATGAGCAATGCAATAACTAGCTGGGCTTTGCCCTGCTCAGCTTGTCGAATATTACCTAAATGCTACGTATATAATGAATAACACGAGGTCAGTTCACGGAGCAAGACCGAAGATTCTATTATCGAACCTCTTTCTTCTATCATTCAATCGAACGTGTACTATAGTATTAATAATTGGCCGAATTTTTACGCAGTCACAATAGATCTACTCACAGTCCAATCAATATTACGCCCGACGCAGAAGTGTGCATCCATTTGCCCGAAGAATTATATTCTACGAGCATACAGCGTACAATATGTGTATCGCGTAAACAAAACACGACGCCATATTATGACGATCTCTTCAATAAACCGCGTAGTAGGTACTTACATACCGGTGAGGTGAGGTGGCCGAACACAAACAATCCGTCTCTTTTTCGCGCGAGCGGAGCCTTCGTTTTTTTCTCACCACAACTTCCGAAGTAGCAAATTATGTGAAATTGTGTACCTCGAAATTCCATGGCCGGGATCTTGTTGCCGCGTAGATCGTTTCGAAAGTGTAACGAAGGTAAAAAAGACCGTCAAACTGGAGCGAACCGCACCCTCGCGGGCATTTGCGACACGAAACGACCATTAAATGGGTCAGCAGCATCGTTTACAAACATTTAATGACATTGACAGTGTACGCGCGTCTAATACAATAGTGGGTCCTACTCCTTCACGATTTCTGATGATAGCTTGATCAATTAGAAAGAACTGGAATAGAAATTGCGTTTCTATGATTGGCAATAAAATCGAGTGGCTATAACCGCTTGCTTGCTTAATTGAATTTAGATAACAAAATTTGATATGTTTTATACTTGATATGTCCACATATATTTTATCTACCTACACAGTAAGTGATTCCACCATCCTAATTAAACATACGCGGATAATTCACTTTGAGGAAAACTTACTCAGTAACGATTCGAAACATCGGGTTGTCTGAACGAATCGGACAATCTAAAACCATCGGACTGTCCGGAAAGTTCGGACCGCTCGAGAACCGGAACGTCTCGGACACCCAGCCGAACTCGCCCGACTTCTTCCGATCCGGTCCAAACACACGAATACCGGACACATTGCACAGCTCGCACGCCACTAGCTTTAGTAGGTAGAAAAACGTGCAGAAGTAGGACCCAATGTACTGTTGTTCGAAGTAACCATGTCAATTTCGCGAGTCGTTTCGGTATCCATGCGTAGTGTAGTCACGAAAATGGTTTGTTGGCGGAGTTCGTGGAATCCTTCGAGAAGAAGGTACAAGCCAGCGCATACAGAAAAGGAGTCCACAGGTAGGCAGAAACGGAAAAAGGCAACAGGTTCGCACGTGGTCAAACAAGTGGGAGAGAGGTTTTGGTGCGCACGAAACTGTTTCCTCTTTACCTGTTCGGCGGCAAAGAGTATCATGATCGAACTGCGAATGTCGATACACTTGAAATATACCGGAATTGACGAATATTAAAGAATGTTAAAATACGTTGAAAATATATCGTAACTTTCTCATATTGGTAGAATTATTAAACGTACATATTCAAGTTCCACAGTAGTGTTGTAGAAAAGTCACGTGGTAGTAAACTCAAATATGTATACCGCAGCAGATATTAATGGTGAGAATATTATTTGATTGCCAATACTTTTTATTTGATTGCCAAGCTATTGTTTACTTAATAGACTTTTTTTAATCATCTTGTTTCGGGCAGCCGAACGGACGAACGTTGGCAGTCTTACTTCGACAAAGACAAAATTTCAAATGTAGTGAATTATTTGAACCGTTTAAATCATAAGGGTCAATTAACGCTAATGCTTTCGTGAATCTATGCGTTAGGCGACGTATTGAATGACACACGTAGGTACTGACAGTAGATACTACGCGTCACAGAAAATGCTTACGATGAATATGGGACAATACATATTAAAGACATTCTACAATGTGGTATCAATTGGAAGCTACATATATTGTAGCGTAATCGGTAAAACGGATCAACTGCGCAAGGAACGAATGTTTACAGAATGCTCTGTGAAGTTTGCGTCGATAACAAATTAACCGTTAATTTTAAAAATTGTTTCCGAATATAGTTACGTTGTGCTATATTCCAAACCACCAATTACATAGCATACCTTACAATTTCCATATAAATATCTAACAGATTTTCAAAATTACAATTCGTTTTCAAAAATTTCAAATAACGAAGTTGATGTTATATTTTTATGTTGTTTTCAGTAACAAACAGCTAAACGATTTACCGCCGCATCGTATACTCGATATTACGATACGATAAAATCAAGTGCCTCCATTATTCGAAGAAATAATTAATATTTAATAAATTAAACAATCATTCAAATACAAATATTTATTAACAGAAAAGTGAAATTTGTACCTGTTTTGTAATTCCTATGTGTCGATATCTCCTTATGAACTTCACGATCCGTTAACACTGATTTTTTAAACGATTCCGCGTTAGAAGGCAGGATGCGTGCCTCTGCAACCCGCACGTACCGGTGGCCGATGGTCGACTGACACTTAACTCACTATCACTTGTTAAATTTGTCACAGACACGACTATTCGCAAGGAGAAAAAAGCTCTAGCTCTTAAGGACGGTCATAATGCCATTAAGTGTTGTTCGCAATAGATTTTAATAAATGCGACTAGCTTTCGAAAACGTTCGATTCATCGCCTTCGTGTCAGAAGTATAACAGAAACCGGGGATTAAATTACGGGTCTGAAAGAATAGCAATCCTTGGCCATAGACACGCCTCCGAACTCTCCCTACCCTTCTGATCTGAAATTATGATTTTCACGTACTTCGAATTTCTCAGAATTTACAGTTCACAGAAAATGAACAACAGCTTTTAAATGCAAAACGGTTTTTTGAAGTTTTATTATTTTACCGGTATACAAAGTTCACGTATATAAATATGTTGCGAATTTCGATGCATTCATAAGAAAGTACTACATACATTAGAATTAATGAATATATTATAGTTACATCACTTTCAGTTTATTAATATTACTAACGGATTTAATAAATTTTCATGTAACTTCTGTTTCTTGCGTTCAATTCTGTCTGCATCATGTTCAATATTTTATATAAGCAATGTACTAAAAATTTAACATTATCTATATTTTTTATGTTAGAAATGGTTGAATATCCATGTTCAGTACATTGAATAATTACACCAAACTGTTAAAAGTATCACATATTTATTGATAAAAGATAAAAGCTACTATACAATAATCGACGCATTTTTAAAGCATACAATTACATTTCACAGAAAAATTATACATGTGTGATACAGAAATTACAAAAGTACAGTTAAAAAATGTGTGGTAAGAATAAAATCTGCACAAGTTCATTTTATATCAAGCATAATATGAAATTCCTATGATTCAAAACAAAATTAGAATAAAACAACCTTAGAATAAAAAATCTTACACATTAATAAAATCCATCTTAAATTTGATTCATTACAGTATTCAATAAAGATTTCTGTTATTCTTGATTAGTTTAAAATTTGGCTCATGAATAAATATATACAGTCCAACTTTAAAACATTGGTCTAAATCCTGTGTAAAATGTCAAATAATTAAAAATTCATTTATACAGTTGTTGATAGTTCTTGAACTTGTACTTACTAGGATTTGGAGGTGCACGTAGTCTATGTACATCTGGTGGAATAAATCTTGGTGGGAATGGACGTAGTGGCCCCATCATGGAAGGGTGTCTACTACTTCCCATAGGAACTTGACTACGAATTGGGACCAAAGGTGCCATCATTATTGGTCTTGGAGGAAAATGCTAAAATATAATAAAGTATTATATTTATAAATTAGTATTCTGTTCAATAAACCTTAAAATGGTTTAATATGACTGGTATACGTACACCATAATAAATTGGTACAGGAATTTGTTCAATATAATGTTGCATGGGGACTCTTTGTTCTCTAGATCTATCTCTGTCTCTTCTATCTCGAGAGCGTTCTCTGGATCTCTCTCGGTATTCTCGATAAGATCTTTCATCCCTAAAGAGTATTAACTGTTCAACTCTAATTTACAAATGCATGACATAAAATATATCGTTGCATAACATACCTATGATGGGAATCTCTCTCATATTTGCGTTCTTCCCTCTCCCTCGAATGCGAGTGATCACGACCTTTCCTGCCTCGCTCTTCCTCAACACTGTGTGATCGAGTATGTCGTCTCTCTTTATGTCTGTAACTGTCTCTATACGCCCTACCTTCGCCTCTGCTATGATAACGTTCCCTAAATAAGTAATATAAAAACTTTATGATACAAGTTAAAAATATATACAATGCATGAGTAAATGAAATTTGAGTAATTAAGAATCACCTATCGTTTCTATAACTTCTTTTGTCTTCGCGTTTTGAGTCTTCATGCCTAAATAAAAATAAAAAGTTTACAAAATATTCGGTTTTCCAAATATTGTTTAGATTAATCATTATTAAGCTTAATATAACACTAATCTTAATGACTAAACTTATATCTCTAGTGCAATACTCTGTAAAATCCATATTAGTTTGTTCATATCCATATTACACCTGAGTATATATTTACATGTGTTCGTGTAATTTATAAAACAATTATCCTTTGTTCGATTATTTTCAATTAACTTTACTTTCTATTCGTCTATATTCTATATGTAAAGTCCAAAATGTAAGCTTGCATATTAAACCTATAAGGTGCTTTTACTGGGTACACTTTCTCTCGCATTTTCGTTTAAAACTTATAAGCAATAGCACAAAAATACCAAGCATTTGCAAAATACATTATACATAAAATTATTATTACTTATGTGAGGAAGTGCCTCAAGTTCTTCAGTTCTACGAAAAGTGCAGACAAGAAATATGCAACGTTAACAGTAAAATATATAAAACATTTTAAAAGATTATGATATCCATCTATTTAGAATATATGAATTATTAATCTAATTTTTAAATTCGACATTACTTACCATCTGCTATTTTTATTAATAGTTGTATTCGCAATATGTTACCTGAATAAATGAGCAATCTCAAAAAATACCAAAAATTTACACCAGTTAAGCATTATTGAAATAATTTTTTACATTATGTGCAAAATATTCGATTTTGTATTAACTTTAATTCTTTAAAATGTATTTGCTATGCAATACTATGCAGTCAAAAATTGCCGCCTGACCAAAAGAAATTTAAATAACTTTTGAGTTGACTAATTCACATAAGACTTATTTGTCTTTGTACATATTTTGTCTTTACATCATCTTTTGAGAAAGTCTACAAGCTGACAATCATAAAAATTAAAATATAAGCTTATTATTATTGCGTATTAGCATAAGCAAGCATATGCATACAATCAGGTAGCAAATCGCGTCCGTGTCCCATGTCGTCCATTCTCCAAACCCTTGCGAAGCATTAGTAACGCTAAAACAAAACAGACTGTAATAACAAAAAACAAAACATGCCTAAAAACCAAACTAGTAGCACGTTATGCAACTAATATAGTTCTGAGCCTTAAAAGATTAAACATAAATGTTAAAACATATAACATATACAATGTTAAAGCATATCCATGACAGACATAACATTTATTTTCAAATTATTCGGATTTATAAAGCTCCCTTTTTTACTATTTATTGGGGGGCTGGGTGGGTACCAGACATTTCGAGCCCATATCAGCTCGAAAATTTCGGGTACCAGCCCACCTCTACTATTTATGTACCAAAATATTCAAAACTTTTCTTATCAAAGTCTGCATTAAACTTCCATATATACAACAGCAATACTCGATATATTTTTGTATGCAGTCTAACTTCTGAACGAATACTATTTTCTTAACGCTAACCTAATTTTCATATTAATATTTTTTTATTCGTTCATAAATTGATTGCATAGCAATAATCATATCCATATTAAAATTGTGGTACCTTATACTATCTTATAAATAAATAAAACTTCCAACAACAACTAACTGACACTAATTGTAACAACTTTGCTTTCTTGCAAAGTAATATTGCCATTACAGACACAAACCTAGAAAGCCGAGACGACGTGTGTCGAGGACTGGAACTTGTTTTGATTGGACTCGAAGACGTAGAACATTTTTTAAACGTTTTCAACTTGCCATCTAAAAGTAAAAAATGAAGTACTTGTTAAGTAGAAATTACCATCGAATATAAATAAAAAATTATGTATTAGGAAACGTTTAATAATCATACCTATAGTTTCATTATTTACGGTTACGACAGTACGGTGTTCTTCAACTTCTTCTGTTTTGGTTATTATCCTCTTGATTTCTTCTCTTTCAAATATTGGTTTCGATCCTTCTCCTATAGTGACATAAATTTTTAATAAATAAAATAGTTTTAATATATATGAAATAAGCAATTAAGCGATATTGGCAGCTGTGACAGACCTTGGAGATGTTAAAGTTGCAATTCAGACAAATTGACTACCTCTGAAAAATTGTAAGCCATCCAAATTGAGAAACTGAATCAACTTTTATTACAATTTTAATCGTTTTAAGCATTTCTTAAGTGAATGTTAATAAAAAAATCTAAATCAATTATGTTAGTGTTCATAAATTCTATTTTATTTTGTATTGTAAAGGTTACACAAAAGTAAAAATTAGTCTTCAAAATTAATATAATGTTCATAGATGGACGTCAATAGCTTACAACTTTCTTCAGTGCCAGAATCATTGTAATATTATCAGAATCAAATGTACAAAAATAAATCTCATTTGAATATCTATACTTCAATAATTATTAATTTCTATAAATTGCATGTTTCCTTCAATCGTATTTAGATTATTATATTTAGAATAGAAATTTTAACTTGTACAAATATCTTTTATACAAACCATATTAAGCACTTTCAATTCAAATTTTGAATTTATGAATTAGGCATAAGGAATAATGATTAACATTTTCACAATTCTTAATTATTTGAAACATTAATTTGTCTAATAAGAAATTGAAATAGAATACAAAAATATTATTTTTCAATTGAATTTTAAACAACGGAATTAATTGTCTGATATATCTTTCAATAAAAACCTTCCAAGATGACACTTATATCTTCAAAGGCGATTAACAGATCTTCCACATTGACAATTTGTAACTTTCAATTTTCAATACCTCAATCTAAGATATTTTCTGTGAATTAACTTAATAGTGTAGAAACCAATTTATACTAGTGTTCATATTTTCATTGTAAAAAATTTGAATTTAGTTAATTAAAATAAACAATTGAAATAAAATATTACAAAAACTATACTCATATTATACATTATACAATTTCAGTAACATCAGAGTGATTCATACTTTTTTAGTTTAATATTGCTACTTTCAATAATGAATCTTCATGAAATATTTGATATTAACTCCTGCCTCTTCAATTGAAATGTGAACAAGTCTTCATAGTAGATCTTCAAGTTGTTACCATTGTAGCTAGTGGAAAAAGTTTGAAAAAAAAACAACTCTGCTATTCTTTATACATCATGCACTCATTCCCACACCAAAACATGAAGACGATGCACAAATCATGTACGAGATGTGATCAAAAAGTTCTCGGAATTTTGTAATTTCGCAGGCTATGCAAATATGTCGGTCACACCTCGTATGTAGATTTATGGGATTCATACCATGTTTTGATAAATCAGTCTTTGACCAACCAGACCGATGTTGTTAATAATGCTGAAGCATAATATTTTGTGCAAAATTTCAAGTGCACATACAACGACAAGCAAAATATATACAAAGCAAAGCATTGTACACTTTAAGTAAAAAATATTGTGCTTACGTATTGCACATTACGTGATCGCGACAGTGATCCACCGTTGTATTCCAAATTCGATATATCCTGGATAAATTAAATCTGTTATTAACTTCGCAAATTAAGAGCATCTTGAATATCATGGATGAGACATTGTAACATCGACATCCATAATCTTCATAGTTGTAAAAGTTGTGGAACAGAAGCCTTCCATCTTCAAGTGATGCGAATCATGACCATTTTGATATCTTCATCTATAGTTCAATAAACTATTACAGAAAAAGATCTGAACGAAGTAAAAATTATAAACTAATAAAGAAGTAACAATAAATTTAATTTTTACATGAGAAAGAAAGCATTCTTCTCAAAATTTGAATTCTTGATTATAACTTCTAGAAAATCCTAGAAATATTCATCTTCAGTGTCGATATAATTTTCCATTTCAGATACTTCTTCATTGAATAACTAAAAATGTTATTAAAAACTTGTAGTGCAGAAACAACAATTTACCCGCTTTTCTTGCGACTACTACATCTTCAGGATTTACAATATCTCGCTGAAGTTCCGTTCCAGTCGATTTCCCAGGGATATTTCGATGAATATCTACTTTAATTCTGCGTAATTCTACTGCACTAATCTTTGTACCTTCTGGTCCTTTAAATAATGGTACCATTCCATCAGCAGACTCTAATCTATGATACAACAAATAAAATATTTTGTAATTTACAACATTAGGTATCTTTTATGCGTTAATGTAAATAACTGAGATTTTTATTGCAGTCTTATTTTGAAAAAAATAATCTAATTTAAACGCATTTACTTTTTCTTGAAAGCAAATATTGTTATACAAATTTCAAATAAGGTGTGACCCAAACATTTTGAAAGAATATATCGTTGCACTCACCTTTCAGAAAGAATAGGAGTATTTGTTGAACTGGAGGAAGTTCTTCTCGGTTGACTTCCTGGAGACTTACTTCGGCTTTTACTACGACGAAAAGTTGGAGGTTTGGGAAGCGGCAAACCTTTCTCACGTGCCCGTCGCATTTCATACTCGTAAATTTTCTTTTGTTTCAATATTTCATGTTCACGTAACAGATCCTGTTGAATCCTCCATTCGCGTCTCCGTAGCATCTTCTCTTCTTCGGATCTTGAACGTGAAACCTCGCGATCTTCGCTACGAGATGATTTGTACTTCTCACTTTGTTGTATAGACCGTGATGTATTTCGTTTCATTTCTGCAACGCGTAATATAAAAATTACTAAAAATAGGTCTTTACAAAATTAATAAATTCTAAATGAGCGTTTATAAATAAATATATTTTGAATGTGAAAAAAATTACTTTATTATGTAGAAAAAGTATGGCAAATAAGTGCAAGTAAACTTAGAATGAAGAAATTCACATGTATAGGACTATTTAAAAATGGACAATAATCTATCCACGAAACGAAACGACGGGTACGCTACACAAATTACAGAATAAATGCATTTCTAAAGTTACAGGAGCTTCAAGGCTATCCTCTCTTCTAGGGTAGCTTGTATTCTTACTGAGAGTTGTTTGAAGGCCTTGTGCCAAATGAAAGGAGTGGGGATATTCCCGCGTAAACCGAAGTCTCACCTATAGAAAGATAGGTAACTGCAAAACGTTAAGAAGGGTCAAAGTGCCCAATGGGTCTTTGTTATGCGACCCTGAAAATCACGGTCCTATCCCAGGTAGACATCCTTAGGTATCAAACACAATAATTCTTACAGTTTCAAGATATATCAGGTAGATAAGCAATATTCCTTCTACAAGCTTCATAATTTTATTTCAATTCATACCTAAAAATATATTTAAGTCAGCAAAGCAACAAATTTTTGTACAACTTTACAATAATAAAAGTCCCAGCTATTATCATAAAAAAATACACTAAAATATAATAATATTCCAGTTCTTTTATTTGTACATAAACAAAATATAGATACACACCGTTTGCAGTAAATTGTTAGATATGAATTTGAACTTACATTAAGACCTAAGGCTAACTAACAAATACAGCATAAAGTGTATCTTGATTGTTTGAAATTCACAGGTTACAAGGTAGATCATCAATCATTACATGCATCTGAAAACATTAAGGAATTATAAAGCATTATCATGAATTATTAGAGACAATAATTGTAAGAAAAATTAAAACTACATGTGATTAATGAGAAATTCAAGATAATGTACCATTTCTTCAATTCTAAGATATTTAACGTGACAAAATATAATTGAAACGAACAGTAAATCAGTTCGATATTTTTCGAATATCTGAAATAATATTTTTCATGTAATAATTTTAAAACACACACATCTATTACTTAACCATATTCAAACAATATCCACATATATTTTACAATACTCATTATCCACACATTATCTTACAATACGCAGAAACATATCCATATTTTATTCTGTAATTTTGCAATAACCAGAAACATATCCATATTTTATTTTGCAATACTCAAAATTATATCCATATACTATATTTCATTAACCAGAAACATATCCAGATTTTATTTTGGAATACTCAAATCATATCCATATATTACCTCGCAATAACCAAAAACATATCCATATTTTATTTTGCAATATTCAAAAACATATCCATATCTTAATTTTGAATACTCAAATCATATCCATATATTATTTTGCAATAACCAGAAACATATCCATATTTTATTTTGCAATACCCAAAATTATATCCATATACTATATTTTATTAACCAGAAATATATCCATATCTTATTTTGGAATACTCAAATCATATCCGTATATTATCTTGCAATAACCAGAAACATATCCATATTTTATTTCGCAACACTCAAATCGTTTCCATATATTATGTGGCAATAACTAGAAACATATCCATATCTTATTTTGCAATACTCAAATCATATCCATATATTATCTCGCAATAATCAGAAACATAAAGATATTTTATTTTAGAATACTTAAATCATATTGAATCATATCAAATCAAATCATATCCATATATTATCTTGTAATATTCAAAAACATATCCATATTTTATTGTGTAATACTTAAAATTATATCCATATACTATATTTCATTAACCAGAAATATATCCAGATTTTATTTTGGAATACTCAAATAATATCCATATATTACCTCGCAATAACCAAAAACATATCCATATTTTATTTTGCAATATTCAAAAACATATCCATATCTTAATTTGGAATACTCAAATCATATCCATATACTATTTTGCAATAACCAGAAACATATCCATATTTTATTTTGCAATACCCAAAATTATATCCATATACTATATTTTATTAACCAGATATATATCCATATCTTATTTTGGAATACTCAAATCATATCCGTATATTATCTTGCAATAACCAGAAACATATCCATATTTTATTTCGCAACACTCAAATCGTTTCCATATATTATGTGGCAATAACTAGAAACATATCCATATCTTATTTTGCAATACTCAAATCATATCCATATATTATCTCGCAATAATCAGAAACATAACGATATTTTATTTTAGAATACTCAAATCATATTGAATCATATCAAATCAAATCATATCCATATATTATCTTGTAATATTCAAAAACATATCCATATCTTAATTTGGAATACTCAAATCATATCCATATATTATTTTGCAATAACCAGAAACATATCCATATTTTATTATGTAATACTTAAAATTATATCCATATACTATATTTTATTAACCAGAAACATATCCATATTTTATTTTGCAATACTCAAATCATATCCATATATTATCTGGCAATAACCAGAAACATATTCATATTTTATTTTGCAATACTCAAAATTATATCCATATATGATCTTGCAATAACCAAGAACATCCATATTTTATTTTGCAATACTTAAAATTTGATCCATGTGTTATCTTACAATATTTTAAAAAAATATTCATACTTTATTTTACACTAAACAGTATTCAAATTATATCCATAAATTATTTTGATAAACATATACATTACTCATGTATTATTATGATACAGTTGTTAATTATATTTGTATATGTAAGTTGTCATTTAAACAAGAAAGGTTGAATAATTATATATTTACATATGTAATATAATATAATATAATGTCTTGTGCATTGTTTATATCATAATATAGCTGCAGAAGGTAAAATCACACTTCACAGAATCTTAAAAACAATGAAGATTTATCATATTTTTCTGACTGCACGATATTAAAGCGAAATTTATGCGAAAGCTACATTTGTTTCTTTTCTATTTACAAGATTGTGTAAAGTAATTTATAAAATATCCATATCCTTGAACAACAATTTTCCAAATCACTAAGCCTTTTCCAAGAGCTCCAAATTACTTGACTAATTCATTAAGTAATTCTAGATTATGTGAAAAGGATTGTTTTTATTTATTCTGCTTTCACACAATGTTTTGTAATTTTGCGTATTGTTAAACACCTCTCTTTCTAGTTAGAATCTGTATGCTTATACTATGCAGTCTGAACATCCGTTACATTTATATTGTTATACATACATATGTATATTTTTGCAAATTTCAAAATCATGCTCGTTAATATTTGTAACTAAGATTTCAATGAAAACATTGCTATTTCACATCACGAAGGATAAAAAACGGGTAAATAAATACGTTTGGCTAACGTCGTATGTAATTAATAATCTCTAATATCTACTACTCACATTTTTGTTGCAAGGTCAAATCCAATTGCATCCTATGAGACCCTATACTCAACGGAATCTACGGACTTACTTCGGTGCATTCAACCAGCGCCATCGTACAGTGCCCTCTATGCCAATTTGTACTTTTGGATTGTTTTATACAAGGTAGGTAATTTGAAATATGTACTCGATGCAATTATCCTTACTTTAGATATAAAAGAATATTCCATTCGAGATTAATTATTTTATGAAATCTTTAAACAATGTGTGAACCAACTTTGGTCGTTCAAAATTGATCCCACGTAAAAAATGATTCCAGTAAATTCAATTTTTTATCGTGGTGCTTTAAAGAGATACTCTACAGTTAATGTTACATTGATTATAATGATTAAGATATAAATAATCAAATATTTAATGAAGTTACAATGTGGGAAATTAAGTACGACGAAGTACTAATAATGCCCCCTATCAAGAAGACTCATGAACTAAATTGTTGCGGAAAAGAAAAGTTCTCAATAATCAGTAAATACGAATTAATTTTATTATATTTCAATTGTTTAGCACATACTTATGCATCGACTTGGCGTTATAGAATCATATAATTATTATGTTTTAATGGGAATTCGAGAAAAAGATTTCTATGTTAGCGAAAACACTATAACCACCTAGTGACCAAAAAACGAAGTTAAACTGTTACAAACAATCATATATACACGAAATTTACGTAAAATATCACTATAGGTACGTCAGTATAAAATGATTAATTATTATAATTTTTTGAAGTGATTATAAACGTACCTTAACAGTTCAGCACTGCCTGAATTACATAAATCTCCGAGTTTTTGGAACGATCATTTAAAGTGCATAGTGACACCATCTCGCGTCGTACTTAAGATACCCTATACCTCATAGACTTACCGCCCGCAGCAGCACCATCCAATACTTCGCGCCAAATTGATTGCCTCGCTAAACGTTTAATTATTATATTACGTGTTTTTCGTAATTATTCGATTAGTACTTATGTGACTATTATTAACATCTCGATAAATGACTCCGAGCACTAAACGTCTGCTTACAAAGTGACGGTAAATATCATTAGAACAGATTTCAAAGTTTTTATTCGTTCTACATGGTGTGCTATTGTCGTAAAATGACTTCTCTATACATACACCTGATTCTCTTTCAATGAATCTTAATTCATCGTAGGTCAACACGTCTGGGTATACACGCGAGAGATGGGGAGTACAACCTAAATGTGAAATATTGTGACACATCCGCTATGCGTTATGACATATATTCCTCCAATCTCGTTTTATGAAAGTGTACTATTTTCATGTCAGAAATTCGATTCGTAAGCTCCGGTATCGTAAAGACGGCAATTCTAAGCGAAAATAGACTTCGGCCAAAATTACTGAAACATAAACAAGTCGCCATGCTGTTTCTTCAGTTTCAAGATAAAACTCGAGTGTCATGGCCACGACTGGGGAAAGTGTTACGACGCTCGTGCGCCTGAATCGCGTTAAAAATCGTTTATAAACACGCTTCGCAGCAAGAATGTGATGGAGGGGTGGCGTACAATACTCCTTCATTTTCTCATCGCTTGGAAAACAATCAACTAACTCGCGGTAGGCCTCGACTTGAGCGTGTACTACCAAGCGAACATCCGGCCGTAGGGAATCGTGCAGGATCGACGAAGAAAAACGCCGTGCACACGGTTTTATGGCGTGAAGGGAACGGAAACAGAGGTTAGCTTATTGAACACACTACCCTAGTCAGTTAAGATGGTAGTCGTTACGGTGGTGGTGGTGGTGGTGGTGGTGGTACAAGTGATGTCATTGATATCAATTTAGTTGGAACATTTAACGAAGAAGCAGACGAAGAAAAGCGATTCGCACAAGTAACAGTGTTTCCATGCTCGAATACATTATCTTATCGGTTTCGGGTTGAATAACATACATCTGTACGTCAATATGAAATTGCTTATACGAGAACAATTGATAGCTTGCATATACACGGTGGTTCATATAGAGTGTTACACAAGTGATTCTCTTTGAAGCTATCGAAGGCGAATTTCTATTCTTACATTTCGAGGCGCGCAGAGACCTACCCTATTACACGTATCGCAGTTGGACCGTATTCAGGTGATAGTGATAACACATTTCAGTATTTTCTTTATGGTAAAATGACAACTAAATTCCGTAAGTTGTAAGTAGCCCAACCAGAACGATTTATTGTGTCCCGAACCTAATAATAACACTTGTTCTTTTGTTGTCAACAAGCCCGTTTGACTAACGATTTGATTTTGACGTGTATAAGGATATATCGTAGTCTTAATAGGTTATAAAGTAATAAACGGTATGAGAAATTCGAAGCGTTTTATAATCGGAAAATAATATCGGCGACGGTTCCAAAGAAAATGTGTGTAACGCTATATGTGAAACACCCTGTATTTGTATTCCTCTCATTCTGTATTACCGTTCTCTCCTATACACTCCCTCCTCCGCCTTCTTTCTCTCCTCGCTCTTTGCAGTTCTTTCCCTCCTCTCTGTTTATTCGTAAGCATTAGAGTACCTTCACTTTGTTACGAATGAGTGTTTCGAAGAATAAGATCGCGTGCCGTGGAAAATACGAGTCGTTCGCGGCCCGATCGGAATCCGACGTGTCGCACGGTTTTATCTAATTGTCCGACAAATTAACAGTACGATAAACGAACGAGCAAATATGCGGAGCTCGTGAATTCGTATCGTGTGCCATTTATGAAGGTAAGCAAATCGCTGGCACCCGGAAATTATGGATGACTAAGGAACGTCGGATGTTGCATTTTTTTTACAATGTTGCGAAAGTTTTGCAAACTTGATCGGTTAAATGTTTTATACGGTTGAATTCGCATCATTGAAGTTATTTTCGTTGTGTTTCAGAACCGGGCGTACGGTTGATAAAAGTGTAAAGTGTTTTTGAACGAACGGTTTTGTACCCACCATAAATTTGTTTATCGATCGAAAAATAGGTCATCGAGATAAAGTAGGGGTAGACCCGACCAGTGTTCAGTGAACTTTGATGATTCGGAGTGCGTGAATTTACTGTCAATTTATTTTACAACGTCGACGGTAACGTGGTATTTTATCGTAAAAACTGTGTTCTGGCATCTCCGATTATGTATTGCTTTCGATTAATAAACGTTTTATCTGCGATCGGATTAAATATCACTATATAAAAATCAGATTAAATGTCACTCTATATTTCATGATTTAGTAACTGTAACAGAAACAAAATCCAATGAGCAATGGTAATAACTGTGTGAATGTGTTTTCAACAGAATTACAGTAATGTCTAAGAAGACCAATTGCAACAAAATGTTGGTTCATCAATTATCATCTGTGCTACCTGATGATAGGCCAATCACTGCCATAAGCGTTGTTGAAGATATAGATAAGTGTCCACCAAATTTTACAGTGGTAAGTAATGCAAAATTTTCTCTATTTATCTCAGTTTTATTTTGTTTTATATTAGCATTGTAATGATTTTTATTGTTTTTTTTTATAACATAGGTGTCTAGAACATATGATCAAGATACAGATGCTGATTTATGGAGGGAAAGTGGGCTATTTATTAAGAAGAAAGGGAGATATATATGTTTCTCAAAGTCTGAAGGGTTTCCTCATTGCGTGGTGGAGGATCTAGCAGTCATTAATGAACGGGACACTCCTCCCGAGGGATTCAGCATGATTGCATATACTGTAGACTCAAGTGAGCATACGTAAGACTGATCAGGATATTGTTTATTGGAATAGCATTTTTGTCTAGTACATTTTAAAAATCGATTTTAGTGCAGAAGGCATGGAGAAAGAAACAGCTGTGCTATAAAGTTAGGAATAAGGAATTATGCTCGAGAGCAGTTACAGACATTATTATATGTAGTAGGGTTATGCATAAGGTATATCAATCTAAAATGGCTCCAAATGGTTTTGTAGCTGCTGGGTAAGTAGAGAGATTTCTTATCTTGCATGGATTTAATACATATCTCTTCCTTAATTGAATCTGAGATATCAATTTTGCAGTGTAATAAACGGAGTTTGTGTTTGCTACAAAACTGTGGATATTGCAAATGGGAATTCCAGCTCACAATCATATGTTAATATAGAGTAAGTGTTGATTTTACTAAAAAGAAAACAAATGTTTAATGTACAGTTACGATCACTATTCAGTGCTTAATATTTTGTTAATTAGTTTACTTCAAAATGCATCTCCTAATCCATCAAATGGAACGCCACATAGAGTAGCTCCTGAAAGGCCACCAAAACCAAAGTTCTCACCAAAACCGACAAACGGAATTTATCCACAAATTGAAGGAAGTGCGGGAAAGGAAGTAGATGAATCTACTGACAGAGATTATGAAGTTTTAAGTCCGAGTGCAAGAATCAGGCCCACGAGACCAGCCCCACAACCACCTACAACGTCGGCTGTAGGAGGAACTACATCGATTTATGGTACACTGCCAGGATCTTCAGATTTGGATGGAGTGCCATTCGTCCTTAATCCACGTCTTAGTATACAATCTGATTCCTCTACTGTAAGTAATGATTCTAGAAGAGTTATAAATAAACTTCAACTTATTTTTATTAACGACGTTATTTACAGACTAAAATTCCTGTGATCAAAGTCTGGTCTCAGAAAGACTTGGACAAGGAGGTAAAATGAAGATTTAATTAGCATTTTTAGCGTAACAGTATAATAACGCTGATATTATATATATGTATATATATACATTTTTGTTTCCAGTTCTTTTATGATTTCCGCGTGGAAAGAGAAACTTGAAGAAGCCACTGTGCCAAACTAATTGTGTGATTCTTCATGCAATTTTTACAGCTATATCTATACATTTGTATTGATAATATAGCTCTAGCCAAGTGTAATAGAGTGCCTGAACGAGTGATTACTAACCCGCGAAAATGGAATCCTTTCTAATATATATCGGTGAGATGATGTTCGGATTTAATAATGTCCATTTTCCGATATACTTTTTTCTTCCATGTCCTATTTAGATTTTGATACCAGTGACAGTTAGCATTGTATTTTTATAGAGTTGCGTTGTATTTTTATAGATAGTAGAAGTTATATATAATTGTATCATATGTTCTAGTTGTTTATAAATCATTACAGAATATTTAACATTGTACTGATGTACTCCTATTTCTTAATCAAATGCAAAATTCTTTCAATAAAGTCATCTCTAATTTTATTTCCAACAAAAAAGAAAACAAGTACATTCTTATTTTTATCCTCATGTTGACTTGTAGCGATACATATAATTAGTAAGGTATAGCACTTCCATGCTTGTATAGTGCATATATAGTTCGTCTTTATACTGTTTACACTGAGAAACAAAAGTTCACCCGTAATTAGTTGCTCAAGAAACGAAATAGTACTAGGAAAAATTTTATATTTTTATATACACATCGAATTGCAACTATTGTTTGTAGTTTGATGATTAATTTCTAGCAGAACATAATACACTTTGTGTAACCACAATGTAATTACGGGTTAATTACAATGTCATAGACTCGTTTAAATGTAAACATTTAATATATCTCACAGATTTCATTCATTCATATTTTACTTCACAATTACATACAATCGTATAATCGTATAATTTTCGTAACTTGTTTATTTTAAGTCTGAATTTTCTATGACAGAAAACAACAGAACAAAAAATGTTTCCGCAATAAAAGTATTCACATTCGCGATAAACGACTTTATTCGCGATCTCACAGCAAGAAAATCGAAGTTAAAATACGTAAATATAGGTTCCATTTAGCACTTTCGTTAGTAATGTTATAAATATGTAAGAAATATCTTATTAAAATATACAACACATCAGAATACTTTTCAAATGGAAGCTGCTATAAATAAATTGATTTCTATGTCTCTCGCATTGTTCGCGTAACAAGAAAAATGTGAAAAGGCATTGCATCGTAAGAGGAATATTTATAACAATTTACAATATTATATTTTATATTCGATTTATGAATAAACTGTATTCCCACAGCACAGTCTGCGATTCTTATCCGTTTTCACCTTTAACAAATAGCATGGGAGTAATTGTTCAAAATAAATAAATTATCTCCCATCATCACAAGGTTCTTGTCGAAATAGGCTTGTTGGGAAAACTTGGGCCAGTCGTCAGACGAACGGTCCAGTCCAATGTCTAACGTGAGTAGTATTGCTGGTAGCCGAAACACCATGCTTCTCTAATACAGCGGTTGCTTTGATTTTATTCTTATATTTCACGTCTTTCGGTTTCAGCATACTTTTGTGGTTACTCAACAACCTCGAAGGCGTCAATATCGATTTATTGCTCAGACCCGTTGCTTCTAGAAAGTGATCGTAACCACTGCTCAAATTGGTCGTCGTAGTAACAGGAACATTATTATTGTCTTTGGTTGTGCCGTTCTTTTCGTTCTGACTAACCGTGGCCCCAAGATTGCCAAGTCTCTCTGAACCATCGCCTTCCGGCCTGTCTGGATCATCGGATAAATTGCACTCGTCAAGATTGAACTCCTCAAAATTTTGCCGGATATCGAATTCTTGATCGAACTCGGCATGGACGTGCTTCTCCTTCGTTTTATTTCTTTCTTTCGTTTGCTCCTCGGACTCGCCGCCGATCTTGAATTCTTCAAAATGGCGAACGATGTTGGTCACTCTAGGCACCTTCCTAGCTTGCTCTCCGTTAGCTTCGAGACTGCTCTGTCGCGTTTGGAACGAGGAACGAACGTTATTGAATCGATTTTTCCAAAAATTCCCTTCCTCGTTCGTTCCTGCGGCTTTATTAATGGCGTCGTCGAAGTTTAAACTTCTCGCGGATGTTATATTTATTCCTGCCGATTTTAACGGCGAGGATATGAAGCCGAAGATCTTCTTGCCGTGCTCGGAGGAACCAGATTCGAGCAACGGTTGCTTCTTCCGTGTCTCGTCGATCAGAAACGAGGGACTAGGGATTTTCTTCAGGATCAACGTGTTGTTCTTGAATTGTGGCTTAGGCGGCAACGCCGGTGGCGTTTTAGGAGGGGGCGATATTATTTCCGGTAGAGACTCGATGTCCTCGTAGTCGAGGTTCTTTGCTATAGTCAATCCTTTGGAAGAGATTTGCAGGCAGGCCTTTTCCTCGATCATTTCCAATTTCAAAGGAGGACTCGTCGCGTTCGCTGCTTTCGCTTTCTGCACCTGCGAACAAGGAAACGTATTCCTTGTTTCCTCGACTTCTACCTTTGGCTCTATTATTACGATAGGAATGGCTTTCGATTCCTCCGATTCTTCTTCCAAGCTCGACTCGTGACTGACGATATTTGTAGCAACATTCGTAGGAACAGTTTGGGTCAGACTCATTCCAAACTCATCTTCCGTAGCAGACGGCTCGAAACTGCTTGCAGGAACATCGTGGAACTCGGTGGCTGGTACCTCCTGTTCCATGTTAGGTTCTTCAGAATTCTTCCTCTCCATTTCAGAACCCACCGATTCGATGTCGGATAATCTTGCTGGCTGAAACCGGACGATTCTTCCTCGATGCTTGAACCTTCTAGGCACGGAGAGTATGCTTTCCTCTTCCTCCATATCTCTCAAAAGGATCTGGTTCACGCATTCCAAGACGGAATTGTGGTTGCTATTTGGTCGATACGTGCTGTGCCTAAAAACGTCGTCGTTGATTCTATCCTCGTCCGGATCGCTGTACCAGTTCCCGCTGGTTTCTTCCGTGTTCTGTTCTTCAATCTCCATTTTTTGGGCTCTGAAAAATACGCAGACATATCAACATTCGTCGAATTCACTGTTTCAATATCATTAGACATCATTGTAATTGCCATTCTATTTTACTATTCTCAAATCACAATACAATGTATGTTTAATATATTTTTAGCAAAAGTTCCATAAATTATAACTGTTGGAACTTTAAAATGATCCAGGAGTTTCTTTACTATCTTGACATATTTAAGAAATAATGTACAATAAAATCCATTTTAGTAAAGCGTCTAATAACAATTGCGCTTACACACGAATACTTACATGCTATTCTCATTGGCGTTGTTATTACCACCCTCGTCATTGCTATTATTATTGCTATAATCCTCGTTCGCTTTCAGCGGCTCCGACACGGTCTCGGTTTGCTCCAAGTTCCTAGCATTGGTCTCGTTACAAGCGTTAACATAAATGGGTTCTTGTTCCTTCTCTTCGTCCTCCGAGGCGAAATTGCAGTCCATCCCATCGTCCTTGCTTTCAGTCCTCGCGATGTTCGTAGCCTCTATCACCTCCGACTCTTTGCAAGCTTTCTGATGTTTTAATCTACTTATACCTATCTTCTTCTTGGGCAATTTCGAGCCTTTCTCCATGATCATGGCATCCTCGTCGTCATTGTCGTCGAAGATCATCGTGGTTTCGTTCTCACTGTCGGTGACCATGGTCGGTGTACATCTGCTGGACTTGTTCAGCGTCGAGCCAGGAGAGACGTCAGTGCTCTCGCCTTCGCAGAAACCCTCTGTGCTTAGCAGCGAAGGACTGCCCTCCGTGGTGGTCGTGATAATGGACACGTCCGTGTTCTCACTACTAGTTAGACTCGTTTTCGAGATATCGCTGCCGGCGAAGCTGTGGGTCTTCTTCACTCCTCTGTCCAAGCCCTCGAGCGTAACAGGTACTTCCGACGAATTCAACTTCGTGATTATCTCGCATTTCAGCGTCTGGATGTCCTTGCTAATACTGTTGTCTTGCCTAAGGCCCGCCTAAAATTGAGACGTTCGAATTTCAATTTCGTTTTACGGAGTTCGCGTTGTTTGTTACGAGTAAATAAATTACTTTTTTTTCGCGTTTCCTATATAAATCTACGACCAAAAACTTCTCAAGAACTCTCTTGGTAATGCAATCTAGCAATCTCATTATTTAAAGAATATTTTTTTGATCTCTTTTCATAAAATTCAGTCATCGAGAATCCTGCTAAATAGCTTCGCAGATGATATACTTATATATGATACACTTATATTAACTATACGTCCATACGTTTATACAATTTGTAGAAAACACGTTAATGTCGCATTTGAAATTCAATTAAAAAGAAAGTATTTCACGAAGTAGCCTCAGGAGTATGTAAAATGTCTTTCATGGGCGTAACAGTTGTCTATATTTCAACTTATGACATTTCAAGTGACCTTTTAATGAAATATGATAAATGTTATTACACAGCGAGCGACAAAAATATTAGGTGAATTGAGACTACCTAATCGTTTAGATCGTACTTACTTCGACGTTGGACGATTGCAGATGGCATTCCTCGATGGAGTTCACCGTTTCCATCTTCATCGAGGTTTTGCCGAGGGTCTGCTCGCGTTTGCACTTGATGTAGTTTTTCGTGTAACGCCTGAGCCTCGCGATCTCCAGCTGTTGATTTCTAATGACATTGTCCTTCTCGCAGAGCAGTTGTCTAATCGATTTCTGCTCCTGCTTGAGTCGCGCTTCCAGGACGAGCAGAGCGCGAAGTATTCGCGAGAGTTGTTGGTCCCGGAGGCTTCTCTCGGACTCATGACCCGCGGTGCGATTGTCCAGCTCCTTCACCAGGTCACGACACCTCTTCGTGGCCGCCTTTAAGGCTTCCTGGGTGCGAACCAGCTCCTGCTTGAGCGTTCGCACCTCGGTCTCCATCTGAAATGCATCATCATCCGAAACGGTTACACGCAAGTATACACAATTCAATAAGCACTGGACACGTCTTAAAGGCGTCCATTTTAGGTCTGAACGTCTTACACTCTAAAATGGACGTCTCTAAGACATCTTATTTCAGACGTTAAAAGGAAGTCCAATTTGGGACGTCGTTAGGACGTCGCAACACGTATGTCTAATAACAGAAATCTTGATATATAACACAGGACGTTTCTAGGACGTTCATAGGACACTCGAGACGTCTTAAACACGTCCTTGAGCTATCTTTGAGGTCTCCTTGTACTTTTATAACCACTAAATACATCTTACAAAATTCCGTGTGTTAACCCTTTGCACTCGAGTGGTGATTCCGAGTATTAATTTATATTATATTTGAATAACTGTAAAAAACGTGTAGAACTATTGTACAAGTCACAATACTCAATTTCATATTCATAAAATACAACAAGTTATACAAGGCTATTTTGAATTTAGAATTAAAATAGCTTCGAGTGCAAAAAATTAATCAGTAAACTATGGATTTTTGCGCAAGACTAAAATTTATTGCAGCAATTGCAAGACACAGAAGGTCTACAAATATTAATGAACGGGTTGGTAATCACGTATTAATTGAACTCGATAATAACGGTACTCTAACTAGACAAATGATGCTTAGAAAAATTATAATTACAATTCTGTAACGTACGGAACAAAATGTCTTTTGCCTCATATCTTTATCTATCACAAGATTAATGATAACTGGAGTTGAATATAAACTGTAATGATTATAAACTATAAAATATAAACTATAACGATATAAACTATATAGCATGAACTATGTAAACTATGAAGTATAGACCATAAAATATAAACTATAAAGTTTAGAAGAAAGGTTTCCTCCGTCAATTAAAAGACTACTCGCTGTAAAAATAAAATAAAAATGCTGCTGATTTTGCAGTCTGCATATGCCATAAACGCGTAAAGATCCGCAGTCTATTTATAAAGTATACTCGAATACGGTATAAATTCGCGTGCAGTATAAAATTGAACTTTCCACAGTATAGTAAGCCGGAATTGATTATCGCATCGTCGGTATTGATCATTTGGAAACGTTTCGATGCACGCGAATACTGCAGGACACGATATCAAAGAGCCACGGGGACTTTTACCGCGACCCAAGAGAGAACAATGGGGACGACGAAAGACGAAAAGACCTTCGCTCGGCTCCGCAAGGAGGAAAGACTTGAAGGCTGACTTCGGCGGAACCCTGGAATCCGTCCAGGTGTAGACAACACGAAAACCGGAAGGACCTGACCTGCGAGAGCTGGTAAGCCAAGCGAGCAATAAAAAAGATCGGGGAGCCCAGCCGAAATGAAATGGGGATTCATTGTTCGGACCTTGCCTTAAGGTCTGGTCTGGCCTGGTCTATTCTGTGGCTCCTCTGACCGAAGGTGACTGCGAGCAACCTTGCCAAACTGGATTGTCGTTTTTGATATTAGATCGTCGACAAAAATGATTTTAATATGACAGCTAAGTATCTGAAGAAATATAGTCTACATTTAACGCTAGCACTAGCAAATCTGAACGCGGCTAATGTATATTTTTTTACAATAATGCTATTATAATATACGTTCAAATAAAGCAGTTTACTGCAAAATTTATCACAGTAACATTTTTATATTTGCAATTGTGATCATCCGTAACTCGACATTTCGGTAAATAAAAATTGAATTAAATTAAAATAGAAATAAAAATTTACATTACCTAAAAAATCGAAAAATGAAAGTTTATTCGGTCTCTGTTTTATAAATCAGCCAATAGAAAATGTAAATTTGTATTTTCGTAATGGAGAATTTAATTTTTGTTCATAAATACGGCCGAAGTAAGAGACATTATAATCAACCGTATCTTTTTACACACGAGAAAATTGGCAATTAGCAAGACACTGTAACCGTTATTACAAACAGAACCGTTAGGAACCATGTGTTTAACATGTTCGCTGCGGATGACGCCATTTCGCGGTTTCGCTTACTTAAATACGTGCGAACCACCAATTAACATTCGCCACCATGTTACTGCAAAAGTAACTATAAATAGCCGTGTAATACTTGCGCCGTAAGTTCAATATTATAGTAATTTGGTTGCAACGTGGTATAATAATACGATGTATATATATCTCGCAGTGGATCTGCGATATGATTATCTCTTACATTTCCATGAAGCAATCGCGTTTGATGGTAAAATATCATGATCCAAAAATGGTTGAACATTGTAAATGGGAGAAAAAGGGATAAAAATTTTCCAACGTATCTACAAATGTTTCTATTATAATTTTCGGTTTATCTCCTCGTATACTATCCAAGAGCATCTTGGAATAAAATGAACGCCGGATCCGAGCTCTAAAATTAGGCCAGGTTTATCGTTTTTCAATTTATTATTAGTAATTAATGAATTATTAGTACTCCTATCGTATTATCATTTTTCTCCTTCTCAAACCTCTATGTCTTTTTTAAATCGCTTTAAGTGATCGATCCACGCGTTTGTTTGCAGAAATAATAGGCGGCGGGGTTCCGACCGTGTTATTTGTTATTCGGAAGCGTTCGCGCCGGGACAATAAATTCGCGGAGAGGCGCGCGGCGCGGCGTCGTTCTCGTTCGGCGGTAAGAGACCCGGCAAAGAGATCCGTTGTCAGTGGCGTAATAAGCCGGAGCCCGGCAGTAAATTTATGGAAGCAACGGATCGCAGGAAGCCGCAAATTTTCGCGGCTGTACCACGGTGTAATTGCAGTGGCTGCTGCGAGAAACGTAACCGGCCGCAGGCCGCTTCCTCGCCGGTTTTCTTTCGCCGCCAGGGAAAGTAAATCCGCCGCTCGAGATCTTCGATTTTCGAGTCCGCCGTTTGAGCGCAACGCGTCTCCTTGCCCACCTCCCCCCACTCCTCCCCCTCCAGCGACGGCACCATCTTCGTCCGATTGTGCGCTAAGTTACAGCCGCAATTAATACACCCTTTAATCTATCGGTTGCGCCACGGTAAATCATGCTTCTACTAATGATAAGCTTGTTTTTCTTGAACGCCCGGTACGCACTGTAATTTCCCTCCGACGTATCCGTATCCCGTCGTGTGTCCGTCTTCACCGGTTTTCCCGTGCTCGAAGAAGACCTATTTCGTATCTTCGAATGCTTTCAACCACGACTCTGCTTTAATGGCTCTGCGATTGTTGCAGTTTGCAGCCGCAGGCTGCGGGTCTCGCAGATGCATCCCCGTCGGAATGTGTTGGACTCAAGTTAGACGAAACGGTGAATAACGTCGATTTGTTTGTGGTTTACTAGGCTGACTAATACCGTTATATACGCATAACAGTATTATATATACAATGATCTTGACATAACCTTAACATAACCTCAACATGTTAATAATACTGTGAAGAGAAATGAATTTTTATGTGACTGCTATTGGCTGTAATTGGATAGATAATTTGTATTTCGAATAAAGATCTGCGATATAGTAATCATATTTGGTATATGGCGATTTTCTTGAAATTTTAGTGGAATTTTTATTAGATGAAACGGCGAATAACGTCGATTTCTTTGTAGTTTCCAGATAACGGAGAATTTTTGACGATTCAGGCTTTATTTTTGAGGTATTATAATATAAGGTTATACGTTGACATAACCTTAACATAATTGTTATATATAACAATATTATATGTAACATACCCTTAATATAACCTGAACATGTTAATAATGTTACTGTGAAGCGAAATAAATTTTTATTTACAATTTGTATTTCGAATAAAGGTCTACGTTATAACAATCGCATTCGCAGCAATGTCAGTGTAGTATGAAACGTGACAATTTTCTTGAAATATCGGTGTAATTTATATTCGAAATTCCAATATGCAAGATACACCATTGCTGAAGTTGTCCAATTGGATCGAACATGATGCAAGGCTGACACGTGTGCTGTCAGCTGTCCAATGCTGAATTTTGAAAATTCAATCGCAGAATTCTACGCACGAAAGGTACCCTTTAATCGAGCACCTTAATTGTGCCAATCAAGAATTGCTTTTTCTGTATCGGTAATAAAAAAATTTCAAAATTTTGTATAACATTATATTGGCGGTTGTTGAGAAATGATTATCTCAGCTTCTATTTGTTCGGTTATTACTTTAATATTTATTTACACATTGAATTGTGTAAAATAGTCTATTTTTTCAATAATAACGTCATGTTCAATAAAATAATTAACATTATTATTGGAAAAGTAGACCATTTTACACAGCTCAATGCGTAAATAAATGTAAAAGTAATAATCAAACAAATAGAGGTTGTGATAATCATTTCTCAATAAATAAAGGAATTAACTTAATGTTTATTCTATAAATAGCAAACTAATTTGCTTTGCTCAGGGACAGACGAGTAAGGGAAAACATTAACCGATGACTAAGATGACCGCACCTGACATCATTCCGAGTTTCAACGAAATCAAAAACAAAAAGCTGCGAATTCCGGTTACGGTGAACGCGGCGAAGTGTTCGGACATTTTTAAATTGACCTTTTTCCCAGCTCGACGAATTCATATAGTATGACGTCACAAGGAATCCCCCCAGCACTGCAGGAATATGTATCCAATGTCTAGAAAGTGCAGATGACTCGTCCGTGTCCTAAATGCCAAGAATTCTAAACCAACGAGTACGTCAGCGTCGTGCAATCAATCACAACACGTTATTTTGAACTTATTAGAAATCTGGCTGGACAGAATTTATGCAATCACGTTATTTGATTGCATGATTATTGAAAATATCTAAATCAACACGAAAGATGAATGAATCGGTAGATTTATTAATGTTGAATTTTCTGGCTAAAACATAACTAGGAAATCGTGCTCGATAGTATTACTTGTTTATTATTACATTTAATTCCGAGCCATCTCGATGTCGCAACAATATTTTTTGATATTTTATCGTATCACTAGAATCTATCGAGAAAGTTGTAGTACATTAGAAATTAATATTCAATGTATTACTCACTTAATTTTCATCAATTCTTTCATAGTTTACAAAAATTAATTTCTCCCTGATATCTCTTACCGGATTATGCCGTTTACGAATATTACAAATGATCATTTTCGTCGCACACAGGAGAATTCAATCAGCGGCTTAGCCATTAATAGAATATCTTGCACACGCGATTCCTACATAGCTAACAGATTGTGTTGATTGCAAAGCCTCCAAGTTATTAGGACGAAAGTTTCTCAGGCTGCCGGTAGTGCGGGAGAAATTATACATCCCCAAGGAACGCAGAAACAAATCGTGTAATTCTCCAGGTAAACGTATTTCACGGCGCAGAGAAATTTCTACATGTCCATGTTATAGATCATATTTTCCTCTATACGAGAATTTACGTATAAAAGTTTAAGTTTTCACATAACAAAATCACAGACAAATTAAACAATATTGATTTTTACTATTTCTTTCATCGCTTAGCTGCGTCGGTCTATTTTTAACATCAATTTTGTACGCATTTTATCGAGTTTCTTTTGACAAGTTGTTCTAAAATTATTCTAAAATGTGCGAAATTTATGACTATGATCCACAAGCATTTTAACCTAGATCGTAGGAGAAGTATTTTCGTTGTAAAATGTAAAATTGTCATTTCCTTATGACGTATATACACGTCGTCTGCAATTAAGAGGTTAAAAACTCGAAACTGTAGCCATAAAGTGCAGCAGACTTTTTGTTTATAAAAATTTAAACTTTACGCTGGCTTCAGTTATAACTACAACATTTCTAATGAACATACTTCTCCCCCGTTTTCCTAGATTGACAGAACAGCTGCAGTCATGTCGGATATGGAAACACTTTTTCATAATGGGATTTACTCCAACGTCCTTTAGTTGTCATTATTTTTACTTGAAAAAAATACTGGACATACTAAAAATAAATATATAAATATATATTAATGTATGTACAAAACAGTCTGCAGTTTGTTTCAAAGAAAATCGGAAAGAATGCCAAAGAACGCACACGTCTAAACCAGAATATCCCATTAAAACAAATGCAAGTTCGAAATTCGAGTGGAATTTTCGTAAGAAACGAAAGCCACGTGACCGTCGCCGTCGACATATCCCGAGTGTGACAAGTCGAAGAAGCGTGGGTACGCGTCCTCAAGATCCGACACCCACGTATCCAGTTCAGGTTACAAAGTGGCTCACGGAGGTGACGAAAAAGTGTGCTGCGACTTTCTCCGTTGTTGACCAACGGTTTTTCGTTCGGTCCATCGGCACGGTGCCGCGTATTGGAGGTCAAACGGCCTCGGCTCGGCTCGTCTCGAATCGTCACCGTTTGCGCAGCGAGACACCTCTCTTTGTAGTACAGTTACCTGTACCACGCTTCGACCGTTCATCAAATTCTTCTTCAGAAGCAAGTGTAGGGGTCAGGAGAGCCGAACACCGCTTCCACCTCCCCTGCGGCGAACGGTTCGGTTTCACAGCCTATCCGTTGGTCGTTCTCACAGAAAAATCGGCGAGACAAATGATCGGCCGCATTCTCGAGTGACGAAAACCGTCGCATTCTCCTCTCCGATAACTGGGAAACACACTTTCTCCGGCGTCCCGGCGTAACCGGCGAACAAGGATCCATAATTATCGCACGAAACGCGCAATAACTGTACGTAACCACATTTCTCCTGACCCCGTGTGCACCCGGTATTGAAATCGGCAAGTAGAACGTCGCGATTTCACTAAAATCCCGCGACAGCAGCGACGAATCGTACCAAGGATACTCGAGATCGATTAACACTAAACGTACCAAGGTCTAAAAGCGACTGACACAAATTCTCTCACAAGAATTAGGAGATGGAATTTATACAAATTTTTCATCGTTTTTACAATAGCGTGTACCTGAATAAAGAAATATTTTCAACAATTTTTAATGGAAACAGCTTTATAACTTCAGTAATTATGAAATAAAAACTGAAACTGGTCGTTTGACCGGCGGTGATAGGTTTAAAGTTAAACAAGGATTTTATCGGCGGATCGTTTTCTCATGGCATTGGAAGAATTAGGTTCCATTAAATTGCCGAGTCTACGCGCGTACTTACTTCCAGCAACCGCGAGCACGGAATCGTGTCATTCGTCGTGCAGCCTTCGCCGATTGCGTCAAGCGGCAGTATTGCAAACAATGTAATTGTGGTTGCACGTCGTGGTAAATTAGAAGAAACGGCGCGTGCGACAAATTTCATTGCTCTTGCTCCGCGTGGATAACGAAACGGTTACAGGTAACGCGTACATAAAATTGATACCAGATAATTGATCGATGTCACGATTCAACTTCACAATGATCTTACGATGGTACTTGTTGAAAGCGTATCAAAGCAGAAACGTGGCAGATTGTGACGAAAGGAATGTGTTCAGTCCACGTTACGTTTTGTATATAATTTATTGCTTATTTTGTTATTTATTCCCCGTGCCTCTAATTAATACAATCTGTATTGTAACCTGTTCAACAGGTCATTGGGAGCATTTCCTTCTGCTCCACCTGTAAGAGCGCGCAATTCAATTTTGTTTTTTTTTATATCTCTAACCGAAGCGTAATTCTGTTCTATTTTTTCTCGTCGAGCATTTCATAACTCGAAGGTTCTGTTGTTCACGGTGCTTTTTGAATGAAAAATTCCAATGTGTTTTCCCTGTCGTTATTTTCGTAATCGTTACCTTTTCTTTTCCTCCCGGAGGGGCGCAGGTTTATCCGATTCTCGTCAAGGATTCCAAACACGTGGCCGACATAACACACATCCGGATTTCACCGCACAATCGCACACGAGTCAACTGGATTTTACCTGATTTCGACATAACATTTCTGTCACTGGTCCTCGAGGCATCTGTCGTGCGTCGCCTCCTCGAGGATGCCGGTTACGAACGCAGTCGAGAACAACCGAGATCGGCCGAAGGTCACCGAGGCTTTCCGAAGAGCAGCGCGAACGACCGAACGTTTTCGCGTACCTGACATATTGCACTTCGAATTCTGAAAGCACTCCGATTATTTTTCCGTGTTACCAGCGGATTCCCAGTCTATCGTGCCGTCTCGACGGGAAACTCGCGATTTTCATTCGGCAACGCTGCAATGAGCGGATCACGAATCGCGCGACGAACACCGAATGCAAGCTAGTCGAACTTTGGTTACGAACTGGTCAGTCAGAGAGTGGACAGTTAGGCCCAAGAGGGAGTAAAGAATGGTAGGGAGAGGGTTGTTGCAGACTCGGATTTGGGAAAACATTCGCCGCGTCGAGAAGAATAACGATTATTCCATTTTTCTTTGAAAGCAACGGTTGTGTCATTAATACGCACAGTTTGCATTATTTCGTCATTTATTGTGCAACGTTGGACGAATTAGATATTAATTTGACTATGTTTGTCGATCTTAGAATTCGATCTTAATACGTTAGATTATGAACTATTCTATCTAATAAATAAAGTATCGAAATGAAATTGATCTTTTAAACATACATAGTTAATACATTGAGCAGAAAATTTATGTTTATAGTAGCGTAGTGTCTAAATGTTTCTGTGACTGCGCATGCGCGATGATTCATTTTAAAGTTAAATATTCTGATAGCGAAAATTGAGATATTAATTATAACGAGTCATATATAATCTTCGTAGCAATCTTTAAAAAATTATCGAATATGAAATGACAATAACAATGAGAACAGTTGAAAAAGAACAACAATTGGTAAATATCATGAAATATTCTGCGTCGAGATAGATTTGGAGAATGAAAGAGGAAATGATTTTAGGTTTCTACTAGTTATTTACGAGTGGAGCATGGTGGAGCTAGGAGCTCGAGGATTCTAAGTGCAGCCCTGACTCACGGTGTCAGGCGGGGAGAAGGAAGAAAGTAAGAAATGCAGGTAAAGCGAGAGGGAGAGAGAAATAGCCCTGTTCCGCGTGCTCACGTGTGCACGAATGTTGCGTACGTTTTCTGTATGTGTGCGTCTCTTTGGCGATGGGACGAAAACAGGTAGGACCACCGATAAACCATACGTAATGCGAACGTGAAGCAAAGCACGTCTTTTTTCCAGGTAAACCGTGAAACTAACCTGCGCGTTTCCACCCACCACGTCATTGCGAGTCGAAGTAACGAACAGCTGACACAAGCAGTCTTCCGGATCACGGCGTGCTGGGATTAAGCGATCGAATCATCGCTGGTACTTAAAATTCTTCGTTCGCAACGCGGACGATTTTGCAAGATTTCTAATGAGTCGACACGACTGGTTTAGAAAGAGGAATACGCGCTTCACATTCACTTCCACTAATTCTTATGATCCACACAGTCGCTCGTTAAACTATGCGGACACCTTTTAAAATAACTTCTTCAAAATTGGTCCAAATGACTTGATTTATTTGGAGATGTAGAGACGCTGTTTAAATATATCAATGATTTCGATATTATACGTACACGTAAAATATTGAAAACATTGAAAATACAAATTTTTTTTTATATATGTATATATAAAATATATATTTAGAAATCTTTTTACTACAGCCTAAATCTTTGTAAGGAAGAAAGGTACTCTTGGGCCCGCATCCGGAACCGACGTTCCTGCGGAATGATCATTATCGTAGCTCTCACAGTTTCATTATGTCGTGCAAGCACTTTTTTCGTATTATCTAAGATATTACAATAATTACTTCCGGCGAGTGAAAGTAACGCGCAGTAATTGCAAAAAGTTCAGAATTAAATGATGCCAGGTATTATCTGGACGAATCTTTCATCTCTTTGAAAGAAAGGCAAAATTGTAGCGCAGTTACAAAATGCATCCTTCCCATTATATTCACATTTTGCAAAACAGTTTGAAAAATTATTTCTCATTTTCTACGTGTTTGACGTTTGTAACGTAATTCTTATTTAGTTCCCGGAACTCGTATTTGTCGTAATATATTCGCGTGAAAGTCGTCACGATGTTTAGAATGCAAAAGAGTTAAGATATCACCCACTTATAAATTTTAATTTCATGACAATTTTGAATTGCTACGAAGTCTGTTAATCATTGTTTCTACAAAACGAATAGAAAAAAATTAGGAAAAATATTATTATCAGATGCGACTGGTGCCGTCATAAATGAATAATTTTAGATGTGATCAAACGTCACGTGTACATAGGCGGTTCCGTTACCCTCATAGGTTCTCCGTTTTCACAACGATATCAGATATTAACGTCGGTGGAATGTTATCGATGCGAACAGTCGTTCTTGATCTTGTCTGAACGAGATCGTTCTCGGCTACGCGATTGTCCTAGAAAACGAGATTCTACCAGTCGGCGCCTTGTGCCTGCTATAGTTGTGCAATTGCTAGGTAACGACTTTGTCGAGACCTTCTTGCGCTGCCGGCTAAGTGTATCCGGTTTTTACGGAAGTCGACTCCGAAGCATATATTTAACGTTAGAACTATCGAATCTTGTAAAGCCATGCGTTCCAGGATAATTTCGTACTTTGTAATTATTTATCTCGTATCCAACTGGTCTGCGGGTTTAAAACATTTATGACAAAAATGATGAGACCGCTTGCGGAACAGTAAGAGCATTTCAAGAATTTAGGACACTGCCTGATTATTTTCGTCTCAGTAAAATTATTAACCGAACAAATGACTGCCTGTGCAGTGACTATATCTTGAGATTGAAGTATGCAATTTTTTATATAACCTTGACACTACCTTAACGATTGTTTAGTCGGAAAAGTAAGCTTTGGGAGAGGGTAGCTTAATTTGGACCAGCAGTTTCTTGAGAAAGAAAAATGCTTACAATGTTGTCAATGGTATAAGTCGACTATGAATTATAGTTTGAGTCTAATGTAGTTATACCTTACAGCTAAAAGTATTGGAAAAGATATGTACGTTGTCATTAGTCGATTTTGAAACGTATTTTGGGTCCCGCGTAAATTCAAATTCAACTACTTCCCTCATTTGTTTCTTAAAAGCGGATATCTGGGATCACAATAGCTGTCCGTTCCGGACCTTTAAAACCAAGGGTTGGAGCGGACAGATGTTATAACCTCGGACATCGTTTTCCCAAAGGCAGGCTATAAATAAACTACTTCGTTGATTTATTGAAGTTGAAACAGATCTAGTCATTATAATACAAGATGGCGATGATCTTAATTGTCGTTTTGCAGTCAGACGTTTACCAGGATTTCAAGTTTTCCCATGATGTGATTTATGACGTTATAATTATTGGAAACGACTGATAACACCGAACGAATCGTTTACGGTCACCGATTCCGGGATTTATAGCACGCCAGCGCACAGGAAGCGTCAACGGAACGCCGGTCTATTATTAACCAGCTTTTTCTTCTTTTAACAATGTGATGCACCTTTTCTGTTCAACGTTGTCCTATATTTTAGTAGTTAAACATAGGATGTTCGGTAACTGTAGCGTACAGTATTATCAAGTACTATAATTTAATCAGGTTTTAGCGGTGGTCATATAGCGGCATCTAATTATGACATTACTTTGTAATTTCCATAAACGCATCAATGTTACAATCTCATTTCCTGCTTATCCTTTCCTCGAGATAAAGGATTCGAGGTAGTTTATTGCCTGATGCGGTGTTAGCAAGATCCTTCTTTGCTTTTTCGTAGATCATGCTTGCAAAAAGTTCTATAATTATGACATTTATATCATATTTGACATTTTCTGTCGGCATGTTACAGAACAGAAAAATAATTAGGAATGCAAAGGACTGCAGGTTGCTATACTTTAAATCTTAACATCTGACTGCTTTCAATACATAAACTCTTAATATTTCACATGTTACTAAGTATTAGTATATTATCAATACGAATTTTATATTGATAATGCATGATTTTATAATACAAATAATAATAAACTAGAATTTCCTCCTCCGATGATAATAAAAAATTAATGTAACGTTTCCCATTTTGATGAAAAACTAACTTTTTTATGAGACAAATTTTGCACGGATTTATGGCCCGAAAAGTATGACTGTAAAAAGACCGGTTCATCAAAATCGACGTGTACCGTGGTTCCCTTGTTAGTAATATAACAGCTTGCGGGAGTTAAATAACGATTTCTGAATGAACATCCAACGAATACAGTTTCGGTGTTCACCGGAGCGGACACCTTAATCAACGAAGACGATCGTCTCGTTATTGTCCTTGCTCGTTCCGGTGTGCGGCGTTTCTTGGACTCGATATTAGGACGAATTTATTGATCAACCGGGCAGCGACGGACCAACCACCGAAATTGTTCGACTGTCAGCCCCCGACAGTCTAGACGCCGGCCGCAGTAAAAAGTTAAACCCGTTCTGGCCCGAGTCGAATGCGAAAGGAACCCGAGCCATTATTTTCCCGGACGTAATACGAGAGTTTTACTCCACTTTGACGGAACAAAGGGATCGGGGGGCATAAAGCATCCGACGACTGTTTTGGCCTTGATCGTGACTCAATCGCGAGGCTCGAAGAAAAAGCGAAGAGCAAAAAAATATATATGAAAGGAGTGTGCAGGCAGAAGAGGAAGAAGAGGAGGACGAAGAAGGAGAAGAAAGGGAAAGAAAATGGCGAATACCCTCCTCGGGGAGCAGCACTGAATTCAATCCTGCACGATAACGTCTCATCGATTTATTAACTCGGTTACCCTTAGAAACACGGTTTGCTGGCCCTCGCATAGTCCCGGCAATACGGATAACCGTTATCACGATGCACGAACACAATCGATTCTTACCGTCTGGGTGTAGTCCAACCACAGTTTCGAGTCTATCTTTCTCCTGCATGACATTGTTCCCGACGATTATTCCTTTTTTTCACCGGGCCCCTTATTCTGGCCGAGATAGGCGGAATTCGCCACTCGAGGCAATCCAGGATCGGCTCATTTGCCCCTTATTTCGCCGCGGATACTTCCCGGAGATGAACCTCCGCTACGGAAAGCTCCGTCCGCGGAGAGATGCTGCTCGGATTGGCCGATGATTTATCGGGCCCGCGGTTTGCATTCTTCAACGTCGATGCAGCGACCACCGCCGGTTTTCTTGTTATCGCGGCCCCTCGGCGCACGCGTTGTTTCGCTCGGCTGAGACGGTTGTTTGTCGAACGAACGGCGGAGCAAAGAATTTCCGAGGGTCGTGTCAACCGGAGGTCGATCGACTGGATCCTGCGGTTTCCGTTTGATCTTGGCAGTCGCGTTTTATCCTTTCGGCTACTGTGTACTTTCTAATTGGAAGAGTAATTTGATCGAGCGTCTCTCACGCGTTTCAATTTGAATCGTTCTGTCTGACGATCGCTCAGCTATATTTAGATTAAAATTGGGATAGCTTTTCTGCGGGCGTACCCGAAGCAGATGGCAACGTTACGGATCCGGATCCTGTTCGAAGCCATCGAACATCGCGAATACGGACATTTTCGGGAAGCTTGCGAAAAGACGGTTCAATCCTGCCGCGGCAGCAAACGCGTGCGAAACACTTGCGACAGAGACGTCGGCATTGTTGAAACAATTTTCAGAATAATGTGGCGGCGAGTGTTCGCAGTTGTGAGTCAACGGGCTCGTAATTGGCGTTGCACGATGTTAATTGGGCGGAATTAATTGGCTCCAACGGCATCGAACCTGCTCCGTTCGATGGGAGACCCGCTGCCGAGGTGATGCGTGAATCCGCAGTTTCCAAAAATAACGGCACTCTCGTGCTTTTATCACGATGATTTACGGGAGATTCTCGCGATCGGTGGAAGTCGAAGGCAAAAGTAATAGCATTTTCGCAACCTCGTTTGTTCTCCGGTCTATGCGTCTTCCTTTGTCATCATCGCTTATCGCGTTCCCGAACAGTAATCCACGACTTTCACGATTATTTATGTTAAAACTAGTTTCAACTTATTTTGCTATTTTTCAACGTTCCTTAATAAGGAAAGTAGCTTCTTGATAAATTAATAAACCAGTTTTCGTTATACAATACTTTTACAACGGAGGTTCTTCGCATTTTCCAGTGATACTCTTTGTACATTGTACTTTTATATCACAGATTTATTACAGAATTATATGGACTCTCTTTAATTGCCTTCTTCCGCAAAATTAAGCGGCTTTCTCCTCATTACGCGTTCCAATGCGAGACCATCTCTGACCCAGGAAACAATATCTCGACGCTCGTTGCACTGCTCTTTGTCTATTCTATTATAATCCATACAAAGTAATTACTGTAATCGTCGCGGCAGCATAGGACACGTCGGACTAGGAAACGTATGGTCAATTTGTCAATTCACGAAACCAATATCGCGGTTGTAGGTATTTCGTTCGCAAACACGACCAAAGTCCATGTTCCACGGGAACGAACGCGACACTAACTGTTCTCCTCGAGCCTGTTCGTTATCAGTTGGCCGCGAGGCAGTGATAACAACGACGATAATGACGCCGATCTTTCCGATACGCCTGTATTATCACCGGGGAACTCCGTGAACAGATGTAAGTAGCCGCGGAGAATTTGGAGGCACGGCAACGTTCGTCATCGCGATATAAACTATGCTCAAATAATTCTTGCCGCGCGGACCGTGAACTACCCTAGTACACATGAAAAGAACGTTTCAATTAATACGTATGCGGCGGTCCAATAATTCTCGATGCTTTCGACCATAAGTTGCCGAACTATTAGCGACGAGAATCAGCCGGCCGTTGCGTACAGGGTGTCATGAACGAATTCCATTAACACTCGGTCGGTGAAGATTTACACACGCTAGGACAACCGAGATTTAAAAGCGTAAAGTAGTTCTCAGGAACGTTTCCCTATTTTGTTGATAATAAATTGAGAGGAAATTTTAAAATAAAATGTTCACAATGCGAATTTCTTTTTTAAATTTTACAAAGAAACGTGAAAGCTATTATCTGAAAAAATTGGAAATTGCTATTGAATTTTTAGATGTAATTTCGTAAAGAAATATTTAAGCCTCCTCGGGTGGGGGGAGGTCGATTCGTTTAACCACTTGCCGTGTTTCGACGAAGTAAAATTCTGTTCTCCTGTCATTAATATGTAAATATTCCAGTAAATGTAGGCACACGATAAACATATAGTCATCTCTCTAACAAATTTTTACGATTGAAAAAGTTCTAATGGCTGCAACTATAACGACAACGATACGGCAAGTGGTTGAAACACTGAGGTAAAAAATAATCCTTGCAATTTTCTTTTTTGAAAAGCCACGCGGTGATCCTTTTCAGGCGTTTAGAATAATTTCTGGGATATTCGAGGAGCATGCGCGAGTTTTTTCGTATGAATTAGTGTGAAATGATTTATATGAGAAGCTTTAGTCGTTGCTCGAAAAAACGAGCGATTCGTTCCAGCATTTTTTCTTTCAAACGGATCGAAAAATTGAGGAAAATGATCGCAAAAAGTCGAAGTGAAAAAGGCGTGAAACATTCCTGAAACGGGAAATGGCCGCTGACTAACCACTCGCGCAGGTAATCTCGTCTAATGTCGGCCCGTTTCGATCCGCGTAAAAGAAGAAAACGCGAATTTGCATGAAGTCCAGCGGTTCGCGGACATTTACGGGTTCGCGGCGTCACCGAGCCGAGTACGTGCTGATTTTCTTTTTTCTATATCGGCGGGGAACATTGCGAATTTACATAAACATCCGCAGCGTAGTTATAACCGTTGCAGAGGCAGCGTAACACCCTTTACGAGCTTGGTTCCGTCTGAACGCCGTTCTCAACCATTGAATTGCACCTCGGGAGCTGGCTTTGAAAACGTTTAATCTCCGCGGAACGATCGGTAATTCTTTCTTAATCCGTGGAAAAAAGAGAACAACGATTAATAAATGAAACAGGAGCTCGCCGATAAAAAGCCGCGCGCGAACTGTTCCGTTTCGATAATTTCGATGGAATTTGGAGACGTCGTTGACGGGAACGACGCTCGCTAAACTGTGCAAACCAGTTAATCACGAGTTTCCGGCTTTAGGTGAAAGTCATTACTTCTTCGTTACACATTACGTCATCGTGCATCAAATTATGGCTTCGCGCGTTCACTGGCTGTTATCGTTTATCTTCGCATTCTTATCGCGACGACGTACGCGCAAGTATGTCACGAGCATCCCAGACATTTACGCGACTGCCAGTCGAAAAGACTGCAACGAACTTATCGACTGTTTGTTACGCTAATCGAAGATACGAATAATTTATTCATAGCCTTTTCCGTTTTGTACAAGTTGTATAAGTTTGGAGGTCAGAATATCTATGCTTGCGACGAACGTGAATAGCGTAATCGAATTTCGATTTAATTTTTATAGTGAATTTCGATATACTCGATGTTGCTGTTCGTTAGATTATGGAGCATCCTACAACAAATCCCACTGTTTCATGTTGTTCTTCCCTTAACGAGAACCGCGATTAGTAAGTCCAAGAGTCTCTCGCAGCAACCGGAAGCAGCGTCATTCAACATCTCAGCATAGATTAAAACATTTGAATAAATTTGCAACCGAAAGGGCATTATTCAAGTGGTATTAGTGTTATATTAATTAATAAGGTACTGTAATTGCTTAACCGGTGAGAATTTCTAGATTCTAGATAGTAGAACGTCTCTATTCTCAAGGCAGGTGTACCTGGATTCTTGCACCTTCAACACAATTTTCTTTTATATTTCCCTCGTTTCATCTTTATCTTGAAATAATTACCAAAGCTCGAATAGCAAATGATAATTAGTGGACGGCTTATTTATGCTCGAATTTTATTTTATGGGTGAATTTTATTTTATACGTGAATTTTATTTTATGCATGAATTTTATTTTGAGGGAGAATTTTATTTTCTGCGCGAATTGTATTTCACGTGCGAATTTTATCTTAAGGGTGAATTTTATTTTACGTGGAACAAAGCTCCGATCAAATTCGGACTATTTGCAAACGCAGCTCTATTATTTTCAAAACGTCAATATATTACGCAAGCATCGAGCGAGGCGGGCACGGTAAACCGCACCCGTCATTGGCGGATCAACGGAATCGGCATTAATCATTGTCAATCAGCGTTACAGAAATGCTCTTAATCAAGAGACCATTGAAACCGCAGGATACTCGCATAACAGGATAATAAGGTATTCGATTAGCGAGGCTCGGGCAACGAAGGTGCGCACCACCGTGTCCAATCTGGAACACTTCCATGACCAAGTGCACACTGAATTATCGTCGTCATAAATGATTCGCGCAACCACGTGGAAACAATAGTTGCGTACGAGTATGGTATCACGTGCGCGCGAACACTTGGGGATCACCTGAGCGATGCGATGCGGGCCCGTATGCTCGGCTCACGTTTGCATAGCCGCGTGTGCGGACGCGCACGTACACAGGTAAACGGGGGCAGGTGTACGACAAAGGGATATGTACCTCCTGTACGGGCCTTTGCGTGTTCCACGACCTTTCAAGAGAGATATGCCTTGACGAGGAGGGTTATATGCGCGTCAATTTTTCGCAATCGGACACGGCGAAAGAGTTCGTGACACCATTTGGTATCCGGTTTCGTACTCTTTCCTCGATGTAGGCTACAAGGAAATTCGTGGTGTTGAGTAATACGGTTAAACGACCGTGTCGAAACCCCGATTTAGCAGCTGCACCTGGATCAATTCTGCGGCATTTTGTCCTGGACCGTCCGCGGATTTACTCTTGGCGAAATTAGAATTGTTCTCAACACTTTGTCGTACTCCGACGAGTCCGGCTCGCGGTGATGTAGATAAAGATAAACAAATGAATACTGTTCAAACGGAATAACTAACAACCTCAGGTGCTTAAACAGTAACTTGCTTAATAAATAATAATAATAAAATAATGACAATAAATAAGAATAAAATAATAATAATAATAAATCATCTGAAATTTTTTAAATGTAATTACCGTTTTGCGTTTGATCTGTTCGTTTTTGTAAAAAGAATGTTTAAAATCTAACAGCGTTTCTAGTCATAAAGAAATTAAATTTTTCGTATTAAAATAGAATTAAGTAGACACGTTGATCGTAAAAATAAAGTAGAAAAATGCACCGAGGAAAAATACAGGTCACCTCGCAACCTGCTTTTGTATAATAAGCTGTCATTTTTGTAATAATATCCGATACTATGACCTAAGTGTTCGACAACCTATATTTCAAGGTCGTTCACCATTGACGAAGATATTGTATAGTTCGATTTGAATTATACGTATTATATTATACGTATATTATATTTGTATATATGATGTATATCTCTGTAAGACGGTTCAATATGCGATGCAATTGCCAATTTGGATGCGTTTGTTCATAATATTGTATATTTATGGAGTGTACAATCGCCAACCATTTTAATCGCGAGAAGTATGTTAACAGCTCAGCGAACTGTTATTATTGAAGATTCCACTCGTCGCCACGATTCCTCGAGATTTAACTATTCCGTAGATTCTCTTCGAATGTTTCGCGACGTTAGAACATTTTTTCCAGGACACTGCATTGGAAATTGCATTAAATCGATATAGGAAATCGGATAATATAATATATTATATAATATAAATATATGTTACAAATATAATATATTATATAATGTAAATATATATTATAAATATAATATATAAAAGATACTATTATTGAAATTAAATGATTTTTACGATCGACTAATTATAAAAATATATATTATTTTAGTCAAATGCGCCTAAAAGAAACTTGTACAATCAAATTACGCATTGATAAATGAATAAAAGCATTGGCAGACTCGACACAATTAATATATATTTTTCAATCTACTATTATGCTAACCATTAATTTTCTCGAAACAACAGAAAATGGACTTGCATCAGTTTCAAAATAAACGGTCCATGTCGTGTTGGGACTACTGGTCGGTAGCTTCTGGAGACCCTCTGGTCGCTTCTTGAAACAATGCCGCGCGACACGCTGCGTGACATATGGCTAACGACAGGAAAGGAATAAAATAGAGAATCGATATAGTGGCCAGATAACAATTTGCGTCATAGTCGGCCGCTGCATTGTCCGATCGGTTTACACGATATTCGGAATTTACGGAGCCGCGCTGCAAACTGCAACTTGCGCTCCATAATGGAGCCAGCAGCTTGCCCTTATCGAGCGCAGACTACAATAGCGCCTAAACGTTACTTCTTACTGCGTTCGCCGTTCTTTTTGATACTCCATTACAGTGATTGAGTGGCTGGCTAAGTATATACGGTCGGCGCGTATGTGCAACTCTTGCCCTGGAACACTTTCTGCAAATTAATGTCGCAGAACTTTTCCACGTGCCCGCATTTCCAGAGTTCGCTCATTCTGGATCTATTTCGAACGATCGATGAGCATGATCCAAATCGTGCAACGGACAATTTTAACTCGATCTGTGCAATCGATAAATTTTTGTTGACACATAGTGATTGTTAAGTATATTGTACATTTGTTTAGAATATTTTGATGTTCGTTGGTCATAATTCTCGGACGAAAATTGACAATATAAATATAAAACGATGCAAATGAAATATACGTTCCTAGTTTTCTTCCTATAATAAATAAAGAAGATTTTCGGATTTTTAAAGTATTGGTACGATATTAATAAATACATGTATTATATATAATAATATCAATAAAATAGTATATAATAAATATACAAAAATAATAAATATATATATTAGTACATTATAATTAGTACAGTATTAAAACTATCTCTGTACTGCGAAAATATTTCAAAACAATGATTTACGATAAACTGAAAACAAAATGTCTCATACGTATTCATATTACGAATACATGTGTGTATTGTATAAAATAAAATCCTATTCGTTTCCGCGGGATCTTATCTGTCTTGACAAATGTTTTTAAATTGACTTCTCTATTGTTAATAATCGTATTGATTAGCGAAATACGATTGGAAAAATATCGACGGTATTCCGATCCTGATAATATTTGCTACGCTATCTTATCATTCGTTTCTCGTCGGTTTTCCGCAGATTACTTTATTTAGAATTGATATTCGATTTTATCTCCAACGTGAGTACTACATTCCGTTTTATTGCTACCAAATTGTTAACTCGAAATTCTGATAGCATTCCAAACGCACTTTCACTCGACACATATTTGCAAGGCATTTGACGAACAAACATTGATAAATAAACATTTTTCTATCATAGACTCAGATAAAATTGCAAGCATGCACATATGGGGAAAAATATCTTTGTACTCTAATCAAATCTGGTATCTATATACCACGACACTTATTGTACAAATCTGTAATGATTTAATATACCGGTTTAGATAATTAATTGTGACGTTATCCGAACCCTTGTGGGTTTCTAATTGGTTCGGGCAATCGAGGTTGTATCATTAATTATGTATGATTAATTTCCTAGTTTTATATTTCGGCCATTTAAATATATTTATTCGTTACACAGAAACTGAAATTAATTAGCGGAATATTATTTTATGTAACATGTATTAAGGACAGTTACTTGAAATAATATTTTCCTTAGGATATATTAACACTCATTACTTCGAATTATGTTTTACGCAGAATATATAAATAAATGCGGAATGAATTATGCAGAAAATAATATTTTCTGAAGAATCTATTCAAACTAATTCTACTTGATACAATGTTTTACGTAGAATATATTAAAATCAGTTATCTAAAGTAATATTTTCTGAAAACTGTATTAAAATTAATTACTTGAAATAATATCTGCACGACACATGAAAACCAGATACTAGAAATAATATTTTCTGCAGAATATACTACAACAAATATCTCGAAACAATATTATCGGTGCAATCAATAAAACCTAATTACTCGTAACAATTATATCTTTTCGAATCAACTCGAAACGACTGCTTTGCCGAGCACCGCTAATGGAATTTCGCATTGTCCAACGAGGCATCGCGATAGACCAGAAGAAGCCAAAGCACTATTAACGATCTAACCAGCTTCCTATTCGCGAAGGAAGTATCGGCGAGCGATCTCTTTATCACGCGGCGCGTCGTTACGGAATCCAGCATTTCTGAAACAAGCTCCTCTCGTTATCACCAGTGGCATGGTAACCGTTAAACGGCGAGCCGTTGGCTGGTTCCATTAGCGTCTTCCGCCAATAATCCCTTTGAAAAATCGGGAATCCTGGGGCGGCGGCAGCCGGACATTTCCCGAGAAAATTGCTATCTCGGGATCGGCATAAAACGACCGCGACACGTGAAATATTTTCCCGGCTGACGCGCGTTTCAGAGCGTTTCAAAGGAAAACGAGGATCCGAAAAGAAAACGAGCGGCGCGGCTCGGCTGTTCGAGTATCGGTTCGCGGGCTTGTCAACCTTTTTCTCTTTCCCGGCGAGCTCGGCGAGCCAGTTCGGCTCGAGCAACTTTTCCTGGTCTCTCGGACCCGGCCCGTGCAATTAATAACGATCCCCCTCCCTCCCCCTCCGTTTGTTACGCTTTCTTGGTCCCGGTACCCTCTACGCGGTCGCGCGTGCGCGTACCAGAGAATTCCCGCGAAGATAAGACGGGCACGCACGAATCGGGACGTAAGTTTCACATTCCCGTGGCACATCGGTCCGATGATTCCTGCCGTTTGCAGAACACCCGTTTACGGAATTCACGGCAACGTTCACCCGATCGCTACCGGTAGCACAATTAGTTCTTGCTGCTCGTGGCTAGCCGACATATGGCCGCCGCGATAAGATTCGCTTGGCACCGTTTACGCGGACTATCTAATAGCTCTTGTCGCTCGCAGCTTCGGACCCGCCGATAGAGAACGCTGTTTAATATCGCTTTATCGGCGATAACGGTAGAATTCCTAATTATTAGTAACTATGTAGGCGATTCCTATCGGTTTTACCGAGGGCGACTTATGATTTACATGGCGCAACTATCTCGGCGTCGACTACGACAGCGTTCAACGGAGGAATATGTTGCTAAAGCGCCGAGAGAATCTATTAACGGGCTGTTCTGGTCCAGGGGGTTGTTTTTCAATTCACTTTTTTAGAGAACCTTCTTTTTGCTTCTCATTTGTTTCTTTCTATAGCGTTCATTTCCATTGCGACGCAAAATGTTATGGATTAATAACTCTTAATAACGTCTATTTTTCGAAATATTTACGCGCTTTAATGTAATGGCTAACCGGTTCACTGTGCATTTTTATTTCGTTTTGCCCTTTTTTACCGACCGCGAACGTGTTAACAGCAATTACAATAATATTTTCTGAAGAATGCATTTAAACTAATTTTACTTTACTTGTTTCAAAAGTATAAGTTAATTATTTCATACAAGACCTTTACGTTTACCTTTTCAGAAAATGCATTATTTCAATATATGTGTATATACATACAATAAAAAATATATAATATGTAATAATATAAATACAATATACGTATTTGCTGCAATAATTTATTTGCGCGCGAAGACTACGGTTGTCCATACTGTTTCATCATTTGGCTGTAAAATATTTCTGTATATAAACTACCCCAAACTTTCTGGCGTAGCGTTTGCTCATCGTTTAACCCTTAAATTTTCTCAGGAATTCGCCGCTTTTCTCCACCCCTTCTTACCCCTTTTCTACTATCGTTTGAATCTAAAACGCGCAAAGTTCTTCCAGTATGTTTGATACCACCATTTCCAAGCAGAATCCGTCGTACAGACTGTACACATCCTTGCCAGGTGATCTAGAGTTTACCGAGCCACGAGCAGTTGGAAATAGTGGAAACGTGTCTCGGGTGGCTCCTTCTTATTTTAAGAGACGCGTCACCGAGCCTAGAGTGACAGCATCTATCATTACAAACGCGATCTTATCGGGACCGTCCAGTACACAATGTCGTGCCGAGTCCGAACTGGGTTAAACATACATTCCCAATGCCGTGTGTACCGCTACTTGACACTATCGTTTCATCACGAAATCGGGGGATTAACTGTGAATTTTCCGGGCAACGGGTTGACAAATGTTCTCGGCGGCGTTCGTGAGAAGAAAGCAGTTTGCGCGTACAACTCGTTTCGAGCGACTGGGCCATCCAGCTTGTCGCAGAGGTTGTCGTCGAAAAACTCCGAACAGTTGGCTTCTTAATAATTTTTCTTTTTCATATTTTTTACTGATGACTACACAGGCTCAGAGGGAGCCTTCAAATAATTTCGTTGCACGAAGTATTGTCTTGAGCGGGTACGACTCTCGGCAGAGTCTCCTTTCTTCCTCCGTTCGTTTCTCAGAAATAGCGTGAACTTTCTATCCGTGCTGAAATTGTTGCAAACTTCCATGCGAGGTTTGCAAAACGTATCAGATTAATCTCAATTCGTTATTCTCATTTGCGTATGCTTTGGAATCGTCGATTCCTCTTTATTTATTTTTATTCTCTTCGCTGAAACTACCAAGCCCGATTTTATATTTTATAACAAAATATTTTATCATTTTATGACAAGAATTGTTGGAATATCTGTATGCTTCGACAACGAAGTTTATCGGAATGTTTCTTGTAGAAAGGATTTTATAAATTTCTTGGCTGTAAAAGAAAGAATCAGGAAGCAGTCATACGTTGAATCATAAACAAAATGCAGCTTGTCGATTTATAGAGGACACTGTTATACCAAGATACTTTGTGTAATATTTCCAAAGATTTATTTATTTCATTTCTAAATGAGATGGACGTCTATATATTTCTTCCTTTAAAAAACAGTCTTCCTCTGTTCATAATTAACTCCTTGCACTATAACAGCGTGCCAGACTCGTGACGAAGAGTTCGTACATGACGAACTAAATATGAATTTTACATATTTCTTCTAAATCGAAACGACATTTGGTTCTCCTGTTATTAAAATCTAGGAATAAATTCGGATGAAAACATAAAAGAAACAAAAATTCTATCGTTCCTTTAAGGAAATCATTAAGAACGAAGCGCGCTAATCAACCTAGCTGCGAAACAAATCACAATGCAAGTGGTTAAGAACATCACGTTACAATCAGCAATAACGAAGAAGTAACCCCAGCAAAATATCGTTCAGTTTTCAGTAAGTTATCGAGAAATACTCTGCTCTATTGCAAAATAGAGAAATTTCTAGGATCTTTTCAGCTCGGTACAGTCCAATCAAAAGTAAGTCCTCCTCGCAAGTTTGTCCACGTGTCTACAGAGTTCGCTCGCGAATAGCAGGTTTAGGCGAGCGATAACAGTAAAATCAGTCGGCGAAACAGAAGCGAAACAAAAATGTTTCTACCTTTTGCAATGCCGAAAGCTCACTGGCGCGGAAAGGAATGAAAATCAGAGCAAACGCGCGCGAAAACTATTAATTTGTCGCCGACCCAAATTTCATGGCAGACGCACGACATCCGAGGTTCGGGCTCTCTTCGACGAGTGCGCAGCAAATTAATAAGAAAATCGTCGCGACGGCCGATGACACGGATCGATGGATCGGTTTCGACGACCATGGAAACGCGACGACGTGGAAATCGGCGGCAAACAGAGCGGAATACGCGTAATGAAGCATACGAAGCGCTATAAAAATATAGAAGGGGCCCCCGGTTTTCGCAATCCGAACGCGAATATGGAACGAAAGTTTTTGCATTTGCTCCGGGAGACGATCTACTGCGCGAGTCGAATGTGATCGTGAACTCTTCGCCGAGTCTTATATCGCGGCTGCGAGATCGAGGAGTGGGCTGGCTCCGTTTCAGATGCATCTGTCGTTGATTAACACGTTCGCTACCAGCGACACTAGCGTGCACACTTAATCACAGTGGTGTGAATATGGCCCAAAATAAGTTTTACACTTTTAGCGATATTTAAGCGAAAACTTAACGATATGTTTGTATATTTATATTTTCTATTAAAATTGAAATTGTCTTTTTCTTGGTTTTTGCTTAAGCATCTGTAAAAATGTAAAAGCTACTTTGAGTCTATAATTATGCACACCGTTGTATATTTATCGTGTTAAATAGGTCGCGTCCACTTATAAAATATGAGAAATAAGACGTCAAAGAGAAGCTACAGTAGATTGAGAATTTGATTTGTTTGTCGCAGCGAAATGCGAGGAACAATTTACCGATGACAGACTGTCGATGCAAGAAAGTTGAGAAAGCGCCGAGTTCTCGCAAGTACGTTATTCAGTTTGATAATGCGATTATAGAGAGTAGCGGACAGTTTCGAACGATTCAGGACATGTTCGAACGATTTTCTTCTGCATTATTTAAATGAAGAGTATGCTATGTAATTGTGTTTTATATTTCATTCGAAAATTGTTTTATTACAACGTAACGGTATTCGAAAATTTAATGATCTTGTGATAAAATTCGTCTAGTGCGTATTACACAGTTCGAACAAACTCGGCAATCAAATTTTGTAACTGAATTTTAAATTTTGTAAAAGAATTTGCAAATTGAAATTTGCTTTTGCAAATTTCCATCAACTTTGAATACCTCGCTAACTGCATAATAAGTTTGGAATGCAGACGGAATGACAACTATGGGAATATAAATATTGTTTCTTCGATAAGGGTGCTGCTTTCTTCAGATAGAATGTCTCAGAGTCCTCGTTTGCACAGCAGAAAATTATCTGAATCGTTTCGTCACATTCCACATTCATTTCATCCTACAAACATTTTATATGCACGGATAATAATTTTGGAAAAAGATTAAAGTTGCGAATACTTATTTTTAAAATACTAGTTCTAAAGTACTAAATACTTATTTTCTAAAGTTCTAAATAATTATTCTTCATTATCGTTGAAAACGCGGCTGGGAAAAGCTTCTCACTTCTTAGCAAAAATTCAAACACAAGTTTCACTTTGCTAAACGCTGTATGCAGCCAAATTAAAAAGAAAAACCGGAAAGATTGATTTATTAACTGAATATGGTATATGAAGTATATTACACCAATAGACAACGAAAACAATAAGTACGAATGATTTATTAACTGAATATGGTATATGAAGTATATTACACCAATAGACAACGAAAACAATAAGTAACGAATCCCTAGAATCTCTTTTATATTTTTCTTGCGAAACCGTATCACTGGTAAAGGAGAGAAATTAATGCCGCATGATTAATGGATGACTAATTATAAACCACTGCACCATAGCAACTTAATAAAACATGAGGAATCAAATGGTATATGAACCACCAGCGCAAGTTTTATTGTATTATTTCATCGTTAAATCATCTTCCCGTCTCGGTAATTATTAGACTACAGATTTTCAATATCTGATTTTCAATCGTTAGAGTTAATTTGTAATATATACTTGCCATCGGTCGTATAATTTATAATGATTATATACGTTCTTCTGGCAGAAAAATCATACTTATTTCCTTCTGTATGGACTATATTACGAATTTCGTTAGAATGTAGACTACGGAGTAATTATTAATGAATTATCCAGCGGTATAGACGATTAACGCACGGTAAATATCTATAAGAGTAATTAATTTAATTATACCATGCTGGGACCATTGTTGGTTTCAGACGCCAAACAATTCTTTTAAATACGATATTAATCTTTTTAGATACGATATTCAATTCTCAAAACGTGATATAAATTCTTTCAAATATAATACGTATTCTTCAAAGTACGACATCAATTTCCTTTAAATATATTAGTCTTTTAAAATATGACATTAATATTTTCAAATACTATAGCAATTCTTTGAAACGTGACATCAAATTTTTAAAATGAGATACGTATTTTTAAAAGTGAGATATCAATTTCTTTTGAACATATTAGCTTGTTAAGATATAACATTAGTACCTTCAAATACGATATTCATTTTTTAAAACGTGATATCAATTTCTTCAAAGCAAATGAAATTATTCATTTTCGTAAAATACCGATATTACTTGTAAGCAATCTATAGCAATTCTTTGAAACGTGACATCAAATTTTTAAAATGAGATACGTATTTTTAAAAGTGAGATATCAATTTTTCTAGTACCTTCAAATACGATATTCATTTTCTAAAACGTGATATCAATTTCTTAAAAGAAAACGAAATTATTCATCTTCGTAAAATGCCGATATTATTTGTTGAAACCAGTATTTCCCTAGTCGCGCTCTAATAATTGTAATCCGAGGTTTTCACCGACAGCGAACGTCAAGACGGACGGACACGCGGATAATCTCGTTTCCAGGTAAACAGTTCGGTGGATTTGGTTCGCATCTGTCGGGCTAAAAGTTTCAGTTCCGATCCAATTAGTCCATACATGTATAGCTTTATCCGGGGCCCGTAGACATTTCAGACACGCACACTCATCCAGCGGCATTAAGACAACGATTTATCTCGATCACGAGGAGCGGCCATCTCGCTGCAACATTGCGCGCTGCTATTATTGCTGTTCGGGCCGAGGAGTTCATACAGTCACGTATTCGCTATCAAATAGATCGATTCCGTGTCGGTACGATCCACTTAAAATACCTTTAATGCAAATCAGGCTTAATGTTCGCACGATTACCTTTCTCGCCGGGACCACGGAGCAGACGGGACGAATATCGAGGCCGGCGTAAGCATTCTGAATATTCATTCATTAACGTGCTTCCCGTAATTTGATTACGTTACACTCTATCGATTGTGTCCGATCAATTTATCTTACATCACGCGTGTTCCCGCTTTTTCTCTTCGTCGCGGTTCTTTTTACAACGATTCGATCGTGTCCCCGTTGTTTTACAGGTTGTCCGTTCACACTGGAATTACCGAATCGGTTCAAATGGTCGACATTAGATCCGTCGTTGCGCAAATGTTGATCACTCGATTGGATCATACTGGAACCAAATTTGAGAGAACAAATACGACCTCGTCGTTTTCAAAATTGCTAAAAATGCCCATAAGAGTCTTACGAGTGATCTATTGGTGTGCACATTGATAATTATTTTCAATTTATTAAAATTGTTAAAGAAAGAACTTTTTATTCAGTTTCTATTTTCTAGAATTTTTGTATAAAAATTCGAAGTGTAATGATAATGCCTTTTCTCAATGAACATCTTAAATGCAGCATAAAATTAATCTACTTGAAGCATCATTCATCGTTCAAGCCTCTTCCGAGATTTCGCGGCGTATGAATTACCATGCAAGTTGTACAATACACGTATTTTCAAATAAAGAAAAATTCGCTCATTTAAAAAAAAAGTTGAGTAATCTTTAAGAAAGAAATTCCCAAGTCACCCTTTCCTTCGGATTGCTACCTGAGCACGATCTCGCGATTCATTTAAGTGAAAATTGTTTTAGCTTCCCACAAGGCCATCAGGATTTTATGCGGTCGATTTCGACGGCTTTACGCCTTTGTTCCACGAGCTCGTAAAATATTTCGAAATACGCGAAGAGATCTCGCTAGAGCCCGTAGAGCGCAACCAATAATTGCGCCAATAGTTGCAGCTTGCGCGTTCGCGCAGCAATAAAGTCCTCTGTCCCGGTCGGTTGTAGTAAAAAGGTTAAATAACTGGAAGCGTGAAGGCAATCGCTTCAAGCTTCGAGTTGTTTCCGAGAGTCCGGGCTATCTGGTGTACCTAATCCAGGCCCGAGAACAACTCTCGGACAACTTATTCGCTAATAGCGGCGATACTACGCGTTCACGGCAGAGTAACTATCCAGATAAGTCTCGAGCTTGCGTTATGAGTGAAGATATCTTACTTCGCTATTTGTCGAGCGTCATAGTAATAATAATATGTTAAACGGTTCGTTGCTAACGTACTGTAACAGCGGATACACTGAAAAGTTAGGTTGTCTTGGCTCTCAAGTAACAGAATATGATAATTATCTCCATGTAAATCGAAAATGTTGACTACACTTGAGAAAATATTTTTGATAAATAACAGTTTTATTTCTTATTTCTTTCTCACTTTCTGAATTTTATAATTAACACTTTGCCCTATAATATCGTGTCAGACTCGTTATAAAGATTTGGAACATAACCTACTACCCAATGAGCACTGGACGTCTTAAAGACGTCCACTTTACGTCCGTTTTAGGTCTGAGCGTCTTTCGCCCTAAAATGGACGTCTTATTTCAGACTTTAAAAGGACGTCTCTAAAACGTCTTAAAGACGTCCCATAACAGATGTCTTTCTAACGTCTGAAAGACGTCATTTAGATTTCTTAAATTAAAATTAAATTTTACCCGTCCGTAATTAATGTTTAAACATTGAAATGAAGATTGCCATATGCTAAACATGAATTTTTGTCTGGCGTAGGAATTTATTGGTAAGAAACAAACGCGAATCCTCGTAGCCGTGAAATAAGTCGTAATGCAAAGGGTTAACCTTGCAGACGTGTAGGCGTCGTCGCAACGTCGCGGAGAATCTTATCAAGTCCAGTAGTACAGCTCGGAAGTTCCCCGAAATTCTGGGCCTGGTTCAACGTCGGCGATGACGGCCGCTGTCGACCCGGATCGGAGTCAACGGCTGGAAGGAACACGTTGCACGGCGCCGAGAGAGCGGGAGCACTAACAACGACCTAGGAATTTAAGATAGGCATAACCGGCGCGCTTACGTAAGCTTTACCTTTATGTCAGAAGGAACCAGGAAGCGTGTCGTGGCCGACGGTAATGTAATCGTAATAACATGTATACGGTGGAAAGCTGTTGGGCGTCGGAGCGCCACGGAACGAATAAGACGCAAAAGAGAGGAGACGCCGAGCGGCTTCGTCGAACGACCGATCAGACTATCCGCGGATCCGGCCGATCATTTTCGCGTTTCAACGATTTCCACGATGCCTCGGCGACGGAGAGCCCGCCGTGAGTCGATGATACTAGATCTGACGACGAGATATTTCAGCTGTCGCTCCGCGGAGATGATGCGAGGGCGTTAATCGCGGTGATCCGGTGCAGAAATTGTTCGTTCGAAGGCAATTTTCAATTGTTTATTGTAAATTATAGGATTGAAATTATTTATTGGCTGTAGCTGGAATGTAAATTCACTGAGATTTATTCGATTGGTTTCAAAATTCGGGGTAATGCCAATTGAATATTGAATAGTGAATTTAATTAGAATAGCATTTCAATATATTTTTTATTTACTACTGTAAGGAATTTTCATTGATTTTTATGTTTGAAGTAAAATTTAATTATTATTAAAATTTATCAAACATATTGTAAATGAAATTTGGCGAAACGCCGGGCGGACGGAAATTGGTGCGAATTGAAATATAATTCGCTCGTTCGGTGTTTAGAGACGCGCAAGATTAGATTATGGATTGCTCCGAAATGGCTGTGCAAAATACTCCCTTATTATTATTGTTATTATTATTATTCTAGTTTCGGTTTGCATTTCAATTTAACTATCAGATTATTGCTGGTAATAATATAGGTATGTATAAAGAACTTTTGAACGACTGTCTAAAAAAAAAGTTTAACAATCCTGAAATGGGAGATATCTGAGACCATTTGAAGTAACTTTTTCCTTAGCGAAAATTCGATTCGTGGTTTCGTTCACGAGTTATTAAGGAAAAACACTAACCAATGAGAGGCAAGAACCAGCTAGTGGGAGGCGGCTGAGCCAATGAAGGGAACTGGGTTTCCTCTGCTCATTGGTCGGTGTTTTTCGTTAATAACTCGTTAATGACGTCTCGGAGAAAATTTCGGTAAAGGAAAAAGTTACTTCAAATGACCTCAGGAACCCCTCTTTTCAGATACCCTGTATAATACATGTTATCGACAGATGGCGACTTGCTTGAACCATAGCTTTCAAGGGGTCTGACGTTCAAGCTTGTCTGCTCAACAGTTCTTCGAAAAGCAATTCTGTTTTTTAAACAATATTTCATTTTGTGAGAGCGTTGCAGAAGCGATTCAATGTTTCACGAATAAAAAATAGCATTTTTACGAGCATATGATTTCAATGCTGGCAAAAAGACGCAGCATTTTCGCGCGAGAGAACGCCCGATAACGTCAAATGAGTTAGAGTGCTCTGCCACCCTGTAATACTATAAATTGACAGTTCAATTTGTTTGAGTTCTGATATACTGCGAAAAATGCTGCAAGAGATTCTATTAACCTATCTTTCGAAATACCTGCAACGTTTCTCTGCAAGTAACCATTGCACTGGAACAAAAGCAGCGAGACTTAAAAAAGAAATCCGCTTAAATGAGTCGGCTGGGTAAAGAAACCAGTTGAATCACTTCCTACAGAAGCGACTTTATAATTTCAATAATTGTAAAATACAAACTGAAACCGGTTATTTAAGTGGCGCATGCCGGAAATTGATTTAATTTTCATAGAAATTGAAGCTACGAAAAAGTGTGGGGAACCTTATGCATCCGGTACTAGGAGAATTTGTCTTCGCGTGTTTCCAGCGATGATACGTTCCAATTTAACAAAACGCGAACGAACCTCGAATTATACGGCTTTTAGTGTCTCCTTTACAACAATTCCGGGAATTACTTTTCGCGGAATGTGATCGTTGTGAATTCTAAATCTTGCATAACACGAGACCAGTGGATAGCGTTATCTAAAGATTGCCTGCATACCTCGTCGGTAATCTGAGTAATTGCTGTACCATAAACTCGAACGATTAGGAAACAGTTTTACTCGGAAAATTTTCACTTTTCTAGTGAACTGGTATTTCATCGAATGGACACGAGCCACGTTTTTTAATTTATGGTTTTTATATAACATTTGAGCTGCCGAGATCTATATAAAATTCACAATATACATATTTATTATTATCAGACTGTGGATTTTATGCATTTATGATAAAAACGGCTAGGAAAAATTCAATACGACTTCTTGATTTATCCTATCTTATATAATGTAACGTAATGTAATGTAATTTAGTATGATATGGTACAACATAGTATTGTAAAGCGAGCACCAAAGCGGAACAAAGTACAATAAAAATGATATAAATAATGAATTTCTCACTTCAATCAGCATACGAACGTTTAAAATCGTCAGAATGCTCCCTAAGTTGGACTACCTGTTTCGTTACAGCATGCATCCACCGTTCCGCGACTACAATCTTTTAATTCTAGCCAATCGACGTTAATAAACCCATTAAACGGACGGTTCGCGCACGGAAAATTCATTGGTAAGATCAAAGGCCCGGCGAACGCGAAAGTCCGATGGTCCGTTTGAACATCGTAAACAGCCGCAAGAAGCCCGTTCGCCAGTTTTATTGGATTACGTGTGTACGACAAGAAAACAACGCGTTTTCGCGGCGGCAAGAAAACAGGAAGCCCGTATGGTAATAGAATTCTAATAACGCGCGCGCTCGCCGAGATGAAAACTTGATATACGACGGAAGAGCCGTGGCTTGCGCAAGAAGCGCGAAAGAGGACCAAACGAGAAACAAAAAGGTATACAGGGTAGCTAACAGCCCTGGAATCGTTGCCTGGATACTACGACCTGATAGTTGCCAAGCAAGTCACGGACAATGGTTTTTGATCACTTTGATATTGTCTCGGGAATCGAGAAAACTGACTGGCGAGTCTCGAATGCCTTCAAAAATCTGAATGCTCGGAATAGTCGCTTTGTAAGAACATTTCATCGAATAGAAATGTTGTTTCTCTTAAGGAATAACCTATTAGTCGAGGTATCTTTTTAAAACAATTATTTAAATAAGGTCTTGTAACAATGACAGGATTGGATTTACTTAAACTTTGTACTATTTCCATTATAGTTTATGCTCGAATTTGTACATCAGAAATTGAAAGGTGAACTTCAAGGCACTTTAATTGCTCTAATTGTACTTTTCGTAAGCTGCATATTTTCTGTATTTATTTTGTAAAATGCAAATTATTACACTTCGCACAACTTTTTAAATATAAACAAATTCGATGATATTAAAATTTAACAAAGGGTTAAGATAACAAATTATATTTACAAGTGTCTCATACATAAAGTCATACTATTGTCCGAAAACTTTTGGAGTCACTACAGATCTTCATCTACCGGCAAAATAATTCACGAGAGTGCACAAATATCCCGCTTATCGCGGCGTTCGATTCGTGAAGGCTGAAGAGGTTGCTGGGGCTCGCGGCGAATATCCGTGTAACCGTGCGTCATCGGGACCGAAATCCAGAAAACGTCCGTAGAAAATGGAACCAGGCCAAATACGGCAAACCCGGCGGCAGCGTGGCGTCTATCGATTGAATTGGCCATAAAGTGAAACGGCGCCGAGCCGGTGCGGGGAAAAACGTTACGGTAGCACAGAGCGCGGTGCGAGGGGTCATTGCGGATGCGTGGCGAGCAAGATGACGAGATGGGTCCGTAGAACACAAATTTCTGTCCGGCCAGGCTCGGCCACGGTTCCCGACGGGGCCGCGTATAAATCAAACCGCGTGGCCATTAAATTCAAGAGTTACGATAACACGCGAGCCTTTTCCGCGGCGTATCGCCATTGTTACGGACAGCCGAGACAATGGACAGATATCACGTGCCACGGAAGGGAAGAACGGAATTGACGGAACAAGAAGAGGCGAACCCGAGCTCTTCGGCTCCACGAGAGAGGCATCTCCTTGGATGGCCTGCGGCTGTCCATTAGATCGAACGTGCGTGATAGCTTGGATACGATTGTTGCGCTAACGTCCCGGAAAAATGGCCGACCGAGAGAGCTCTCGGAAACTTCGCGCTATTCGAGGTTCCCGAGTGTTCCGTGTCTACCCTACTTTAGCTCCTCGCTGCGATCCGACCGTCGTCTGTTTTTTTAACTCTCCCTCGTCAAATTCTAGGACACATCGCAATTTATAGTACTTGGAAAGAGCGTGACCGATACGATTTAGAAGCCGATCGCAGAAAAAGCGCGTAACTTTTCCACAGATAAATTCGTCCTTTCACGGATAGCACTCAGCTTTTTTAGCACGTTCGTGCCGAGCCGCTTTTTTCTCGACATTTCAATAATGCGCATTCGATGTTTTATTTAAAGATCGATACATTGCATCCAGATAGCATAAGGACGTCTTTAACACTTGGCGTGCGGGCAACGTATTTTTACGTTTTTTCCCGACTGTCGCTGGAGCGCGGGTCACGTAAAAATACGTATTTCGAAGATGCGGTGGATACCCGCTGTTAGTGCCCAGCACGAACGTGCCTAGCCGGCTATTTTTGAGCTTAGGAGTTTTTGACTAACATCTGTATGCAATTTAGACGTAAATTAATTTTCCTGCCGAGAGAAAGCATACTTTATTGCTTAACTTTAGGATTCGCTTCTCTCGGCCACAATAGCCAAGACGTGTCATAAAAAAGGGAAGGTTCCGAAGGGTAAGTCCGACATTAGTTTGCAACGGTACCATATTGTAAAATACTATTAACGTGTTATCAGTTTCATTTGTACTTGTCATGCAAAAATATATTTGAATACATTGTAAAATTTTAGAAATTGTTTATTTTTGTGATTTCATAAAAATATCGTTTTTTTTGTTAAATAATCATACAGTATATATTTAAGTGTAAAATAACAAAAGTTTCGTTCATAAAAACAAAGTAGTTTTCGATTTACTGAGATTTTTCTGAATAACCAAACTTTTATATATAAGCGCGCGATTCACGAAAAAAAGTCACGTAAGCTGGCGGCGAAGTATACCAAGTGTTAAGACGTCTTCGAGATGACTAAGTACGTCCTAGAAACGTCCAAGAAACGTCCTCTGATACAAATCAAGACGCCTTTAAGATGCCATTTAAACGTCTAAAAGATATCTTATGGACGTTTAATGGACGTCTTATGGACGATTTATGGACGTTTCTAAAACGATTTTTAGGTTGTTTGAGATAAGAGTTATTATTAATTAACTCTTAACCAATTAATTGCCTCGATCTCGGTTTAGGGATTTTGGGAAAGCCTTAATAATGTTTTACATTTCAACCAAGGATTGGCTCCTCCTCATGTTGTATTAGCTCCTTTCCTTTTTGAGTTGTTTCTGCCCCCTTACGGTTTGTCCTATAACTTCCCTAAAATTGTCCTGAAACTGTCCTAAAACTACCCTAAATATGTCCGAAAACTGCCCCAAATCTAGCCTAAAAGGCCCAAAACTACCCTAAAACAGCCTCAAATCTACCCTACAATTGTCCTAAAACTGCTCTAAAACTAGCCTAAACATGGCCAAAAAGTTCCCTAAGGATGAACTTTTCTTAAAATTATCTTAAAATTATCACTGTCACGTAGTAAAAAAAGTTCGAATAATTCACGCTCTTTCATTTGTTCATTCCCTCGAACGCGACCCGGAGCCTGAACGTAGCCCTTTCCTTCCGTCGCGCCACAAAGCATGGTTGCGCTCGCTGGCTCGACCACTTGACAGCTCGTTGCAAGTTCCCGCATTCGCCTCTCATTGACCACTATTTCTCGTTAATAACACGTAAACAAAACCGCGGATTGTATTTTCGCTAAGGAAAAAGTTACTCTAAATGACCCCGGGTATTCCTCATTTCCCGGAATTACAATAATTTTGAAACATCCTGCATAATGCAAAAGTGTCAATTCGCGTCCCCGATGATATAATCGACCAAAAAATCGTAATTAGATCTCGTAGGACTGCGGACTATTAACCCTTTCGGTACGAGCGCCGGATATATCCGGCATTATATTATATTTTACCGACGTATTAGATAAGGATCATATTGAAAATATATTTTGCATATACGCATAAAACTACATATACGTAAAATTATTTAACGCTTAGAAAATCTTTATACAAAGAAGGACTGACCATGTGCTAAGTGCGAATTTTCGGCGCGACACCTCGTACAGCGGAAGTGTCACGGCAGACATAGCGCTCGTACCGAAAGGGTTAAAACACATACGATTTCAGGTCTCTGAAAAGAAAATTAATTTCCATTCACCGGACCGATGCAAACAACGACCATCAAACATATTAATCGACATTGCAACCGTGGTCGCCGCGTTTCCGATGCAACGAATACAGGTTCTTTTAGTCGCCTAATTAAAATAAAAATTGAACAATTTGTCGTTGGCGAGTAGCTCGTCGTTAATTATGCCGATGGCTGGGCGCGCGACCACGGAAAAACCGACGCGATTGTAAAACGCATTTACGATCGCGGAGACGTTCGAGAAAAATCGTTCGGCGTATAACGAGTGTTCCTGGTCGACACGGTTTCTTTCGCGTTTTGAAACAGGATCGTTTCTCTGGTAATGACTTCCCGGCGGAAAAAGTTTCAATTTATCCCGTAGCGGGGAACGGGTAAATGTAATGGAACGATTCCATCAGGCTAATTATATCGAAAAGTCGATCCCGACCCGATGATGCAATTTTCAGTTCTTTGTGAAAGCGAGCCACCGCGTGATCGGGAGCAACGTTGTTTCTCCTTGTTCCCTCGCAAGCTCCGCGCGATTCTTAATAATTGCCGGCGGTCTAACGGATTTTTTTACGGCGATATTAACGGCAGCGCGCGGATCGATAATTAGAAACGTTTGAATTTCTTTGCATATCTTCGTCGATAGACGCCAACACCGGTCGAAAGAAAAGCACTGGAAACATTATCAATCGCTTCGCGCACGAATTTATTCCCGCCGACGATCTTATCCCCAAGAATGCAATTAATTGTTACGTTGATAATTTATATCGCACATTAAGCCTGGATTCTTTAAAAAGAAACGATCCGGACGTTTATGGTACAATATCTGCGCGTAAACTGTTATCTGGGCACGTTCTCGATTTACGGCACACTTAAATATTTTCAACCGAAAAAATATAGTTACGAATACACTGTTTGTTCTATTTATTTATTCCGGAGACAGAATAAAAGCGCGTAATAGCGTATGCACCGAAAAACGTGACACGTACTCTTATTCCCTTCGATGCAATTTTTATCTCGCACGACGATCCACGCTGTAATCTCGAAAATCGATCATATTTTTTGTTCCGGTTAGGACACTTTAAATATTTGCCCGCAGTTTGCTCCTCGTAAAACGCTTTCGAAAAATTAGCCCAGCGTGAACGCTGCAGGCAATTTTCTTCTCGAAATCGTGATGAGCGCGCGCGATAAAATGCTTCGAGCGATACGGGAGCCGATACAGTGTTTTAACTTCGATCTCGGTATCTCGTAGAAAATATCTCTGCAGCATTTTCTTGCTGCCACGCAACAGTATCCATCTCCTGGATCGTGATTAAGACCTGATCCGGGCTTTTTTGCGTGGACGCGATTAGCGTCGTTTTTCCGCGCGGTCGAAGATGTGTCGTCGACCTTGGAAAGCGTTTTACCACTAGCGCGGCCGGCGATAACGTTTACCCGAGGTCAAACGAATGGGACAAATTGCTTAATTAATGCTTCGGTTGCTGGCAGGGAGGAGGATACGTGCGAGAGGCACCCGTAACACGGGATTACCGCGGTCCGCGTCATCCATTATGCAGTTTTCTACGCGTGTACCCCGAGTCTTTGTATCACTCTGTTGCATCGCAATAAATTCCGGCGAACGATGGCGCCGCCTTTGCAACGAGAATATCGCGGCGATAATGAGCCTTAATAACGTTTAACGTTCGAGCTGAATCGCCCCGCGTCGTAAAAAGGCAGGGCTCCAGTCAGGTCTGCAAAAATCTGCGGCTCGCAACGTTAACCTAGTGGCGGAGCAGAATATCCGAAAAGGAATTCGTTCTACAAACTTTCATGTTCCTGTTTCTAACTGTTCCTCCTTTCACCTTAAATATTGTTCGAATTCTACGGGCAAGATCTAGTTCAAGCAAGCTGTTCGCTATACAGTGACTGCCGAAAGTGTTCGGACAACTTTGACTTCTACGCGCGGTATACGGTGATTCCCATTAACCCGTTAATTTCCAAATTTTTCTTTTAATTTTTGATGGGTAAGTATTATGTATACGCACGAAAAGTTATTTAATAGTATGATTAAGTTATGTTTTGTTGTTAAAATATTTAATATTTTTTTAAAAAGTTCCAGATGGGGATTGTGGTCTCAGAAGGGACATTACAGTCTATTGGTAATTACAAGGAATGAACTTATTCCAGCGCACCTTTTTGAGAAATGCATGTTCCCTGAAGTTTCCTGTTGGAATACCGCAAAAAAATCGAATCAAAATATGGTACAATTACTAAGATATATAATCATGTATGCAAGATATACATATAATGATTAGTAGAAAGCTGATTTTCGAGAACAGAGAACACGTCTGGCCACATCTTCGGCAGACAATATACCGAACAATAAACTACATATACCAAATGTGAGAGAAAGAAAACGGGACTGTATTGTTTGTTCTGACAGAAAAACACCAGGTGGAAAACGTCAAACGACATACTATCGTGAAACGTGCAATAATCAGCCCGCAATGCGTATTGGGGAATGCTTTAAAATTTATCACACTGTACAAAATTATAAAAAATAAAATGTTGATTCTTTTGCAAATATACGAGTAGCTGGCAGGTAACGTCCGAGATGGCGCGGAGTGCAAAGGGTCGACACATTTTGATACAGTATGCCACATTCGGCACATTTATAACTCGCAAAGGGAATATGGCGGAGAGGGACCAGGCGAGTTCGAGCACCGGCCCGCCTAATCGCGTTCACGCGTGCTTCTTCCGCTTGGACTCCTGGCCCATGGCGCATGCCGCGAAAGTCGTAACACTTTGCGCACGTCCACGTGCATTCTGCTCTCCGGATACACGCGTGGCATTACGTCTGCGCCAGACATCAACGTGCAGCTGACGTCCTTTGGATGCACCCTTGCCAGTCTCTTAAAGTGAAACCCGCACGCGTCGCCGCCGCGGCACCGTTCCGGCGATGCGCCGCGCCGAGCAGCGCCGAGCAGCGCGGACCTGAGCTGAGCCGAGCGGAGCCGAGCGGAGCTGAGCGAAGCCGCGCCGAGATGCGGGCTCCGATGCCAGCGATACCGACCAGGAAACACGCCAGAACAATAACAGACAATGATAACGCCAGAACCGCGGCTAATTAACTTTCAAGGTGGAATATTCAAGTGGGAACGCTGCGGTATCTCGGCCGTTTGTGCTGCCGATCGAAAAGCTTTCGTTGCTCGTTTAACCTTTCCTGGGTTTAATTTAATCGTGCTAGCCACCTACAAACATGGCAACTTAGCAGGCTGCGCAGTCTGTGCAGCTGCGAGAATTTTCTGTGGAATATAGGCTGCTTTTACACGGGAAACACCCTAAAGGTTGCCCCCGCCCAGTATGCGGGGCTTAGATTGATGTAAACATTGTAAAAATAAACTGTTGTTTGTTACTTTTCTTACTTTATTTCTGCGTATATTATGTAATACTTACTATATACTATATTCATAATATGTTTTGTATTATATTTATAATATTTTGTACATTATATTCATAATGTTTTATATTATATATATAATATGTTGTACATTATATTCATAATATGTTGTATATTATATTCATAATATGTTGTAGACTATATTCATAATATGTTGTATATTATATTCATAATATATTGTACATTATATTTATAAAGTGTTATACAGAATGTGATACATAACTAACGCCATGATTGTTCAAATACCATCAACAGTCTGAGAACAAAATGTTTCCAACGAAAGTTGACCAGTACTTAGTCGGCTAAATATTGAACAATAACAGATTTCAAAAACTATTGTTTTCCTATTAAAACTCAAGGTCACCTTCACTTTGTAAACGGTACCATGTATGCTAGGCTTCGTGGGGTTATTGGCGATGTAAAAATGAATTCAACAACCTGCTATACTATGATCTCCGACGACCTTGACTTCAACAATTTAAGTTAGACAAAGTTTAAATTACAAGATAATAACGACTTTTTCATCGAGCTGAATGTCAATTTCTCAACTTTGATTTAATTTTACGATACGAACGTGTACTACTTGCTAAAAGGGTGCACCAGAGGTTCGATAATTTGTGAAATAGGATAGGGCAACTTTCACAATTGCTTTTTATCAGTATCGGGCTTGGTCTCGGTTGGTAAAAAGTCGCGGAATATTGGTTATTTCACGAGAAAGTGTTCACAGTGAAAATGCTTGGCCTACCGAAACTATCACTGATCCAGAAAGTCTCTTGATCAATTAGCTAATATTAACCATGACCGTGGAACTCGACCGTGGAACAAACGTATGTTTCGCTGGAAAAATCCCTGAACTTTAAATGCATCGAAGCGGCGAACACGTGGGCGAAAGCCTTTCGATGTTTCGAATTAAATTGAACTTCTGCCGTTTTCGATCCGTCGAAGAAACAACTGCTGCGACAGTTTCCTCTTAAACGCAACCAGACGGATATTGCAACAACGCTTGCCCCTGAAAATGGGAAATGAATTTCTATGGAAAATGAATCGAATCGAAATGTAAGCAAATCAAACTCGTACGTGAAAAATATAGAATACTATAAATAATAAATGAAAAAATTCAATGCCTCGTTTAATCCAAAATATTTTCGAAAGGTACTGCGCACTGATGCGTACAACGATATTTCAATCTTCCGATTCGAGTCGCGACGATGGAGTGCTAACGACAGTTGGTACGAAGTTAAAACGATCGTCCCGTTATGGCTCCACAACGTGAACGGTTTGAACTTCCGTTGTGACGTCCAAACTATTTTTTTCTGTCGTGTTCGTTCGGTACCCTATCATACAGGACGTTCCATCACAGCATATTGTAACTGTCGCACGCTTCAAATAGACACGCCGTAGAAAAAAACATACAATTGCTACACGTTCAATACAGAGCGTGTAATATTATTTTTTATTAAATTATATCGCGTTGGGCAAAATGTTTCGTTGCACTTTTTAAATTAATTTACATACGTCCTTCGCGGTACCAATTTTCGCTTCACACCTTTCTACTATTTTCCAATATTTTATTTGTAACATTCACCCAGGCATCATAGCACGAAAACCCTATTAAAGAAATAAAATATTTCGAGCCAACCTAATAATTATTACAAACAAAGCGCTTTTCGTGCAGCACTCAAAGTAAACATTCGGAGTTGTTCAAATTGCAGCGTTCATTCTCGCACAGCCTGTACATAAATGCGGATTCTGAGGTAATTATTGTACCTGTCATAATGAAGTCAAGAATTTCGCAGAGGAATTCGTGTTGCATGCCGCTGTTGATACGTGCTTTCTCGATGCCCGTTTTCGTTTCAGTTTTACTAACCGGAACAGCTTTGAAAGAAGACATTGCCAAGCGTCTATTACAGAGACCTATAGATACGAAGGATACGTCGATGTTTACATATGTAAATAATATTATATGTATTAAATTAAATAATATATGTATATAATATTTCTTGTATGGAAAGTAAAAGAAAACAAAAACAATAGATTCATCGTCTAATTTCAACATGTTTGCTACGTGTCGATGATGAAACTTCTTCATTCATAAGTCGTGCATAGATTGAGCTTGCCTAATAATCAGTCTAAGGGAAACCCAAAGTGATTAATGTCGACGGTGAGTGACTTTTAATGGGCTTTATCCATTCGACGGAGCAGGGGTAATAGGGGATAGAAACCATTAATTTATCATTACTTTGTACACAAATTATTATTTCATATCGCAGCAATATAATATACATTTAAACATTATATTTTTATATGCTTATTCGAGATTCTGTTTAAGTAGATATTAATCTACGACGATGCGAATAATTTTCCAAAAATGATAAAAATGAACTTGGGAGGCTAGCTAGTCGAGATTTTGTTTAAATAGATATTATAGATAATATTTATTTATTATTATTATATTATATATATTATACTATATTATTATATTATAGATATATTTAAATACATAATAATGACTTTGGGAAGCTAGCTCATGACAAATCTAAAATATATTACATAATCTTCATATATATGGTTTGCCTATTTACGTCCATTAATCTCAAAATTGTTTTACTTCTTAATTTTAAAATGTAGGTGGTAACTATGTTTAACAAATAAAAGATACCATTCCTTCCGAAAAAAAACATTGAGACACGGCAATCACGGGATAATAGACAGTGTCAAGGTTGCATTTTTCTCTCTTGATATGCTGATCGCTGCAGGTAATTATTTTTCAATGACGCTACACGAGTTCCTTAAAAAATTCAATGAATAACAATTTCGCGTTTATAGCGCAATTTTGTCGAAGAAAATGCCGCAAAAAAGGTGCTGAGGTTCGCGGTCGCGAAAAATCCGCGGTTAGGTCCCTGTATTATTTGCGATTAAATGTAATACACGAAGACACCGTGTCTAATTTCGCGTCGGTGTGATCACTCGCGTTATTAAGCTCCCCCGTAATTGCAATACGTGCGGCGGGTTATGCGACAGGTAATTCGAAATGATTTTTCGTGGATCGTAATGACCGTAAACTGAGCCGTTCGAAAGAGAACCTGGACACTTACCTGCGCAACCGTTCTCGACATAATTGCGCCGGCAACAGCACTAATGCCCTCGCTTTCTATCGTGAAACGTTTCACTTTTCTTTTCAGCGGAACGTGAACGCGTTCCCCCCATTCTGCTAATTCGTAGACGTAATTATCATTGAAACGAAGCGATTGTCTGCGCGTCCTCCGTCTTGTTAAAAAAGACACATTCTCGGCATAATAAATTCCGACCGTGCGCGCGTATTAACAACGATATAAACGCTGGACAAAAATACAATTACCCTAAAAGAAACGGTGGACTTTGTTGAAATATGTATGAGGATGTATGCGATACTATCGTTTGTATTTAAATGATAGAAAGCCGTTTTTCGTAGCGCTTTGTGTAAATATTATTGTAAACAGTCTTGCGTGAGAACGGTGTTTGACCTTCCGATCTAAGAGATTTCTATTGTCTCGTGTTCGTGTTTACTGTTGATATAGTCGCGTGATTATATTCCTGCAGTATTTGTATAATATTCTAATTAGTCTTCGAATTTTACGCATTTATGCTAAACAATTTAAAACTGTGCAGAACAAATAATAATAATAAATAAAATAAATAAAAATAATAAATAAAAGAAATAGTTGGAAAACAGTAAAATCTTAATAATACTTATTATTATCGACCAATTATCACTAGAACTACCGAACTTTAAACGGGTCTTTTGAATCTTGTTTTATAACGTTGCCAAAATTGGATTTACGTGAGCTTCGTACAATGTCTATTATAATGTACGCTCGAATAAAAACTTTTTAAATATTTCTATAACATCAGGAATTGTAGAAGAGAAAATTAGAAACCAGTCATTTTGACAAGTTTGATAGATCTAGCGTTAAAACGCGATCGACGAAAGGGCCTAGCCGATTAAGATGGTCAAAACTGCCTTTAGCGATTTTTCAATGAGTCATACACCGTTCGATAGCTGACCCAAAAAAACTCATCTGTGCAAAATTTTAACCCTGTAACTTGTCCGTGAGGATAGTTACAGGGTAAATTAGATTTCGGGGTTTTCCGGGATTTTCCCCCCTTTAACGGCTTTCTAAAACTTTGAAAAAAATATAGCTTTTTTTGAATATCAAGCCGCATGTTATAGAATTTTTTCAGATTTTTCGGTTGCAAACTGTGATTGTCAAAAGTGGAAAACCAAAAAAAAAAAATCGGAAAATTGAAGATTTCTCGGAAACTAAAATACTTGCTATTTTTATATTAATTCCCTGATAAGGTACTGTCACAAGTAGTCTACTCAATTTTTCTCAGATTTTTTAGTCGACTGCAACATTGTCAAAAAAAAATGAAAACCGAATTTGTCGATATTTTTGCTGTGTCACTACAAGTTACTACTTGTTGAGTTTACCGCAAGTGTGGATTAAGCAATTTTAAACGTTTTTACATTGAAACAAACAATTTTTTAACCTAGAAAATGCGATTTAAGGGAGCAAGAAAATGGTGACATGCGGGATATATACCGAAATCGTTCATTACAACTTGATCGGTTGGCGGAGTGACTAAGGTGTACGATTCCGGTGCTGCTACGCATTTCGTAGGGAAATAATCTGTAGTACAATATTCATTACGGCGTACTTGAATTCGATTTCCCAGTTTCGCCTTTCGCCACTTTCAAAGACGCGACGTCGTCGTATCGATCTTGTATTTTTATCGTGCATAACTTGTTCGGTCAAGGTCACGTCCGACGGAACTAATTATTTCCGTGGCGACTCGAAACAGTTCTCGGAAATGCGTTTTAACGACGAGCAGCGTACGCAAGAAAAAGAGTCGTGGAATGGGACCGTTTGTCCGTCACAGTGAACCCTACCGTGGAAATTAATGAAACTAATGCTTCTATTATTCCCCGAGCGACGTATGGTTAGGATACTCCTCCGTGATTACGTTGACTATAGAAAATTACAGCGTCGCGGTACCCGAAGTAACCGAAGTCACTGATTCGTCTTCGCGTTGAGTATAATGCGCCCAAGGTAAAACCCGCGCGTCTGGATATTGTGTAGCACAATCCGGACGCCTACATAAGGGATCACTGAGTCACCAATATATACCGAAGTAACTATCGAGTTCAAGGCCGCAGTTCTCACTTCATAAACGAGCACTCCCGGCTTTGCAACTCTGTGGAACTGTTATTCATCTCCGTCGAACAGAATCGCCGTTGTTGCGATTCGAACGCTGCACGGTGCGGCCAACTGACGAAGTTGTGCCACAGTAATTTTTCGTAGAAATGAGATAGAACGAAGATCTTTTTGTTACGTTAACCCTTAACTATATTATTATATACAAGTATATTATATTAATTATGTATACATACGTAGTGATGATATAATTGTAAGAAAAGTCGTAAGAACAGGACCGTCGTTATTGATGTGCAAAGTAAAAACAATTGATTTTGAGATTTTATTTACCCCTTTTATGTCAATACTAACGTAATAAACATTCGTGTAAGTTAAATATAAACGTACGTTTATAGCTGTAGTAGTTAAGGGTTGAAACTGAAATGTTGCAGTATAATGATCATTTTTTTGACATCCAAAATTGATGTTAAAGTTATGTTAAAATCATTTCAATAAAATATTTACTTCAGTTAAATTCAACTTTGATTTTCAAAATCCTGCGAACATGGATGGATAAATCGCAATTGCCATAGAATATCTCAAGTTGAACAGATATGTCCAAAAAACGTTCATTCTACATTTTCTCTATTTTTTCCTTATTTTGCAACGTTTCATCTTTAACACGTTCGTCGCCAACAATCGACCACCAAAATTTTCACAAAATCAAAGCAATTTTATTAATTAAAGCGAAATTAAAAAGTTGAAATTGATCATAAAGGATGGAATTAGAACTCTTTCGCATCCGAAACATCCTAGTCAAATTTCGTTTCTTCGGATATATTAAAATGAAAATGAATTTCCAAAATTGTTTAAAAACTAGCGTCACCCATATTTGGGTGACGTGGCGATGAACGTGTTAATGTAAAAAAGAAACGAATCCCATTTCTGTCAAAAGTTGTTCGATTTTGACGCAACTTCGTCGTGTTGCCCCATCGCGCGCCGATTGTTTTCTTTAAAATGGCTGACTTGGAAGAAACGAACTTGACACGAGTAATGAATGAACACCACCAAGGTGGAATAAATTTCACGGTGCCGCTTCTTACATAAAACCGGCGAATTCTAACACGGCCGCTGGTTTTCACCGTGAACAGTTATGGTTACAGTTGCCTGATCCTCTCAGTCGAAAATTAGAATTTCATAAACACGGCATACTGCTCGGGTACAGTACTCTAGATACCAGAGTAATGGGGACTATACTCGTCGTGGGAACTCGGTGGCAACATTTTCCATCCGTCGAGTGCTTCAACAATATTTATTAAAAATTCAATCGCGTCCAATTCGAATATACCAGCAAACCGTTCTATAACGAAAAGAAACGATAGACGATGTCAGCCCAGATTGCCGAATTTCTTGGACCAGCTGACGCGTCAGCGTTGTCCGCTTAGAATTTGCGGCAGTCTCGCTAGCTAGCGTCGAGTGCTCCTCGATTCGCATGTACAGTGACCCCCAAAAGTATTCGGGCACTGGTCTAACTTTGACTTCTACATCATATATTTAATAAATATATATAGAAAAGAAAGAACCCTTTACGGTACATTAAAGTATATTAAAGCAATCTAATTTTTAAAACACTTCAGATGCATTAACAAATTCAGATAAATTATATTTACATTTATATTTACAGTCTTCTACATGACTGTTCATCCCCATAAAGTGAATTCGGTCATACAAGTTGCAACAAAAACAAACACACACAATAAACAAATCATAAAAAGGTGTAAAATAGCGATATAAAACGACATCTATCGTGAACAAATAATAATTTTTAAAGTTTCAAACTTTTTGAAATATATTGTCTTTTTTTTCAATTATGTAGGCAACGTTTTATACTGAATCGAAAGTTCGTTGTATTTTGACATTTATTTATATACTCTACTTTAATATACTGTAAAGGATTTTTTCCTTTCGATGTATATTTATTTAGAGTGACAGAATACTTTTGGGTGTCACTGTATATGTATAGAGAGCATGATCGCGCGCAGTCGTCGTCAGCTGGCCAAAGGGAAGACAGAAGACAGGCGCGAGAGAAAAAGAGAAGAGTGAGTGCGTCGCGTCGCGCGTACGCGCGGCTCGGCGCGGCCTGGCGCGTCGAGTCGCGGTTCGCGATTTGCGCAAACGTCTTGATCGCTTGTGTACCAGGCGAACAGAAGACGGCAGCGTGTACACGCGCGGCGTGTGTCAGCTTCGGACCACGTGAGCGTTGCAGAACGCCGCGGAGCAACACACGCGTGCGTGACGGCTGAGGGACACGTGAACGGAGAGGCGAGGGTGCTTTCGCTTGTCGCCGCGCGTTCGAGAGAGCCCGAGTCGCGAGTTACGCGTCGTTCCACACCGCCAAAGCGGCCACGTGTGCACAGCTTACCTGCGTGGTCGAGCGGTCGGCCTGTCAACGATTCGGGAAACAGAATGTGACCATTGTGCGGGCGGCGATCCGCGAAAATGGAAATGAACCGGTGCGCCAGGTTCCGGGATACCTCCGTCGTTCCACCGCATAATGGGATTATGGGACGGCTTTGACCATCTGCCCTTCCGGATTATCTCTGCTAATCGTATTTTGATTTCGTTCTATCCTTTCGATGCTTCTATCGAGTAGAGTAGCGAGGCAGGTTACTGCGAGGTGACCAATTGTTGTGCTTTTCATTTTATAAATTATATATAAATTTTATTTGTAAATAAATTATGTTTACAGATATAAAAGAATGAATATTTATATACATAAATTAATTTTATATTTATCGAATAAGGACATATTCAATTCAAAAATAAACGAAATAAAAGAATACAAAGATTTAGCGTTTCATTCGATAAACATAAAGGTAATTATCTCCGAAAACAAACTAAAGGCATCGTAATTGGTCATCCCACAGTAATCGGCTCCATTATTACCCTATACCGTCGTCCTTGGTTCAAATGTCTTACGTACTAGTTTGCCAGTTTTCGTGACATTTGAGAATATTTGGGAGATCACGTGCTTTTTACTTTATTAAGCAGAACTAGAATATTCTATATGTTTGTTAGAATTCCAAATGTAATTCCATTTATTTCTTTCCCACTTATTTAAAAATGATTTTATTCACTTATTCATGATTTTACTCATCATTCGTTTCGCTACATCTCCTTAAGTAGTTAGTACATTTCTAATTAGGAGATTAATGACGAAAACTCGTCATGAAGAATATAAATTAATGTTTTGAGTAATAATGCAAGAGCTGCAACAATATATTTTGTGTTAACAAAAATTCAAATTCGTTTCAACAGTGTTTAAAAGAAATGTATTTGCTGACCAATTTCGCCGACCGTTTTTCAATTTATTTGTAAAAATGAAGGTCTGGTGGAAAGCCTAACCGCATCATGCGCAAGAGCGCAGCTTCCCTCAGAAGTCATTAAGAAAAATTGCAGCTGGGCGTTGGTCTGCCAAGTAACCGAAGAAATTAATGGAAATTGAATACGAAACTTGAGATAAATCTAAATTAAAGTGTGAATATTGAGCGTTAACATAGATAATATTTTTCAGAAAATGTAATGTAAACTGACGAGTCGATGTCGAGAATTCATTTTTCTATGTTCATCATATCAATTATTGTAATCTGTATGTCTCAGCAGCTATCTTGTGCTACAGTACGTGTGTCGTGTTTCTTAAATTAATTAACATTATCATTCCCTCCCATAGACAACGCTTTCAAGCCTTTTACCCGGAAGAAAATTTCACACTACAGAAAATAGGGGATAATCTGGGAGCAAAGTGTTCGCGAAGCATTATGGGGCCGACGAAACTTTCCAACTACGTAACTTTTATCGAACCGCTCGCGAGCTATATGCAGCCTAGCGCTGTCGCAATAATAAAGCACTTTGGCTGCTTTTCCGGCAAACTGTCTCCGAATATATCGCTGTCTCCGTGAGTTACTGTCGTCGTATTTCAACGAAGTTTCATTATACTCTACTACAACTGAAAAATAAAATTCTTCTACACTCAAAAATTCGAACGTTCCTACGACTCGCGCATTCTACGAAAATAAGAAAGACACAATAGTATTAGTATGAAAATGGACTCCTACACATATTTCCAAAATTAATCGAAATGAATTTCTATTAAAAATTTATTATAAGATAGATTTGTAATCAAAGTCGCCGTATGAGCGACGCGATAGACAAAGTATTAATGTCGTCAGCAAACGTAATGCGAATCTTCTGGAGATGATATTTTGATAATTGTGTGATCATTTCATTGAAATTATTTTTAACGAAACTTCAAATTTGCATTCTATCCTCTATGGAAATATGCAATCAATTACTTAAACGTCACTTTAGTCCAACAAGACGACACGTTATACTGCAACGATTACTCAAATAAAAGTTGTCTTCGTTCACGGTATTTAGTCTATTTTTGGGGATATTGGTCTATTTCATTCTCGAAGAAAGATACTGGCGCATTTGTATACTTTAAACAATGGAAACTGGACTCAAACTAAAAGGTCTACTTCACTCTGACCAATTGAAAACAAAGCGATGAATAAGAGCACAGTGATTTAGCCCTATTGAGCAACCTTGCGATTTTTCGGGGCAACAAGGTTGCACAGAGTTCTTCCGCGAATAAATTGCCTCGGAGGAACGTATCGCGAGGTGCGATGCAGAATCGCTTGTTTACTTAACTTTTGTTGCTTAATTTATGGCCTGGAATGCGTTCTTCTCGCGGATCCGTGTCGATCGCTCGATCTCGGAGCAGGGCGAAAAGAAAGAGAGAGAGAGAGAGAGAGAGAGAGAGAGAGCACCGGTGGCACACCGTGTCCCTGAACTCGATACTTTCGCCGCCATTGTGCGCCCATTGCAAAAGCATTTTTGCATCGACGCGCCGCGGGCAAAGTGCGCGCGCGCGCGCGTGTCTGCTCGCGCCACGCTTTAAAACGAGCCAATAAATTAATGTTACCAGGCGAACAGGAACCGAGGAGCTCCGGTCTGGCGGTGCGCTTTTGCAAAAAACCTATTGTTAACATGCTGCCCTGTTAAGTATGTAATAATGTTTCAACAATCCGACGGGCTATTCAACAACCGTTTTTGCAATGTTCATTTGCATGCGGTCGACCGTTAATAGCGATAACGCTCCGCAAGCGTAATATTAATTTCGCCGCGTGCAAGGGAGAACGACACGGTCTGGCTTCCTCGTAACGTAGATAACAGCAATGTTACTGCTCCTTGAACTTCAGTCATTTCTTCGTTTTTTTTATATTCCCCCCGCGGCTTTTTTACGACGATGCGGTAAAGAAGTTTCTGCCACTTCATGGTACCTTGATCTTGAGTGTTCCGTATTGTTCGTTTCTGTTTTCTATTTGTACGTAATTTACAACGTTTGTTGGGCATTGGCTGGCTCGATCGCGGGAACTGAATTAAATTGTTTTACGCTTCGCACGGATGGGATTGTTAATTAATTTCTGGTTACTAGCGTTTGGTAGGGGATTATAAGTTTGGTGGTACATGTTATTCGCTTGGACGCTGAAATTGTTCGTTGTTTGAGCGCAATTACGCGAAGTATTTTTTGGTATAGTAATTGCTGCACTTTTTTAGGGTAGATTAATTGATTAAGTGTCTTTCGTTATACTGAGCTATTTAGATCGCTTTTTAGACTAAAACTGTTCTTCTATTTGAAATATTAGGCTCTGTTCACTTTATGGATTATTGGCACAGCTCAATTATGTTATCGTGCAGATACAATTTAGTATAATCGATCAACTTGTACTTAAATTGTTAAAATGCCTGAAGACAGAGTGAAATTTTTGTTTAGTTCGAAGATTACTCGAATAATGATGCCAATAATCGTTGACCGCCTATTTTAACTAAATTTAAAAAAGAAATTCGATTGTCAAAATTAATATGAAAAAAATCAATCGACAAACAGTGTAAAGACATTATAGAAATTCTACAATTTTTATTGAAGTCGATTGTCTTCGGAACCAATTTCTGTAAAAACAAATACTTATTTGGATAAATTGATATCTATGTAAATTCTTATTCTATTGCATATTTACTCGTAACGTCGAGTAAAATTTGACTCGTTAATCCTTACCTCTAATCCGTCGCCCGAATAAACTGAAAGGGTTAAACACATTCAGCCGCACTTAGCAGACACCCTCGGCCGAGTCACCTAATACCTTTTCAATCGCACCCTGTGCTTAATCAGTTCGGCCGTGTCACAATAAAGGCCGAAAAAAAAGAGATTCGTCGGATCGAGTAACGCCCCTGCGGAGCGGTGAATGGTTCGGAGGTGCGCAGCTGCGCTCTCGAGTCCGCTCCGGAGCGACGCGTGCAGTCCGCGTACACGCGGCGATCGGAATTCCGCTTTCCACGTGGGACATATTTTCTTGGCTTTTGTCCGCACTCGGAAGCGAGAGCATGGACATCGTTGCGCTCATAAATAAGGCATAACCGGCGTAGGCGACCGGAGCGGAGAGAGCTTGTGCCTCTCTGCCCGCTCGTGTCCGTGCGCGGAACGCGTCCTCCGCTTCGTGTACGGCGTATATGCAGACAATGAAGGTGGAAGAGCGCGCGGGCGACCTCCGTGGAAAAAAGCGTCAAGTGGCCACTTATAGAGCACGCTTTTCGCTCGGTGTCTGTACACTCGCGTCGCAGTCTATTAATGCGCTCGACGCACAAGCGTATTTATACGCGCGCAGTCTTCAGAAGGAAGGCGTGGGCAGACCCCTGAATCTTACACCCTTTCATTGGCCGGCCACTGTTCTTTTCTTAATCGCTCACCGCGATAAGGTTATTCCTGGCGGATACGCTGCATCAAGTGTCCGCGTGTCACGCTGCACATCATCATTATCGATTGCGCTCGCTACGGAGCTCTTTAACGGCGACTTCCTTGGGCCCCGTCTCGAAAGTCGTAATGAAAACTACTTGGTCCGTATACTTTCGTCATTCGAGCCGTTCACATGCCAAATCGATTGGCTCCACTTTTTGAAATATTTTCAATCTAAGCGTCGAAGCACTTGGTTCAGCCGAAACTTTTTTCGTTCAGTTGAAACAGATTACTCTTAATATTCATTTTTATGAAAAATCTGTAATAAAAATGTATAATGAAATACTTAAAATCTAAATTTGAGGAAAGAATTAATAATTTTTGTTTATTCTACTTGATCTTGCATATTACGTATTACTGTTCGTTCAACGAAAACGAATTCCAACCAGCCTGACACCTATGTATAAACTCAATACGAGCGCAAAGGGTTAAAACAATTAATTCGCAGTTTCGTAATTGCCGTCGGACGATCATTCTCGTTTTACCACGGATAATTTTAGAATAAGGTCGAAGATAAACGGTTATTTGTTTAGTCTCTCCAGACTTAAACCGGTAATTTCGATCCTCGCCTCTGCGTCGCCTGTTATTACACGTTTAGCTCTGTCCTATTATACAATTCTTCGAACCGCCTATTTTCTGTAACAACCGTATCGTCTCGTTGCCCGCCATAAACAAGACATTGTTATTATTATTCGTCCAGTTTGTTTGCGCAGGGATTTCGCTTAATCTTGTAACCGATACCCGCGACCAACAAGGCAACCCGATCTTCGGAACGACGTAAATTCACCTTAAGCTTCCAGGAACAAGTGGACGAGTTGCCGCGAGTATGGTACACCACTTTGTTGCCACGGTCAAGCACAAAGTAGCATCTCGCGAAAAAGGTCGATCGTAGTTCTGCGATTCGCCCGACGTCATGAATGCGCTGGACAGCTTTAAGTCGCGAGTCGGGGAGGCTGCGACGAGATTGAGGGGGAAATCCGGTTTACCGCCTTCGAGAAATTCATTTCTCTTCTGCTAGAATCGATGGCAGCGTGCGCGGCAATTATGTCTCAATTCTTTTCGATGGAAATCTGTTTTAACCAATTAATTCATAATTAATTAATTTGGACGTTTGCCTCGGTGGAAATAAATACAATAATCGCCCTGCCGCAGCTTTCGGCCGTTAGCGGCAGTCGTCGGCCTTCGTCGCCGTTTTCGGCCAATAGCAGCCGATGGCTGTGGTAGTGGGGCTGCTAGTAGGAGGGGGAACGTACACAGAAAGGCGCCTTCTTGTCGCGCGAGGACTATACGTCTCCACTGAAAACAGAGCTATGGTCTTAACCACTTGGAGAACTCTCTATCTAAAAAAATACTTGATACACCAGCGTTTTAAAATCACGTTTTCTATCCAACGATTTTGCTTTCGCAACTACATTGGTTAACACTTGTTGACTTATATTATTAGTCACTTTGTGACTAATAAACTCCTACGTGACCCAAATAATTTATACTCATTGCTTGACAACCTTTGCTTCAATGTTTAAATATTGGTAACAGAAGCGTAGAATTTTATTTCAATTTAACATACTCGAGTAACGTCCGTATTTAGTAGATCACGTTCAAAATTTTCATAACGAGTCTGACACGATATCGTATTTCAATGGGTAAAAGCGTGCGAAACGAATGATTCAAAGCTATATTAAATCGATATTTAAAAAATCCGAATTAAACGAACGCACGAATGATATTCCCAGCGATCAGGTTCACGGTTCCGAGCGAATACTTTTTGCGGGAGACAGTACTATCCGGGTTACGATATGTTTACCGGACACGAAGACCGGCCGTCGCGGATAAGGCGGACGATGAAAATTATTTATTAAACAATAAAATAGCCCCGCGAGAGCCCGGCCAGGAAATTACCGCGACGGGGAAACGGTTAATTTCGCGGCGGGCGAAGGCGCACACGAGGCACGACCTAAACGCGTCGCCGATAATATCGTAATACGGTGGAAGTATTTCGCCTTAAAAGCGTGACTCGGCCTCCGGCTGTATAATCATAATTCCACGTGGATATTTTTAATTCGATCGACGATTAAAACACACCGTCGCGCCGTAGACGCTACGAGGGATTCCGCGAGAGGCATCATTGTGGACGGGGAATAGCCGGTCCCCCCTCACGGAGCCAGTTCAATTTAAAGATGAGGAGAGGATCATTCTTTGGCTTTTTCTCTTTCCTCCTCGTTTTTTTATACCCCCGCGTTTTTTAGAACGTGACCCCGTAATCTCCACCATCGCCAATTCTTTACCTGGTTATTATTAGCTGGTGGCTGGCGATCAAGCACGGGTACGCCATTAGATGGAAACTTCGCTAAATTGTGGAAGAAGAGCAAAGTGATTTTATGGAATCGCGAGGATCGATAAACAAACTGAATTTTAACGTCGCGCCGTGGCATCGATCGACGAATTGCAATTCTCCTTTTTGTCACCGAGCAACCCTCGTTTAGCAGTTACATTTAAATTGAACACCATTGGCTGAGGAATCGTTGCAGATTGTGTAGAATTAATCGCCCGATTTTTACACTTTGCCGGGTAATCGGAATCTTCCATTTTTATACAACTTTTCCGAATCGAATTATTCTCCTATCCAGAAAAATGTCTGCGAACGGAACTCTTGAATCGGTAAGGTTTACATCAACTACACCGTGATCCGTGTAATTCTATGCGGACTCGATGCACCGTTATTACTTTCGCAGAGAATTTTAATTCACCGCGCGCCTCTGTGCTCGACTTCCATAAACGTTCACTGTTCGACACAAAGCAACAAATTTGATGCTGCGCGCGAGTCAAAGAACAACATTGAACAAAGCGGTCTGTTTGCTCGCAAGATGATGAACGGCAGAAGAAACTACATATACGCGAACACGATCGCCTATGACGCACAGTGCGGCGAGAACAAAGGCTCGCGGGACAAAAATGTAAAGTACAAATATTCTCGTATAACGTTGTCAAATCTTGTCCAATTACTATACGCTTATGTACACCGTGTATGTTATACAATAAGTAAGACAATCCGGTCATTCAGCCGTAAACATTTTTATATTTTTATAACATTAGCGTTAAGCAATATTTATTTTATCTATTTTATTTATTTTATTCATCGCAAAAGGTATCTAATTATATAATAATAGCTCAATAATAGCAAATTATGTGTTGCCATGACAACGATAGCTATATAATAAAAAGCCGATTTATAATAGGCTACTGGTCGGTAAGTAGTAGAAATAGTTTCTAATTATATATATATATATATATATATATATATATATATATATATATATATAATTAAATAGTTTTGTTCCGCGTAGCCGCACTGTGCGACGCGGCGAAGGAAAACTGAGGCCATGCTTGCACGTGAACGAAGAAAGCAGGGTTTCCGAGCAACCGTGCGACGAAACCCAAGGAAATTGTTAACAAGCCTGCGCCGACTTAACGCAAAGACGCCTGTCCTCTCTCTCCCACGTTTCTGGTCAATAGAGGGATCCGAATTATTATGTTCCGCAGTTCCAGCTACAATATCCACGAATTTGCATAACACGTCCTCGTTACGGGGATGCCTGAAGTTTCGCGGAGAAGAAACGGCGACGAAGTTGCGCCGGCGAGAATGAAAGAGGATTCGCTGAGAGTCTCGTGAGAAAATCCAGAATTTTTCGAAAATCCGGTAAACCGTCCGTTCAATCTGGCATTGTATCGTGTTTCTTTGTAACGAACTAGAAAAGAGGACCGCGACAAAGACTGGACGTTTTATTCGCAGGCTGCCTCGGTGTCGCTCACAAAGGGAGATGCACGCTAATGAGAGCACTAATTGTCGCAATCAAATCGTCGGGATATTAGTGCAAAGGAAATTGGTTCAATTGTAGCTCGCATTAATGACGTAACGTGTCGGCATCGCTGTAACGATCTCGAAGTGCAATATATGCAATTACTGGAATATGCACGACTTTCGAAGTCAGCTTCTTATGCGAGACGTTTTTCAATGCCGTTAATTAAAGGCCCAATTACAGTTCGAGATCGAGTGATAAAACTTCGATGGTTTCAAACACTTTTTTTCGGTGTATTATATTTTGTTTACCATTCTCTGGGTCGCTCTAATAAATAGACCGCGGATGTTATGCGAAAGAAGCAAGTGGCTGAAGTGCAAAACAATAGATGCAAGGGGTAAATTGTAAACAGTTTAAAGAATGTTAAGAATGGAAATCAATATTTATCGAACACCTGCCCGTTACGATCTAATAATAAACAATTGAATGTTCGAAGACTGTTATAACGTGTTAAAAAAACATTAACGAATAAAATATTTGCATTTCACAAATCTCGATTGAACGAAGTAAAATTTCAAAGGTGCAACGAAGTTCGTATTCGATCCAATAATACTAGAGCAAGTGTGCATGGTGAAAATATTATGTAAATTAATGTTCCATAGAAGTCTGCGTCATTTAACGAAGATTAGTGATCGAAATAATGAACCTTTCGATGACCCGATGACCTTGATAATACTCTTAATTTCAACCTTGCGTTTATGTATAAGCTATTTCGAGCGTAAGAGGTTAATTGCTCCGGGTCTCGCTTATTTGATCCCACGTTATCGCTAATTTCGCGGCGGAGATAGCGTTTTAAGAAGAGCCGAGCGATCATTTTCAATCGTGAACAGCTGATTTTCGTAAGCGGATGTCTTGGATCTCTTATTGTTAAGGAGGTTCGCGGCCGGTAATTAAGCAACACTCTGACCGCCGGTTACTTTTAATTGTTCCTAACGAGGCTAAACGCGCCTGTGGTCCACGTCACGGCGCATAACAATGAATAACGGTCGCGGTGAACGAGCCCGTTTACTTTGTTCCCTATTGTCACTGTCGTTGACAATGGCCCGTCCGCGGCAAGGGCTCGGAATGTGTATCATTGACGTGCGAACCACGCGTTTTAAATAGTTCCATACAGAACCGACGAAATTATGCCGCAAACAATTATTTGAAAAATTTACATCTCCCAGAGACCTGCATATCGGCGCGCGTTGCCTTTCTTACGAGGAGCATGCGAAACTATAACAACGCGAGACGCCACAGTATCCTCAAATTGCACTGCATTTTTAATCACGCTTTTGCGTCTCCGTAACACGAGGAAGCTATAATCGGCGTAATTACGGTCTGAACAGAACCTGCTGGAAAATGCAGGCCAGAGGTAGATACTAATGATACATTCGATGCATTATGCTCTTCCTGAAACTGGTGCGAGCGATTATTGTTTCTACTAACACTTTAGACAACGACGTTAATTACACAGGACTTTCACTGTATAATTCTTCAAATATCCTATTTTCCAGGTAATAAGAAGTCGCTAATTGGACCGCTGATTTTTTTAGAAAATAGTAGAGAGATTAGAAGAACTTAAAAACGTCACTGTATTATTTTCAATCCCATAAAATTATTTTAAAAAGAATGAACTTTTCATTTAGTTTATATTTCTTGCCAATGTCTATAGACTTGCCGGAATTTGGCAACAGATCATTTGCTTCATGTTTTAAAAATAAAAAATTTCTCCGCGGATCTTTATGTAAAATAAACATTATTTCTTCTTTTAACGACTATACTAACATGCTAATAATATAACAGACTTTTTAATTCTGCTGTGTCGAATTTCTATCTGTTTTTCCTTTAAAGGCGAAATTCTGCAGAATTTTATTATGCAGTTAGAAGAAATATTTTGAAGTATTTCGTTTGCAAAGTATAATATTATAAATATCATTCGCACGTAGCGCAGTGAAAGTGCGGTCTCTTGCTGCGACAATTTCAGCAATTATAAGTTCGAGGTATCTGGCAAGCAAGTTTTTAACACTTCAAGGATTACATGTTTAAAGGAAACGAGTTTTCACCGATCTAAATCGCCCCATAATAACTCTTGTATCGTTAATGTTTCAGTTTCATGGAATTGCCTGTTTATTTAATATCGTCCGCCGATACTTTCACCTAAATAATTCTAATGAAATATCACGAGTTTACAAAATGGGATGAATTTGTACAATCCGTGGATCCGTATCATGGGAAACTAATAATTTCGTACGAAATTGTTAAACCCTTTAATTTTTAGACCCTACGTGGAATGAGCAAAAGCCACGTTTAAATTGTGATTTTTAAACAAATTTTGCTCTACCCTGATCATCGCATGATTTACGACACAAATACAATGAAAGTACAAGTAATATGATCTATTCGCATAATTAGAATATAATGTAGAGTCATAGGAATAATACCAAAAGTAAATAGTTCTTCTGATATAGTTCTTTAGTCTAAACAAGTTCCAAAATGGCTAACATTAAAGGACGGCGTGAAGTATTCATCATTTAAACGGAACAACGTATCGCCACCTCCACGGTCGCGAAAAACGCAAAAAGGGAATGAAATCTGCCGGAATTGCTTCTCGTGTCTCGCACGCGTCTCGACAGCTTGTTAACCGGTTTCAATCGCGTTCCATTTACTCCGCGAACTAAAAGTTACTGGAATAAACGCACCCGTAACGGAAACTGACACTTAACCTCGATTATTCAATCTTGGAACTCGAAAAGTTTGCCGGCCACATACCGGAAAACTATTTTCACTTTCCCAGCTGCCTGTCAACTGCGTTTATCGAATTAAATTTTTCGTAGAATTGCATGACTACTGCGTTCTCTGTATGCGATTTGACCGTGATAAGTACTAATATGTAATCCTGTTTCGAACACATCTGTTTAATACAGACGAAACGATTCTCCGTTACCAAAAGGAAAATAAAAAAAAACAGAATACGATACCGTTTAGCGTGCCGCCGCTGTTCATTATTCCGTGTCAGGTTACGTTTCGTAAAACGTCCGGGCGAATCTATCAGATGACAATCTATGAGACCGTGTCTATTAGATGCGCGGCACACGCGGTTCGAAATACAGCGACGATAATTCGAGTTCTACGATTCGTTTCCCGTATGAAATTCGTTCGGCGCGATCGACGATCACGAAAACGTGGAAGCGCATCAAACAAACGAGACGAGCAAACTGTCAACGCGCGAGCCGCGTGAAGTTGGCTGCGGCGCACGCGTCGCCAAGAATTCGAAAAAGTTTGCTCACCGTCAGCTCGGCGTTTCTTCCGGCGTCATTGGAGTGTCGCCGATGGAAACCCGTCACGCTCGAAAGTATCGTCGACACGATCATGCGGGTACGATGTTTCACTGGTCACGTTTGCGTCGAATGTCAGAACGTTGGGAAACCATACACATCGCACGAACAACAGACCAGAGAATGCTTCACTCTGCCACGTTCTCTGATTTCTCTGTTTCAAGAAGAATTGCAGTCCGCCGCGCGGAAAAATTCAAGTGACACACGGCTCACCGTTTGAACGACGATTGCTCGGTACTGCACACTTCCGCCTCTACGAAACACACCTGACCGCTGGTCGAACGATACTGAGCCGGTGGTATACACTCGCGCGAATCTCCCACTAGACTTCCCTCTCCCCTTTACGCTACCTTCGCCAGCCAATCGCCGCGGCGAACCAACAACCCTCTGCGATCTGCCGCGAAAAGTTAGGTCATTTTGAATTTCGATTGGGAATTTTTGAGTTGGTTAAGTACGCGAAATGAAATGTGGGTGAAAGTGATGGAACAGTGTGCGTTGCTTTTTCAAATTACCTTTGAAATATAAACAGAATTAAATATTACGTAATATATTAATTTGTAATGATATGGTAATAAATTGTTTGATATATACGTATTATAAGAAATTGTTTAATGCACAAGTATTGCAATAAGCTGTTTAATATACACGTATTACAATAAATAGTCTTTTATCAAATCAACTTTTATACCACGATCGAGAAAATTGTTGTAATTTCGTGGTGTTAAGCCGAATGAACCAAAAACATTAGTGCAAATGCACTTTGCAGTTTAAACTAAATTATCGAGGATCTAAAATAGAATGGAACCTTTTTGCGTATAAATAGCTTCAACTTTTTTAAAATACTACGAACAAAAATAGCGTTTTATTGTCTACGTTTTTATTTTATTTTGTACACCCTTAGAAAGCATGCTTGCGTAAACGTGCACTATTCAATTATAAGAAATATCATTGCACGCTTTTACATAGTAATATAACTAACGGTGACTTAATCGTTAACCATTTATTTAAAATATACTTTATTAAATATAAATAAAAACTATTGGAGGAAAATTTTTTCAAATACGGCATTCGTTTACCTGAACTTCGTAGAAACGAATTCATGTGCTATACGACCCAGTCGTCTCAGGTAAATGTTTTTAGTAGTTGAAAAGAAAGATGGGTTTGAAGAGGATTAAGTTTCACTTGACTTGCCGACCAGGTGGAGGACACTGCATATGTTTACCGATGGCACACAATATTCCGCGTGGGGTAACGAGTGAACTACTTTCCGCGGTGTCTATGATCTTGTACTTTAATGATACACTTGGTACACGCTATCGCGAGCACACTAGTACCGGGGGTGTACAGATTACGGCACGGACACGACTATAAAACTTCCACGATAGGCAGGTGTGAGTCATGCTCACAGTACAGAAGGAAGCCTCTGACACACAATATAAATGTTAATACTGCTCATTTGTTAGAACCCGCAGAATATTGCGGATTGTGGCCACCGAGCCGCCATGGAAAACCACTATTTACAGTGGGTCCCAAAAGTATTCGGACATTAAATAAATATACTAAATAATTCTATACTAAAAAATTCTATACTAAATATAATAAATATACTAAATATACTAAATATTCTAAATCAATATTCATATATTGAAAGGAAAAAATGCTTTACGGTATATTAAAGTAGAGTATATGCGTAACGTTTTATACTGAATCGAAAGTTTGTTGTATTCGAACATTTATTTATATCCTCTACCTTAATGTACCGTAAAGGATTTTTCTTTTCAATGTATATTTTTTTGAATATATGGCGTAAAGTTAGACTAGTATCCGAGTACTTTTGGGAGTCACTGTATGTCCTCGCAGTGCACACACGAGATTCCACGGTGGTTTTATTTATTTCGTCGAAACAAAACACCGGGAGCTCGTCGAAAACATAGTCGGACGACGTTGCGTTGCTTGTTGCATAATCGCGCATCTTCCAGAAGGTCAAGCAACATCTTCTTCATTAATCGATGGACGGTTACACCCTTTGAGGGGCGGTCGCGCGTGTGCCCGTCCCTATAACTGAGAATAATGCCGGGAGAAAAAAAAGGAATAGCTGACACGCGCGCACCTGTTTCCCTTCGGAATCGACCAAGAAACGTATTTCTACTATAGCGCGCGTTATTGTATTCCTCGACTCTTCGGCGATCGACTTGAAATTGTTGTTTTGACCGAGCTCGGGCCCGATCGATGGGAGGGAACACCGCTCGCCGGTGTTCTTCGCCGTGAAAAACGCGGTCGGGCAAGTGGTATTTCCGTTTTAATTTAAATTTACTCAAGGTGACCTTCGACACCCGAAGTCACGGCGAAACGCGAGATTTATTTCCCCGGAGATCACGGGCTTCGAGACGAAACCGGCGAATAAGCTGGAACGATCCCGATGCAAATAAATTTCATGTTTCGGATTACCTGCCGTGTCAAAGGTCATTTCGTCGTAACATTTCTGCGCGCTACGGCATAGAAAAAAGTATGCGGGGTCTTGCGCGACAACATCGGCGCCCTTGGGGACGTTCAAAAATGTTGTTCAAAACGAAAATATTTAGATGACAATTTTCTGTACCAATTGGGCAGACCTGTCTCTTTGAAATGCTAATTTTAAGTTTTTCTGTTCCCCCAAAACAATTTTTCCTATTTCTTGGACTTTTTGTTGCGACAGCCGTGACTTCTGTTATGATCAATACAAGAATATTTTGAATATTCTGAAGCATTAATTGTAAAAGCAAATCGTCTGTACTCTATTCTATTACTTAGCTCGTAACAGGCACCATCGGTCGCAAGCACGACCCGGCGAAAAAGATCGCGAAATTTTCCGGTGGAATGTACCGCGGCTCGCCGTAAATCATCGTTTCAACTTCAGCGTGTAGCTTCGCTGTTGAATCGCCGGGACACGATAGCGCGTCGCGAACCAACGTTCTGGGTTTCTGAGACGCGGCCGCTTATATGGCCTGGTACAACATGATGTAGTATGACTTCCTGACCCAGTAGCCCCGCGTCTCCGGGAGGTCTATGGAAGATCGCCACCAGGATAGAATAAATCAAGCTAGCGTATTAAGTTGGTGGACCCCGAACTGTTTCTTTGCCAGCTACTTTATTGAACGTAAATATAAATGCCGTCCGAATAATAACGAACCGGGCTTTCAGATTCCGTGCGCCGCATTCTGGGCGAAGTCGAAACTTATTGTTTGCTGGAGACACGATGGCACACTCGGTGCATAATGAGTGCTTCGATTGTTTGCTCTGATAGATGGTTCCAGCGTTTGTTGGTACATACAGTGGCTCCCCATTAACCCTTTGCGGTCGTGCGTCTATTCTCAGCCACCAAAGCTAGTTATTTAGTTTTTTACTTTCTTTATTTTTATATAAAATTACAGTACACTAGTGCGTTACATGTATCCCAACTTTAGGAAAGAATATTATAGGATAGAATATTAACGTAATATAATATAATATAGTAATATAATATAATGTAATATATTGTATAATTATATAATATAAAAATAAATCAATATTCAGTATATATCTTCGAGTTCCACTTTCTTTTTAACTTTCTATTATATACATTTAATATGTTATATGCAACGGGTTGCATAACGACGCGTGAAACGGTCACGAGACAAATGAAAGACGCAATCGTTTTTCGTAAGGAAGAAATTATAGTTTCAACGAGTAAGTCCTTCGCGTCCCGTGATACTTTCGTCCGCGTCTATTTTTAGCTCGATTATGGATGATCCTAAGGGACTCCGGCCACATCCTGAGAAACACGGTCACGAGAAACTGCGGTTATCAAAAGAACTCGATAAAACCACAAGCCACACGATTGTCCTTGATAAATGTATTTCAGTGAAATACTTTCCATTTGTTGCTGCAGTTGAAAGGGAGAACCTCGCTATTTCCGTGGGAAGCCGGTTCGCCGAAGGGATAAGTTACAATTTCCGTGACATTCGAACGCAATAAGGACTAGTTTATTTCGAGCGCCGGTCGGAATATGGACCGTGGAATATAGGTCTTCCATCTTATATACGGAAATATTATTTATACATATATTATTGCGTTACATATATCTAAACTTAAAAAGAATTAATAAATTTTGTATCGCGACCAACGTGACACCTTTTAAGTCTTTTTAAATCTTTTTTAGAATATAGGCAAATAGAATATTAGCAAAGTATGGTAGCGAATAATAGCGAAGGAATGAAATTTTGCACGGACTAAGAATTAGGATATAACAAATATATAATAAACATAAAAATAAAAATATGAAAAGATAGATCTCACTTAAAATCTCGAGACTGATATATTCTTTCGTATCCGGTAAGAAAATATAAACAGGACTTCCCTGCGATTATAAACCACAAGATTGCGTATTTCATACATTTATTTATGGGCAGACGCGATTTGCCACGACAAAAATATTAAAAGAATTTAATACGATTTCCAACCTTACAAAACGGTCGAAGAAAGGAAGATACTTTTACCTGCCACCAGCGATTAACACCAAATTAAAATCTGACATCAATTTCATAGAAGTTCCTTGGAACGTTTAACGCCAGTCGTCGCGTATGCTACGCAGTATGCACGCATTGTACCCAGAAACAAATTGGCGTACGTGTCGGATCGGGTCTCGTCGGGTTCACGCACCTCGGCTGCAATCGGGCCCGAGCGGGCGCAGCGAGAACAACGCAGTCGAAGGCAGGAGGAAGCTTGCCGCTTTGTGGCATTTTTACAATAATGAGCAGGTGTCATCGATAGCATTTCAATCGCGACGGCGGCGGAATACCGAACGGAACAGGTACATCATCCTCGGGAGGAAGGGTTCTGCACCCTTTGTCCTTCGGAGCGCGTGCACGCGCATCGTTCGCATGAAACGCGCGGATGAGTCAGTGTCTGGTTGCGGTGCCACGGGTGTTGCGTCTCGGTGGGAGGGAGAGAAGAAGGTAGAAAAATAAAAGGGCCCGTAGCCTAGCACGTTGCGTCTTCCTTTCTTCGCGGCCGTCAGCGTCGATTTTCTAACGCGTGGCACCGCGATGATCGCCGATCGACGCTCATCGCCGATATTCCCGGCTCGTGCGACCGGAACAATGAAACGCGGCGAATACGATGCGAGTCACGCCGATCATGCGGATACGACGCGAGGCCTCGCGCGCGGATGTCAGGCCCTGGAGGACGCACAAAGACGGAAAGAGAAGGCGGAAACATCGGAGACCGATAATAATGGAAAGAAAACGAGCAGGACAAGGTAATAGAAAGAGAGAACTACGAGCGAGCTGGGCAGCGAAGAGAAGGGGAAGCCGAAGGGAGGCCGAAGGGAGGCCGGGGGGCGAACCGGAGGGCAGACGCATGATTTACGTATGTACACCGGCGTTCCGGTGCATAATTTATCGATCGATCGATTGCGCATGAGCCGTTGCCCTGTACACACGATTATGCATGCGCGACTCCCGAAGAGCACACGGCCAACCGAGCAATCGATCACTGTCTACCTCGCTCGATGACGTTAATGAGGACCATCGGTACTTAGCGATACTTTAGCCTCCTAGCCATTCCAGCCGATCATATGCACCGTTTGTTTATGCACCGGCCCGGCGATGCTCTGCCCCTTGGTCGAACGGAAAAATCATTACTTCCGGCGCCGAGGATTTCTAGTCACGGAAGATTCCAAAGATAAAGATCCGGAGATTTCTCGATAATTTGTTCGGATTGTTCGGCTGCCGAGTTTCAATCAACATTCGAAGCCAACTGATAGCATTAACATCAGAAGAACTTTTTTATGTCGGACGAATGTACATGTTACGATCCTGTGTTTTGCTGAATCAACCATCTGGTTTATGGCATCAGTAAATAAATAAATAGATAAATAGATAAATTATAATTACTGTTATTTACTTAATCAATTAAAAATATTCTTTTGTATTAAACGGAACATTTTTGCGACGAGATAAAACAATTCTATCTTTACATAAACAAAGTAGGTTCAGTTGGAAATGATGAACGACATTTTCAGCAATAATAATAGCATCTTGATCTCGAGCATGATCGATAAGGTATTGACAGAACACTGTTACGTGACGCTCGTCGAACAGTGAACTATGCATAGTGGCGACGTAACTAACCTGTTGGATAATAAGTCGATCGTAATTTTCGTTATTTGTTTGTCGTTCGAAAGTGAGACGTACGCGGATGAACGACGCGTCGAAAACCATGGGAGGGATCCACGATCGATCACTGTCGCCCTGCGTGATCACATGGACGAGCATGATTGGCAGCGTACACCGGCCTACCACCGGTAGCCGTTTGAACTGTTCACGGGGGAGAAGTTATCTCTTTACAGAAAAGAATTACACCGAGGTGCGAAGTTTCACGCGGAAGAGTTTGTCGGACGACGGCTGTTCATTTAACAGTTAACCAACCGCTGTGTGCAAGTTCTTATAAATAGATTTATACGCCGGGTAATCTTCGTCGTAATTTACACCACTTTTTTTTCATATACATACGTACTTCGTTGTCTTTATTATAACCGGGATCTTTATGCAAATTTCTAATTTTTCAAGGTCATTTTGTAAAAGTTAGATCCGGAGGAAAGTTTACATTCTAAGTTTATATTAATATTACCTATCATTATATGTAATATATATAGTATAGTATAGTATAGTATATATACAGTATAGTATAGTATAGTATATACAGTACACTGCAGTGCAGTACAGTACAGTACAGTACAGTACAGTATAGCATACTATAGTATAGTATAATATAACATAATATAATATAATATATGCATATATGTAATTTTGAGATCCTCAGGCTAATTATAACATATACTTAATTGTTACTCGAATTTGGATGAAATAATTGTCTAAACTGAGACACAAGGTTATGTTTAATCTCTCGCTTTAAAGTGAATATTAAGACGAAAATATCGAATGCAAATCAAATTGGCCAATTATCCGTTAATTATCCAGGTTGCATTTTATTTTTTTGTTATTAACATATATGATATTAATAAATATCTTCGTTTATAGCTTGGTGTGCACTGGTGTTCTTTTACGAGTTAAGATTAAAAAAAGAAACATAATAAGTAGATCGATTGACCTTTTTTATTCATACAAAGATAACACGGATAGTTAAATCTTTTGAAAGATCATTAACAGCGATCGAACTATAAAACAAGAGCTTCGACGGTGTTCATAATTTACGATTAATCATAAAACAGAAGAATCGAATGTCGTGTAGAGGTGAACAACCAAAAAAATCGTTTCGCGCGGTCGTCAATTATTATTTTGTTCTTAACGACGCTTTAATTGCTGCGTTATGCGCCAGGGAAAGAGAAAATAGAATACGCTTGCATGGCCAATGCAATCAGACTGTGAAACTTCGTACACTTACTATGATTTACGGCTGTTGACGAAGCTTGCCGATAAGAACAACGTTCTGGACTGTAAACAATTTTAATCCCGTTCGAAGGCGGCCCGTAGTACAGGGTATTATAGTAACCTTCTGGTGAGAATGATTCATTTTATAATTTCCCCACATAGTTATGCATGCACTCGATTGACTAATAAATCGCTTTCAGTTTTTCTTTCGCAAGCCCGACTTGATTCGAGACGTTCCACGGTTATTAATCATTTGTTACCGTACCACTGTTCCATCTACAATACGATCGTTATGAAATTCATTTGTATCATCGTTCGGTGCATATACTTTTACATGCGATTCGGTTACATTTGATTTAACCTTTCAATTAATTTAAAACCAATTAATTAAAACTCGAGACAGCAGAGCGAAGATTAAATAAATAACGATAAAATAAACGACCAATTTCTGATCATTGCACAGGGATACAAATAAGAGTGAGAAATAAACTTTCACGTTATATCTTCAAGGAATGAAGTAACAAAATAAAACTAAAATATTCCTGTTTTTGTGTAATATATTTATATAAACGTAGACGCTATCTCATTCGTTAAGAAAAAAAAATTCTTAACGCAGTCGAAATTATTGTGATTTATATTTAAAAAATATATTAAAGTATTAGGCCCTAAACTATTTAAGGCCCTTTTTGATATCGTTTATTTTCTAATCGTTCGTTGCAACTATGATGACGCAATTTTAGGCAGAAGAAATAATATAATCATATTTTTTTATTTTTTCGAAGAAAGTACGATTTTTAAACGTTTAAATACGTTTGAAATATGTCATATTATGCTTCTATCCTATTCCATTTACCGAGAAGAACCGTAGAGCTAACGTTATCGACGAAGACAAACATTACTCTCAGTTCTTAATAGACTCATCCTGCGCGCAAACAAACAGCTCGGTCCCTCTTATCCAGGTCACCCTTTATACGATTATTATCACCGGGAGCGGTGACTTTTATCCGCAATTGGTCGAATAAATCTCGGACGGCGAGTTTGTACCGCGCATATCTTTGCCTATGGTTAAGTTATACGTCCACCCACAGCTTACAACGAGCAGCGCGATAATAAAGCTTCCGGTCTGGTCGCGCCAGCAGCCTCGGGGACACAAAACAAAACGCATCGGGGGAAGAGAAGAAAATTATTATTCCTTTACCGCCGCGGCGCGTGTACATAGCAACGTACACGGACCGGATGCAGTGCGCTTGATTTACCTCTTGTACACCTGGCCACCATCCCCTAACTGCACCCTTAAGATAAGATACCTCCTGCGAGGCAACACATGGGCTTTCATCGATGGTGCGTTGACCTCCGAAGTATCCACGGCTTTTTAATGCATGAAAATGGAACTTTACAACTTGTAAACAAATGCAAATGCCAGTTAGGAGAGATAAAGCGGAATTTATACTCTTTCTTGTCACTGGAACGGTCGCGTTGGTGCGACGTTTTTTATTGTTTTTATTTCCGTGAAAAATTTGTTTATGAACTTCTCAAGGATATTATTGTAATAGTAGTTGTGCGGGCTTTGGATAATCGTAATTTGTCGTTGCTATGAAAAGTAACATGTAGGACTCGCTCGTTATTACGTAGAAAATATTTTGATATTTTGTTTAAGTTATTTTTAATCTGTTAGTTATATATAGCGAATGTGATCGGATATAGACTGCGGATTTATATAAATATATATTATAATATACATTATATATATATCATAAATATATAAATATATATTTTAAATATACAATATGTATAAATATTTATATATAATGTGAATATTAAAATCATTAAAGAAACATCATAAGGTTAAGTTCTTTTTTACAAGATTTACTCGAAAGAAGTATAAATATGTTTAATATTGAAATATTTTTCAATGAACAGTGTCGAAGTAATTCAGCCGACGTTAACATTGCTAAACGCATCCTGCATATAAAATTGTTCTCACGCCAGGACACAAAGCATGAAATGTTGCGTGGACTGCAAGGAGCTAATTTTACGGTTTCTGATCTATCGTTCCATTTCACTGTCGAAGAACGCGAAGAGCTCGTTAACCAGACGCGCTGTTAAGTGTTACTGTTTATAGGTTTCACTTTTGCCAGCCGCGTTGCCTGAAACCGTGACACTGAAACTTACTGTAAGTTTAGCCTACGATAGTGTATTTTCCATTGGCTTAGTGGAAGCGTCGCGTCTATACCGAATGAACAATTCCATGACTAAGTGTAATCAATAGATTAAGTTATACATAGTTCAAGAGGAGAGATATTGGTCGGTGCGACAATAATTGGTGTAATTGAGAACAGGATCTTTTCCGATACGATCAATCAAATTCGTTCGATGAAAATACAAAGTATCCTACAAAATCAATTAACTTAAAAAATGTAGTATTTATCTCCGAGTAAACCAAAATACCTCATTAAATTGAAAGAATGTATAGTGTATGTTATCGAAGTTAATATTCACTTTTAAGGTTTTATTTCACTTTATTATACTTATATTATTTATTATATTTATTTTTTATTATTTATTATATTTATATATTTATTTTTTTATTATTTATTATATTTATATATTTATTTTTTTATTATTTATTATATTTATAAATTTATTTTGTTATTTTACTTCACTTTATTATATTTTTATTTTAAAAAAAGCGCAATGATGTATAAACCGGTGCAGGTCGATATTAATCACAGGCAAATTCAATAGAAATACTTCGCCGACGAAATAAATGATGACATTATCTGGCACAATACAGGATGTTATACAGGAAGCAAACGAAGACATGAAATTGCTTTTTCCACTCACCTTGTCATTTTCTACGAAACTCGCGGGTTTGATGTCCGCGTCCACGTAGAATATAGAACCCAGTTCCCGGTGAAACCACATGTCTCACTAAACTCACAACGTCTCGCAGACAGAATGGAATTTCAGTTGTCGCGCGTAGCTTCGCCGCTATCGTACTGCAAGTATTATCATGTCGAGATGAAAAAATGTCGCGGTATCATTATCGGAGATCCGTTCGATTCGAAAGTCTCCAGCTCGCGAGTCACGTGCAAACGGTTTTCATTCGTTACGAATATCTCGCTTGCCAGTGCCCGCGAATGGACTTGTTCGCGAAAGGGTAGAAAGCGACGCCGTTACCTTCTCGTTTTCTCTAATTGTCCCTTGTTCTTTTCTCGACGATCTCGACAGTGACATTCGTAAGTTCTTTTCGCGGCGGTAGTCCCGTGAAAACTGGAAAGCGAAACGTTGATCGGACACCTCTTTCATTTGTATACGCAACGTGCCCTCCCTCTCCACATCGGCAACATCAATTCATTCCTCGCCTCTCGAGTACGATGGCCCTCTCGGCGGTCAATTAACAGCTCCCTTAATTCGTTATCCGTTGAGAGTCGCGGTGAAATAAAGTCGCATCGGGACCGTCCGCAATTAATCCTGCCTGCAAGTGCGACCGCAATTAAAAGCAAAAGTACCGAGTCTTAGTCACCGCGAACCCCCTGTCGCAAGAACCCCTACAGTGAGAATGCGAATCTACGAAGAGCTATATTTTATTTCGCAGCATTCTTGCGAGAAGAACTCCCTGTTTTCTTCAGTGACATTAATCGATTTGTTGTACAGATCTAGAATTATTATGGAACGGCGTACAATAAAAATGGCACGTTGGATAAATATTTTCAATATCAAAGTTTTCGGACATGTGGAACTGAATATTATGAAATAATAATTTATTTAGACTTTTAATTTAGACTTTTCAATTTCCATAATTGAAGGTTTTATTATATATGAAAAACTAGGATTATTATGCTAGAAAATTTTTAAGTTCTACATAGTTTATTAAAATCTGTTATTCAGAAACTATATTATGAAATTCTAATTTTGAAATTAAATTTCATTTAAGGATAATGAATTGATTGAACAATGCACATATATGATCCATTCTGAGGAAACTTCAATAGAATTAGATTTCTGTAGCGAATTTCAGGTGTTAAATCGTGGATGTGTAGGAGAGCTTTCGGCGACATGGCGATAAATTAACGTAGAAATGTTTAGCCCCATTTAAATAAATTTCAGTTAGCCTGGATTAATTATCCTGTTACGCGAAAGTGCTGTTCGCAAAATTGCCATAATGTCCGCTGGAGCAGATTTATTGTCTACCGCGGAGCCACATCTTATCCCCGGGTAAGTATGTTGCTTTTATTTACACATAAATTGCAAATGCAATTACATTTGTCTTCGTGCTGGATTCTCGTACAACTAAAATAAAAATGTAATGTCTGTTTTCTAATCCCTCGAATACTTCAAATAAATTCAACGTCTACTGTATCACATCTGTCTCTTACACATTGTTCGTCAACGAAATTAATTGTTTTAGATATGCTGGATATTGTCCCCAATACCGCTATAGGTGCGGCGAAACTTACGGGAGTGTCACGCACAAATTGCTTCTTGATCCGACAGTTAATCATGCGGACACGCTGATCTTATCGAACAGAGTGACCGACGATTACGAGGTAATTATCGAACATCTTTCGGATATCTCTACAGTTAAAGCTATACTTAATCTGTCCGTTAGAAGCCAAAGATTTCTAAATTGCTAGGTTCAAAGACCGCCGAAAAATGACATAGATATTGTAAATTCCCGGTACAAAAGAACCGACCCGTTATACGTTCACCCTCTCATGCCAGGCTATGAAGGTACCGCAAAGAATATTTATTAAAAATGTTCGAAGCTCAAATAAATTTCGTGTCTTAGGTTTTACACCAAGATTGAACGCTAGGAATGGCCAACGATACACCGTACTTGCTACAGAAGGACTCGCCGAATTTGAACGACAGCAACTGAAACATAAAGCTGCCCTTAACGAGATAAAAAAGACGGTAGCCCTGCAGAGTGGTCAGGGCGAGCCACGAAGCATGGAAGATCGTCTGGTAAAAACGTTTAACTTTTATTGTTTTATCAAAATTAGCTGTTACGAAAAATGACTAGCACAGCTTATACTAAAACATTTTTGTCTTTACGACACAGATTCTTAAAAGCGAATTTAAATTACCCATGCTCTCTGTTCGACCTGATTGTGTTGGTGTGATGAGGAATCAATTTTTGGACGAACAACACGAACTACCTAGAGATCACTCACCGTCTCCCTACTTTATGGACAATGCAAATCCCAAGAAATATTTTATTAGTCGTGAGTTTCTATTATCATTATTAGTCTACGAATCTTTATGTAAGAAACAAGAGTTAAATAAAATTTTGCTTCGTGCATTAATAATTTCGATCAATTAGAAATTATATAACAATATTTTTTTACTTTGTTCCACCTACCTAGTTTTGTCATAAATGAAAGATTCGCAATCTGATCATAATGTACCCTGAATTTATCATCGAATGGTTGTACAGCCATTTCCGCAATTTCAATCTCTAAGATTCAACTGTTTCTCTATACATTTAACCACTAATATTTCAAGTCTGATTAAAATAATGCTTTGAATACATTTGGATATATTTAATCTTAAATGATCCACGGAAGTATATGAACGATAACTATTAGCGCAGATGGATCTTACAGATAGTGAAGAACGAATGCGATATACTTTTATTCGTGAGAATGCAAGAAGTGAGTTTCACTTTCTTTTCACTGCTCACGAATAAATATATAAATTCCAATAAATTTTCTTGTACGAATAATAATAATAGTGATAATAATAATGATAATAATAATACTTATGACCTATTCAGGATATGCCGGTCATATTCCATATGGATATGCACATTTCGGTGTTTCAAATGTACCTGCCACGAACAGCGCGCTAACAGAATTCACATCCAATTACCGAAAACGGCAGAGTACGGAATGGGCACCAGCAACGATTACACGGCCCGATCCACCGCTAATAATTCAACCGACCACAATTTATCACAAACATGTCGGCATGATTCCAAACTACCTCGGTCACGTCCCTGGAGAAACATTCAGGTAAATTAATTTTACTCCGTATCTCTAAAAATTGTAAACATTTTATTTATTTAATCCAGATACGGTAAAACTTTCGGTGCCGATACTAAGGACGCCAAAAGATGGTTGCGCGGAGACTTCTAATATTTGTATAAATTGCAATATTTTTGTACTCTCAATAAACCATACTGATGCCAGTAGAATATACAATGATGAAGAATACGTAAGACACCGTATATAAAAAATATTTATTTTAGTTAAGTAGCGAGGACTAGCAGCACCCATTCTCCTACTATTGAGATTTCCATTTCATTAATATTTCAGCAGCTTTCTTCAAATTTTCATCTTTCTGTAGGAGATAAAAATCAATTACGTGTACAGTACATGTTTATGATCTACGTATACAATGAATAGGTTCCTTACTTTTATAAAACAGTACCGGACGTTATCTTCCCCTAGTTGCTTATGTTCCTCACTATAAAACGCGGATGGCGGAATTCCTTGAACTCCAACGTTCTTCGTCATCCACTTTGTAAACCGATAATCTTTGTTTTGATCCGTTTCTTCGTTCAATCGGACTTTATTCTCTAAAGCAGTCCAATTAGCTACCATGAAGTAGCCACCTTCGGGAATTGTTGGTACCATTCCCACGTCGCTAAGAAATTTGGCCATGTAATCCCGTTTTGGCAGCAATTCCTTTGCTAAACTCACAAAGTAACAATCTGGTTGGCCGAATCTTGATAACTCTTGTTCAAAACCGACAGCTATAGCCTCCTGTAATATCAAAAGTATGTAACACCAACTAATGCTAACATAATATATTGTATTTTGTATACAAAATATTTAGTATGTACTTGGACTGGAGTATTGCAAGTATATACAGCATTTTGATGAACAATTTGTAAATTGCGCATTAAATTAGGTGGACCATAAGCCCATCCCGTTTTCCATCCAGTAACACTGAATGTTTTACCAGCAGAACCAATCGTAATTGTACGTTCATACATATCAGGTAATGTTGCTAAAATTATTTATCATTTAAAGTGAAATATTTTGTGGAAACTAGTAAGTAATTATAGCATATTAAATAACAATATACCAATTCTAATGTGCTTGTACGGTTCATACACAATCCATTCGTATACTTCATCTGATACAACAAGTGTATTCCACTTCTTAGCTAAGTTAGCAATAAACTGTAATTCATCTGATGTAAAAACTTTTCCCACTGGATTATGTGGAGTATTAATAATTATTCCTTTGGTCTTCTTATTGAACAGACTTTCTAACTCTTGCTTGTCAAATACCCAATCTGCTGAACTCAAGGGACCATTTACATTTTTCTTAAATAATAATCAATGAATAATTTCAGAACTTTTACTTGTATGTAAAATATATACTTCCATAAAGTAAAACTTACTGGTTTTAAGGCAATAAACCTAGGTACTCCACCAGCAGTTCTTACCATAGGTACATAACAATCGAAAAAGGGTTCAATAATTATCCACTCGTCACCAGGATTTGTATGGCCTTGAAGTGTAGAATATAAAGCTTCATATGCACCAGATGTAACAAGGATTTCATTATTTGGATCCAAGTCACGATTCAGAAGCTTTGAATACAATTTGGCAAGTGCATTGACTAGACGTGGATGACCCTGTAACAACATAAAACTTTGTGAGACATAATAATCGATAAAGACAAAAATCTTGAAGTTGCACCTAATACTTACAAATCCTCTAGTATATTGATTTAAAAGAGGATTGTTACTTGTAGTTGCATCGCTTAAGGCCTTAGTTACATTTTCAGGGGCATGAAAATCTGGAAAACCTTGCCCCAAGTTCAATGGTTTGTATTTCAATGCAAGTTGAATATATTCAACCCTGGAGAAAATTAAATTGAAACCATTGCATATAGGTGTTAACATAAACTTTTAAGTTATATTTACCATATAGACTTATCATTGCCTTTCAAACGATCAGGAAGGTCAAACTTGGACATCACAGGAGAATAGTTTTTAATATTCCTTAATGTGGACAATGATATTGATGCTTTAGAACTACTTCCAAACACACAAATCCTAGCAAACATCTAAACAAATATTTGTGAGTAATTAATTAAAAGAGGAGGAATCTATGACTTGCAGCCACATGGAAATTTCCATTATATGTCAAATAAAAAAGTGTAAATCTCATAGAACATCATTGAACTCTGGTACATTACAAATGCATAAAATTTAAAATTTATTTATAGCATTTAAATATACTGTACCTTAATGTTCTAATGAACTGAGTTTTATGAGTTCAAATGTTACATGTAATATAAAATCTATGAGTTATTTATGTACATATATAAAAGGATGACACGATTAAAAGGTATATAATTAAAAATTATAATATACTTTATACCTAAACAAAACATATTGTTACTAGGAATAATTTATGCGATACATTTACATATATAGTTTTAAAAACGTAGAGTACGCAACACTAAAATTCACCAGTTTTAAATATCTATTTCTATTTGCCTTTGAATATTATTTACTTGAGAAGGTAGCAAACAAAAAGACAAATATCTATTCAATATAATCTTGATAAATTCTTACCAGACGAAACACACTAACTTTTAATAGCTTACTTTACAGAGTGTAACAAATGAATATAATTGCACCAGCTCCAATGATATTAATTCCAGTTTAGTCACTACCTTATCTGACCTGTCACTTACGCAACAAGTTGTTAGAAAAGTATCTAATAAACTTTAGTGCAATTTCACAATTTGGTATAGTAATTTTAGCATGCACTATTGGCACATTATATGCTATTTTACATTCTGGAATTTTTTGAAAATTAGAAGCATTTATTTCACTAAGTGAAACCATTTTGAAAGCATTTATTTCACAATAAATGAAGATTTATTAAA
>CM052150.1:6798541-6815567 GCA_028455555.1 Augochlorella aurata | reverse complement strand
CGCCTCTTGGCTCTGATGGCGTACCAATCGAATTGATGCGCGAAAAGAGTAAGACGGTAAGCTCGGTAAAGTGAGACAAACTATATCGTTTGTCGCGGTGTAACTTGCTCCACATGTAATTGTGTTGATTTCATGCTCTGTTGCTCACTGTTATATTTTCCCTTTTCTTTGACTACGAGGGCAGTATTGTCTCATCAGTAAATCGTCAACCAATCAGAGCAAAGAAAATTTTTATATTGACCCTTGCCAATGGATCGAGCTGCGTGCTGGTGGTGTGCTGTATCAGTACCCATTACTGTATTGAAAAAGTGTATTGATGCTACACCTGGTGGTCAATTTCCTAACTATGTATGTATAAGTATTGTTGGGGTTGTCATTTTGAAATTCAGTAAAAACGAATGCTATACTGTTTTTAATAAATTTAATAGTTTTTAATAAATGTTGTATTCAAAATCTATTGGTTCTTTTGCATAACATAGGCTTAGAATTTATATTTACCTTTTTCTCTTAAGTAGTTACAATAGAAATAATTTATACTAAAGTGTATAAATCTCATTGCATAAATATATGTATATAAATACAAAGTTTGAACTTTTCAATTCCTGATTTTTAAAATGACACAGTCTCAACAAATCATAGAAGAATTGCACGAGTGTTACACACAAACAGCTGCTAATATAATATCTTATTTTGGTAAATATTTTTGAGGTTAAATTAGCTGCTTTTTCAACTATGTAATTTATTTTTGTTATTTCAGGACAAAGTGAGGCAAAAGAAAAATTAAAAGAGTTGAGGGATATCGTGGAGAACCACTGTGTTCTGGATAAAAAGTTACGGTCAGTGGAAGATACTAAAAATCATTTATTTAATTTATATGATGATGAAAATGCGCAATCTGATTTAGAAACCATTATACAGGTAAATATATCACTGTCGTATTTGTCTGAGGATTTAACAAAAATGTACATTTTCATTTTCAATGTTGTAGGAATACAAGAATGCTATATCTGAAATTGATACTGATGTATCTATCAATCCCAAACTAATAGATTATGATAAGCACGTAGAAGCCCTATTAGGTAAATTAAAATTTATATTAAAAAGATGTACATTCATTTGCTTCATATAGTTACTGGAGATATATACAATTTCAGACAAAATAGGAGATAAAGAGGAGGAGGTTGGTGATGATGAGGATGCAGACATGATGTTACGTGGAGGTTTCATAAATGTGATCGATCCAATATCTAAAAAAAGAATTGTAGATCCTGTGAAGAACACTGTATGTGGGCACACCTATGACAGAGAAACTATCACAGAATTGTTGAAAATGAATAAAAAGACTAGGTAAGTGTCCTATCAGAAAATTTGGATTCTCCTTTGAACTATGAGCTTACTAAGAGTTTTATGTTTACAGATGCCCTGTCATAGGTTGTAAAAGTACAGACTTTGTGAAACTTAATGATCTTCGCTCAGATATTGTAACTAAAACCTATCTTAACAAAAATCCTGCTTAATATTTAAGCGGACTGTCAAACAAAAAGAAAGTATAATTTGCAAAATATGTTGCAAATATCTGTATATAGTTTTCATACTTATTAAGTACAAAAATAAAACTTTATATACATACACGACAACTTGTATTTAGTCACAACGTGACTTATTGTTATATGTAGACATGTTTTTTATTACTAAAATATTTTTCAAGTTACGAATACGTTCACTATTTTGGTCCTGTTTCGAATAGATGCCCTTAGGACTATTTTAAGCACGAAAACAAAATTTATAATTGTACCTCTTTAGTTCATTTTATTTAAATGACACAAATAGATCCTGACATACGACAATGCCTACAATTATATCTGCTATTTACATAGTAACGAGTTCTACACTTCTCTAAATTATTTAAATGCCACCTATCTTTTTATCAGGCTCGAGGAAGTTTAGCATTTATTTAAACACATCTAATGCTTTATCACTGAGAATACACAACTTATTTTAAGAGATGCGTATTGGAGAAACAATGAAGACAATAAATGGATTAAACTTGAGCGGGTGAAAAAGCACTGAAGTCGGAGCAACTTCAAGTTACTATAGTTTCGATTATCTCCGTAATTTGTACCGTTATCAATCGATGATGTCAACAGGCTATGTTTATATCCACGTTTATATCAATAGCATTAATTTTCTCTTGCGGAAAGGCTCGTCGCATTATTGATGGACTTTGTGCGGACAGCAACAATTGGGAACCATTTCTCTATGTGTCCAGAGACTTGGACGGCTCACCAAATTATGACATAACGCAGTGGGTGCGTCAGTTGCATCTGCAACAATGTGCTTTCGTAGAAATCGGTGAAGGATTTTGTGCTGTAAGCGAAAGCCTTCTAAATAAATCTTCTAATTGACAATTTTACTGCGTATAAATTAATAAATCCACAACCCATGACAACATGTTATTCGTTAATTTACGACACTCCTGGTTACGATACTCCTTTACGTTTATAGTTGTTCGTGGAATTGCGTAGTATACCCTCTGAATCCGAAGTCCTTGATAATTCCGGCGTGGGCGAATTTTTTCTCGGGATCTGTCCTTGCCTGACGCTTCACTCCTGGGATTTGTGCTCGTCTGAGCTGTCAAAACGAAGGAAGGTTGATTGCACTTTCGCCGAGGCTACACCACATTCAAACACTAGTGCAAGGGTGCATAGGCGATTATGCGATATAACGTTGATAGGCGAAAATGCTCCCGGTTGCAACTGCTCCATTTCACTGGCTGGTCACCGATTGCATAAGACAACAGGTTGCAAAATGTTCAATCCTCGTGCACCTTTTACCCGACTCAGAAGCAAACCTTCGCTCTTAATGACGTTTATTTATCAACACTTTATCTACCAGCTATTTTATAATAGTTCCTGCAAAATCCACAATTGAAAATTGAAAAATCGTTTTTGCTCGTATCTCAACAAATTATTTATATATAAAAACGTTTTCTAAGTCATTAAAAATGCTATAACAAATGAAATGAAAACAACACTGAAGGAAATTAAAAAATCGTTTTTACATGCAAATAATATCATTAACTTTTTTGGTCTCGTTTCATTAGCTTTCTATCTTAAAAATTCCACCGTCTGCGGCTTGTATGCATTACAACTGATCTCTTTATGGCAGAAATTAATTTCCAGTTGAGGCTTGGAAAGTAATTCCATGTTCTCCTTTTCAGGATTCCCTACGTGCTTTTTAAATCCTTTGCCCGAGTCCTTGTGCTCGCCACGTGGTGTTTGCGGCGTCGCACAATGTGCCGCAACGACCATAAAGGGAATACACACGCCACAATGTGCTTCAAATTGTCATCAGAGACAGCCAGTAATGTTATCATGTTACAATGTGTGCACGGGTCTCGACATTTTAATCGACACTTACGCTAACGAGCACTATAATGAACTTTAAAGTTAAGATTGTTAACCGCGATATGAATCTTACATTTAATAATCTGACTTAAAGTTTCTCTGAATAGTTTGGTAAACAGTGAATAATTTCTGCGCACGGTTATCCATAATTAAAAAGCGAACTCGATTTTATTTCTATAAACTATAACTTTTAGTTCTGCGAAGACATTGGTCCGTGGTCTTCAATCCCAGCAAAAATTAGTTCTTCATGGTCGCAGTGGTCATCCCCAAAGTGCAACAGCACTTGTGGCAGAGGACACATGGTTGCCACAGCTTCGTGCCAAGACCAAGTAACGTAAATAAAATTTTCGACTCGTTGTAAGACAATTCTGTTAACTAAATTCAAGTATTTAAATTGATCGATTTTAAAACTATTAATAAACATAGAATAATATTTGAAATTGTTTGCTGAACAAAGAAAATACACATTTCTTTTTAACTCTAAAATTTTCTTTTAAAACATTGTTACGTTTACCTTAACAGCTATAATAGAATTTCAGGTGGAGCTCTGCTTGCAAAAAGTATTTAACTTTATGCAATAAAAATGCTTCTATAATTACATTCGCAGTTTCCTACGCATACGAAATGTAAATTCGTGCTTTCCTTTGCAGAATTCAAATTAACATTATTATTATAGCGTTGCCATACACGGCGGGCGTTTATGCAAATTCATACTTCACATGCAAAGTTGCCAACATGGACATCACAGAGATAAACTTTGTTTCTTTATTAAGAATTCTACCGAAGTCAATTCGGTCAAAGTACACCGTGAAATTTTATTACACGATTTATTCCGTTATCACGAGTCCAGTCGTATGCTATAGCAACAAGCCCAATCATAAAATTCGCAATCTAATTATCAATTATTGTTGTACGTCGCAGGGACAAGCCTGCCATAGACTGTATCGGGCCAGGATCATTTTGGTGAGCCAGAACATCTCCGAAGAAGTTACCTTGAATTCCTTGTCCATGACGAAAGGTGTGAACTTTTCCAGCTGCCCGGATAGCTTCGGTAAATGTTACTGCGAGGTAAACATGGTCGACGGAATTATGAGAGCGGCCAGGTTCACAGAACCTTGCATTTCTACCGAAGGGTGCACTCACAGAGACGTTGGAACATTCACTTTCGAAGGAGAGTACGATCCAAGTGGTAGTGCCGACTTCAACCAAGTTTACGAGGACGATGATCGCGGAAGGTTCGAAGGTGCTTATCCATTAATTTTTAGGTGCTTAAACTGGTCCGGAAAAACTAAGCAAGAAAATGAAAATTTGTATTATAATTCTAGAAAATTGTTGGATAGGTGGAACATAAAATAATGAACTGTTTAAAAGAAACTAAGAATTTTGATGCATTAAAGCCACTTATTAACCCTTTGCACTCGAGAGGTGACTCAAAGGCACCATTAAAAATTGTTTTGTCGCGTTTGAAAGTAACTTTAAGTTATCAAAATTGTTGTTTATATTTTATAAAACTGTTAAAAGCGTTGCATGTGCCACAAGACTCAATGTCATGCGCATAAAATGCACTAATTATAAATCATATAATATGGAAATACTGTGGTTTAGAAAAACTATTTCGGATTTAGAGTTAAAATGTCTCCGAGCGCAAAGGATTAAAACTACCAATATCCCAAAGGAGTATTAATATCATTAAACGGTTAATAATAATAATCACAATACACCCAGTGTGCAGATATTTTTGTTCGGTGCTGTACAGCCTCGTCCAGATAGTTCCACGATCTTTCCCAATTCGAAATGACATAGTTCGCGTGCCATTCGATTCGCAGACACGCTTTTCAACTCGGAGTCGGTCAGACCATCGCAGCGACGCCTCCTGCGAGTTTACCGTTCGAACGTGGAGTACGGGCTACGCGAAAATAGATCGCCTAACAAGAAGTTGAAGAAGGCCAGGGGACATCGCCGATCCGAGGATGATTCCGACTACGGCGAGGATGAGGAGGATGAGGAGGAGGAGAACGACAGGACCAGCGACGACACCAACGTTGGCGACGAAGAAGACGACAATGACGAAGACGACGACGAAGAGGAGGTGAAGACGGAGTCACCGCGTTATTACGATTACGGTTAGTACAGTGAACGGTTTCCTGGCTTTTCTAGATCGGTCTCAGAGGCCCTCCGAAGGGTCGTCGCGGACCCAGGAAACGCGCTCTGAAGCCGAAGTCCGATTACTCAGCATTTGCTCTCGAGGGTAAACGAGAGGTCGATGAACCCGACCGGGAAGGGACAGTGCAGGTCGCACCCGTTGAGGACGACTGCGACGACGATACCACGGAACCGCTGCAATATTATGATTATGGTGAGGAAAAGTCAACGGCTGCCGAGTTGTGCCCGAATCGTCCGAGCCCGCTAGATGCAACTTGTCTTGAGAAATTTAGTGGACAGGGAAATTGAGTCAACACTTCTCAAATGATATAACTTTTTTCAAATTGGTCCGAATGACTTGAATTTTTCTGCAAATTTTAGAGGGACTAGTTCACTTTACAATGACTGAAATACTTTTTTTTTAATTTTGGTATTACTTAAACGAAATGTAAAAAAATTGTCATTTTTTCACTCTTTTATCTGAACCTATAACGAAAATTTAAAAAATACATTTGATACTTCTTGGTAATTTTTTTTTGATACTTCTTGGTTGACCTTGACTCGAGCTGTAAACAATTTTCATTATGGGCTCAGATAAAGAAGTGTAAAAACGGCAGCTTTTTAACATTTTTTTTACTCCAAGTAATAGTAAAATTAAAAGACAAAAGTATTTCAGTCATTGTACAGCGAACTAGTCCCTGCAACATTTACAGAAAAATTCAAGTCATTTAGACCAGTTTTAAAAAAGTTATACCATTTTAAAAGTGTTGACTTAATTTTACTACCCACTGTATGTACAAGTATCCCTGATGATCTTAGGAGAAACGATGCACATAGTATGTAGTATCTAACTCGAGTGACGAATATGATGCGGCAAGGGCAGAGGTCAAGCATGAAATAGAATTTGTGGACGAGTCAAGGTTGAAATCATGAGTTTGTAGAAGATTTCAGGACGTTTACAATAGATTTCGTTACAATAGAAGATTTCAGGATGTATACAATATACCGTCAACGATATTAAATGACGTCCATAACAATAATATTAATAACAATAACAATGATAAAACTAATTAGAACGAAAATAGTGGGGTAGAATGTAACAGCATCGTTTATAATCTGATTTACAAATTTTTATTAACTGGTAGATTGAAAGGGAAAGTGGAATTCGTAGACCGAATAATATCCACATTTTGCACCATTTTCTAATCGTGCCGGAAGACTTTTTATTCTACGACATAAAAATTAACGTTTTTAAGTAATTTGTGATTTGTAATATTGTTTGATTTAGAAACTGATGCATGCTATCTTGTCCTTTCTCTAACGAAATTCCTGTTTCGTAATTCTAGATTCCGGTGGAACTAGGCCCTACGAAGTACACGGTAAATTCGCGATGCAGCTGATACCACTGAACATTTTGCTCCCGTTCATCTGTTTTTAACGAAAAAAAATTGAAGATATGTCGAAGAGCATATGTCAATTTTTGACGAAGTTTCTTCACTATAGTGAATTCAAAATTCATTCATTAATCGCCTGCCTTCAACGAAGCGTACGAACGCGCTACTTTAAAATGTAATTATCATTGTACCATTCTGATTAATAAATGTACCGTTCTTTTCTAATATGAGTACATTATTAATATTTTATTCAAAGTACACGAGTTATTTTTTTTTAACAGTGGCCGATCCTGTACATTTTAGAAACTTTTTCTCTAAAACGTATTTGTTTATTATAAATTTTAAATTAATAGTGACGATTGATATGTCTGTATGATCCCCACGACTATTACATCTCTAATAACAATAATGAAGATTGTTACGCCTGTCATAATCACTATTTGGTCTATTATCAAACCTTAAATCACGCAGGATCGTTCCTACCCATTCTTGGTCGTGCACAAACAGCCGTTTCAATTTTACAATTCAATGATTTAGATTTCTCCATGATATGCCAACTCGATTTACACAGTTTACAGCTCCACGCTCTCGATGGCAATGCTTTCACCAGAGACATAGTTTATCCGAGGAATCACGTTCCCTACGGTTTTACAATGGGCTTTGTTCGAATTTTTATATACCCTGTAAATAGCATAATTACCATTTATAGAGGGTGTAACAGACACTATGAAACGAGCCAACTCACTTTTTACAGAAAAATTCCACTAACATTGTAGAATCCAACAGACAATGTTATTAGGGTGCTGAATGAAGAAACAATGATCTCGAACACGTTCCTCTTTCGTCAAGTTTCATTTCTGCATGGTTACCAGACCGTCAACTTTTGATTGCTGAAGAATTTGCTTCGCAGTTTAGTTTAATTCCTTGCGATCTTCGAATAGCAAGAAAGCAGAGAATAAATTAACCCTTTGCACTGGGAGCCATTTAAACTCTAAATCCAATAAATGTAGTATCTCTGTATTTTACGTATATGAAATTGAATTTCGCGACTCATACAGCAGTTATGCTTTTAACAGTTTTTTAAAGATAAACAAATACGATAATGTAAAAATTACTTTGGAATGTGATACAATTTTTAATGGTTCCTCAGAGTCGCCACTCGAGCGCGAAGGGTTAATATACATACAATTACAATGTTTATGGATTCACAATTACCATTGACATTTGTATTTTCCCAACCCTCTTGACGTATAAATTTTTAGGAAATGTTACGCATTAAAGCAACACACTTAGGCAGATGAATTAAAATTAGCAATGACCGAAATCGTGACAACTTTTTAGCGGATTCAACTCGCAAACACTTTCTAAGAGTGTCTACCGTGGGAAACTATAATGGGTGAAATCTGGATCGATCCGTAAAACTGAAATTCGATTTCAGGAAGAGATAAACAGTAGGATGTTCTTGTCTTCGAATGAATTACAATGGGAAACGTTAACACCTAACGTCGCACCAATACGAGCGTGCGTGCGCGCGCGTACGGTAAAAGAGCTGTTGATTCACGCTAAATTTTCTACAGCACGATGTATCTCTGTCGTGCATTATCTGCGATTGATAATCCAATGAAAAATTCGATAACGCAATGGCAAAAGGGAGAGCAATCGGCAACGACGCATCCGCTTGTGTCGCAATACTGTTATCAAAAGACCATTCATAACAGAGAAGGATATCTATCGTATTATGAAATGAACATCTGCCATTTAGGATCACTGATACTAGCAGGTATATTATGAAACTGTATTACGTATTCCCGTTATCCAGCATGGCGGAAGACCGCCCGAAACTTGGCGAAACGAAATATATTTATGATGAATTTTAATTAGCGAAATTGCACGGACGATTCTTTTTGTTTCTCTAATAATCGAAAAAACTTGTCGAAAGTGATAAAGCTCGGGCGGAAAAGAAACGCAAAATACACATAATTGAACTTAATTGACTTACTTAAGATAATTCCTGCGGTGGCGCACACGTTGCCGCGAAATATACTATTACAATGGCTTGCGAGACGTTGCGTACTTTATAACGTATCGTAGCGCAAAGACTTTCGAGAAAGCATGAATGATTGTTCGGGTGAATGTCTTTTTCCGAAAATAGCAAACGGGAGAATGTGCATTGAATTGTTGTACGGCGGCTTAACAAGGCTGCGATAATTATTATCCTTTATCTATTATCCTTTATGCAACAAAGTGTCGGCCACGAGTGGTATTACGTAGCAATTTCACACAAGCGTCAATTATACAGTCATAAAAAAATGGCTAACAGTATTGTGGGCAGAGTGGTATGCGTCATTGCGTTACTTTCAACACAGACGATCTGTTGCCGTGAATAATGATTAGGCGTGACTCGTTCTGTTGCGAGACAGACTCGTTGAACATCGAATTAGGCGTACGTGATCTGAAAAGTGGATTCGATTTACCGAGAGACACCGGAAAAATTCGATTCGTTTTCATCTGTAGCCTCATGGACCATCGTGTACATCAGAACATTAACATTTTATCGAATGGAGGAAATGTTATTTGATACTTCAACCTCGTAAGGTATTGGATAAAACTGTATTGATTTAGATTCCTTTTTGATATTGTTCAAAGTTTCGAATCGAGAAATTCAACTGAGCATAAATAATTACAGAAAAAGATTTCCCCACTGGGAAGAATGAAAAATTAACGATAGGAAATTATTCTGTGCATTTTATGTAATTTAAAAAGTTCAAGAATTTGTACGTGGTATTTTCAACTTATTTAAATTATAGAAAAGTTTATTTGCCTCCTGTTTTTTCACAGTTAATGCTGATCATTTTTATTCTGTAAGGAGATCTGCCTACTAACGACTGTTACAAAATGAAGAAATATTAAAACAATAAAACGTGCATATTTGTATATATTTTAAGAATCTGACGTACTCAGTACAGGTAGAACACTTTCAGGTTTTATGCATCCAAAAATTATTGTCACGATCGATTGCGTATAACTGTGATCAACGGTCTACTAACAATTTTTATGTAACATATCTGAACATAATTTTATCTTCATGCTCCATTTAATACATTTAATGTAAAAATTGAATGAATAATTCGTTCGCTGTTTACCATTGTCTGGTATCCACTCCGACGGTTCCGATTCTGCTGTATTCGTTTTAATCTCGTTGCAGAGTTCCGAAGCGAAGGAGGAGGCTCGCCGATGCCCCTCCAGAATCATCTGCCACGGATATCCCAGGTATCGCGGTAACATTGCGAAAAACGTTAAATGGGCGTTCTTCAAGGTGTTTCGATAAATAATTGCAAAGCTGCATCTTGATCGCGAGCACCGTTACTGCCACTAACGTGTTAGCGATTCATTTATACATTTTCCGCTCTGACTCGAAAAGAAGCTGTAAGAAACAGTTACACACATATAATTTTACATTCGTGGGTAATTATTGGTATACATATGTAGATTGATTTTTCCAAGCAACGCATTAATTGTATGAAACGGTTTGTGCTGAGGCCTGCCTTGTTAATAAATAGCAGCATTGTTCTGGTAATATTACCGTTCTCATATTAAATATGGAATTTATTATGCAACGAGTATGAATTACTAGTACCGTGTCATTTTCAAATCCGCGAGGCTGTTAATGAAATAGTAGCAATGTAGAAGTCTATCAATGCCAGTGCTCGCAACTAGAAATTAGTGCTCCGTGTCAACAAATCCCTTTTGGCATTAACTTTGAAGAGAAATATTGATAAATACCGTGAGAATTGCGATGCGATTACATAAGTACTATTTTGTAAAACTGGGTCAATTAGTGTCACATGTACAAGAAGGCAGGTTATATTTGGTTTCAATACCGCCAACGGTTAGTTTTAACGATCTAAGACTGACCAAGAAACGAGCATGATACAACATGATAGTAATTTAATGACCGAGAGTGTCTCAGAGATTTGTAACATAATCCTGTTGCTCGTAAATCGGAAAATTATAGTCTACCAGAAATACTAGTCTCGGTTAAGTGAAAAGCAAAAGAATGGAAGCATAAAGAATGTATAGACGAAAATATTTCTAAATTCGTAATTTAGAAATATTTTTAAAAATTTCAAAAACTAGTCGAGACAGAAAATCATATAAATAAAAATTATGTCTTTGTATCACGGAAATGATTAAGGACGATAAATCGTAGTGCAAGGGATTAAGCTGTTGAACAACTTTTATTTCAACCTAGAGACCAAGAAACAGAGCTTGGACACAATTCTTCCAATCTCCTGCCATCGCATCTGCTCATTTAATTCATCCTTCCATACTGCGTTCTAAAGCGACCCTAAATTCGCCAAATACTAAATCCAACTGCTAAATCGCTAGAATTTATGTAACCATTATCTTAACCCAGCGTCATAATATTTAGATTCAAGAGAAGAAATAAAAGCGAAGCAGGAAACCCGTATCTGTTTACATCGACGCTTCGGAGCAAATGGGATACGCAAGAGGATGGAACATGGAACACTTGTGTCCGTCGTTTTCCCATAATTCCTCGTTTGATCGCCATTCGCGCCATCCGCGGCGATATTTACGACTCTCATCGTTCGTTACATACCCAAAGACCGAGTTCGGACCGATTGATCACGGTGCCGTAAGTAACGCGATATCCCGCAAGGAATGCTCGGCGATACCTTTAAACGCGGAGCGCTGTCGACAGCGCACGTAGAACTTGACCCCGGCGTCGTCAATCCATCGCCGTTCGGTGTCAGTGACCTGCCTCAAAAAAAGAAACTAATTCCACCAGCTAGTGGCCCGTTACACACTGGCCGCGTGCAGAAAGCCGCGGACGGATTCTGCGATTCTAAGCAAGTCGAATCCAGAGCCGTCTGTCGTTTGTTTTCGGCGGTCGGATCGCGGTATCGATCGATCTATCGCTCCCGGGAGAGCGATCGCCCGTTAGAAATTCGTCGGGAACGGTGTCGGCGTTCTAAGTCTTGCGTAAAACATGACCGGAGATCAGCCGAGGGCTTTGCACGGCCGTTCAATCGAAACATTTATCTTGGCGATTGAATTGCGCAACCTTCGCAAGGTATATATACATGTATATATTGCTTTTCATGTTACGATGCGTGTGCAATACTATTTTATTCAGCTATCGGTAACCCGGTAGAACGATTCAATTACTCGACGGTATCATAAGTCATCATTAGCACGTGCTTCACACCCATTCGAGATAACTTTTTATTTTCGATCTGCTGATATCGTTAATCCAGAAAATCGAATGAAACAATACGCTGTGCTTCTCACAGCGGTGGAAATCCGTTTTGTAGTTAGACGAACATCGGTTAGCAAACTCGAGCGTTTATTTCTGCCGACTCGACGAGAACCAAGAGCGGTTGTAAGACGAGCGCGAGTAATCTTCTCGTTCAGACTATGCTCTTAGAACAAATCGACGGACGTATCAATTAAGCCGATTGTATTGGTCGTGGATCGGAGACAACACGCGTGGTTATCATTCAAGCGACTCGCACGCCCGCCGCCGTCTCTCGTGTACACGGATCCTGTGCAAGCGATGCTCACAGTCGTGCATGCGCGGGCGAAAGGCTACGAAAGAGTTACCTCGAGATAACGACGAGAGACGATCCGACAAGAGACGGCGCTTCTTCAAAGGAAAGCGACGAGACAACGCCAGCGAAACTGCGAATGCCGTTGCGCGTCCCTTTGCATCAATGCGAGATAAATGCGAAACGGACGCGAGAGAATTGACCGATCACGGGGAAATCTGTCGAACGTACGCATAGAGTACCAGGTGCATTACGTACTTACGAACGGTGCGGCTGGGAAATTGGCAAGTTGTCCGCGGACGCTGCGAGCGAAACCGGCGAGTTTCTTTCAGCTTGCGTATACTCCTTGGCGCAAAGATATTTTAGTCGATATTCCATTTAATCGTACCGCAATCTTCCTATGCGAGTCATGCAGACGGGTCTCGACGAGAGTGTCCGACGGAACGACGACGGCGTTCCCGTCGCCGGAGAAAGAGAAAGGGCAGAAACCATTTGAGGAATATCGGCAAAAGGACAACGGACCCTCGCGTTTCTTTGTGACGTCCAAATGTTAAATCGGTACAAGAGGCGAAGAGAAGAAACTGATCGGTAGCGAGCCGGCTTCACGAACGCGTCCGAGGAGGGGGCCCGCGTAACCAGCCTCCGATTGGTCGGACGGTGTACCACGTGGCGGCTGTGCGCGGGTGGGGATTGGCCAGCACGGCCGCGCACCGCGGGCGAAAGCGGCGAGTTTTGTTCTAGTATTTACCCCGCGGTGTAAAGCTGGATCTCGCGCTCTCCGGTGTCCTTAAGTCACGTTCCATTGTTCGTGTCGTTTCTCGTGGGTTTCTATTTCATCGGTCGAGGGCCCGTTCGTCTGGCAGTTCGTTCCCCGGCTTGTGCTTTCCCCGATGGTGAACGGCCCGAGAATCGTGCGCCATGTTCGCGCCGCGAGCAGCACGCGATTCACCGGCTACCGTGGCAAGTGATACGGTTTTTTTTTGACGGTCGAGATCAGCCAGTGGTGTGCGTTTAAATACCGTACCCCGGGGTCCGACGCGGTGTGTGCCCGAGAGTGTTTGTGGTGCGCGGATCATGCCATCGAGAAGGCGAAAATCCTAGTGGTAGTAAACGACAAGGCGAGAGCACGCTGTGGGACCGTGGAATGCACGCTGACAGGTATCCACCGCCGCGCCGTCGCACTCGGAATTCACTACGCGGTTCTAACCTTCTTTCCCCTCTTTCTTTATCGCGAAGAAGTTACTTCCCTCTCGCTCGTAACGACGTAAGCCTTGCGTGTTTACGCGATCGTCCACCTCCCTTCGGTCTTCCCTTTCTATTCCTCCTTTTCTCTAGTCCTTTCCGTCCTGCTTCGTTGAATGGTGGCCCGTCGCGCCTCTGCGTTTGCGTGCTGACGCTTCGCTACTTTTGACAGCTGTCACGGTTCAAGTGCGCGTACACAGGCGGAGTCGTTTTGTTTCGCAGAGTATCGCCGACGGGAGGGAAACGACGCATTGTCGTCAATTACTGTGCCTCCCCCCCCCCCCTTCGACTTCCACCACTCGAACGCAGCGTTCCGTTGCTTTCGAACGGCGACGACTTTTAGCGAAATAGTATTCGAATTTCATTTATTTATTGTTCGCTCGGTGAACCGGTTTTATTTTTACACCGAGCGACGGTCGACGGGACGATTTTTGATGAAAACAGCGCGCGTCACGCGAGAATAAAAATTTCCAGCGAAGCCGTGTCTCTAATCTGCTCGTGACGTAAACGAGATAGTTGCGATTGCAACAATGATCGGGCGATTAGTCTTTTTTATTTGAACTAATCGTTAATAACGCGACTGTTTGCCGATTACTAAACGTGTGTCCACGGCACAAAGCAGGTTATGTAAAGTGAAAGTAACTCGCAGAAACGTGTTAAAGGTTGCGACGTATGATGTAAAATCGTACATTGTAAATGTCGGTTACGGCACGCTTGATTTCCCTTGCACTTATTTGTTCGAACGAAAAGGAAAATTTCTGACACGCGTCACCTAGATAATTGTTGCCGGAGGGGTCATAAGTCGCCTCGTCGGGCATGGCAAGAATCATTTAGATATTGCGGTAATCTAGCGGCAAACATAAGAACGATGCGAACAATCGACAAACTTTTTTTTCTCTCCTGCGATTCTGTTATCGGTGTAGGTTTTGAAACGATTTTAAGTGAACTTTGCCTCTGTTTTCTAACATTTTGTCACGCCGAGCGGTGACGCGTCGTTTGTTCAGCACCGTTCAAAAGCCTATGCGACGGACCGAGCGGCGTGGAATAGTTCGTGTCCCTTTCTTTGAAGTTGTCCGCCAAGGACACGTGACAAATGACGTGAGAATGCCGCTCGACCAACAGGCTACATTTGATATTAAAACAATCGCTGAAATTTGTCCTTACGTTACCATTGTTTATCTCTTCTGCCACTTGAATCTGATTTTCACACCGATGCACGAAAGACATTAGTTTCTTTCCGACTTCCGTTTAGCGAGTTGCTCGTCATTAATCGTAGTTTAATAACCGGAAGTGTGAGGACGGTGGTTTCTACTGGCTTATTTATCGGAACAAATTGGAGTGTTATTATTTTACAGTCTTCGTAGGGTATGATAATCTTTTTAAGTGTGTACGAGATTTTTTTATTACTATCTAGAAGTGTTTTTGAGAATTCACGCTCAATTGTGTACAAATGTATAGTATTCATTAATTCCTTAGAGGACATTAGCGCGTTTACCGCCACTTTAACACCTCGGTGTTAAAGTACGGCTATATATATTTCTAATATTGGAATTTTTCATGTTAAATTTTTTAGCTAAACCGTTCTCCGCATTTCGGTATGTCATATTTGCATTATGATACACGAGTGGATATAATCGAAACGGTCCGAATCAATTCGATAAAAAGTGTGAGACAAACTTAAGCCAAAACAATATTTATGTAATTTCTGTTTTATGTTTATTCTAAAGACGAAGATTTATTTCGAATCAAGCAAATCAAAATACGTTTTTGATGAGTACTTGGTAAAGTATTTTATCACAGTTCATAAAGCTAGTAAAAATAGGTTTCGATATAATATTTTTGTATTTCATGAACGTATTATACCACGCGAAATTCGATCATTTCTTCAGGTAGTTTCGTATTTCTGTGTCCGATGGTAGCAAGCAGAAAAGCCTTACCGTAGTAGTTTATATTACTCTGTTTACATTCATCAGCATGCTCTGGGTTACCAGGACTCCATTCAATAGACGCAAACGGAGGTATCAATGAAAATGTTCGTTCTTATATGTATAGACCGAAATAATGCAGGCAAATAGAATTTCATGTTCTTGAAAATATTTAACAACGAATAAGGTAGAAAATTAATCTCCACTTTTCGCCACATAAGAAAATAAAATTTATATAATTTACCCTAAGTGGTCCAGATTATGTATGATTGTGCATACTCGTACCAAATATCGTCAGGCAAACATGTATGTATTAATAACTCCCTATCAGTCGGCCGCAACATATCAAACCGGGATTGCAAGAATCGGAACACGTGTATACGTATAACGCAATTCGTTTTGAATTAGATCACTGAATCATATGATCAAAAGCACGTGTCTATTACGTCAGATGTATGACGCAGGAACAGTGTTAATTTAAAAAAAACATTCAGATCTCCTACGATCGTCCTCGATGCTTCCTATCAGTCGTCTAGATTGAGTACCGTTTGACCGTTGTGCGTGATCCATAGATCCCCGATCGATCGTCGAAACGTTAAACCATTGTATATGAAGTAATAAGAAATTAATGATAATTCAATATTCTTTATTCAAGAAGATACACGCGGGTAGACACATTCTGGACAATTACATTCGTTTTGTAAGACACCGATCCTAACGCATATGTGGCAACGTTAGAAACTCCATAATGGAATGGAATTGTAATGGAATTATTGTAACTGAAAATTCACTACTGAATTCTTCAATGTGAAATTACCATTGAAGGCATTAGGCTATGCAAGGAGAAATTGCATATAACGGATAGGTTTTACGGCTGTTCTCGGTTAAGTAATAATCTGAGAAACTCGCACCAACAATTACAAGAATTATGTATGATCTTTCACACGGATTATTTAATATTAGCGAATCGGTAGATAACTGTTTAACAAGCGCATCGCAAAATTGATCTCGATCATGAACTTCAAATTTGTTTTTCTCGAATGCATATTAAACAAATGGTGCATTTGTTCTTTATTTTCTTCTATTATATCTTCTAACATAACATTTCATGTTCTAATTAATTTAGTTAATTAATTCACCATACTATTATATATTATTAATATCGTACGTAGAATGGACATATCAGATATTTCCACCATTGTTATTAATTCAATCTATTCAATGGATGCAATATTCATGCAGATCTATTGTCGTATAAAATAGAAATAATTGTTTATTTATTCTAAACAATAAATAATTGTTAAAATTAGCGAGTAAAAATAATATTTCTTAGCAGTTATAGAATC
>CM052150.1:6728810-6798441 GCA_028455555.1 Augochlorella aurata | reverse complement strand
TCGGAATAATAAAATGCATCGGTAAACGGACAGATTTCGGCGAAGTTACGAGCCAGCACGGCGTACCGTTCCGGCCGGTTCGGCTCAAAGAAATACGACGGTGATAAAGTTTTCCTCCTTTCCGCGACGAAACGCATTGGGAAGAGGACCCCGAAGGGCGACAATCTCTCGATCCTTATCCAATTACGCATGCGTAACTTCGGCCGCGTAATTTTTACCGCGTCGTTTAAATCCTTCGCCCTGGAGCCGTTACGCGTCCGCCTCGACGTAGATGTAGATCTTTCTTCGATCTTCGCCTTCGGTCTATACAGGGTGCATCGGAAACAAGCGTCCTAAAATCCTCTGCAGTCTTTAGCAATTTATTCGAAGTTTTAATAATTTATTATTGAGAAAGTAGTGGGGTGTTTATTTTATTAATATGGCTTGTTTTTGTTTGTTTCGTTTTGCTTATTCGTACGGATCGTTCGTGGTTGATTAGGTCGCTATAAAAAGTGTTCATAAATTGTAGATGCATCTGAAAATTGCATAGCATGTTTAATCAATTTTTTTTATCTTGTACACAATTTGTTCGAGGAAGTAGTGCTAGCTTAGTGCATTAGTATGGCTCGTTTATTATTAATTAGATATTTTTTTTTAAATGTTTATAAATCGTAGATGCATTTGAAAATCGTATAGCATCTTTAATCAGTCTTTTCATGGTTAGTTTATTCCTGTGGATCGTTCGTAGTTAATTAGACGTATCTAGAAAGATGTTTGTAAAGAATGGACCCGTTTGAATATCGTAGAGCATGTTTAACGAGTCTTTTTATGTTTGCGTACAATTTGATTGAGGAAGTAGAATGATGTTTAGTTTATTAGTTCGGATCATTCGGGGCTAATTAGATCATTTTAGAAAAGACTTTACGAGTTGTGAATGTATTTGAGAAATCATCCGGCATTTTTAACGAGACTTTTATTTGGCGTACGCAACAGGGTAATTCATAGTAGGTTCCAATTAGTGTGTATTTTCAGTGCTAATTAGTTACACAGTTTATATGTATGTATGTATTGGGCAATATTTTGTAATGATGTTCTATATACCCTCGTATTGCAACGATTAATCTTATGAAACTGTTGTGTGCGTCTATTTTTCCGAATGAAACAGTACATTGCTAGAGGCAGTTATATAGCAGGAACATTGAAATGATCGAGGTGTTCGTTTTTATTGTGTGCTCGCGTGCTTGGCTATCGATATAATTTTGCGTGATGATCCGCAGTTTACTTACGATATTAGTCGGTGCATAAATAGCAAGCGTAAATGTAATCCTTTATCTATCGCGTGAAACATTTTTAACTATCCAAGTATACAAGAACATATTACGTTCCGAATTAGAAACAAATTTTCAAATTTCGTAATTAGAAAGGTATAGAAAATTATGAAATTCTCTAATTAGGAAAGTGTAAAAAGATTCCGAATTTTCTAATCAAGAAAGTCTGAAAAGATATCGAATTTTCCAATTAGAAATGTATAAAAAGATTCTAAAATCTCTAATTAGAAATGTATAAAAAGATTCTAAAATCTCTAATTAGAAAAGTCTAAAAAGATTCCAAACTTTCTAATTAGGAAACTGTAAAAAGATTCCAAATTTTCTGATTAGAAATGTATAAAAAGATTCTAGAATTTCTAATTAGAAAAGTATAGAAAGATAAATTTTCGAATGACAAAATTGTAATCAATTTTCGAACGTTCCAATTAGAAAAGTTCGAAAAATTTTTACATTTTTCAATTAACTAAATTTCGAGTCGTTTCAATGGTGCTACGCGAATGATTCCAAGCAACTGACATCGCACCACGATTTTCCATACACCCTGTATAGACGAGAAGCGTTGAAATCCCTGTATCTACCATCTGTACGGTATCTTCCGATCCCCCCGAGGCTGATCGTTACACCTACGCGTTTCCTTTGCGCGAGTAACGTTTTTTAATTAGAACTCGGGGGAAGTTGCATTGAATAAACGCCGGAGTTATTCGTGTGAATTGTTTCAAACGCGGATCACCGTTATTCAACTAATCCAGTGACTCCGGTATTCGAGTGAATGGGACTGACACACTTGCTCACCGAAGATTATACAATGTAATGTTCAATGTTAGATCCATGGAAACCAGCCTGGTGGACATTCGGAAACAAACGGGACGAGATTGCACACTATGCATAGAATCGATGTCTAAAAAACTGTGTCCACGTTTACACTCATTCTTAACCCTAGAACGACCTCATTTTTCGTCATAAGTGACATCGTGGGGTTGCGGGCGACTCAAAATATAATCTTAACACTTTACTGACCGGTCATTCGACCGTAAACGTTTCTGTTATTATAGGCTAATTAAATTTATTGACATTTCTACATTATTAACATTATTTATTTTATTAATCGCGAAAGATATCTAATATTAAAAAAATTATGTAATAATATTCGAGCTTACAGTAGTACAATCTAATATTTTTATCTGAATAATAGATAACAAATTATTGGTTGCCATGACAACTAATTCACAGGCTAGTAAAGTGTTAATAATCGAAATATTATTTATTATTTTCAAAATATAAAATATGAAGTATATAAAAACCTCAGCGTTTTAGTATTCATTTATACGTTCGCAGACAATTTAAAAATGTTGTGGAGTCCCACGGGGTCCTTTTACGGTTAATTTAGTGAACACACGACAAATACTTGACGGACGCGTTAAATGCTCGTGAATCATTCTTATCTCCCTTGCGTGCGCTTACTAGATAGTCACCATGTATTTGCACAGTATTGGGAATCGTTTAATTATAAATTTTAATTTTATTGGTCCATTAATGTCTTCGATTCGCCGTCATTAATCACGAATGATTTATTTGGCTGCTGGATGTACGGCAGTCGCTCGCCGTTCAGTAATAATTATTGTGTATCGGAAATTGTAGAGTTCTAGTAAAGGATTAATAGTGTTTAATACTTTTTACTCTAGTCTCGTGAACATCAGAATTATTTTTCAACTACCGTTTTAATTACTTTAGCATTGTGATAACGTTTCGATGATATAGAAATTAACCGTTAATATTAACGACGACTAAATTCCCATTTTAATAGCTAATTACCTGCGCGGTTAAGCATTAGTAACCGTTGTTGTATTAAATATTGAATGACAATTGCCATCAATACGATTCAGAAAATTATAGTTTTCGAATCCGCATTTTGTTAATGTAGCAAATATTCAATACATATAAAGGAAATAGGAAACTAATTTCTCAATTGAGCATAATTACTAATATGTAGTTATTGAATACCATTTTTATTCTAAATTTCATTCTAATTCCTCTTGCAACGTATACAAAGTCTTTAGAAAAAATAATAAAATATAATCGAGTAAATATGAGTACGTAAATATAAGTATTTATTTGTGAACAAGAACAAATTTATATCATTTTATTTACCTTGTAAAAATGCTGTCCTATTTACCTAAAAATGTGAATAAGAATTATGCGATAGCAATATTTAACTTAAAATCGACAAGACGAATTTTTATATTACCCACCAACGGCATTGGCCACCGATTTCTTAATCCGAAGTCTCTAGCCTCGGTTCTCGAGCATTTAACGGGACCCCCCTCTATATCGCAGTATCCGAACGGATCGACAAGTCGCCATGTAATCATAACATTACATCAGATCGCAGATCGAATTGTTCGATCGTCGCAGTAGATCTCACCCGAAGAATGCAAATAATTCACCGAATCGGGAATGCCGCGAACGCACGCGCAGCTCGGTAGTGGAATTCGAAAATGAAGTTAATAGAGTACCGTTACAACCATAGCGAACACGTTCGGCCGTTTCATGTAACGGGTGCGCCCCTTATTTCTTCGCAACAGTTGGCCTATTCCGCGCGGCCAACAAAGATAAATAATTTCGCGGTGCTCGCGGCTCCACATTATGTACTTACTCGAAACCGTCGAAATTGCGTAATCGGATTCCGCGGTGTTGCGAACGGTCCCGCGTGACAATTTTTTTCAACGGGTAAGAAAAATCCAAATGGTATTTTAATCAAAATCTGTCGATCGATCGATCAATATTTCTTTGTTTTCGAAGCATTGTAATTCAGCGAGAAATTAAAAAAACTTTCATTTAAGTGAAAAATTCTGCAAATATAAGATTTTGTTCAAATGTGGTACATTAAATTTTATGCATGAATTTTATGCGTTTATGGGTAAAATGCGTGAACACAGTATGGCGAATACGGTGAATAAATTAAAAGAGACTAAAAATGAAGATATATGTTAATTACAACTTATTGAAATTATTTCTGAGAGAAACAAGAATGCAGTCGGCTCCCACGTCTTGCAATTGGCGTAGACAATTTTTATTTTGCATAAAGATCCGTTGTCTAATTACGAAGTTAGCATTATTAATGAGCTATAATTACGTTACGGGTTTTGTACATTCGTTGCAGAAACGGATAGGTGAAGACATTAGAAGAATTTAAGAAGGCTGACACATTATTTTAACTCGTTAAAATTATTGCACGGAGAAATACATTTTTATTTAACTTTCGCTGCCCACTGTTGTCTATAATGATAAATCATACATTCTTCTTTTGTACGTACCGTTGGATTTATTCGAAAGAAATGAGATTTTAATTTCATTAAAATTGACAAAGTATAGACGTTCTAAATAAGTTTCATTTCAAAGCGCAAATGAGTGTAACGCGACCTTGCTTCCTAGAAGCATACGAGGGTTAAATGACATCTAGGTAGACATGCAGATCTAATTTCCGGTCAATTAAAAAATAATTAACTTTACGCACATCAAGTCGCGTCCAGGCAATAACGAGTCAGTGTTGAAGACTTCGCCGTCGAGTTAAGCTAACGTTGCAGTTCTGGGTTACGCTAGTTCTACTTAGTTTTTAAGCATATGTACGCTTATATCTCAAGATGAAATTTAAAAATAGTAAGATCTCGTTTACAATATCATATTAACTCTAATTAAGGTATATATGGAACCAAAAATAACGGAAAGAGTAAATGAATCGAATCTTGTCATTGTTCTTATTAAAAGCGACGCGAACTTTTTAATTTTATCGCTCGATAGGTTTCGCGTGACTTCTTTGCCGCAGTGAAAACAATAAATTGGTAGCCAGTGAATCGGGTATTTCCCCGCGGGCGTTAAATTTCACCCATAAAACGGCCGGTTAATTCCCCGTGATATTACTTTGTAACCAATCGGAGGCCGCGGAGTCCGCGCGCAGGCCAATGAAAGTTCCCCGAACCCCGCCACGGTTCATAAACCCCTGACAAAGTGTTCGCGCGAACATTTCGATTCCGCGCACGCAACGTCCACGGACCGTGCGTCTCCTTTGTTACATAATTCCTCGATAGCTTCCTTTTCCAACCCGTTCTCGCCTTCGTTTTCTGTCAGCGAGCAAAAGGGGCCGGGCACGGTTTTCTGGTTTCCGGTTATAGGCGTTCAGGGAAGGAAAAAAAGAGGAGGAAAAGTCGTTGAACTAATCGGCACGTTCGACGAACGTCGATGAATATTCCCGTGGGATCGAAGCCCTTTCTCGATCGACGTGGAAACCGTGTGAATGAATATTTGTTACGGTACTTGATTCCTCGGGCTCGTCGAATGTCATGAACCCTGGACACATTTACATACGGTCATAAGAGTATCCGGCCTCGTCACGCACTCGACCGGCCACCGCGTTCCCTCTTTATTTGTATTATATTCGGTGGGACGAAGCAACGTTTCGCGATTCCATCGTGATTTCACCGATTAAATGCCACAATCTCCATTCGGGGATTTTGGAATTTTACGTATACCGCCCGGCGCGAAGAATATATCAGGTGCGTTTGACAGTTTATACATATTAGGCGACATTGCTTGTAGCAGACGGTGTGTATTTTGTGTTTCGTTTCTTTTCAACAAGTAAACAAATTTGGAAATCATCTGTAAGTTGAACACGATAAAATTGTCATATTCGAAGCATGACATTTTTAGCCCGGTTTTTATATTATAATTAAGTACCATACATAAATATGTAATTTAGAATATATAAAATTATTCATATGATAAAAAAAGATTTGTCTTATTTGTTTTTATTCATGCAACCAGCCTCAATCCCCATTTGGGACTTTTTAAGAAATATAAAATATTTTAACAACAAAACATAATTTGAATATAATTATATTGTTACACAACTTTTTGTGCACATACATAGCTTTCCCGTAAAAAATTAAAGAAAACTTGACAGCTAATCGGTTAAACGAAGGCTTATATGCTTGCGAACTTGACTTTTTTCCCGGTCACAGAATTTTCTTGGATTAACAACTGAACACTCGATTTATTCGCGAAATAATGAGTAAGGTTGTTTATTAGTCTTGAAACAGCGGCACTAATAATACAATAAAAAATAGACCGTGTAGAAGTGGATATAAAAATTCTACACATATTTTCGAACGTTGTTCTTTAAAATTTACTCGCGCGAATACTGTTATGTAACGATTACCTGTAGAAAAAAAAATGTTTCTTCGAACTTGTTACACTGAGCTACTTTCAAGCTTTAATTTAAGGCAATAGAAAACATCAAATAGGGTTGTTATAAGGTAAAAGTACTTTTGGAGTATCTAAAATCTTCAACGTGCGAATGGTTAATGTGCGATCGATGTTAATTGATCAAGCTTCGTTTGTATTATAACTTTATCGAACACAAATTAGACGGTTGTTATAAATGATACCTTTCGCTCAGGTTAACTTGGTAAGTCCATCAGAGAACCTCGGCGAGCTCTTCCTAGGACACTCTGTATACAGCTGCCTCAGTTGCTAATTATAGTCAAGCGTCAGTCGTTCGAACTTCGTCCTTTTTACCTCTATTTTCACGCATTCACATCGACGCCAAAATCATTCGCATTATTGAAGCTTTTACCACGTGCACAGCCTTATGGCGACGATTTATTTAATTATAATTTTCGAGATTGTTCTCCCGAGTTGAAATTCCTTATCTAATTAATTTACATCGTCTCTCAATCGACACTAGAACGTCTCACGTGTTTTCTATAATTTTAGTCCCGTTTGTTTTTCAATTCTCGTCTGAAATAATTATCTGAATTTATAGTTACTATTGGGTAGTAATATAAAAATAAAAAAGAGTAATATAAAATTATTGGATAAAAAGTGCTAAGGAATGGGATCACAAAGTAGACCGTCGATTCCATGCATTTATTGCCGTTTTTATAATCATAAATTTCGTAGAATCTAATGACTTTTTATTTTCTACTGACTTTGATAAAACCTAGGATCGTAGAATATCGAGGAAACTTTCTTTACGAAAATCTTTAGATTGTCCAGACGCTTCTGGACTGGAGTGTACGCATCCACAACGATTGAGAGGTCCTATTCCCATTATGTTTTTGATAGACGACATCGCTGCCACGACGACCCTAATTTACGACTTATGCGTGTCCCTTCCCGTGTTCTCCTGCTCTTTCCCAGGCAGTCTCTTCCACGTGATAGAGATTACAAACTTAACGCGTTAACTGTCTCTCGTGCATCGTACACATGCGATTCACAGTTCTAATCATTATTGAATAATGCGAAATTTAAACATACACGGAAACTATTAAAGCGCATGAGTGACAAAAAAGAAACCAGTTTAAATATATACTTCATTGTTCTCCGAACTGATTATGATATCTACCTATCTATCTAGTTTTCCTATCTAAACTTAGCGCTATTATAGTTACAATGAATTATTAGAGAATAAACAACATTAAAAAGGAATTTGAATAGTTAGTAAATTATGTTCACAGTAATTTCAATTATCTCAAGAACTTTCTTCTTAATTTCGTTGTAACTTAAAAGTAATATTTTTCAATATTTATTTAATATTAGCATTGCTCTATTAATCTGTTCTGTTACGAATGAAACGGTCTCCACATTTATGTAAATATGTGAAATAAAACGAGATTAACCGGTTAAAGTCTTCAATAAATTATGAAAAGGAGAGATCTGCGGTTTAGTCATCAAAAATTGGACTTCCATTGTTTAAGCGCCGGTTGAACATGCGAACGAGTGAACTCGTGTCGAATGATTTCGTACTCGTTGTTGCAGAGAAAGAAACCGGAAGGTGGGTAACGGGCAGAGCGACGAAGCAGAGGAAAGAAGTGGAGTATGAGGGCCCCGGAGGAAAAACGGAAAGCACGTTCACAGCTCGGCGAAGCGGTTAATGATTGGGAGTCACCGAACACAGCTGGCCACGTTGCTGTCCCCTGCAGCTGGAGATGAGCACGAAGGAGCTCCGCTCGTTGACGACGACGACCACGAGCACGACCGGGCTGTCGTCGTCGCCGATGACCGATGCTGCGGCCGAGGAGGACGAGGAGCCGCCGACCTTGAGCGATTCCGGCGACATGGATCTGGTGAACGGGCCGAATCCGTGGCTTCCGGCCTACGGGTTTCAGCTGCAACATCACTCCCATTTCCAACCCACGCACGAGGATCTACGGGCTAATGGTTTGTACTGTTACCAGTTCACTTTCTCTGTCTAGTTAACAATGCACCGCGGCGCGCTACGACGAGCTCATCAGCGATCCGCGGATTAACAATTTGATCGGCCAAGTAAATTCGAGGTCGAAAAGTTTCGGATGTTCTTTCGAACTTCTTGCGTTTTTCTGATCATTACTTTGGCATCTTCAATCGGTATATTAATGCAGATATTTATTTTTATGTCTGGACAAATCTCGTGGCAAATCTTCGTTGACGACTGAGTAAATTCGAGAATTGAAATGCATGATGTATAGTGGCTAATTAAAGTATTCAAACGGAAATAAAATAACCTTTTCAGAATAGGAACAAGAGATTTGAATAGTTTTTAGAAGGATTGTTTTATCGCATATGTAATCTATACAAAATTGGTTAGTCATATACATTATTTTGGGATTGGATATACTATTGGTCTGGAAAACTTCGTTCTGAAAAGTATGCGATGGCGTTGCTGCTCAAAGGCGAAACCCAAGGTACATCAGAATCCACTTAGCCAGGAAAGGGTTAATCCATTATTTCTTTCAAAAGTGTAGGAAATTGTGTGGCAGGGAATGAATCAGGCTCGGTGACACAGAATGATGACGTAGATATGTCATAATACTTGTAACATGTTTATAGTAACGCAGACCATGTTTCATTCATGCCTAATAAGTTTAATCACTATCAAACATATCGTTACGCAGTATTATTAATACTTCACCAATGTCTTCGTACAATTTTATTTAAATGCAGATTACAAATAATAATTGAATTGTAAATTTTATGCCTGAAACGTAGAATTAATATTTTCTTGTACACGTTCCAGCATGGTCGTTTTCTCGACATTAACGAGGTCATTACTTGTATTTATTTTAAATCAGTGAACCTCGCATACTGAATTAAAATTCTTTACGTCCAGTATTTTTTTCGAATAATTCGTGCGTGCATACAGATTCGAACACAATATTTGCACTTGAAAGAGATGCATGACACTCGGTGTACGAGGCGGCATTCGTTCTAAGTTTCTACATTAGAAATTATACCACGCTTTCATCATTTCTGCGCCTTCAGTAATAACATTTAAAAAAAGTTCGCCAGATTATCGTAATATATGCCGATTTCACGGCTTCTGTTTCACCGCGAGGCATTCTCGATCCTCAAAGAGGAATCGCGAGTCACGGAACGAAGACATTCCTCCTACGATACATTGCAAAGTTTCTTTTTTTATTCTGCGCTGATCACAAAACCAAATTTAATCATGCGCGGATAAGAATATGCACGAGTTTAATTATATGTTATCCCGTTCGTCCATGAGATGTCTTTTAGACGTCTAAAGAAAGTCCAAAAACGTCTTGAGTTGTAACACAGAACGTTTTAGGACGTTTCTAGGCCGTTCATAGGACATTCGAGACGTCTTCAAGCATCCTTCTGCTATCTGAGAAATCTCCTTGCATTTTTATAACCACTAAATTCATCTTATAAAATTCCGTGTATCAAGTCTTTGCACTCGAGTGGCTATTTCGAGGCTCCACTAAAAATTATTATACCGCTTTTCAAAATAATACATACATTGTCAAATTTAAGAAGATACCATTACCGGTGCCTCGCGGCTCGTGTTTACAGTCGCCGATTGTCAACAACTGTCTATTTTTGTTTACAAGCCGCGAGACAATCGGAGAGAATTTACTGTACCTCTAAACTTGTTGCCATAACTGACTAGTTATTCTAGTAGACAGCATTCCAACACGCATAGAAGGTATCAAAAGCATGAAAGAGAATGTACGTCCGCTGTCTGCAGCGTTCTCCAAAGAACAGTTGACTAATCTTGGATAAAAGTAATTAATAACCCGTAGCGATTCGACGTCATCGAAACCAGCTCCGGTCGGTCTACTATAGTTAGATGTTGCGTCAAGCAGGAAGCAGAATTATTTGCTACACAGTCACCGGGAGTCCTTCTGTTTAATCTACGCTCTACATATTGGCGGAGGCTCGTATCATTACCATGTTTTCCACCGGGCAGAAAATGGCGCGGTCTTTGCATACTGATCGCTTGTTAACGGCCCGACTTAATCTGGGCTACTTTCTACAACCGTGGGCGAGCGTGCGAGAGTTAATGAAAAACTACAACCGAACCCGGCTAGCAGGGTGCCGGTCATGCGATTGCCATTAGCGTGGAAGACGCCGCGCGTGTTCGCCACGTTTCCGCAAACATCGTTTACGATCTAGCATCGGATTCTCGTTAGAAATTACCAGGTGACTGGGTAATGCAAATGTTCCCATGATCTCGCGGAACGTTCGCTATTTTCATTCTTCTCGCGTCTCTGTTATTACTGCGTCGTCTATCATCGAACGATTTTCAGCTGATAGAGTGGATTGTACAGGCTGAGTCATTTAACTCTTTCACCGTAATTGTTCTTGTGAGCTGCGCGCAGACCTGGGCACAGTTGAAATGACGTTCTTCTTAATATTATTATAAATAATATTAAGTGTCATCTTATTTCAGAATTATTTCAGTGCCTGTGATCACTTTTGAAATAGCAATATTTTAAATGTTATATGCTTACGAAATAATTATGTGAAATAATTTGCGGTAATTCAGAAATTATTCTCGGAGACTGTACGGTGATCTAATTATTAAATCTATTTAATAATTATCCGATAATAAGGAATATTTTTCCAAAGAACGTCTTGATTTGTATCTTTTTCTTTCATCAAGATTATTACCAGACCAGATGACGGATTTTTTTGTGCAAAATAAAAATAGGAAACTAGAATATAAAAATAAATAAAAATAAAAATTCTCGAAAAAAACTCTCGATAAATTCCTTAAATTGAAAATAATGTACTTGGATGAAAATCTTCGAGTGTTATTCATTGTCTTCTAATTCGATCTGCTAATTTCTTCAATAATTTGCATAAAATCCGCAGTGTAAATGCAATGAAAAGGGGAGAAGCAAATTTCAGTCCTCCATTTCTGAAATGAACGTTCAATAATCCGCGGAAAATGGCAAATAAATTCGCACAAGTTCCGCGATGCATCGAGATTACGGAAGAATTCGCCTAGATTAGATTTTGCAACGATCCGAGTGCAATCGAGCGCAAACCTGTTGTCTGGATTCCTTTAACTGCGCAGAATTGATGCGATCGAAGGCAGCAGCATTATGCTCGCTGGATAGATCAGCGATTATTTTTGTGCAAGCCAATGGATTATTCACGTCCGCTGCGCTGCTGGTTGCGGAACGAACCGGCAACAGGCGAATGCAACAGGTGGTTCTCTTCCGTGATGTTGCACCGCGGTGCGTGCGCTTGCACTTGTGCAAGGTAAATTGCGTTCTTGCAGGACGATTTGTTCTCACAATCGCCATTAAGCGGAATCCTTCGCGAATAATTCAACGAAATCGAGTGATCCGTTTCCTCTAATCTCGGCGGAAAAGTCGCGATTTCGTTTAGTTAACTTTACGCGAAAATTGAAGAAAGGTCGCATTCTTTCCTTTATGCGGAAAAGTCGCGATTTCGTTTAGTTAACTTTACGCGAAAATTGAAGAAAGGTCGCATTCTTTCCTTTATGCGCTTTAGCTGCAATTCTAAAGCATTTGTGAACGCTTAGTCAATTTCTTCGATTATCTAACAAATAAATTTATTCTCTCATTCAAACGTCAACTTGTTAGAATTTAATTCGAAAAATATCAACGTAACAGTTGTTATAAATTTCATCGCAGAGTGTATTATTTTATGGCAACGTAAAGGAATAGCAAATTACTCGTAGCACCCGGTTGGCGAATAGAGTAACGTGCTTTCAGTTCTCTTATAAATGCCAGCTCGAGAATTTGGTCTTCTTATTTCATTTTCTCTCGTTTCGATGTTCTTTGGAATTAATAGCATAACATTACATATAAATTGTTTACATAACGTTGACGTCACGTGTAAAATTGAGCAAACACCGCTTGAACGCGTCCACGTAAATTACTCTAATTGATGTCCATCGGCCACGTAATTGGTTTATTGATCTATCCGAGCGAATCAAACGAACGATTTACGAAGAACGACGAGGACAGCTCGTTTTTCCGCGTAGCATTGTATTAATCGAAACGGAGCCTGAATCATTCGCGTTCCATTCTCGATTTGTTCATCCGTTAAATAACATTTATACTCGACGTATTTGTCGCACGATCTCACAGATTACTGTCTGTTTTATAGCGCATACTGGCATCGTACGCATAAAATTCATTTCCGAATTTTCGAGGCGAACATTTTTTTCATGTGTTTTTTTTTTGTTTATTGCAGTTTCTTAAGCGGCTTGCTTTTGAGATCATTATGTGTTTCACGAATCATGCAATTAGTGTTCCAGTCTTATAATTAGTGCTGCAAGTCTCGAAAGTGTCAGTCGCTCGCATTCGTTTGCAGTTTTCGCTCGTGGAAGCTTACGAAAGTGTACATTGTATGCAACAACGGAAAGAGCTGCGCTCTTGTGGCGCTCGATTGCAATCGTGCACCGTCTAAAGTCTTGTCTCCACTCGAATCGAACTAAAATCTACGTGAAGCTACATCCGCACTTGCGCGACATCATTCTTTTAACGGTGAAACATATTTACATGCTTCTCTAACTCCGTGATCAAAAAATTGTTTAACATTTGTTAACAAAATCCGAAATGTAATGAAAATGCTCAGTGAACCGTTTTTTGTCATTACGCTAAAGCGCACAAATATTTTGAAAACTAAACGCTATTGACAGAATTGAATGCATGATAATTTGGTTTATTTTTAATGCAATAGCATCCATGTCACTCTTAACCTAAACTCAACCAATTGCGTTCCAACGGATCACATTTTTTAGTTTTTATGTGATGGAACGCGGGAAATAATTAATTAATTAATTGACGGCTTCCTTTGATCAATAGATAGTAAATAATAAATGGTAAATAATCCTTGACAAAGGATTAAGTCCCACAATTTAAAATTATAAGTATTGTAGAGACTGAGTTTTATAAATTAGTATAAAAAAGACGGGGACCCTTATTTCTGGCACATAAGCCAATAGGAATTTTTTGTACAGATTCAAAAGCTAGTCTTTGAAGTCCACGACTTTATAGTGCCACTTATTTTGAAATACTACTTCACGTCAGAAGTGCTTAGAACTTATGATTGCTATTTCTTTGATGTCTTTTGAAATCTCGTGACATCATGCCCACACCCAGGGATACTATATTTAGGCGCAAAAAGCGGAAGTTCATCGTTTGCACTCGGTACCTGATTTTTTCGTTTAGCTTGGTGCACGTTATTACGGACCGTAAAATTTTCGTAATTTACGCAAGATGTCAATCTATTTATGTTTGAAATAAAAAGTAAAATTATACCAGTGGAACCATGTTTCAAAAATAATCATAATCTATCTATTCGTTGAAGCAGGGTGCCCAAGAAATTCAAAAAGCACATACAATAAATGTAATACAATGTGTTTTTTGCGTTTCTTGTCTAGTAGTAAAAACAGAATAGTACCCCATTTAAAAAAACATCGATGACCTCGAAATTTCATTAAAAAAATGACTCCAGAAAATATTCGATTTTTTCATTAGACGTGTTCCACAAAACAGTGTAATTTGTGCCCCACCCTATACACGCGCCAATGGTACAAGTTCTTAAATACTTTTTAGCAAAATTTTAGAAGATCGTCACAAAATATTTGCTGTCAATTTAAGGTGAAATGAATTTACATTCCATTCAGAAAATATTAAGTTCGATCTCTGATCAATAAATAGTAAATCATAAATGGTAAATAATCTTTGAAACGCCTACGTCAGCACTTCAGCAACGTTATGGCACTTATGAAGTGGCGATTTCCTCACTAGTTTGTGACTTTTTCACGAATACATACTTCAACGTCGAACTCATTCTACTCCTTATTCACTTTTTTCTGTTTCTTGGTGTAACTCTGCCTGTAGAAATTGTAGAACAATATCAAGTTGACTAGAAGATCAAAAATCGCAACGGAGGCTGGTAGTTTCACTCCGGGACAGTAGGAAAAGTAGTATTGAATCGAGTACGCTATTAAGCCCACGAATTGTGCCTGTGCGGGAAAGAAAAAGTGAAATTAATATGATAATTTTATTCAAGTCATATTAGATTTACGTCGTTAAATAAATGCGTTTTTTCTTTTTGCAAATTTTAAAGTTCAACAATTTCAGATTATAAGTATTTTAGGGACTAAGTTTCAGAAATACGTGTAAGAAAAATAGTGACCCTTATTTTTGGCTCACCGTGAGGCAATAAGGATTTTGTTCAGATTCAAAACTAGTCTTTGAAGGGAGAGCACCCAACAAATTAAAAAACAATATAGAATAGACGTAACATAGTGTTCTTTTTGACTTTCTTGTCTCATAGTAAATACAGAATAGTATTCTATTTAAAAAAAAAAACATGAATGGCCTTGAAATTCCATTTAAAAAATGACCCCGGAAAATATTCTATTTTATAATTACATAGAACGATATTGACAAAGTTTTTGCCCTACTCCGTACACGCGTCAATGCTATAACAGTTCTTAAATATTTTATAGAAGAATTTTAGAAGATCGTCACAAAGAATTTGCCGTCGACTTAAGGTGAAATGAAATTACGCTACATTCATTATTAAGAAAATATTAAGTTCGATCTCAGAGTCTAACTCTGCCTACTTACCATTTGAGCCATCGTGATCACAGGTTTAATTGGGGCAAGTATTTTCTGCATCTTCGGCCCATTGGAGGCCAACAAATAATAAGTGTACATCATCACGTGTATAGAAGCGTTAACTCCGCCCACAGTTAGAAGAAATCCGTCGGGAAAATATTTCACGGACCACCATACTATAGCTGCCGTCGATACGTGATGATACACGTGCAGGAATGTGATCTGTTGAGTTTTCTTTCTGAGCACGAATAGGATGGTCTCAGTGTAATCGATCACTTTCATGCAAAATAGATACCAACTTACTACGGCCAGCTGTAATTGTAATTAGAAATAATAAGTACTGAAATGTTATTTAAATTAATACAATCATTGTTCATAAAATATTGGCATATTTCATTATATGGGGTGCCCAAAATTATGTTACTTCCGGGAATAGAAGAAGTTCCTGAGATCATTTGAAGTTACTTTTTCCTTAGCGAAAACGCAAACCGCGGCTTTGTTCATAGATTATTAATGAAATATGCTGAACAGCCGAAGTACAGTTCCGCTCATAAGCACAGGAAATGGAAAATTACGTAAAGAGCCGCTGTCTAGTAACGAGTGCGAAGGTAACAAACGAAGTTTGATTATAATAATCTATACCTTGTACGGGCCGCGACTGTAGGGATCCTCCGTTTGATCAGGGCATCTCCAATATCCATTGGAGTACCATCCAGCATCGAAAATGTGATACACTATCGTGGCATTCCCTAAGATCTGGAATGCGTTGTAGCAGTAGATGAATGTTCGGAAAGAGTATGGTTTTCTGTCTTTCATGTATCTCGGGCCCCAAATTAGGATGAAATACAAGTATGCAAACGTAACTAGTAGAAGAGGTATGGGTGATTCGATCATTGGCCATTTCAGGGTCCTCTTGTCTGTAACATTTGTCGAATGTCGTGATTTTCTTGTTGTGTGAATCCTATTTTAATTTGTTTTGTCATAAAACGATTGGGACGGCGGAGGTACTCTTGTAATTAGGAAGGTTCATTAGCAATTCTCTTATAATCAGAAAAGACATTAACACGTTCCGTGCCATACCTTTTTTTGAAGACTGCGTTTAGGCCACGTGAGGCGTATACACCCCACGCTTTACAGTTCTATTGTTTTGTTTCTGTCGTATGCCTTGCAATGATGAAAGCAGTGCAAAATTGTAATTATCAAGGACGGGGTGCTCAGTTTAAGACGAATAACACAACAAAGCAATAAATTTATTTTTCTACTCTGTAATCTTCTTTGTCCAATGGATAGAAAATTATTATTATTGCAAGACATCTGATTCTTGGCTAGAACGGAAAGTTCAATGTGGGGCGTATACGCCGCACGCGGTACGGAACATGCTAAAAAATTCATCTTGTGATATTGATAATGGTGAACAGATTTTTATTCGATAATGACAGTGTGGATCAATGCGACAGTTGAGAGAAAAATTCTTAAAAAGAAAATCAAGTGCAAAAACGCCAAATCCGAGCACTTTCACAATTTAACCTTGACCTCGCTTTAAAGTAATGTACAGATTGAACCAGCTCGAGGAATGCCTAAACGTCGTTTTATTTGGAAACAACAAAATTTCTATCCGACTCTTGCTCATTACATACCTGATAATTGTATGATGTAGTAATCATAGATCTCGGCCAAAGACATGGTTACGATCTGACGAAATCTGTAATATCTTACACAAGTATTGGTGATATAATAGTATATACAAATGCCCAATATCGATCGATTTTTTTTTTATCACTTTTCGGGTCTTGAATTGGATGGAGCGACCGGAAGATATGTGTGAGTGATTTCAACTGAGAAAGACCGAGCAACTCCGCGATCCTTATATAGGTATTACATAGCGTTTGATTATGCGCGTGATTATTGTGATGAGCTATTGTTAATGATATTGTGAGTTATTTATGAAGTGTGATACATCCCCCTAATAATTTTCCAAAATCTTACTAAATCACTGTGAAGTATATCGTTCACGATTGCAAAGTCTAAATGTTCAAAAATTGTTTAAAACCCCCGGTATTGGCCACTATATTTGAATACATTGTTTAGATTAGAGATTTAGATCAGATGGTCAAGGGTAATCAATTCATATTCAGATTATTCAGAGTTCATCCGTCTATCTACATATTGTATTTAATCGGTTATTAAGTTGCGCAACGGTTTGCCTTTGTAAATCGTCTTTGTAATGAAATTTTTCTATGAAAACGAATATTTTTACATTTTTTGTCATACAGTTATCCATTGCGATTTCAGTTCGTATTTCAAAGTTAAACGATCTGGGAACTTTGGTAAAACACGTGGACTTTTAATCTACCGTTACCGTTTAAAAGAAATTGTGAGATAATCTAGGTTGATCATTTGGAGAGCATGCTCTCGCACTGTAAACTGATTTACGCCGGTAGGATATAGACATCATGAATTTATCATATTATAAAAATAACACCCTCGGTAGATTACGAATAACTATATAACAGTTTAATACAGGCAATTAATCCAAAGATTAATATTACATTTAAATTAACCCGGTCGTGCAGCAGATATCACTTATATTTCGGTTATAGAAGAAAAGTTTAATAAGTATTAATAAATGGTTGATAATTGTTCATAAAATTTTATGAAAATTGAGAAAAGATGTTTTCTAAAATTCTTACCATAAGGGATGATTTTTGTAGGGGTTATTTTCAGAAAGAAATTCTTAATTTATTAAAGGAAATAATTGGCAACATAACTCCTAATAAAATAATCAGACATATATTTTGATTCTTATATCACTGGTTTCTTCTTCGTTTTAAAGTAAATTTTGGGAGGGGTAATTTGACCCACGCTTGGTTCATTTAGTGTTAAACTTACAGCAATCCGTTTTTGTCAGAAACGCAAAAAATCCGCGATCTAGTTATTACACAACCGGATGTTTTTTGCAGTTTTTTGATGTTTTTTGATTAACGATGCACATACGTTGTGCGATTGCATAATAAATTAGTAAAATTGTATTAAATGGTAAAATTGTTAAGAATCGATCACATTTACGTTAATTGTAGCAGAAAAGTTCTGCAGGAGTTCTTATCTATTATCATCAAATATTATTACAGAAAAGTTGCATAGAATGTCGCAACAATCTTTGTGCTTTAAAAGACACGCGCCTGCATCCTCTTAACCTTCTGATAGTCTTCCCATTTGTTTCGTCACTCGCGCCACCGTTTTTCTCGTAAATGCATCAAATCCGCAGTCTAGTAACAACAAATATAGGAAAACCTGCTTCAGGCTTATTCCTTCGAAACAAGTACAAATAAGAATGAAGCACGTCCAAAGGCAATTCTCCAGATGACGAAGACACGGTCTATTTTTCAAGGGGGGACCGCTCGAGGCATTTCCACAGTCGTAATACCTGTTCGTCCCGCTGCTATTATGCACCTGGCTTGCAACGTTACGGACGGTACACCCTGTAGAACTGTTCGAATTCACAGAATCGCACAGTGTTGCGCGGCGAACGTGTCAGCAGCGTTTCGTCACAAGGCGAATGATACTCAAGCATCTCCTCGTGGCGCGGTGTGATGATTCAACAGCGTTTTTCCATTTCCATTTTATACAACTTTCTCAACTGAATGAAAGCGTACACGCTAGGCGGCGAGTATATTTCCACGAGAGTAACCTCTGAATTAACGGTTCGCGCGCGTTCGTTCTGTCGCTGCACAATGCCATGCAGTTATGCATCGTGCTGCACCTACCAACTAAGCGTTACCGACAGCGACACAGACAGGTTAAGCGGTCGTTTAGAAGCGACGAAGGATACAAGCTGCGGTTACACTCTGCGGAATCGTAACCGTTCATCTCTTCCTAAAGCTGCCTGTCCACCGAACAGACGGGCTCGTGAATTTTTATCGGGCTGCCTGAAACGCCCGTGCCTCCCAAAGAGATATTTTACTGGTTTTACTCACTCCTTCTACAGTTTGTTTATTGTCCGGATAGTCTGAAAGACTTAGGTCTGTTACGATGACGAATGTCATTTGCACGTTAACCAGTTAGCTGTTGCATCCAATTGTTTTCTCACGGATCACATTTCTTAATTTTTGTGTGATGAGACAATGAATGGTAAGTAACCTTTGAAATGCTTCCGCGAGCTTTTCAACAATGTTCTGACACTTATAAAGCCGCGATTTCCTCACCAGTTTGTGACTTTTTCAAGAATACATACTTCAACGTCGAACTCATTCTACTCCTTATTCACTTTTTTCTGTTTCTTGGTGTAACTCTGCATGTAGAAATTGTAAAACAATATCAAGTTGACTAGAAAATTAAGCGACGTAATGGTGTCTGATATATTCATTCCCGAACAGTCGGGATAGTAGTCTTGAATCGAGTACAGTTTTGACGAGTACGCGTCAATGCTACCACAGTTCTTAAATATTTTTTAGAAAATTTAGGTCATTATAAGGTCATCATAAAAAAATTTGCCGTCAAATTACGTTGCATTCAGAAAATATTATTGATCCCATAGTTCTGTCTACTTACATTCGAGCTATAGTGGCCAGGGGCTAAATAGGCGCAAGTGTTTCCTGCATCTTCGGTCCATAGGAAGCAAACAAATAATAAGTGTACATCATCACGCGTATTATACCGTTAACTCCGCCCATAGTTAAAGCATATCCGTTGGAAAAATATTTCACGGACCCCCACGCTGTAGACACCGCCGACACGTGATGGTACACATGCAGGAATGTGATCTGTTGAGGTTCTTGAGCACGAATTGGATGGTCTCAGTGTAATCGATCACTTTCAGGCAAAGTAGATAGCAAAATATTTTGGCCATCTGTAATTATATTCGGAAATAATAAGTACTGAAGTATTATTCAAATTAATATAATCATTGTTCATAATTTCTTGGCATATTTCATTATACAGGATGTTCTAAAATTGTGTTACTTTCGGGAATAGATGGGTTTCGGAGGTCATTTGAAGTAACTTTCTCCTTAGCAAAAAAGCAATCCGTGGCTTTGTTTAGAAGTTATTAACGAAAAACGCAGACCAATAGGAGACGAGCTCGCCTGGCGCGAAGAGACCGAGCCAACGAGCGGTCAAAGTACAGTTCCGTTCATTGGCTCAGCCGCGTAGCGCCAGGCAAGCTTTCCTCTCATTCGTCAGCGTTTTTCATTCACAATTAGTAAACAAAGCCGCGGATTGCATATTTTGTTCTATTGCAGTATTTCTAACGATGTTCCCATTGATTCGCAGATACGGTGCTAGTGCAGCAGGTCGACTTCTTGGAGACGATTTTAGAAGAGACTTCCGACGATCTTCAGAGTGATTCCGATCGCAGCGGTACCACGTATTGGGTCGGCTCGGATTCGGAGACCGAGAGCGTGATCCACATACGATCGAAGCAGAGATCGGCAGGTGAGATCGCCGGGAGGTCCTGTCCTGTTAAATAGAGTTTATATCTGCTGACCGTTTCGCGCATCGAATAGGCCGAGAATAGGTTTAAAAATATCAAAGCTGTTGGACCGGGCCGACCAGTGTCAATTTGGCAGCAATTCCGAACATGGGCTGACTGCCACGCGCTGCATTACGCCGCGGAGTGCGTAAAACGGGTTAGCACTTACCCACCTGGCTTTCCTGCAAATACTCTGGCAGATATCGATCTTGTTACTTAATGCTTGCGACCTATCGAGGAGTCTAGGAGTCTAACTAGGTGGTAAATAGGTGGTGAATCCAGTAACTCTAACTGTGATTCCATCGCTGATGACACTGCTGCATTAACCCTTTGCAGTCGGAGTATTTCATATACAGTATTTCATATACAGTTTTTTAAAAAATGTAAGCACATTTGATAATGTTAAAATTATCTTGCAACATGATATGACATTTTTTAGTGGCGGCCTTAGTGTCGCCACTCGACTGCAAAGGGTTAATTGTCAAAGATACACGATAGAGCAATTAATGTTCTGAATTTGTTAACCGGGGAATTAATTTTCGTTCAACTCGTTTCAGGATGGGAACCATTTCCTACACAATGAGAAGTTAGATTATCACGTTTAAAGTAACAAACTTGGTACTGCTAATTTTAATTATAATTGTGTCCTAAAGAAAGGACAATGACGAGCATTGGATTAAAAAATCGCCTCCGACTTGTCGATTATTCATTTTGATAACAGAAGTATAACAAATTTATGTCATATATTTCGAATGTTCCTTAATTGACTCGTTGTGAAATACATACATATATATACATATTAAAATATATACATATTATTAGTGTTACACAGTTTTCTTTAGGCAACATATTCTCGTACAGTGAATTAAAAAAATGTATTCGCACGCTTAGACTTTTTGCAATAACTTCATACAAACAAATGATACATTAACGAAACCTATATTAATTAATAGTCTTTCATGTGTAGAAACAATGTGTAAAACGTCTGCTTTTAACATCGAGTTTTGAAAGAATAATGTAACAAATTTGAAAATTTTAAAGTCAAGAAAATATAGATATCTTCAGAAAAGTTATAAATAAATGATGAATAATTAAGATAGTCAATAGTTGGTAAGATAATCCGTGCTACTATGTACGTAACTCTATAAGAAGTAGTTTTGAAAGCCGCGCCATTCGGGGTCCCCTTAGAGTATGCAATCGGTTTCACTTGCATGCGTGTTCAGTTACTGTTCCCTAGGCGGCGACTCTATACCGGCTAGAGCACACTTGAAATGCCCTCGTTGGTTCAGCTCAGACGCTAAATACGATGTTCAGATATTAATGCAAATATAATTGTGTTAACAATGTTCTGTTAAATCATATACGAAGTCCAATATTTTTATATTTAATACAGCATATGGAAGTTTACACTGGCGAGGCGAAAAAATGCTACAGGCATGTAGAGTTTTGTAAAATATTTTATTGTATCTACTTTAGTAGCCTTTTGTTTAAAAATTAATCTTATATAGTATTGTTTTGCTCTAAAGCAAACGATATTGATAATTCCATTTTTCTTTAAATCACTGCATTTTTACAGCGTTAATTGACTTACGGAATTAATTATTTTAATAAATAATTAATTTAATAAACCATTAATTTAATAAGTAGTTTAATTATGATAAAAAATACTTGGTGATCTTAAATTGCAAGAGATATACATTAAACGTATTATATATTTATTATAATAATTTAAGAAGGGAGTTTTTAATTTACTATTTCATAATTTATAATTTCGTCGTGATTTTATTATTTGATACGATTTTTAGGTAGACAAATATTTATCCGAGGGTTATACAATTGCAACCGGGTGTTAGAGAACACAAGAGATAGCAAATTCCTTTTTCCCCGACAATCGACAATGGAATGTCTTCTTATATCTCTGCAGAAGGAACGTACGCGCGATTCTCTTCCGTTGCATCTAATATTAGATCACCTTCAACGTGATTCATATAGGATTACCATGGACTAGTCGTTGAATTCCACGTGCATGTGATCATGCAAAAATAAACTGATAGGGCAACACGTTGCCGCGCGAATTCAATTACTCCTGTTGAACCGGCGAGGAATTTCGAGCGCACCGAATTTTAATTCGACACTGTTCTCCGGACGATAGAAATTTTCGCTAAAAATTCGCTAAACAATAATTATTTTACTTGTCACTAATTTACTTTCCCGTTTCGATTTCAATTCACTTTTTTATTTCGACTGCAATTTACATTTTTATTTCGACATTAATTTACACTTTTATTTCGATTTTAATTTACATTTTTATTTCGATTTTAATTTACATGTTTATTTAGATTTTAATTTACATTTTTATTTCGATTTTAATTTACATATTTATTTCGGCTTTAATTTACATATTTATTTCGACTTCATTTGTTGTATCATTGAGAACGATGGGGTGCGTACGTTCCTACTATTGTTCGTAGAAGAAAGGAATAATTTCTGTAGTGGAATATTATAGTAGAATAATTTGAATTCCTGCAATAAAACACAAATGTCAATATTCAACTATATGGTACAATTTAGTATTTATTTAGCACTTTTTCTATCATATCATACTATTTTGAAAATTTATTTCTATATACATGTGCTGATCAAAATGACTAGTCCATATTTTTTATTTAAAGATTGTCGAAATTACAAATTATAGTAAATAGCAATATGTCCACATGAAATCAGATCTCAAATTCCTATAAAGCAACACACTTAAAAATACTCTTGCACTACTTTCAACTAATTATCCTCTCAATCAACAATAATTTTCAGTTGTGCATAATATGCACCTATTATCCTAGAATTCTAAATAAATTGTTAAGCTCGCTTTTTCATCATTATGGAAAGAGAATTGAATTTAATATAATATATGCAATTCCATACTTGCAATTCCACCATGTCAATGTTGTGCATCGGTAACATACAAGAGCATCAACGTCAAGGGGTAAAAATGATTAAGAAATGAAATAAATATTTTTGGGGTTCCTTTATCTTATAATTACTGCAAACAATTTCTATCTTGTTTAATAGAATAATATTGTATTCGTATAATATTTCAAATAAAATTTGATTCCACAAATATTTCGAATAAAATTTTATTTACATAATATTTCGAATAAAATTTTATTTAACAAACATTTCGAATAAAATTATATTCGTACAATATTTCGAATAAAATTGTATTCACATAATATGTCGAATGAAATTTTATTTAACAAATATTTCGAATAGGTTATATTCGTACAATATTTCGAATAATTCCGAACTCTGTCCTGATTTTAACAGCCATCGAGGCATCAACGTTTGAACGGAAATCTCGCGAGAACCGCCCGGCTATTCGCGCTTTCGAACTCTGTTTCTGAAGACGTCTCGTCACGGACTTCCGGGACGACCACGCATTTGATGACTCCCCGAATAATCGTTGGCCGGGTCCGAGCATCGCGCGTTATCATTGCTGACGGCATTAGAAACTCGGTGAAAAGCCGTGTAGTTCGAAGATCGGCCTGTCCCGCGGCCTAGTTTACGAAGTCGAGTCACGGAAGTGGGTCTTCGGCAAGAGGGGCCGGCCAATCCTCGTGTTCGCGCACCCGCCGCCAGGTTTACGCGTCTGCTGGCCCCCATAATCGTCGTCGCCGTCGTCGGCTGTCAGGAAGCCGTGGTTCATTCAACCGGAAGCGACGCTTACAACGTTATGCGGTCACCGGTTGCCCGGCCGCCGGCTTCGTGACCGTCGTCCGACACGTGATCGACGACACGAGCCGCGATAACGCCACTCGATCCGAATGACACGTTTCACCGTGTTCCCTCTTGAGCACGACATCGTAATCACCTCGTTAGCGATCTTAATTTATAGATCGTTCCTGCGTTTTCTTCTCGCCGACGGCCGTGAACGGCTCTCGTTTTGCCAGGCTGACGGAATCCTCGTTCTCAGAAGGATTCGCAACGAACGAAGGATATTTTATGCTTCGGAATTAACAATGCGCTCTGAGAGAATGGAACTTAACGATGACCTTTCTGTTTGTTAAATCGCGAATAGTAGAAGTTAATTAATTTCGATGCGGAGATATAAACGCGAATTTATGTGAGAATAAAACAGTTTATGTAACCTGAAGCCGGGAAATATTATCGTTGCAGAAAAATTAACCACGAATCGATGAATCTAAAGAGATAGGATTTTCTCTGATGTCTGAAATAAATATTTACCACTAAATATACCGAGCAATCAAAATCACTGTGCAGATTGCCTCAGTTGAAACGCGCAATATCCAATTTTTTAGATGCATACAGTTTTTACAACAGTTGCTGTAATAATGTAATTTATTCAGCCAATTCCCATGAAAGTGAATTTATAATTTTTATAATTGCAAAATGAGGAACGGGCCATTTGATCACGGTCGGTTTAGTGTTAAAATCATGATGCAGAATCTCCTTGATGATGAAGAACAATTTCTCTTGATTGTGAATAACGGAACAAGATAGAAATCGGAGGCTAGACATTTTGACTGCTTTGGTACTTCTAGTGTTAAAGACAGATAAAACCGAAGTCCAATAAGATAATTAACATTAATCGCAAATAAATAAATTCAAAATCTTGTTTCGTCGACGATGTTGCAGACGGCAGCGGCAGCGAGTGCAACTCCGTCGTGCCTAAAAAGCGGCGACGCAGGAACAACGGCACCGATCGCGACCACCAGGTGACCTTCGAGGACTATCCGGCGTCACCAAGGTCCTCGAGGTCCTCCGCGTCTTCGAGATCGAGCTCGCTCTTGCAGTTCGAGTCTCTGGAGAGGACTTGCGCCACCTTGTCGCCTTCCAGCTACAGTTTCGACTCTCTGGAATACTCGAACCGTTCGAACACCTCCCATCCGGAGAACACGTCTCCGGACAGCCTCGAACAGGACTACGAAAAGACCCTGCCGAACGGTTTCGGGAATGTTGATCATTTCTCGCGACTCAGACCTTACCGCAGCTTCGAGAGCCTGGACACTTGTCAGAAGGATGACGAGTTCGGGCCCAGTGGGCTGACGAACGGGTTCGCACCTTTGTACCTGAAACGTAACTCGGACTTGTCGAGGATACGGAGAAATGGCCATCGCCCAAGGTAAAGTTGAAAATTAATATATAGTAATTAATAATAATAATAATTATTATTATAATAATATATAATAATTATACTTGAAGAGTTATAATGACAAGATTTTTTCCAAACTAAATACATACGCGAGCAATTTATAAGAATTTCTATAACTGACATAAGCCACGAGCTTCAGAGACAGATCTGCTAAAAACTAATCTCGTGCTCCACTAATTTATTCGCATTCTTTAAAATTAGAACTCGTGTCAAGCGATGACGCCACAATGCGCGCTATATTTCCGAGCTTCTGTGTTCCGTGTTTTGTTGCCGGTTGCTGTCCCGCGTGGATTGATTGCAACACGTTACAATTGTCGCAGTTGTAACGTTTGGCAGCCGCGCCGGTCCTCTGTCACAGTTCTGAAATTTTTGCGACGAAATTTCCGGGAAGGAATCATACGATCTACACTCGCAGGGATTCGATCGTGGCTCCGATCGTTTCTCATTTGTTCGTCGAATGTTGCCGTGAAAGATAAATGAGATTCTGTGGCCGTCGAACAGAGGTCTTTAAATTTCCTTGGCAACGACTGTCAGTATCAAAGCCTGCTACGTGACCCTCGTTTTTTGGCCAAGTTATCGCAATCGCAACCCCGAATAGACCTCCTTGACGTTTGCATTTAATTTCGAGGGGATCTGAAATTACGTTCACGGATCGATCGGGTTTTCCTATTATAATTGTTTCCATTCTTGGTTGATTATTTCCTCATTCTGAATTGTTTGTGATTAAATTTGCGAGATAATGATTACGATATATCACGGGGCTCGGAATTATCCGGCATCGAACATATAGAACGCGAGGACCACGCCCCCTGACTCTCGCTACGCCCCCTGGCTCCTGTCGCGCGCCTCGCTCCCCGTGACCGCCCAAATGCTCGGAGCATCTCAGGCGCGTAACTATTAGTGGCGCATTAAGGCGATACTCGAATCTAGACTAATTAGGCGTCCACGGGAAGCAACATGCGCGATGGGAGTCAGGGGGCGTGGCGGGAGTCAGGAGGCGAATGTTTCATGCTGTTTAATTTTGAACCCCGAGATAGATCGTAATCATTATTTCGCAAATTTTATTATTAACAAGGAAGAGTGAGAAAATTATTAATACTTCTACAATTAGTGCACAGTCATTTTCATTCGATTTTAAATGCTATCTTATTTATATGGTCAAATATGTTTTTACTTATATCATTGTGCATTCGTATATAAATGCAATTAACATTTATATCTATATCTTTATATCTGTAATTTATGTCCAATGAAATATAGATCGTAGTGGTCTTATTCGTATTTGCAAAGTCCACAGTTTTACTTCAAACAAGTCGCAGTATAGAGAAATATTAAAAGGCTTCGTGGCAAATTAAAGTTGTCGAACAGAGTTTATTCCGATATTTTTTCAACGAACATTGAAAGTTTGTTCTTAAAAGACCCCGCCCCGCTCTTTTTATACCATGTTAACCCATTGTTGACCAGGAATTTCACGCAGAAGCTGTTTTACGTCGTCGAGAAATTGCTGACGCAGGTATGAACAAAAGTTAACCCACGACGACGGTCAACAATGCGTTAATAAATACTCCGGCATTTCTGGTAACGCGCGCTACAATTTTTCATCGACGCGAAGTCACGGACAACAAGGCCAATTCGATTGTTTGATAATTTGAGTCGCACAAATAGTGTTTCAACACTAAACCTACCACGATCGCCTTATTCGCAATGACCGCCTTATTTTAACCCTTTGCGGTCGTATGGCTACTCTCAGCGACCAAAAGCTATCTATTTATTTTTTTTATTTCTTTTATGTTTACGTAAAATTAAAACATATTATTGTGTTACGTATATCTAAATTTTAAAAAGAAATTAATAAATTTTGTTTTTTCTTCTTAATTTTGGATAGTATGTATTACTGTTTGTTGAACGAAAATTAATTCCGACAATTGACAAAGGATTAAGGATAAATACGATTGCAAAGGATTAAAATTATTAGAACAACTGAGACAATTCCATGGGAAATGATTGCATAAATTACATTATTGGAACAACTACTGTAACAAAAACTGTACGAAATCAAAATAAATTGGATCTTTTCATTCTTGTTAGGCAATGACGAAAATCCAGGCTCTATTTTACTGTTCGGTAGGTTTAGTGTTAAAAATAACAAATGGAAGCAAATACTTGAATTAGACGTAACAAAATTGCAAGAAAGTCTCGTTAGGATTCCGATAAGATTAACCCATTAACTGCCACGATCCTCATTTGAGGATTTTGTAACAAGAATATATTAGGTGCGTTTGATAGTTGAACGTAATTTGATACGTATCGGTCAATATTGTTTATAGCAGACGGTATGCATTTTGTGTTTCGTTTCTTTTCAACAAATTTAGAAATCGTCTGTGAGTTGAATACAACAAAATTATCATATTTGAGGCATTTTTTCTCCGGTTTTTATATTACAATTAAATACCATAAATATATAATTTAGAATATATAAAATAATTCATACAATAAAAAATTTTTCTTATTAGTTTTTATTCATGCAACTTGCCACAACACCCATTTGGGATTTTTTGAAAAATACAAAATATTTTGACAACGAAACATAATTTAAATACAATTATATTGTAACACAGCTTTTTGAGCATATACATAACTTTTCCCGTCAAAAAAGGATTTGGCAGTTAATGGGTTAAGTCGACCAGATTGCCTCGTGTTTGCGAGTCACAGCCTACCGTCAGCATGCTTGTCGGTTCTGCGAACCGCAGCACAAGCGACGAAATAATTTTTCTGTCGCCCGAACCAGGGACTTCTGGCACGAAGACGAGGAGTACGAGGACGAGGAGGACGAGGAAGACCTCGACGACGAGGAAGATCGGCTGCTGAAGGAGAGCCGCGCGGGCTCGGAGATCGAGGATCGATTGATGGTATTTGGCGACCCGACTTGCAACTACGCGACCTCCGTGGACTACAGGAACACGATTGATTTGCGAGAGATCGGCGTCGAGTCCAAGAGAGACGCGCTGTTGGACCTGAAGTCCGGCCAGGCGACCGTGTCGAGTTCGTTTCGTCTGCTGCAGACCAGGTTAAATATAGCCGGCGGTATGGCGCACGGACTCAGCAACATGGTTGCCGATCATCAACATCATCATCACCACCATCACCATCATCATCAGCAGCCGAAGCAGCAGCAGCAGCAGCAGCCGCCGCCGCAGCATCAGCATCCTCGGTACGACGAATACGAGCACCACGAGCCGCGGCAGCACCAGCACCACCAGCGTCAAGGGTGGAGCAAGGAGGAGTGCTTTAATTTTAGATTCACGGATAAATCTCAAAGCGCGCCCAGTCTGCCTAGCAGCATCGAGGAGTCCGGACACGGTCCACGGTCGTTGGCAGCGCGCACATCTTCAAGGGCAACGTCTTTCGTCTCCACGTCGAACCTATTCGAGAACTACACCAGGGTAGCGAGCGTGCCAGTCGACTTGAATCTCTGCGGGTTTTCCTCGTCGTACGATGATCCCGAGTACCTCGAAGTGATCGCGGACGACCACGAAATGGCGGAGATTAGGAAGGAGAACAAGCGACCGGAGAGCATTGAAGAGATCCAACAGAACGGCGGCGAGGAGATCTCGACCGGGCAGCAGCTGAAGAACTCTTTGACGATGACCTCGGTGAGAACGCAAGCCCCCCAGAGCGCGTTGGTCGACGGGAAACTGGACAAGGCCGAAGAGAACCTGTCGGAGGCCACGGAGTGCGTGGGCGATCACTGCCCGAACCCGCGGGAGAAGAAGAAGAAGCAAGTGACCTCGACGGTGAAGACCCAGGACCGCGGGAACTGCGTGCTGGACATGGCGATCGCAATGGAGAACGACCTCGGCGCCGTGGACGAGGCGATCAAGCAGTTCAAGCGTGAGGTCGAGGAGGCCAGCACCCTCCTGAACGGCAAGAACATGGACGGTGTTCAGAGGACCCTGTCCGGCAGACTGCGAGCCCACAGGGTGAAGAACAACGCCAGCTACGAGCTGGCCCAGCAGTTCGAGATAGACGAGATGAACTTCCGCGCGGGCCGGGCCCGCAAGGAGACTGCCAAGGACAGTGAGCAGACCCCGAAGTCGCCGAAGAGCGGTATCGGCGGCCGGAGACGCGTATTGAACAACGCCAGCTACGAGCTGGCCCAGCAATGCGACTACATAAAGGCCCTGCAGTCGTCCAGGTCCGCTTTCCAGCGGATGGACGCTTGCGACGAGCTCGAGGAGCGCGCGTCCCGGCGGGGCCCGCGGCTCAGGGTCACCGACATGGTGCAGCAGATGAGCAGCAGCTCAACCTCGAACCTGCACAAACACGAGCCGTACCAGGACACGAAGACGTATTCGAAGTCGACGGAGAACATATTCTCGCAGTTCTCAAAGGGCCCGTTCACCCAGGTGCCCATCAACCAGCTCGGCGAGCGGCTCAAGAAGCAGCAGGAGGAGGAGGAATCGCTGTTGTGCCAGGTAAAAAAAAACTCGGATCCATTTTCAGCCTATGGAAGAGATCGTAGTGGACACCCCCTAGTAGACGACGAGATAGATTTCCCCTGCTTGGAAACCAAACCCATAGGAACTTCCAGCCTGGAGGGGGTCGCGCCGTGCGAAGCGCCGAGCGCGGCCCAGCCGCAACCCCCTGACCTAGCACACGGGACGACGGGGGCTTCGACACCGAGGTCCCCGGAACACCGCGAGACGACCGATCGACGCGATTGGACCGACTCGAACAGATCGTACACGAGCGACTTTCATTCGGAGCGAACGATGACCGCGCGACAGCGAGACAAAGACGACGACGGAGAGTCGCCGGAAGTCGCGGGCGACGCCGACGATGTTCGAGGCTCCTCGTTGTCGTCGGGCAAGAACGGAGAGCGACTTTGGAGGGTCGTGGTGGAAAAGCAGGCCGCGGAGAAAGAGGCTTCCGCGAAGAAGGTTACGACGCCGGAGAAGCTGGAGGAGGAGGAGGAGAAGGAGGAGGTGACGGCGGCGGCGGCGGCGTGGGAGAGAGCGGGGACGGAGGAAAGGAAAGAGAGAGAAAAGGAGAAGGAGAAAGAGCTGACGGCGGAGGTGGTGGTAGCGGCGGAAGCAGCGAGGGGACACGCTGTCCACGGTGTTGCCCCCCCACCAAGCGGTGGCAGCAACACCGACGGCCTGCTGGAGCCCAGCGAACGGAGTGGGAAGCCAGCGGTGGCCGTGCTAGTTGATACGAATCATCGCGGTGATCGCGACAAACGTCACGAGGAGAACGCGGCGGTAACAACAACTGCGGCTGCGGCACCGGTTAGGGTAGTAGAAGAGGTGACGAGGATGTCCGCGCCGGTGGCGACCGCCAAACGGTCCATCGTCTCCACCGCCCCGTCCAAGAAGGACACCGCGGCCAGGTACCAGAGGAACATGGTGGTGGACGCGTCTTCCGGGACCACCGCCGTCAAGGAGGAGAGGAAGAAGGGTGGGTTCGGCGGCTTTCTGCAGAGGTTCTCCAGGCTACGGTTCAGTGGTAGATCGAAAGTGCCGCGGTCCGAGGTGCAGAAAAAGAGTGACGCGCACGGCCAAGTGAATCGCGGCAAGGTGATCGACGAACAGACTAAGAAGGAGCCGGATTATATCATAATTCCCCTGCATCCGCCGGAAGAGGAGAGACAGAAGGAGGAGAATGTCGTCGCGGAGACCAAAACGGACGTCGGCTGGAGGCCCGCTGGGGACGTGCAGCGCAGCTCCTCCAACATCAGGTGAGTCATCAACCTCGTACAGTTTTCGACCACGCTGAACCTCGATTAACCCCCCTTGCACTATAATAACGAGTCAGACTCGTGACGAACGTTTCGTACATAATTCAATAAATATGGCTGCCGATCGTTTCTCCCGAATCGAAACAAAATTTGAATCTTCCCAAAGTTTGGGAATGGCAGTAAATAAAGACACTCGCGAAACAAAAATCCTCTCGTTTCGTCAAGGAAATTATTAAGGACGAAGAAGCGCCGATCAACGCAGTTCTGAAAGAAATCGTAGTGCGAGGAAATCGTTAATCCCGGTGTCGATTAACCACGCTCTTTTGTTAAACTGTTCCGAAAGCTCGTTTCAAATGTTTCATATGAATTCAATGGAACGAACTATAGCGTATTACTATACTATACTATAGTACTACTTTTACTATAACGTATGCTTATTATTACAAGATTCATCCAATCGCTTTCCACGAAAGAATCTGTATAGTAGTTCTATGGAATCGAACATTTTTAACCGGCTAGGGAGGTTTTGCATTAGCTACCATACAACAATCTGTCCTCGTAGACGAGACATGTCCCAACTATTTATTCTATTTCTACGGCGAGATTGTACAAGCGATGTGCACAACATTCAGTCGAAGTCTAATGTTGTATAAATTCCAATCGCAGTGTTGTTCCCGGGTCTCGGTTATCAAAGCCGGTTAAAACTAAACCTACCGAGGTCTAAAAGCGACCACAGAATTTATTTAAATTTTTCACGATTCTATTGTGAAAAGAAAATTTATATTATATTTATTATATACATTATATTTCTCACAAAGAAATATATTCAACAAATCTTAATGGTAGCAGTTTTACGACTCCAATAATTATAAAATAAAAAACGTGGAACCGGTCGTTCAACCGGCTGTGGTAGGTTTAGTATTAATCGAGATACCGGTGTATCGACGCGTCAAAAAATCGGTTGAACGTTCGTTCGATTTTCTGGCCGTTCGTCGAAGATCCGCTGTTGACTTTGACCTCGTGGATTGTTTACACGGTTTCTCGCGACGATACGACTGAATCACGGTTTATACACGGCTGCTACGGCTTCGACAACCGTCTTGCCAGGACGCGGGAACTGGCGAAATTTCGAATCCGTGTGCGCGCGCGCGTCCGACACGGGATAGGAAAATATTTACACAACGTCAGGCTGCAGGCTCGCTGATTTACTGCACGTAAAGTCGCTCGAACGCGGACACCGTAATCTCTTACGTAATTACTGTATTATGAGAGGCATCTGTGTGGGCACGTCGCGTCGCAGCCAAAGCGCATGGTCTATTGAATTATCGTGCAGTTTCGTGGTGTCTCGTACCTGAACTAGCAATAAATCTCCGACTAGGAGCCGGCTGCGGCGCGCGCAATTTCTCCCCGATTATTTCACGAAAGCGAGACTTATTGTTTACACGTGGCCGTGTAATTGCCGCGCGCTCCTAATTATCTTCTTCTCGACGTCGACGGTTGCACCGTGGCGGTAGAAAGCCGCGTTTGTCGTTGCATTTACGCGCCAGTGAAAGGAACGGGTTTCGGAAATGTTAACGGAACATTTCCGAAACGATTCGCTCGAATTATTTTTTTATCGCGAGACATTTTAGCGGCGTTTCGATTGTTCGATTCTAGAGCAGAATTATAGATGAGCACCTTAGTTGGTATAGTAAAAATATTTAATCGAAAGTACAATGGATAGACGCGTCTGTTGCAACACGCATGCTCGAGATACGGTAAATCGTTATCTGAATAAATATTTTCGTATAGAAGATAAATTATATGAATCCAGACACACTTATGCTTCATGACGCAAGCATTACGGTCGTTTCAAGAGTAAGACATTGCGAATGTCTACGTTTCAAGAGTAAGACTCGAATAGCGCCCGGATACGTGATCGCAGTTTCGACGAAGAAATCGTTCGCTTTCGACGAAATAATGCATCAGGACGGAACCTTCTCCATTAGTCACACCTTGTCGGTTTAATAATAAATCTCCGGTGAACATTAGCGAGCGTTAATCAATTTTCCGAACACCTCGGGTTCGCGGAGGAACATTTGTTTCCGCAAAGCAAACATTCGGAAATGTACAGAAACGTTTCCCGAATCCCGTTAGCAAAACATCCCTTGATTTGTTGTTTCTGGCTCTCGTAAAACGCGCCATTACCGGCTCAATTTTCGCGTTCACAGCTCGCGAACGTTTTGTTTAAATTCCGCATGCTCCCTCGACTCGCGCGAGCGCGCGCGCCCGTCGTTTCGTTTCAATTCGCCGGCCGGAAGCCGAGGATCACCGACGCTTGTTCCCGGCCTTCCCCTCTTACCGGCTCGTTCTATCCACGATTCGTAAACAACGGGGCCTTTCTAGACGCCCGTGAATCTGTTTCGAGGTATGTTTCTCTTCTGCGACTGGAAGCAACGAGGTCAGTGATACCGGGAGAGCATTTCGTAATGGCGGCCGGAGTCGACGAACAACTGCCAGTCTGCCGCGCTCTTTCCACCCACTCCCTCGATCATCCCATTTGGTTTTATTCGCCGACGCTTCTTAACGGAGTATTACGGCCCAGAATGCGCATTTATTTATTAACACTGGAACTACCGAGCCTTAAACGTGACTAATGCATTTTGCTTTATAGCGATGACAAGATCCAGTTTATTTAAACTTCCTACCATATTTAGTACAATATGTGCTTCAAGCTCATAGAAAAATTTCTGACAAAACGTGTTTATAGTATTAGAAATTGTAAAGGGAAAAATCAGAGAGCAGACATTTTGACTGCTTAGGTAGTTCTAGTATTAACACTGCGATTTTTTTTATTGTGATTACAGTGGCGTGTTTCGCTTCGCGATTTCACTGTCATGTTTACTTGTGTTTTATCTATGCGCAGACCATACCAAATTAAACGCGAATATATAATTAAGCTCTTGACATACAATGACGTCTGGTAGACGTCATGCATTTCATGTGCCATTGTAGACTTTGACGTCTCCGAGACGTCGAGAATATATTAGCACTGTTCGTTCATACTTAACAGAACTGTTAATTTATTACTTTGTAATGTTGTTTAATTAAAGTACATTCAACCTCATTAAATGTTATATAGCAATACAGATTTCAAAATAAAATGTATTTCTATGTTTGCACGTAACTGTTTAGTTGTGTCAAATTAAATAGTATTTTTCGGACTCATCGAATTCCATTTTGTTCGTATGCCAAGGGGTTAAGGAAACTGAACAACGATACTGTAATCTTTGTCGAAATGAAAGCTTCGCTGTAGATCGCATAGGCAGTTTACAAATGCAGAGTAACAGAACCACGAAGACAAAAGTTCAACGTGAAACGAGACACCGCCTTAACGCTGCCAGTTGTGTCCTATAAAGAACAATAAAAGTAATAAAATTCCTGCGGGCAATGAATATGGTATAATAACTAATTATAGTCCTCTGATCCATTTCCGTCGTTAAGCACCTCCGTTGCCGATGCGACGTTCAAAAAACCACAGGGGAAGAAGTATATCCCAAAAATATTAAAAATTGCAGAGCTACAACTACTTCTTTAATGATACGACTACTTTTAAAAAAGATGCTCCATCTGCATGAGTAAGGGTTTAATTCTCGCTGGAACTAGAATGAAGTAAAAATCTGGACAATTAACCCTTTGCACTCGAAACTATTTTAATTCGAAATCCAAAACATGTTTTATGATTTCTATTTTATATGATTTATTGCGATTTATTCAATAAATTCTTTCAATAAAGATTGATATAGACGAACCTAACATTATTACAAATATTTTGAAAAATATTATATCAATTTTTAGTGACGCTTCAGAGTCGCCACTCGAGTGCAAAGGGTTAAAAAGATGGCGGCACTTTGAAGATAAGATTTCGAATTTGTAAACTTTTCTTGCCTTTTGCAAATTAAATGGAATAGCAAAACTCAATATTTCCTAAAATCTATACGATTAAATTCGCCTAACATGGGCATTTTCACGAATCAAAGCGAATGGTTTTGTACGCGTACATTCAAGGCGACATACATTACACTTAAATGACCGCATATTATTTCCCGTAGGCTTGATCTGAGACCGCAGATTTTCTCGTTTGGAAATGAAATATAGGAAATTAAAAATCTAAATTAAAATTCCACATATTTATTAATCCTTTGCACTCGAACGGTCACTCTGAGGCACCACTCAAGATTGTTATACGATGTTATAATCAAATTTTTACATCGTCAAATTTGTTTACTTTGAAAGAACTGTTCAAAGTATAATTGTTATATAGACTCAATTTCATGTGCATAAATTGCATTAACAAGTCATATGAAATGAAAATACAAAAAGTATTTTGGATTTAGAGTCAAAATGGCTTCGAGTGCAAGGGTTATTAACTAATATATTACAGAGGTAGTTTTTAGAATAAGTTAACTAAGTCCGCAGGGTATGATATTTTCGAAAGCAAGTTCCTTTAAACAAAAGCATAACAGTTGCAAATATACTTGGTTTATTTACTTAAAAAGAAATCAATATTTTTTCGAAATTCTAGAGACCGTGATACCTCCTTAATCCCGCTTCCATCAGCGTCCTACGTCGATCCTTTCCTTTCCAAGGAATCTTTTCGCCATTTGCCCCCTTCCTCGCTTTCTTCGCGTGTCTAATTCCTCTTTAATCAGGCTTCGCGCTCATCCGATCGATAGGATTTCACTCTCGTTTCGTGCTCGTACGATCGTCGCGAATCGTTCGTCTTCTCTCTTTCCTCCTTTCATTCTCTTTCCTCCTTTCGTTCTCTTTCCTCCTTTCGTTCTCTTTCCTTCTTTCGTTCTCTTACCTTCTTTCGTTCCCTTTCCTCGGCGTACCCCGGATCCACTTCACTTCTTTTAATCAAATTTCACTTTCGCCCCGTTCCACGGCGTTTCGACGTAATTCGACCTAATTGCATTCGGTAACGGTGCACACTGTCGTTCACTCTTTATTTATCGTGCCCTCTCTCCCCCCCCCCCCTCCTGCGGGCCCCTAACTGCGCGTTTCCCTCTCACTCACGCCCACTACGAAAACCCAGCCTGCTCCGATTAGCGTTTACGACCTTTCGAGTAGCTCGCCTTCCATTTGCTCGCCTAGCTTTCGAACTTTTTAGAGCTGCGCCTTGTTCGGTAGCTCGATCTTCATCGCGGATGTTGTTAACGTTTACCGCAATTCTATTAACATTTCTTTGGCTCCGATGGTATCACGATACAATTGAAAGGCTCGGCGGGAAATAGGCGTTCCACAGTTTTATCATTTTAGAGGAGATTGTGATTTTCGTAGAAACTGCTGTGTGTAAATGTGTGAAAATGACGTATAAAAGAGGGGTAGTAAACGACGATTGCCACTAAATTTTTGATGCGAAATTCCCTTTTTATTATTACTAGTGTTTTTATTGAATGTTCAGTGACTTTAACGTAGTCGAGTTTTTACAAGTATAGGCACAAAGTAACTTTTACATTGTTAGTGACATAAGAAAATATAAAATTAGCAAATTCATGTATTTAGCTGTTAATAGACTGCGGTTGTTTATGTGGAATGATAATTCCATCAATTATCTTCCAGAAATTGCAAAGCAAATTTTTATTTAACGTACAGAACACTTACATAATTTGCCTCGTATAAAAATCATAATAAAAATTCAGAACAAAAGATCGTAATAAAAAAGTCAGAACACTACTTTTTGAACAAAAATCAAATCATATTAACCCTTTACGCTCGAAGCTATTTTTACTCTAAATCCAATATAGTTTCTCCGATCTACAGTATTTTCATTTTACATAATTTATTGTATTTTATGCACGTGAAATTTAATTTTGCGACTAGTACAGCAGTTTCATTCTTAACAGTTTTTTGAAGATAGACAAATATGATAATATAAAAATTACTTTGGAACGTGGTAGAATTTTTAGTGATGCCTCCGAGTCCCATTCGAGTGCAAAGGTTTAATACTCGTTACACAGATGTTACACAAGTGTAAAGCTGGCCATAAGACACGAAATAGGTTTGAGGAAGAACATTCACCGCAGGAGGTAACGACGTGTCACAATATTTTACTTATGGATCATCGCCGGCCGTCAATATTAATCCGACTTTTCTGCCAATTAATTTTAATCTCGGTTACGACCCTCGTTAACGATTCATTTCCTTCTGCTTCGATGATCACCAGTGGCCCGGTTACGGCGACACTGTTCCCTCCACGCGAAAAGAGATTTTACGGATGGATCTCTTTTTAATCGCTCTTTCTTTTCAACTTTTTTTCAGAGTCGCATCTCCATCTGGCATTTATTGCGAGCAACCGGGCTGCTCTACGATTCGGATTCGTTTCTCGGAACGGGACCCGTATCTGATTCTATCTCGTTTAGTTTTTACAAACATACGTCTTATCGCGCGAACTTTCGCCGAATCAGCTCCGCCTGTTTCGCGGCGAACCCTCCTCTCGTTCGCCATTTTGGTGTGAGCGGATCCCTCCGGGCGATAAATTTTCTGCGTTGAATGCGTTTATGGGAGAACGGAATTCTTTTCTTCAAGTTTCAGGCCGATACGGAGTCGTGATCTTTTTCTTGGTGATTTCTTCCAACAGAAGCGCTTTGTAGAACTCTCTAACGTTGATTTCAGTAATTAATGGGCTAGTGGTTCTGATGACTGCGCGTACTCGTCTTCGAGAATGTAAACAATGTGCGACCTCTTTAGAAAGTGCGAGGGATAATGCATTGAACATAGTGTTTTCTTGTTTTATATTTTATATTTTTATTATACATATATTATATATGTATATTTTTTTCCTTTTTTAATCATATATAATTTCCTCCTCATTAATGTACAAAATTTAAGGGATAAACTTCAAATTTAATCTATAATTTATAATTTAATTTACAATTTAATGTACAAAATTTAAGGGATAAACTTTAAATTTAATCTATAATTTATAATTTAATTTATATATATGCTCTAATATTAATAATTATAAATTAAATTCAGATTTTACCCCTTAAATTTTTTACACTAATAGCAGAAAATTCGCGTAATCAACGGTTCACATATTCGCCGTCGCAGTACACGTGCACCTAAATGCACAGAAACAAGGATTGCAGAGGGTTTTATTGTAGAATAATGATTGAATTTAGTGTCGGCGATGTGGTCTCTGTGTATTCACGCGATGATTAATACCACGGGTGTATAAAATCTGCCGATAATAAATGATTAATACGGTCGTATCTCCCCCGGGACACGGTCCGTGAAACACAGATGGGTTCGTGTCCCACAATTCTTCGTTTATTTAACAAAGCGCCAAATATGATGAGTCCGATATCCCACGGCTGTTTACTTGCGCGGCGACGGGCGTGTTAGGCTCGGTGAATCATCGCAAGCTGCGAACATTGTAATTTAAGAACCCGTCGCATTCACAACGACCTTTGGCGCGTTTGTTGTTCTGGAATCACTGGCCACGCTCCGTTCGAAAAATCCTGTTCCTGTTTGGAAAAGAGGCACACTATCGCGCACAAATATTTGATCGTCGATAACGTTCACGGCTCTCCAAGAAAAGACGTGACAGCTTATTTTGCAGTTTCTATTTTTAATGATTTTCTCTTAGACCAACTTGCGCTTTAAAGTCGAGCTGTCGTTTATGTTACGTCCCGTTTAGAAATAAGTTTACTGTCCGTAAGAAAATTTCGAATAGCGTAAGCCCTTGGTAGTTATTTGTAACAGTATTTTGTTTATTTATTACGCTGCTAGAACCCCGCGTGGATTATCAGCGACAAATTAATTAGTATACATTATATAAATAAATATAAGTAATTTAGTATTACAAAAGATTTTTAAAATGCGAGGAAACGCATCAATCGACAAAAAAATGAAAGAGATTTTCCTTCGGTCACAATAGTTTCTTTAATTATAACATTTTCGAACACTTGGAAAATATTTTCCTCGAACACGATGGCGCATCGGTAATCATTCCACAAAGATGGAACCACTTAATTGATTTAACGAACCAAGAATTTAAAAATCAAGTTTCGAGACGTTACAAAAAATGACTTTGGAAGCTCGGTGAAATAATTCTGTCGCCCATACACGATCCACACGGCTGTCGACGTGTTAATTGAGAGTTTTAAGATTTCCTCGGCGAAAGCATCAGAAAATGGGCCGCGTTCCAGTAATAATAACTCCCGAGGACTCCCCTTCGTTTTCATTCGAGGCAACGTGTCCGTATATTTAGAGGTGTGACTTCAACGCTGGATTTTATCGAGCCGTTAAGTAATCGTGACGCGTCGGCGTCTGTAATTCTAACGAGCTGGGCAGTAATATCACTAATAACGTTGCATAATTTCTTGTAACGCTGTAAGCATATTACGCAGACGATTCCGCACGGCCATTTCTTTTGATCGTCGCTACATCGGGTGTTGGGAAAGTCAGTCTTCTGTTACAATTTTCACTTTTTCAGTTTCAATAAAGAAAGTATTTTTTTCAATTAGCAACTTCGGGTTCGTATTGTAAATACTTATTCTATAATCGTAAAATTAATGAAATACTTCAACTAGTATTTTATTGAATACAGAAATCAATTACTATTTTAAGTGAATATACCCAAAAGTATATTAACACTAGTGTAACTTTGACTTCTACGCCATATATTTATATAAATATTTATTGAAAGGAAAAAATCCTTTACGGTATATTAAAGTACAGTATATAAACTCTCGATTTAGTATAAAACGTTACCTATATGATTGAAAAAATCGAATTTTCACGCTACATAAGTATTCGGACAATTTATAAAGTTAAGTTCAAAACTTAATAAATTTCTTCAAAATTTGTATCACTAGTTCTATACCTCTATTGTTTAACAATATAGTTCAGGAAGTTTGAAGTTTTTTAAATTATTGCATTATAATGCAATATTATAATATTTTACATTAACATTAAATAATATTATATAAACATTATTATAATATTGCATATTAAACATATACCCCAATATACCGTAAAGGATATCCTTCCTTTCAATGTATATTTATTTAAATATATGGCGTAGAAGTCAAAGTTACACTAGTGTACGAATACTCTTGGGAGTTACTGTATTTCTTAGCTGGAATATTTTTACCGAGGTATGATCTCGGCGTTGAAATAAAAATAATTCAGCCATGAATCAGCGAACCTCCGTTCCACTTGCTGAACACGCCAACGCATTCTAAGACGATCCACAGCATATCCCAGTAGGAAAACAGAGTTCTGTAATTTCCGAAGGGACAGCTCGACGGACCTAAAATGATTTAAACCACCGCACGGATTTCATTTCACATCCGCAGAAGCGATCAACCGGGACGTTTAACGCTCGTCAGAGTGTCGAGCGAGCCGAGAGAGAAAGAGAGAGAGAGAGAAAGAGAGCGAGATAGAGAGAAAGAGCCAGCCAGAACACCGAGAAAGAAAGATAAAGGACAAGAGTAGAGACTGTCGATCTCTTTATGTAACAAACAGCAGAGGAGCAAAACGACGCGGGGAATTCTAGGAGCCGCAAGCTCGGACCACCTCAAATGACTTCCGGACTGCCGCTGGAATGAAATAAGATTAATAAGGTTACCTCGCCTGCTACACCTACATGCATATAGGTGTATATTTAACCATTGGCTCGTTCATGCACGCACGCCCCGAGTTCATGGCATCGTGCAAACTAGAAATATAATTCACTTCTTGCCCCTATGCGATCGCCGATTCGATTCGATTCGAGCCGATAATATCGTACAGTGCTCTCTTCATGCAAATTCTAGCGAGAAAGTATACATTCTACGCGATTTCATCTCGCTTTGCCATTTGTTCCCGCTCTTTCCCTGTCGATTTATATAATTAGACACACCGATCGACAGGCGGTCCATACATTTTCAGTTTTCCGTCGGCGGATGCTGCGTTTCTCCTCATCGTTTCGAATCTAATGGAAATTCGGTGAGATTCTACCGAAGTCGATTTTTAATCCAGGAATTTATAGCAGTTTGCCATACTCTCTCGACGTAAGCGCTCCGATAAACCCGGGCAGCGTCGTTTGCCAGTGAATGATTTTCCACCGCGAAAATACGACACGTATTTCCAGAGTTCGAAATACCGCGAGGATTTCGAAAGCTAGCCGACGTAGCCTAATTTTAGAGAGGAGATGGCCGACGATTCTCCATCATTGTTCCGACTGCGTTTATAAATATGACCTCACGCCGTGTCGCGCAAATGGAACTGCACCGAAGACAAGGAGCTATGCGCCGACTCGACGTTTTTCCTTCCGCCGCGACTCCCGGTTGCATTCTCTTTTCTTGCAACGAGGACAACTGGTCCCGCGATCCTCGAAGACGTCCTCTTGGTCGGTTCTTCCGCTTTTTCCAACATATTTCGAAAGTTCGTTCCGTCGCTGCAGTATCGTTCAGTCTCATTTTCTTCGCGAGTCGCAGAGATTAATTGTCGAGCGTCGTTCAGGAGAAAAACGAATTTCGGTCGATCCACGTATAAAAACCGACGCAACCATTGTATATAAATTAATATAAATTAATACGAGTTCGTATAAAATATTAATATAAAATTTTATCCACCAGATAGTAGATCTTTATGCGAAATAAAAAATGTCTACGTTGGTTCTGGGAAATATAAGTTACATGAAAACATTGTTTCTTCTTTAACAATTACAATAAGGTGCAACCATTTGTTTGTTTATGTTATTCATTTTTCACGGAACAAAACGGGCGCGAGTGAATTAGTTGCATTCGCGGGCTGTTTGGCATGCTTTTTTATTGTTTATTGCGGTTACATTGGCGCTGATAAATGGAGGACACGTTATTATGCACTTATGTAGTGCGATTATTTAACATTAAACCCACCATCACCGGTTAAATCACCGGATCCATAGTTTTCGTTTCATAATCATTAAAATTATAAAGCTGCTTCCATTAAAAAATCGTTGAAAATATTTCTCTATTCGCTGTTAGACCTCGGTATATATACTGTTAAGTATTTTATGAAATATATCACAGCTTCGTCCCACTTCCAATTTGCTAAATAAGGTTCTATTTAATTATTTAAAAATATATCTTATAATATATTTGTCATAGAAATCAAACTTTTATATTAATTTATACAGAGATATCATGAAAATAGAATGTACATAGATAAATTTTCTCAATTTTCAATTTTTCAGTTTTATAAAAACGATTCTTGTCAAATATTATGAAAAATCTCTCGTGTGAAAAATTAAACACAATTTTTTTATTTTTCGTTCCTGCTGCTAACGAAGCTGAAATATTTAATTGTTTACGAGTTATTGAAATGGACAAGCCGTATCAAAAAGTTCGTTTCATTCATGGAGCGATATACTACAGTCAGTCTCATCGTACTACTCGTTTAAACCGTGATGAAAAACGGCGCACAGATAAACCTAAACTCTGCCGGTTACAGGAGTCAGAGATTATCAGATCTATCTGAACCGAACTGTTTCCTAGGAAAGTTCAAACGGAACTGTACGCCGCTGTTCGTAAATGGAGCAGTCGAGCCGTCTATTTTGAAAGTGACTTAAATCCATGTCTATTGAAATTGAGATATTTAAGGACTGCGTTTGAAAAGGGAATAAAAAGATATGCGTATACAATACAATACAATGTTAAAGTGTGTCTGAGGGACTTAAATTTACAATTTCTATTAAAGTAATAGCAAGTGTAAAATGTTGATATTAACATTATTATAATATTATAATAACATTAACATTATAATATAATAATATTATAATAATAATATTAATAAATATTAATTTAATAAATATTACTATATAATATATAAATATAATATTAATATTTATTAATATTATTATTACAATATTATTATATTGTAATGTTAATATTAATATTATTAAGCGTTGCCGCAGTCAACAACAAAAAGTGACACACGGACTTAAGTCACTTTCAAAATAAATGGCGCACTTAAGAAAAAAAAAGCTTATCACGCGACGATAGGAATAGAGTCACGCTAAGCCGTACAATATTTACGTTGCGATAGAAACGTCTGCTCATGGTGTTTGCAATCATCTGAAGATCGAACGAGGTGCGATATATCCTGTGGAAAATTCCATATCTTCGACTCGCAATTCTAAGACTTACGTGAGGTCCGTTAAGTAAAAGTCTGGAATGAAAACAAAATAGAAGAGGCTAGGAGGAGACCACGAGAGAGCGGGACGGTGTCGGGAGTTAGGAGGCGTTGTTTGTATACAACCGGCCAGCCTCGAGCCCCTCGATTCCTAGAAATTGGGGACTACTAGGAACGGATCGGTTTTGCCAATAAGGGAAACACGTTTACTCTATTCCTGTGAGGGAGTTAACATGGTTAACATTCTCTGCGTCATATTTTGAGCAACGGATAGTATCTCGTGAATTATCGATTGCAAAATTTAGGCAGTCAATTGTGTCGCGACAGATAAATTCGAAACGATACACTGTAAATCTGGAGATGATACCGGCGTTCGCGATACTGTAATTGGATTGCCATAATCAGTCAACTTCCACAAGACATGCTTGTATCCGCATTTGCAAAGCTAATGCAGGTAACATTGTTCGAGTAATTACAGTAATTCGTGTCTGACTCGAATATACAAGCCAGTAACAATACCTTCGTTGCGTCATACTCCTTACTCCCATAATGGCAAGCGTGCAGTGCAGACATAAATGCAGATTTATGTCTTGTAAATTTATATTTTGTCCAAGTCTTGTAAATTCTTTAATATATTATTTGTCTTGACTAACACTAAATCTACCACGGCCAAAATGATCGGTTCCTCATTTTGCAATTATAACAGTTGTAAACACACTTTCACGATACACGATCGAATAAATTACATTATCGGAGCAACTGTTTTATTAAAAATTGTATGAAATCTAAATAAATTGGATCTTCTCCGATCGATCAAGTCAATCGATCGTACTGTTCGGTAGGTTTAGTGTTAGCGGTAAAATTACATTTCGTACTGGCGCAGAACTCAGACAGCCCACCCTTCGAGGGAATGAAAGGCCCGTTCACGCGATTCGATCGATGAAAAACTGTCTCATTAGCGATCCGACCCGTCGGCATCCCCGCCGATCGATCGATCTTCGAAGAAAGTCGGTCTTCAATTTGCACGATCATCGAGCGAGTCGTCATCCCTGGCGTGGCGACGAGACGAACCGCGGCGAACGGCCAGCCGCGTAACGACGCATGATTCGATTTTCCCTCGGCAGACAGAAATAAAAAAGCACACCCGGTGTCCAGCGATTGGGTGTAATTGAGGCGATCGTTCGATTCCGGGGCCCGTCCGGCACCCACTCTCCGGTCCGCGCGACCAACCGCAGACGCGCTGCGCTGCGACTCAAGCGCGCACTTAGGCTCGCGTCTGATCCGCTCGTCTGTAAAAATCCGAGCGGCGATTCTTTCTCGAGAAAGTCGCTCCCCGCATCGTCTCGTGACGAGGAACAGAACCTCTGCTCGCCTTTGAGGCTTAAAGACTCGAGGCTGGTGCTTAAGACCCGCTCGATCGTCGAAGACCCTTTGAGCGCGCGCTCGAGAGACGTTCCGCGCCGGTATCTGTTTGCCGAGCCGTGCATCTTCTTTTTCTCTATTTAGCTACAGATGCGCCGATGCAGTCGCGTAATTTGTTTAACGACGTCTGAGGTATCGCGGCGTTAATAAATAGTCACGTTATTACTAGACCGCGGATATTTATGCGGAGTAAAAGTTCTCTGTGTAAACGGCGAGGGATAGATGAACGTTTTTATTCTTTGGAAGTTTTTAAACAATAGAAAACAGTACGCTGTTTGAAATTATATACAATTATATTATATAATCATAAATTTATAAAATCCGCAGTCTAGTTATTGTTAAATTAGACTTTGGGCGTTATTATCTTCGTTCGTCATTTTAATCCCCCGTTTCGTTGCAATTGGAAAATCTGATGAGAAAAAATACCCGCACATTTTCTGGTGTCGTTAAAAATCGATATTTCAGGTGCAAGTGTTAAGCGATCCACCTGGTACACACGCAAGTTCTACGGTAAACTGAATAACCGTCGAATTCAATTATCAAATTGGAAGAGACGATTGCATAATTTAATTGATTGGTTGGGCGTGGTTTATTGATTTGTTTGGACGAGACGTCAATAGTGTTGCACAGTATGGTTACATAATGTTATTGAACGAGTAAGGTTGTTTTAAGGGAGATTAGTATGTTCCGTGTGGTTTAGAAGATCGCGTTCATCCCCTAAATGCACTTAATTGTGGATATGTCACCGAAAGTAAGAGACACCTTTTTAAATTCTTGAGAACTCTGCAATGGTGTTATACATTATAGAAATAATTATACTGCGCACGAATAATTATATAATATAAATTTTATTGAGTAAGCCAATACACGTACTGAATATTAATTTCATAATTTATTATATGTGTTGACGTGATTGTGAGGACAATTAATTAAATACTCTCGTGCAAATATAAACCTAATTTTTACGCTTATTTATTTAATAACATGAAGTAATTGTCTTGAATATTATAACATTAAAAGATAATATTATTGGTCTTTATAATAAACACCTTAAAATAAATATGTATTATATATTTAATACTAATTAATAATTATACTATCTTACAACTGCAATATTATACATTTGATCATATTGAAACAGCTTGTCAAAATGGCAATTTCACATTTATCATAATTAAAATAAAGGCAATTTTAAACTGTTCTAATATTTAATCATTGGAGAAAAGTGGGTATGCAATTAATATAAATTTTATTCCTCGTCTAGAAACTTACAGATGACGAAAAATTTCTAGTCAACGTAGCTGTAAAAGCAATCGCATTGCAAAAAGGTTCAAATATTACCCACCCTTACAATCTTCATGGGAAATAAAAATTGTCCACATTAATTCTAAAATATACAAGTTACACGACCAGATTTTTTCTTCATTAACAATTATAATAAGCAACAATATCCTTAAATTCTTCTAGCGTTTCTCCAGTTTTCTATTTCATCCCCCGCATTTCCGTCACAAATGCATAAAATCCGATTGCCATCATTCCAGTGATCACGACACCATTAAAAATCAATCTATCGGATGGCGGAACAAAAATCTTCAGACACCGCTATACAGTGCTGAAAGGTTAACCAGCAATTCCGAGATCCGGAAAATCAGCGGGTTTCGCAGCCGACAGCATAGAATTTCTAAAAGTCGCGCGCGCGGCGAGCGCATAAAACCCGCATTCTACCGCGAACCGTTCATCCGGGATGCATCGTTTAATCACGGTTAAACGGTCGGTGGTCGGTGATCGTTTCAACCGTCCCGCGCCGTGGTTCGCGATTATTTAGATGTTCGGTTGCGGGACAAACACGGCGAACGGCGCGAGAGGAAGGGTGGGGGGAGGGGGGATGCACGCTTGCGGGCGCTTCCGCGTTTTCTTCGCCGCGTAACGGGAGCCGCGTGATTGATGATTGAATCGCGTGAAAGCTGCTACAAATTCACCGCGGCGAGAACTTCCCAACGAGAACCGCCTCCTCCGATGCTCAAGAATTCCGCGCTGGCTGAAGTTCAAAGCCAACGGGAGCAGACAAACCCGCCGGGAAAGTGTTACGTACCGATCGACGCCGCCGCATCTCCGCCGAATGCCCTAAATCAGGCTTTCCCAGCCTTTTTCGGATCACGGCCTACCTCCCTGCCTCGATCATCTCGGCGATCCCGTCGGTGAACAATGGTCAAACAAGTTCTGAAACAGTTTAACATCAACAGGCGCTTCAAATGAGAAATAGCGGCACGGAAAATATCCTTTTGGCTCGATTTATTTTATTATTTTAATGTGGAGAAATATGTTCGCATTAGTGCGATCCTTGATGTGTGTCGCAAAGAGTAGGTAAAATTTTATAAAATAAAATCGATAAAAATTTATCTATATTATAATGTATCCGAATAAAGAATTCACTCATTTGCACAGTAATTCATACGGGAAATGGAATATCTATTTCGATGTAGAAGAGATGAATGACATTTCATTTTAGTAGATTCTGTGTTTTGATCATATGTATAAGATATTGTGTCTAAAATATTAATAATTAATATATAATAAATAAATAATAATATATAATATATAATAATATACAATAATAAATAATATATAACATGTAATTTCATATAATATATAATAATAATTAGTATAATTTATATATATAAATAATGCATGTAAATAATTATTAATATTTTAAACATTGTTATAGTCCAAGTGATTAAATACTGTTTGAGAGACGTCCTTATTACAGCGATCGTCTATTCGGTAACTTCGCAAGCTTCAAACGAAAAATAGATACGATGCAAAGTTACCAGTGCATAAATAATGCAAAAGTCTATTATTAAATGCGCACGTTTCAGTGTAAGTGGTTGATAGCTTGATATATTTCATTTTTCCTGTGTACGAACCATGAGCATTATAGCAACGCACACCGAGGAAAGTTACGGAACTTTCCGATTGAACTGGCTATAATATCTGCAGTTTACGTTGCCACATAATTAACGTGATTGATCGCTCATATCTCTTTTCGCTCTCGTGGAGTGAAAAGTCTATCCCCGGAGTTTTATTCAGTTTTCAACGCAGCGGTAATAAGAGAAGCATGTATTCCACACCTGTTAATTATCCAATTCTTCAACCGTTGTGGAAGAATATATCCAACTGTTATAACAGACTGCAGATTTTCATGGAAAATTCAACGTTCCCATTCAAGGATCGCGAAACTTGATTATACGGGAACTTTATCTCGACTTTTAATAACATCACGGGCCGAAAGCAGTCTCCGCATCTAATTAAAAACAATGGAGCGAAACAACACGGCGCAGCAGCGAATTTTTAACGACTTACAAGATTCTCTTGCCTGTCGGTATTCAAGTTGCAAAATTCGGCTGGCGATTTTTGTTCAGTCACTCTCGCGGTAGCTGCTTCGTTCAAATAAACCGGGACTCTTAAGTTTGTTAAGAAACTGTTTGAAATTTTCAAACTTCATAACCCTGACATAACCTTGACAAATTAGTAGAAACATGACCAGACTTGACTTAAATTAATTTAAATTGTCGAATAGACTAATTGACAGAAAATGGACTTACACCGCTTTCAAAATAAACGGTCCAATTGTTCGCCACGATCTCCTCGCGAGACCCAATTCCTTTCTATCGATCCTTTTTCGCTTTTATTCTAACACAGAGCTCTCCGCGCGTCGGTGTAATTTATCAAAGAGTCGACCGCTTGGTAAACATATTATTATCATTATCGAGATGGCGAAACGTGTTGTGAAAATTATCAGAGTGTGGAGCGACGCGCTCGAACGAAATTATCGGCGTTTAATTTTCCGATATGTCAGCCGGTTGTTCGATTCGAAGAACCGTTCGGACTGGTCTCGCCGTTGTTTCTCGTCCGGCCGAAACGACAGAGTCGTTGCTGCGTGACTCGCCTCCACCGACAATTAACTTTTTGCCAATGATTTCGCGTTACGCCTCCCTGGAAAACCGGCGGAACGCGAGGAACTCGTTTCGCTTTAATTGGATTGAATGAAATTAACGTTGGACACTGCGAATGCGACTCGCGATATGTCCTCCCGTCCCGTCGGTTCTCCCGCCGAAGAATTAGTCCGCCCTTTGTCTTCAGTTGGCGGCTAGATTGCCGTTAATAATCGCTTAATTCAGCCCGAAGATGAAATGCTCGCGGCTTACGGAGGATTTGCTTTCGTAGCCGCCGCGCTCCGGCGTGGAATTGTTTAGCTAACGATCGCGAGATTAAACGATAAAGCGGCCGAAGGTGTAATTAGTTCACTATACTTTTGCCTTCGTCGTTGCGCCGGATCGAATCCGGGTTTCGTTGCGCGGTCTTTAGAAATTCCTCGGTTCTTGCGGAATCGTTTTGTTCCTTCTAGAAAGATACTGCTCGAAATAGACTACTTTTCACGTCAAGAGTATATAAAAAGTTATTCGTTATTCTTTATTATTATTCGATGTCCATTTATTTTTTAATATTTTTACGTTCCGTGGACTTTGATATTTTGAGATTTTGATAATTAGGTAGATATAACTCATCAACGTGAGAGATTATTTTTAGATCTGAGCAAATCATTCCGTCAGCTGAAGTGTTAAATGAAATTACGTCATTAGGCGAAGAGAAAGTTATTTAAAACGTTGTCAACACTTTGCACTCGGAGTAAACAAGGAAACATGCAATCTAGCCCATCTATTGAATTTAATATTTATTTTTTTAAATTATTTTTATATTCATTTGTTAAAAACAAAAGAATAACTTATGACGAATGGCGGAATATCGATTAAATAAATAAAATATGCATAATATTACAAGATTAATAATCTCTTAAAACAATTATTATTTGTAATACTATTAATATATTTATAGTATTTTTAAACACCTTATAGATCGTATTTAATAACTGCAGGAGTCATCCAGTTTTTAAATAGTATAATTATCGTTTGGTAAATATAATACAGAAACTGGCGTACAATGCATTGGCCTCTCTAATCAGCGGCGTCTTATCAGTGCCGATATTTTCCTCGATTTCAATGCGTCATTCATTCGGAGCCCACATCATCGTGACCTCTATGTTCTCTATTGAAGCTTGCCCCATCCTATCACTTCCTTCTCTAATTTTAGAACCCTTAAAAATCTGGAACGTCTCTCCAATTCTAAAATTCAGGTCCACTCCCACGTTCAGCCTAGTTTCCAGTCCGATATCAGTTTCGGTTTATTGGATACGTCGATATAATCTTCTCTTTTAATTGGTTGCCATGGAGCCGCAGTTTTGCGAACGTGTTTATACAATATTGCAAATTTTTGGAGTACTCACAGTAAATTCTCTCCAATTGTCCCTCGGCATGTAAACAAAAATGGACAATTAGGGGAGAGGAGATACGATTATTCGAGCCTCGCGTCTCGTGTTTATAGTCGCCGATTGTCAACAAATTGTCCATTTTTTGTTTATAAGCTCAGGGAAAATTCGGGAGAATTTACTATATAATTAGATCGTGGATGATTATGCAAAATAAACAATTCTCTCTTAAGTTTCTCCTAAATAATTTTGATAAGTTATAATTAATATATCAACATTTTCTATGGACTGTTCCCCTCAAAATTGTCTATTTTTGTTTATAAGCTGAGGGATCTCTCCGTTTTAAATTCAATCGTTCGATGACTTAATGGAGAAATTTTCGCGCTAATGAAGCATATTTTGGTTTGGTATTTTATATTATAATTAAATATCATGCATAAATATGTAATTTAGAATATATGAAGTAATTCATACAATAAAAAATTTTGTTATTAGTTTTTCTTCACGTAAGCTGCCACAATTCCCAATTGGGACCTTTTAAAAAATATAAAATATTTTAACAAAAAAACATAATTTGTATATAATTATATTGTTACACAACTTTTTGTGCATATACATAACTTTTCCCGTCAAAAATTAAAAAAAAAAAGAATTTGCAGTTTATGGGTTAACCCTTTGCACTCCTATGTCGAGTGTGACTCGACATTTTTCCATGTTCAAACCAATAGATGTTTTCGCACTCATTATCGACGTTCTTATCGATCACGTTATCGACTGTGCTTTACAGTTACTCATCTAACCTATAAAAACTCTTCCAGAAGTCTTAATTTAATGTTTATGATGAGTGAAAGGCGCGAACCAAGTAAGAACTTCGACAATAGTGATAGCGATGGCTATATGCAAGAAGTAGATCTTGAGTTCAATAAATTCGAGGGAGAAGATGCTACAAATTATCTTGCCAATGGTATATCGCAGGAAACAAATTGAACAAATTGTTAAAAACAAGTAACAGCCAAAGAACTGCTCTTTAAATTAAATAAAACACTTAGAACAGTTGGTAGCTATTAACAAAACGGAAAAGTAACTCAAAGGGTTAAACATATCAACCAATCAGAATGGCGAACGTGTTCGCGCGACCGTAATTAGAGATTCTCCACGGGAAAGTTCAAAGGCATGACCTCTGTCCGGTGTCTCCGCGACTAACAAGGAAATCCCGTTGGTTTTCGCAGCGCGAACGGGAGGGCGCCAGTATCCAGCAAGCCGCCCCTGCCTCCACAGCCACCCCGCGTCGGGGCGCTGAGCTCGAGACCGTCGACGGGCGCGTCGTCGTCGGCGTCTTCGTCGCGCCGACGCGCGGCCACGGACCTTGGAAATCCGGCGGCCATCGAGATGGCGAGAGCCCGTACGATGCAGGCCGCCCAGGAGCGTCCGGTCGGCCTGCTCGAGACCGACCTCGACGAGGCCGTGCCGTCGACGACGACCACCGCCTCAGTGACCGCCGCCGGCAAAAAGACCAGGAGTCTGCTCAATCTGAATCACACCTCGACCGCCCCGCGACCCAGGCCGGAGCACGCCCTCCACGTACCCCAGTCGCCCGTCGGCGCTTCGCACAGGAGCCCCCAAGACGACGACACCGCGTCCACCATCAACCAACGGCCACACAAATCCATGGAGTTCCTCCTCGACAAGGAGAACCTGCATTTCGTCAAGGTGAGTACCTCAGCACCTTTATCGCCGCGCTAGACCTGTCGTCCTAAGCTACCGCGTACCATCTAGCTGCCGTCTAGCTACAATCTCGAGACAGGTCCTGGAGATGCTGGTCTCGCAGCTGTGTCGCGAGCGAGATTCGTTATCTCGCCCCGTAGCTGTCCGTGTCACCTTCGCCTGTGTCTCTACGGTTCTCCGTCTCCGGGGACCTGTCCTCGAGATTAGGCGACCCCGGTCGGGTTTAGGGGATCGGTAGGGTGGAACGCCGCGGGTGGACCTCTCCGGACGAGGCGTGACCTTGTAACAGAGCCGGGGCTGATGTAGGTTAACGTCGGAGGGCCGGTTCGGGGATAACGATTGTCGCGGAATGAGGCGTCACCTGCGTAGATTAGGTTCCCGGTTAGTCCCCGGTCTCCGCCGGTTTCAGAAAACGCTTCGGCGAACGATCGATCGATCCTCGGCGCTCGTTGATCGCACGTTGATACGCTGCTCCGGACGTCTCCCGGAGTAACCTTGAATCTCGGCCGCTGGTTCGCGCCGCGAAATTAGCTGCTCCCGGACGAGTATTGATCAGATAAGCACCTGGATCGCTTCTGTAAACGCTCGTCGCGTTTCCGTTGATAACGCGACGCATTTGACGCGCGAATTTGCGACGATGTAGTTGGTGGAAGAGTTTTTCTCTCGCAGACCATCGACGTCCGCTAGTCGTGCGGCGTAGCCTACGCTGGATCGACAATTTAATTAGGTCCGAATAATGAACAGGCTGTTAACAATGGCTCGCGATACGCCTCGATACGCCACTAGCGAGGAGGGTGCTACCGGCGGTAGCGCTATCGATAAACACGGTCGTGGTGTTAATGCGGCTCGTAATGATTTTATTTTGAAACGGTGTTGCTATTATTACCCGTTCCGCTCTTTGGCGTGCACGTCGCTATTAGTCATTGGGCAACTCGCTCGTCGGAACGTGGAATTTGCGATGGCATGTCTGCTCTGAAATTTTTGGCGTTGCAGATTTCTCCGGGCTCGTTTCGTTTTTAATTGCAACGTGCAATTGTTGGGGCTTTTGGTTGGAGCAATGTACGCATGATTGCGTACGCAAGAAATAATCTCTTCTGCTTGTATCTTTTGAGGCGGTGACTTCGTTTTTCTCTAGCAAAAATAGCGTAATTATTTCGTTTTGAAACGGTGTTGTCAAGAAATATTGATATTTTTATTTGATGCTTTCTATTGCAGTAACTTTGTTTTCAAAACGTGAGACAATGCGATACTAAATACATATACGTATAATTATAAAAAGAAATGATAGCAAATGAATGAGAAGTTGCAATTATGTTATAAATTTCAATTATATTGCAATTATATTATAAATTCCTTTAGAATTTTTGGAGGTATTCCGACAGTAGTAGATCGCATTGTAAAAACGAAACATGCTATACCAATATTTTCATGATTTACTGAATACAGTCATATTTTTGCAATAAATTAAACATATGAACGTTAAATTAGATATAAATTAGATAGAATATATCGTTGATTGCCTCAGCAAGAATATAACTAGGAATCCGAGCCTTTTGCATTTATCAACGCAGTGACTTTATTTTCATGACATAAATCATTTTAACATTGAAAGACGCGCGTTGTAAAGATTCTCGAAAGAAATGTAGAAAATGTGCACGGTGTAGTTAGAACTTGCGCAACATTCTCTATAGTCGAACCACGCCGCCGCAACTGAAAATTCGAGTCACTAATTGGACAGGTATATCACCGAGTCTTATCAAAAGCGGCGAACAGATTAAAATGTTTGTTTGCCCGTTTCAAACTTTATTGACGATCGAATGAATTAAATTAAATAACAGCAGCTTCTGAGTTCGTTTCGGTCGTTTAATAAGTTCATGTAACAGCTTAAATAAATCACTGTGAAATTCGAAACCACCAAATTAGGAACTGAATAATATAAGAATATGTAACTTCGACGACATTTTATACGTTCAGTGTAATACAAAATAATCTCAAGGGAGGTTAAGATTGCTCTAAACGGAAAAAAGGAACAATTAGAAACAGCAGAAAAACTAACAACGAGAGACACAATATGGATAAAGACAAAATACGAAATATACTCAAATTTATCATGGAAATCGAAATTCTTGAACGGATCTAACGAAAATCGTCGCCAATAACCAAGCAGTTGATGCGACATCTTGAAAAATGAAAGAAAATTGTAGGAAATTGAGAAGCATATTGAAAGAAAAAAACTCGAAAGAAACCTTCCAAGGTATATATCGAATAATAAATAAATAAGTCTGAAAAAAGTCAATTGAAAGCATCGACGATGGTAAAAACGGTGCGCCGAGGTTCAAGAAAAAGCAAACGAGAATGAATCTGGCAACATCGCTCGCGTCGACGCGATTTTTCTCGAAAATTGATTTTGACCGGTCGAAGTGGAATACAGTGGGCTCCGTGGAGCGGGCAACGGACTAAATTATAAACGGAATCTGAGGGAAGCCGAATGAGGTCTTCATTGCGATCAGTATTCGATCGAACGTGTTGCTTTTGCAGGTTTTCTTTCGCCTTCCTTGCATCCGATAGAACGCGTACGTGTACAGTTACACGCATATGTATAATACGTATACCTGCAGAATCTTCGAAGAACCGTGTCGAACGGATCCGCTAATCGGCGATGTATCATCGCACGATATTCATTAGCATTAAGTTGCTAAGCGGCCAGGAATAATTTATCAACGTTAGATGTGTATCGGCTTAAGTCGATTTCGCGGCTGATTAGCTTAACCAAATTACACCAGGGGGCAAAGTGTGAATGCGTTCTTAACGAGACCGCCGTGTGTCCGTGTGCGTGCGTTTATTTTTTGTTCACGATTACACGGCGTTATGGTAAACTGTTCCGTTTCGTGGGAAAAATGGATCGCGCGAACGATGAGCCGGTCATGTAAGGGGTGGTGCGAAAGTATCAACTTTACAGCGCCTCAAAAGATTTTATTTGTTTATGTGTTTATTTACCAATAAATGTGCCAAGGCTCTTGGAGTACATGTAGTTGGCACAATAAATTTTGTTGCAGTGTTATAAAAAAAGAAAAGGACTGAAAGTAAAATTATAGATGACGGTATAGGTACAGTATTTGCAATATTGTATAAAATTATTATATTGTATATAATATAATATAATATATAATATTATATATAATTATTTTGGAAAATGGTGGGGCAAGTTTTAGTGGCACTTCAGAGCCGCCATGGTACTGGAATTTCATAGCGCTATTTCTCAAACAATATTAAATTAGTTTGGAAAATGGCAATAAGAGAATTTAACATTTCACTTATTTTCACAGTGTACATTAAATATGGCTGATTAAAGGTGACTCGCATGTCATTGAAATATGCATATACATTTTGCGCATTTATAGTGTCAATTAGTGTCAGTTTTACAATTCTTCGTGGACAAAGCTTTTTAAGAAAAATTTTAATTTCTATGTTTTTTTTTTAGTGTATCTTTAGTTTTGTTTATCGGCGATCAAAGTGACATTTTCAAATTTTGAAACGAATTAAAGTGATTTCCAGTCGCTCGATCTTGTCGATAGCACACGTGAGTTGGCTTTACAGCTTATTCGAACGGGTTTAAGTACGTTTCGCACAATTGTGTGACTGCATTACAATGCACGCGTCGTTTCACCTTTGACGTTTGTCGATTATGCGATCACGACGACGACTCGAAAGCCGTAGCGAACATGTGAATTCTGCTCGAAATACCTTTCAAGATCGAACATGTATCGAAATCAATAAAACAGCAATATTTATCATTAGTAAAACTTGAATAAACTGTTATTTTCAGGTTTTCGAAATCTGTGTCAGTTTTTGTAAAAAAGCTTCGTCCAGTGAAAGTCTTAAATATTAAATAACTAGACGGTGGATCTTTATGCAAAATAAAAATTATCCTCATCGATTGCAACAAACATGGCCGAAGTAAAAATTTCATCGTCTCTTTCATAATTTCAGCGAGTTAAAAGTAACGCATCTTTACAATAATTCAAATCATATAAAATTATATAGAATTTTTCTAAATTATTTACAATTTAAAGAAATATTTTTTTACTTTAATTATTAATTTTTTCACATCAGTATCAAAGTTTTCTAGTATTTTACATTGTTTAATAAATGTTTACGCCTACATAGATGTTTTACTATAAATGTATAAAATCCGCATTGCGATTATAATTATTATTATAATATTATCAAGTAAATGCAAAAACGAAGCATTTCGAAGCTTGCGAGTAACAAAAAAATCACAGTCGGCCAACCGCTTGAATCGTTTTTCCGCGACGACGAATCGACTTCAATCGAACAGCAATTAGAGCTCGATACTCTCCACTTCCGTTTTGCTGCCCCATACCGAATCGAGATCGATAGAATCTCCTTAGAAGCTTCTAATAATCTCGTAGTACTCCGGGTTCCTATTAATCGAGTCTCTAGCAGATTTCGCGTCGCGTGTTTCTCGGCGGTTCTGTACGCCCAGCCGTTTTAATATACGGGGTGCAACGATGGGGAGAAATCAATTTGGTTTCTTGCGGACGCCGCGACGGAAATTGAATTTTATGCGACTCCATTCGCGACGATTTTAATTTACGGGCCCCGCTAAACCGTAGCCAGTGTGAAACGCTCACGGAATCGTTGTAAAATTAAATCAATGCACATGCACACCGTCATTTGAAACTGCTTGCTCTCGCGTCGCTAGTATCCGAGAATTAATATATCAATATATTAATCTAAACCTTCCGAGCGCCAAAAACGACTAATGTGCTTTGTTTTGCAAGAGTGACAAAAATTCAATCATTTCTTGCGAAAGAATTTTTGCAAGCATAGCAATTTTTAAAGAAAAAACTGTATCCACTTTCATGCTATGTTTGACATAATCTGACATAAACCTTACCTGACCGTGATATGACTCTGACAAAATAGGAAATTCAGTCTTAGAAACATAACATCTGAAGATGGTTATTTTAAAAATAAAAAATTCGCTATTTTATTGATATATTGACTGACATAACCTCGACATAACTTTGACATAAACTTGACATAACCGAAGATTTAGATATAAAAACATAAGATTGGGAAGCAGTTATTTTAAAAATAAATTTTGCTACGTTGTTGACATATTGACTGATATTACCTTGACATAACTGGACATTCAGATATAAAAACATAAGATTGGAAGGTAGTTATTTTAAAAAGAAAAATTTTGCTGTATTATTGACATATTGACTGGCATAGCCCTGACATAGCCCTGACATAAACCTGACCTAACCCTGACATAACAGGAAGTGCGGTAAAAGGACACCTATAAAACCATGATCGCCGAAAAAATTGATGTTAGTCGACCGCGGAAGTTCACCGAACACCGTTGCGCCGGGTGTCGACCCGTTTGTATCCATATCAAAGTGTGGCACAGCCCTGGAGGGTGCTCGGGCGTCGGATTTAGGCGGCCGCGGTGCAAGATAATGGTCGGTGGCACAATATATCGTGCCGTGATCGTTCGCGTTGAAGTTCCAAGTCACGGAAAGTATGTAGAAAGTTCGCATTCACCGGTGAATAACGCCTGCCCTCGTCCGGCTTCCGGTGTCAGCGGAACTTTTCAATCGTCCCCACCGCGCCGGTTCACCTGGGTCTGTTCCAGCCGATTCCTCGGGCAAAGGCCGTTCAAACGTCTATGCATATAGCGCGCGATACCGCGGCCAAGATTCGGAGCTGGATTCTCATTATTCGGTAGAAATATTCCCCGATCAAGGTGTCATTCACACGGTTCGTGCAGCAGTTCCTTTGAACGGTGCTCCAACGTCGGCTGGCACCCGAAGTTATCAAATGCAGTCGAATTTGCCCCTGATGTTGCGCCACTATTTCCGAGCGAGTGATTTTACTCATGATATGATGGTACTTTTTATAGGCATCGTCTAATTCATCCCTCCAGTGCTGACTAAACCGAGAAAGTGTATCAACCCTTTGCGGTTGTGTGTATACTCTCAAAGCTATGTATTTGTTTCTTGTATTTTTAGATAAAATTAGAACTCGTTATTGTGTCACATATATCTAATCTTTGAAAAAGAATTAAAAATTAAATTTAAGAAAAAGTTAAAACACATTGTTGTGTTACATATATCTAAACTTTAAAAAGAAATGAATAAATTTTGTTTCTCCTCGATCGATTATGGATCAAGTGGTCCATAACTTTTGTTTGCTAAATTGTTTCGATATTTTAGCAAACGTTATAACAACAGACAGTGCACTTGACAAGTTGTTTGCTAGTTTAGTTCGACAGAAATATTATTAAAGATATGGACAAATTCAACAAAGGATTCAACATCTGGATTTTAAAATAAATGGAATTAGGCGACTCTCAAAATGAACGGCATATTTTCATCATATAAACAAGCTGCTAATTCAGGACTCTATCTTTCACGTACGTTTGCATAATTTTTCAAAAGAATTCGTAGTAATTCCAGCTGGGGGAGCAAACTATAACAGCGTATACTTAACGTTCATCATCTCAACATGCTAATAATTCGGGACAATGTATCACGGATATTTGCATAATTTGTTTAAAAAGAATTCTTAGTAATTCAAGCTGGAACGGCGATTTGCAAAGAGCGTATACTTACGCTCATCATCTACGCGTGCTAATGATTCAAGACTACATTATCCGCGTGCGTTTGCATAATTTTTCGAAAGATTTCGCAATAGTTCGAGTCGGAGCAGCAAACGAACCAGAAATAAGGGAAGTGAACTACTGATTGTATCCAGCACGTGCTTCAGAAAACGCACTAGGGGCCATCGCTGAGCAGAATCGACAATACAGGGTGTTCCGGAAATACGTGGAAAAATAGATCGAAGAAGAAAGAATAGTATTACTTCATTGAAGGCTCTATTTTCGAGAAAAATTCGGTTGAGAAAATAATGCCATTGAATAGGAATGAAGTAGCGCGTCTGGTCACGACACACCCATTCTACTTCTCGTCGTACTACAAGCCACGCGACTTGCCGCATCTTTCAACTCGGTTCTCTCTTAACCCATTACCCGTCGCAATTCAAAGATCTATAAAATTATAACAATATCTGCACAGGCCTTTTATTTTAAGGTTACTTAAACTGAATTTATCATTGTGATTATTATTTATTCCGTTAAAACGTTAAACTCGTTCCGCCAACGAGTTGGCGAAGCCCAATTTCGCTCATTAGCTCAGCCGCCTCGCGTCAGCGATACTCGCCTCTCATTGGTCAATGTTTTTTGTTAATAACTCGTTAGCGATGCCACGGAGGAATTTTTGTAAAAGAAAAAGTTATTTCAAGTGACCTCTGGAACCTCCCATTTCCGGATTATTAGACATTTTCGAGACCCCCTGTATATACATTTACGTCCTAAAAGAAGGACAATGGTGGGTATCGAGTTAAATGAAAAACTATAACCGTTTTTGAAAAACTGTTTTCGTCTTTACACGTGGAGTGTTCTCTCTATCGATTCTACCACCGCCAGTTTTACCGACCGCCCTGTATAGACGGCAGCCGCGAAAGTGTTAAAGTTCCTTCCGCCGGTGATAAGAGAAATTCGTGTCGCCGGTATCGTTCGATATCCTTGTGAAATTCAAGCGGACGGCGTCCGCGGTCGCATGTAAAATGCAAATGGTATGTATCCGACGATTATCTGTCCGCGGCTGCCGCGTTCGAACGATTCAAAAGTCGGCGCGTGCGGACGATAAATTATATAGAAGCACCACCGGGCTTACATACCGTCGACCTTGCCGCCGTTGGGTATCGTCCGTTTTCCGGGACACCGGCTGAATACGATATCGCAGATAGAAACGTCCACGTAACTGACCGAACCGATACGCATTTTATGTAATACACCGAGCTGGAAAAATGCCGAGGTTACCTCGCGGGGATTACCATTTCTCCCCCTCGGGAGCTCGCGGTGGTTACAGCGGACCAGAACCAGACAGGCTCTGTGGCACGTGAACCGCCGGTTTCGTCGATCGCCGCGCCTCCCTCGGCCTTTCATGAATGGAAATTGTTAATGCCGCTCGGTATTCGCGTGCCGGGTTCAAGGGTGCACTGAATTCGTTACGGGACTTTATTTCTTCCGGTTGTAAATTTATTTGAACGCCCGGGTCGCCTCGAACGTCCTCGATTTGTTGAACGCGAGGTCCGGCGAATGCGTAATGAACGAGGTGTTTAATGCAGCCTCTTTACGGGAAAAATACGCATCGTTGCTACGGATTTGTCTCAGATCAATCTCGAGGTCAACTCTTCGAAGAGAAAGACTGGTTTTAAAAATCTTTTTTTTTCAATATCGTGTAAGTTCAAAGTAGAGTTGGCATAAAATCAGTCGCAGTTAACGATTAAACTTCTTCAGTTAACTTAACGGTCAGTCAAATTAACCATTCGATTGATGGGAGTTTAAAAAAATATAATAAAGTGATAATCAGAAAATTTCAAAGTTTCCTTCCTAAAATTATTAATTCTCGGTTATTATTAATTATATTAAAATCATTAATTAATACTATATAATAAGTAGATAAACCCTACATGCTATAGTTCAATTAATGAAATAACATTTTCGATATTGCCAAATCTCACATGATCACCGCAAATGAAAAAGAGGTGGTTAAACGGCCAGTACCGAAATCCAAGTCCGTCCGTCTCTCCCCGTGCGAGGTCGAGCCTGTTCCGGTTTCGGTAGGCTTGGTAGGGTGTTCCACATTCGGCCTGGGTCGCAGCGTTGAACCGAAGGGTTACGGATGACACCGATAACGAAGCCCAAAGGGAATAGGCGTGTAATAATCTGCGACGGTAACCGAACGAGCAGCGTCCCGCTTTCTCCACGTTGCAGCCCGTTAGCCAGTCCATTATGCCCGCCAGTGAAAGATAGCCGCATCGATCTAGTCGGGCGATGATGTCGCCGATGTAATTACTGCGACGACTCGGACACACTCTCGGCCCCGTGTTGCTCGTCTTGCTGGCATCGTTAAGCTCGGTTGCAGTTAACAAGACCGATCGCCGGGATTCGATTTTCTATTTTACTGGACTCCGCGGCATCGAGTCTCTCGAGTCGGGCCCCGATAAACGGTGTCCTCCTGTCCGCGAGGCCTCGGGTACCGTTTCGCGCGGCAGATAAGCACCGTTTCCGCATCGGAGGCTCGTTCGAACCTTTTTGCTTTATTCATTTCCTTCCCAGCGATCTTTCTAAGAGCGCCGCCCGTACCTCCGTAGAGCACGTGTCTCGTATTCGCCGTGCGCACACGTCGCCACAGTGATTCGGTCTTACGGGCGCTCGGAATAAAAATCATATTTTCTAAACTGATTAATTTTCGACCGCAATAATTTTTTAAGGGGATTGCAAAGATACAACGCACATAAATGATATACAGTTATGTTAAAAACATTGCAATTATCTTGTTCTTTTGTTTGTCTTTTTTTCAATTGTTTATATATGAATAAAGGCTCTGGATTACGGTTATGTTATTAAGAAACATAAAAGTATTGATTATTCGATTTTTTCCATTGCTCGAATCAGTGTGCGCCGTACCGCGCCGTACTATGTCGCATGAGAAACACGTTCTCCATATCGGAGAGCCGTTCAATTCGCGAGCCTTTTCATTCTCTCGCGTTCACTCACGGCGAGCTTCTCGAAAGCACCGCCCGTCTACTTTAATACCGGCTTCCTTCGATTCGGAAACGCCGCCTTTGGAAAACGCGATTTCTTCCATATTGGACGGCCGCTTCGTTGCGAATAGCTCCTTTGTTGACGGTTTTCGGCGCTGGCACGTGCGCCGAGTCCTTGGGAGACTTCGAGTCCCAGGTTCCCGACGATTGGTCGAGAGGCGCAGATGTTTTGTTTTCAATGTGACGTGGCTTTTTTTTGTTGTTGTCGGTTGCATGCTGCTTCTTCAATGCGTATTTCAGCCTCGAATGCTGATGAAACGTTTTGAAGTTGCTGCGTGCTAGTATAAGTGATCGTTTTTGCAGCATGGTCGCTAAGAGTCTAACGGCAACGACGGTTGAGCGTTAAAATAGCGGATACGCGTGAGGAATTTCAGTATAATTTGTTTCCGGCTGAAAAACGTGGCGAACTTCCCAAGACTCGGTTACAACTAGACTGCGGATTTGATGCGTTTATGAGAAAAATTAGTTATTTAAATGCAAAATGGTAAAAATATTTAGAGAACTTAAAGACACTGTTATGTTCCTATCAATTTGATAAAATTATTACTAAGGAAAATTAATGTGGACAGTGTTTACTTTGAAGAAAAATCCGCAGTCCAGTTATAAATGAGTCTAATTATAATTGGACTGTGGATTTTATGGCGTTCGTGAAAAAGAATTAATAGATCTAATGCAAAACAGTAAAAATATTTAAATGAATTTTAAGATACTGTTGTGTTATCCTTAAATCATTGAAGTTATTTAGAAGAGAAACGAATGACTCTGGTTCCTGTAGTTTTATGCATGGACACCTAGAGTCTGGTTATATACTGCGGATTTTATGCATTTATGGGAGAAATGTATATACTACGTGAAATATAGAATGGTGAAAAAATGTAGAGAAACTAAAAATGTTGATACGTTAACACATTGCCGACAGGAAACGAGGATTCTCATTTTATTTTATGCATTGCGACCATAGATTTATTAGACATGTATAGACATAACTTCTAAAAATTTCAATAAAATATGTTATTTACAAAAGTACTTATTACATTTCTAGTATACACATGTTGAAGGAATTCTACATCAATAAAGTCACCCGTCGCATAGGAAAGTTTTAATAGAAATGATCTGTCATTAATGTGTTAATCATAATTGACTAAAATTATTTAAAAGGAAAATAAGATAGCACTTTACTCGTGCGTCTAGAATTGGCGTAGATAATGTTTATTTTCCATAATAATCCGCGGTCTAGCTATATAGTAAATTTTTCTCAATTGACCTTCAGCTTGTAAAGAAGAATGGACAATTTGAGAAGAGGAGACTCGAATAATCGTATCTCCTCTTCCCAAACTGTCCACTTTCGTTTACGAGCCGAGGAACAATTGGAGAGAATTTACTGTAATATAATAAGTATTGACCTATTAACAGGAATATATACTTTAAGCAAATTAATAAGTAAATAAGTAAATAAAAGAAAATATATACTCCATTAAATCTGTGTAAATAAACGCAACCAATTGCGAGAAAATCCTGTTTCAAAGTAATATTACAGGACTGTTTCTCGCGACGATAGTCGCCTTTGTCTCTGCACACGGCTCGGCTAAAAGCATGATTATCCTCAGAAATTCGTCAGATAGGCAAATCCCGTATTTCGCTAATTTCTTTCCAACAATGTCTGTGAAAGTGCACGTACCACCATCGTCCCGCGTAAGTCTCGCCGGCCACCGATTCTCATACTGCGAAGAAGCCGCTTTGTGCGCACCGTTGCATTTTACTTACTTTCCTCCAAGTGATCTTGAAAGTATAATATTGTTCTCCATAGTGCTCGTTTCTCTCCGATTCCCAGACTGTGATGAAAAAAAAACAGAATTTCTACGTCGAAGATTCGTAGCGTTAACAAAGATCGCGTTTTACGCAGTTCCTTCCGGATGATCTTTCGAGAATACGGTATTGTTCGTCACAATGCTCGCTTATTTCCAGCTGCCATAGGTGTTCAATGAAACAAACCTATCTATAGCATTAATTGTAAATTGTTTTTACAGCTGTACATTACATTGTTGTTTCTGATTGGACCGTTTTTTTTGACAGTGGCGTACGAGTCCATTTCTTTTTGAAAAATGAGATATCACATAATTCGCGATCAATTTAAACTTTTTATTTATAACTAGTTAATATCCAATGCCTACCAAAAAATGCCAGTGTTTTTTGAAATTGACCAATAAAAGAAATTACGTAGCAATTATGTAAATATATATAATTTTAGCTAAATTCGCCTGAAAGAAATTTATATAATCAAATTACGCGTTGATAAATTGGTAGAAACATTGCCAGACCCGACGTAATTAGTTTATATTTTTGAACTGATTAATATGCTAACCTTTAGTTTTCTCGAAACAACAGAAAATGGACTTGTACCACTTTCGAAATAAACGGTCCAATTATTGTCTGTATCCGAATCGGATTCCCCGTTGGCAGCGAGCATCGAGATCTCTAATCTGCGAGAAACGCGCCAACGATTACCTGGACCTTTTCGTCTCCGACCGAAACCTCGACAAATCCGGTCCCGAAATGTTCCTCGAAAATTCTTAATCTTCCGGGAGATTTGGGAAACTTCAGCGGGCTTAAAGCTCTCGGAAATTGGCGTGCCTCTCTTTCACTCGGGAATGACTTTCATTTCCTGTTCGCTGCGAAACCGGGAAAGATATTAGGTTTTATTGCGTTCCCGCTTTTGTTTGGTCCTACATTCCGCATCGGAAAGACCGCCGGGACTGTACCGCAGTTTTTAATCAGAACCGACGCTCCGAAGTTTGTTTCCGCTTATATTGCATCGCGGCACGAACTCTGACCTTGTAGAACGAATTTCGGTGGACGCGAAGTCGAGGGTGGGGGAATCTCGTGAACGGGTGACATTCGTAGGTGCGGGGCGAGCTAAAAATGTGTAAAATAAAAAAAGGTCCTGCAACAAACAGGACCCGGATAAAAATTGGTTAATTTCTTTAATATTATTATGACAATATAATATTATAATAATAATAAATAATATAATATAGAATTATATACATAATATAATAATGTACAAAAATAATATATAGATTTTCTAAAATTCTTTCATCCCTTTATTTTACCCCTATTTTATTTAAAAATAAAGGTCGACATGGCTTCACTGAATTTTGTTGGCGGGAGTACAAGCTTGCGAGAATAGGCAGTCCGTTAATTACCGTTTGCATGCATGTCGCATCTTCTAGTTAGCATTGGACTTAGCGAAGGAAGTACAGAGTGCTCGATGTAAGAAGAATATTTAAGTTGATACGAAACTCGAACAACGGCGGTCGACTTTCGAAGTATTGGGGGGGGGGGGGGGGGGGGGGGGGGGAGGGGGGGGAGGAGGAGGAGTCTTAATAAGCGAGAAAGTGCGCGAAGTAGATGATTGTTTAATTATGTCTTTGGCATTGTCATTACCGTCACAGTGAAAGTTCAACGTCGCATTACGAGGACTCTGGACGCGTCCTTCGCGACGTTGTTAAAGTGAAACGTCTGCTCTTTTTTTTCCATTTCTAATCTACGCTCAATTCGCGCGATCCTTTGACGACTGGATCGCAATTAAGCTACGATTATCTATTTCATTCGTTCCATTCCTTTTTATTTGAGGATTCTATTGGGTTGGCGAATAAATTCGTAGAGTTTTTGCATTTTTCTTTTATAACGACTAGTGCATTAATTAGCAAAGTGAGTAAACTATTCGAAAGATGTCCTTGAGGTCTACAAAACTGTTCTATTCGCTTTTTGGAATAATTGATTTTTTCATGATTTTTTAGGCTTAGAAATTGAACATGCAGGAGCCAAAAATTATATTATAATCAAATTATAAAATAATAAAAATCAAATTATATTATATAATTATATATTATAGAATATTATAATATAATATTATATAATATAAACCAACGCAATACACGTCGCAAATACATAAATATTCAATATTTAATAATTTTCTCTACCTATAAATTTAGATTTTTATAGATTTATTTACGAAATTCTACGAAAAACAGATTTCATTATACTGACAAGCACTCGATTAGGTACGCGATGAGAGAACTTCGTCAATATATTAACCAGCTAATTATGGTCTTTAAAAATATCCTAAAATCGAAGCGATCGATTTAACGAATAACGAAACGAAAATGAAAATGTTAGAATTTGTTCCATCGATTGTTCTATTAATTTTCTCGAATTTGATAAGTTCGATAGAATTGTTAAGCGAGGGAAAGCATTAAATATTTGAGTAGCGCGCCGCAGCACGGTGCCCGCAATCTAATTATGATTTAGCGACGGGCGAGGTGAAGGTACCTTTCGGAAAGGTCAGTAGTTAGAAGGTTACGCTTGACGGGACAGTCTGAACGACGCTGATCACAGTTCGTGGGAACCAAGTCGATCATTTAATTCGCAGAGTCCCTTGGCAGTCTGCCGGCCGATGAGAATCGTCGGCCTTGAAAGAAATATTCTCTTTATGCATCGCCCGCGGACGTACCTTTTCAATGGTTTTTTATCTGTTTCGTTGGTTGCCAGACAGTTGCGCGCATTACGCCGCGTAATTCTCTCTTGTCAAACTTTATGTGCTCTCTTTGTCTTTTTCTCTTTTCCGTTCTCCGCGTTTTATTAAACAAAGTTCCGTTAAAAGCGCGACGCGTAACGTTGAACATGTCGAATAAAAAATAGAACCGCGAGATGAAACGAAAGTAGGGAACGAATTTATTACTATAAAGTGCCGCCGGAATTCTAGATTAGAACGATGTTCTTGGAGAGCTGTTTTAATGAAGAAACGGCCACTTTTTATTCATTCGTGTTTCTTACTCGAGGTTTATCTCTTTGCGGTGCAAATTCCACGCGCTTCTTGCGAAATTGGGAAACCGCAACCGCGTTGGGTACCTAAATTCCAACTATAAACTCGCGTTGAACGTACATGCATTACTTTTACGATCTGCCAGGTCCAGTCTTCATGGTTAAACAAAGTTAACGTGGAAAGTGTAACGGTATTATAATTATACTATAATTGTAACAATATTATGATTATGTTATATTATAATTATTTTATAATTATATTATATCATAATAATATTATGATTATATTATATTGGAACAATATTATGAGTGCATTTAATATCGTACCGCTTAGTCAAGGAAGTATTGTTAATGCTCGTGTGATTACTGTTATTATTACTATTATTATTATTATAATTAAATAGCCATCCATTAGTTGCTTCTACGAGCGTTACGTTATTTGCCGTTCTCCAATTGCTATCTTTTATTCGCAATAGAACGTTTTTACAATAGAAGTAAAAATCCTTTCAGGCATTTCACTCGTTCACCGGCTCCAGCCTCCTTGCAACAGCAGATAGTTACCTTTCGACGGAAAATTTGTTGCATTCGAAGCGGTTTCGCTCGATGGCTTCGATCGAAGCGCGCGCGGTAATCGTTTCGACGAATCCGGCTCACCTTCCGGACTAAGATCCCGCCATCGAAATTAGGTTCGCGTCGCGGCGACGGCGGCGGGTCGCATGCGCCGAAGAAAGGGAGCACTTTCATTTCGGATTCATCTGTTGAAGTGGAGTCTCATTTACTTTAGAATCCCCTTCGCTAGTCTCGATTTACGCTGCTCCCTCGAAAGACTCGGCGCGTCACGCTCGCGCGAGCAAATTCTGAACAAATAGTTTTTCATGTTTGTTCAGTCGCGGCGCCGTACGCGAGACGTTTGTTCTAATTAGCGCGGCCGAGGAGATTTTCATTCATCCGCCGTCAATGATGGGATCGATTTCGATAATCACGCCGTGGTACTTCCCTCTTTTCAGTTCTTTTTTTTTAATTACAATTCGCGCGGGTTGCAACAGAACGGTGCTTGTAAATAAATATTCTTGCCTTTATTTTATTTTTGTCATAGTTGTTTTAATGGTACCGGTGATGAGATTGCAGTCGTTGCGATTATGGTATCGATGTTCGTGGAAATATTTATGAAAATTATTTATCAAAATCATTTATTGAAAGTGTTTGTCAAAATTGCTTACCGAAATTATTTTATCAACATTAATAAAGATAATAACTTTTACATTTTTTGTTGAATTCTCGACGCACATAAGTGTCTTCTTTATCATTTTATAATAACTACAGACTGTTGTATAGTGACCATAGAGTATTACCTCTATATTTTTAGGTATTAATGAAGATCACCAGAGACGCCGCAATAAATTATGCAAAGTATCGATTTCCGGACGGTGAATAAAGAACGAGTTATGCTATTTTCAATTGTGCCGGTCCCAGCCAAACAAATCTAATTTCAGTTGCATTATTAAACAACGCTCGGAGGTAATAATCCATAGCACTGCAATAAAGATAAAATTGCGCTTCCATTAAATATTTTCTCCTCTTAAAATACAATATTAATAATCTGACTGAAGTATACTTTCTTGTTCTCCGTGCTCTTTTACCTTTCAGTTTCTTTACGCGAAGTTATGGTCGCGCGCATTTACGAACCGCCACGATTCTAATATAATATATAAAGGAAAACATATGTAAAATATCTTGAGAATTTGTAGATTTAATAGTTACGGTGGAATGTGTAAAATTTACTATTCGAATTTATTACAATTTATGAAAATTTATTAAAATATATATATTTATTAAAATTTATTACGATTTAAAATTAAAATATATCAGCGAGTCTTGATACAAATAACGTCTTGCATATTACAAATTTCTCAATATATAAGTTAAACAGTTATTCTAAAATTTTAACCCGATACTGAAATATCGACTTGGGTATATTTAAACACGAGAGCAAGTTAACAACAAATTGTTTAAAAATTAATGCCCCGATGTCGGCTCCGCAAGGGACGGCAACGGCTGCAAATATCGTTAATGCGGACGTTTGAAAATTTTCTATTAAAAGTTTCGCGCATTCTCCGCGCGTATAAAAGACCATAATAAAACGAGCGTAATTAGACCAGGGTATTCCGGCGCGTCTTTTGCAAACTTTCCCCGGGCAGACAGCGCGCGGCCGGCGTTTTATTCAGCGCAGCTGCTCTTTGATACGCGCATAATCGGGATTTTTCACCTCCCTCGTTTTCGCCGCCGGTTCGCAATTGCACGCGCAGGGAGATTCGCGAAGCGGCCATTCGGCGATGAGGATGGACCGGTTCGACGATGAACCGATACGCCCTCGAACTGCTCGAAAATTCATAAGGTCAGTTTCCAAGCTTAAAGCACCGTGAACGACGATCACGCCGCGCGCTTTTTAGTTGAACACGCAATTCCCTATCGATCGGTGGTCGGTGAACGCCATAAACAGAGCGGGAAGAAATGATCATTCTACCACAAGGCTTCGCATTACGCGGACTGAGGCGCTTCGGTGGTTTATATATTTTAAGCGCCGTTTATAATTACACCGCGCGTCCTCGATTTCGTTGACCGTTCCATAGAATGTCAACCTGAATGGACTCGAAAATATTGGAGCAACGGCATTCCTCCGCGCGATACTGGCAATAGACGTTTGGTAATTGACGGCGATTTTTGCGCAGGATTTTTGTTACGTTTACGGTGGTGCGCGTAATAATTATAGACTGACCTTTACGTTTTTACTTAAACAAAAATTAAAAAGAAAACTTTATTTTAATATAGAGAGATAGAAATGTGATGTTTCGTTTTAAGCTTTTGTTTAAATGCTACTAAAAATAATAAATTACTTTGAATATAAATATAAAAAAGAT
>CM052150.1:6698247-6722988 GCA_028455555.1 Augochlorella aurata | reverse complement strand
GAAATTGCTTATAATTGATGCGCAGCGTGTGCACGTACAATTTAATAATGACAAAAACTCGGGGCGGCACGAACTTTCTTGGCTACCTGATAATTGCGAAATCGATATAGTGTTTTTTTTTCATGTCACTCTCTCTATATCTCTAGTCGTTGTATAATAGCGTGCAATCGTATTGTGCAATGATATTGACGTTTTCCCCGGACAATTCAATAGTTGGCGCGTATAATATTGCACAATATTATCCGCCGCCTAATGCCGTATTGTAAAACCAGATTTAGAAGGTGGGGGGATGAAAGAAGGCTGAAGTAATATCTCGAGCTTTTGGGTACGGACTCTTGGTTCGAAGAGGATTGCCATTTCAAAAAAGATCCTCGGGACAGCTGTCGAATCTGTCTGCTCGCTGGAATAGGTGAAAGAGGCGTCGGATGGCACTGTCGTTAAAAAGGAGTCTATTAACCATGACATGCCCTTGACTTTGACCGCGTTATCGACCTTATCCGAACGATCATTTTTCGTCCTGAATTAAAAATTCATGGTTCTTGTGTGTATATTGTCTTAGTTGTCGGTATTTCGTCAGACTTGTTTAATGTTTTTTAATATTGTAGAAAGCGATGTGAAGAATACTAATTTAATAGCTATCATTTTATATTTAATATTTTGTAGCTATTATCTTGTACCTAATATTTTATACGTAATAACGGAGATCCCTACGTGTTACAAAGTGAAGAATAAATTATCCGACACATTGTATAATTTCCAAACAAGTGAAATTATCAAGGCACCAAACTCCCAGGTTGTCCAGTTCGTCCCAGTTCGAGTGTCAACTACTCTTGCACGTCGATTACACGAAAGCCGAGCAACTTCAATCGAGTTATAATTGAACAGTCTTGAGCTTTCTTTGACTAATCACTGCACGCGTTGTTTAATATAATATCGCGGCCACTTTTGGAGCCAGTATGTTGCAAACCTGTGTCGAGTGCGCAGTCTTGTTGTCAGAGGTTTGTAATTCGGTTTTGTTGTTTCTGCAAAAGCAGTTTTGTAGAGAGTAGTGGAAGGTTAACTTTGGTTATTACCTATAAACCAGTCTCTGTACTTATAACTCGTGCTGTGCTAAAATGTGCAGAAAATTAATGATATTCTATACTGTCATTATTATGTAATATTAAATTATAAACTATCGCCTGAATCAATTTTCAGTCGCGATTACTTCTTCTCTGAATTGGTTTCCGGTACACGATTTTTCGAAATTCCTCTGGTATGCGCAGAAGCAAAGCGACAGCCGTCCAAATAATCGGGCCGACTGTTTTTCCAGCTGTTTAGATGGTATAGCAAGCAGAAAAGCAAATCTTGATTACTTGTACGTGCTGCAGCATAAACCAGTTACTAAATTTGGACATTCTCTAAAGATCGACGTTCGTTCCTCGAACGCGTCGGCCGTTATTTAGAAACGAAACATTAACAGAATATCAACGCAATCTTTGCTTGGAAATAGACCGCAGATTTTGCAAAATTCTCCTTTCGCATACTAATGTACAAAAAAGCCGGAAATAAGGAAAAATTCTGTAACTAGAAAATTCTTTGTAGAAAATAAAAATTGCATTATAAATCGAAGCTATTTTAACTCTATTAAATCTTAATTTCTTATTATTTTTGTATTGCATGCACACGAAGTTGAGCAACTTATACAATGAATCGAAACAAGCTTTTAAATATAAACCCATTGAATAATATAAAAATTACTTTAAAGAGTGTTACAGCAATTTTTAATCTTCGAGAGTTACTTGTCGCGACCGGTCGTTCTAGCGTTAAAAATGTTTAATCAAATGCACTGTTGCACACAGCTTCGCAGTTCATATATCTGTGATCGTTCATATTATTATTCCAGTACAGTAATTCTTCGTATTAGCATTATCTCCTCATTCTCCTATTTTTCTGATCTGGTCTAATTTCTTTTACTTTTCTGTGATAAACACGTACGATTAAATTGTTTAAAATTGTGATACGCTACGCTCTTTCTCATAGCTACTCATACAAGGAACAGCAAAAACGTGCAAAATTATCCGAACAATGTACAATTAGTTCCACGGCAGTCAACGTGTGAAATAGAAAAATCTATTCGGCTAGAAGGCAGCCCAATTGTTATCCTCGGAGTTGAGGGCCGCGGTTGAAACGAACGTTAAGATCTCGCAGACCAATAATGATACGGATAAGTCATTCGAACGAGAGAGCTCGGTTCGCTCGGTTGAAATTAAAATCGTCCTTTTCCCGCGAGCTTCCTACGCGAGTGAAACAAACGGTCTCTCTCTCTGCCTTTCATTCGGCCTTCGTGTTCCGCGTTGCCACAGCCAGCGGCCGAAGTTCCGCCTCTGCGTTTCCGACCGAGGAAATCGATCGATCATTTGCCACACGGCCGTCTCCGTGACATTGGAAAACGTTTTTGAGCTTCCCGACGAACATCCACTGTTCGGAACCCTCGCCACGCCTCCGCCGCTTCATTTGTCGACGGTATAGTCGTCCAATCGCGACCGCGGCGATTATTGACACGCAGGACAATTCGCGTGACTACTAATTAATACGTGATACACTCGGCTGGTCGAGAAGTCCTTTCGATTCTATCCGAGATTTCGATTACTTAAGCGAAAGTGCTTTCTACGCAACAGTGTTTCTATAACTTTTCAAAAGCAATACATTTGTCGAAGCTGGACTAATCGACTTGAATTCTTTTTTTGTTCGTAGGGAAACTAGTTTACTAGATAACGATTGAAATATTTCTTTTAAATTTTGTTATTACTTGTAATAACAATATTATAGTAATATAATAATATACAATATATTATATGTAATTGTATAATATATTATATATTATATATAATAAATAATATATTGTATATAATTATATTATATTTGTATTAATAAATAATATATAATATACTAATAAACTTTAGTTCAAAGATTTTAAAAATTGAAAATTTTTAACGGTTTTCAATAAAAAGTGGAATTTTAATCGAAATAAATCTCCTCGAAGATTAGGTTAAAAAATGCAATTACGTAACGCCGTGATCGCAGACTATTACAACGCGCGCAATTCTCACGTTCAATTCGCCGGGATATGTTTAATGACTGTTTTACGACGAACAAGACATTAGGGGGAGTAATTTCAACGTTGTATGTAAATTTCCGATTCAGCTCTCGTATAATGGTCCTTGTTATAGAAATTTCATGTAACCTAGACATATTTAGTATTATCCAATAATTCTCCGTGATATGTTATAACGTGATTCATTAATCCTCTATCCAATAATCCTTATTGGAAATTTTATGCGACCCAGAAATATTTACGCCGCGCCTGCGCGAGCGCGCACGCTTCGTTCTTCTTACCCTATAATTAATCGGCGCGCATTATGCAAATTAATATTTCCATGAATGATTTTATATGTAGAGTGTTACGAACTTCCGAACAAAGCTCAGGCTATCTGTTACGGAATTCCTCGAATTAGCTGCAAAATGAGATCGATCGGCAGAGTATTATTATTAAATCTTGTGGCTGCGAATTATTCCTTCGTCGAAGGTTGTTCGCTAAAATTCCTCGATAGCCAATGGAATTTTGTATTTAAATTCTTTTATATTTGTGGCGATTTTTCCATCGCAGACCAACAGTCGAATTTCTTGAAAAACTTCAGAGCGACAAGTAATTTTGCTTATAATTCCAGAAGTCATTTTCTGAATATATTTATAATAATAATAATAATAATAATAATAATAATAATAATAATAATAATTATCATTATTATGTGCCCAGGTCTAAGCTTGACTGAAATATGTTGCCTTATAAAAATGATAAGATTGAATTTATTTAAATTCTCCAGAATAAATATATTCAACAATCTCCAAGGAAAGCAGCTTCGTTATTTCAATAATTACAAAAGACAAACTATGAATCTGGTCCAGTTTGTTTTCCACATAATTCAGTCATTGAGCCGTCACTCAACAGGCTAGCGACAAATAAAGCGTTAATCGCTTAATTACTAATTAGAAAATGTGTACTATTGTTCGCAGACATACTCCGGATGAAAATTGATCGCTCGAGCGAGTTCCTAACACCGCCATGTTAAACTCGAACGGCATCTTATACTTATCTGTCCGGTCGAATTGGTCGTTTTGCGAACGTTCCACTCGTTTCACGGATTCCAAGTTGTTACTCGGTTTGAATGACGAGCATTTAACGAGTCCGTTCCGCATTATCGTTCAATTACAGCTTTTAGCCGCGACGATCCGCTGTGTTTAAATTCTCCATGGTCCCCGGTTTTTCTGTTCCAGCCGCCGGAGAACGAGTTGCAGAAAATTGGCGAACGGGTACCAAGCGAACACGAACTCAGAGTACAAAGATCTCTGCAGCGACTGAACGTCCCGGATTGGTACAAGAACTCTCCCGCGGCTCGCGATGGTTTCCGGTTAAAGAGGCACTCCGACGCGTCGCAGCACGGAGGATGGCGTGCTCTGGGCTCGAAAACCACTTCCCTCTCGTCCCTATCGTCGTCTTCCAATAGACAGCCGACTACAGGTAAACAACATTCCGCTCATAACGTTCGACCAGTTAGCAATCTCGCAATGCAACACCGCCTAACCCTTCATAATGCCGAACGCTTCGGACAACTCGTTCGAAATTCCCGCGTCTTTTCTACCGACACGTTGTTCGTCGGCGGTCATTTAAAGTCATTCCGACCACTTTGAAATTTGGACAAAATCGAATTTTTCTTTCTTTTCGTCTGAAACGATAGTTCGAAGTCTTAACACCTAGCCAACCGAATGGGAGATCTCCCCGTTTTAGACGAAATCGTTTGATAACCGAATAGAGAAATTTTTACGCTAATCGATATTAATAACATTATAATCAACATTAAACGTAACATTAACATGGTATAAAATAACATTAAACATTATCCCCTTACCGTGTTTTGCCGAGTCCAACTCGTGATGAGATATTATTAAACATAACCTTAATTTCATTAAGATTTCCACGGGGTGCGAATGTTGAAGAAGTAATTGATGTCAAGTATGTCGATATAAGTTCGCTGTGGAATTTTCATTTCATTGAATAAAATACTGTAATTTTATGAAATTTTTGAGGTCCTTGGCGCGGTCGTGAGAGTGTTAAAAATAAGTTGCAGAAGGTTCCAGCAATTAAAAATTAACCTCAATTCAAATCTTACGATATTTTGTAACAGGAATTTCTGTTTCGTGCTGTATCATTCTGCACGAAGTATTCAATATGGTCGACATCGATAACCATATACGTTGCGATACACTGTGCATTCGATCGATTGTACAGTAGTCGATCGAACACTCCAGACTAATTTTTTAAATCATTTGCGATATCATCGTAAACTCTGCGTTATGGAATGTTGAAGTAATCCTACGTTTCGTAAATGATAAAATAGTAAGATTTGTAACATTTGCACGCGGCTGTAAAAATGTATAATATTATATTATGTTATGAATAATATGAATAATATGAATAATATGAATAATATGAAAAGTAGATATTTCTTGCATCATAATTTTTTATCGTAGTTAAAACTGAAAAGGTTACCGTCTCGATCCGGTATCGTCCGCGCGCGTCGAGACCCGATAAAAAAGTCGGCGTGTCACGGGATCGCGATGGATTTGCAAGGAATGGCGCAATATCGGCGCAAACGTGGTCGCGCCTGCCCTCGTAAAAAGGCAAGGAGTGTCCGAAATTAGCGCGTGGCGAGCGGAGTGTCGGCCAATTTCATTTATGCGCGTCTCCGGCGCGGCGTTCCCCGCGTGCGAGTGACGCGCTCTCGCTGATGACAGTGGCTGGGCAGGAGGGGGACGGGGCAACGGCTAATAGGAAGCGGCTAATAAATTTAGCGGGGCACGTTAACTCGATTAATTCGACCCTGTCGGTTGTCTGTTACCGGGCCAGGGAACCAACGCCGGAGCAGAAACCGCGTGCTCGAGCGCGGAAGCGCGCGGAGGGTTGGACTGCTCGCGTGGGGTGCCTCGGAAACGTTCAAGGACGCTTCTAACGAGAGAACACAATTTGTTAAGGGAGAGCTCTAATTACGGGATTTAAAGGGCTGGCGTGCGCGCACCCGGCGCTCCGAGGACTGGATTTAGTCGAAAGTGGCCCGGGACGATTTCTAATTGGATCCTGGGGCCGGCTGAACGAGTTCAAAGGGAGCACCGCCGCTCTGACTTTTCCTTACCCCCGTGAAGATTAATTATTGTTTGGAGACTGCGAACTTCCGCGCGGAATCTACGCTTTTTCGCATCGATTAACCCGTTAACCTCACGTCGTACCATTTTTATTCGTACAGTGGAATCTCGATTCGGTTCTTCGATATCACAATATTTTATCAAATTGTCATTAATATCACAATTTATTAATCATAAATAATTAATATCACAATTTTTACTATCACATACGGTAATTATCATTAGAACCAGATTCGAATGTCGTTCGAATTGTTTCGAATAAATATTTATCCAACATAAGTATCCGATTGATTTCTTTTTTATCGAATATTTTATTCGAATTATATTATATTATATTATATTATAACGATTATTTACATTATTCGTCATAAATTGTACTATTTATTCGAATACATTTTAATATTTTATATATTATTATATATTATACATTGTATATTGTTATAACATTAATATAGAATATTGTTAATATTATAACATTCAGGTCCGAAAAATATCGATCGCGTTACCTGTCACAGAGATCAATTCTGTTTCAGACGCTAAGTTTCAGGTGCGCCCTAATCCATGATTATCTGTTGCTAAATACATGACAGTATCTGTAAACTTGTATGATTTCATTGATGCGATAACGTATGTACGTTCTGGAAAGATGCATCGTCAATTCTTGCAATCGCGAACGATGCTCGCACAGCGTTCCGAAATCAATTTATTCGACGAGCCGCGAAGTAATATTTATAATATGAAAGTACACTATTGTAAACAGCGTTGACTTTAAGAATGCTTAAGGCTACGTCATTGGTAAGAGCTTACGAGCTTCTATTTTGTCGTCGAAAGCTTCCCCGCAATCGCATTCTCGGCTTACAAAACCGTCGATCATAGTCTCGTGCTGTAATCCATTTCAAAGACAGATCAGGTAACGCACTCTTTGTAAACCGAGTCAAGATTCCAACGTACCACTACAACCGTGCCCGAGGCTTTAGATAACAGGTTGCAAGAACTGCTAAAAAATTCATTACACAAACCGAAGGGAATTAATAACGGCTTAATAATTCATTTTCTTGTACCTCCTTCCGACCATCGCTGTTCAAATATTTATGTAAACGCACATTTTTTTGCGAGCAGAAAAGATATTTGAAAAGTTCATAGTGTCTTCTATATCAGCAAAGTAATAAATGAGATTCTACGCCAGCGATGTATAAAAAGAAAACAACTTGGGATGTAGACACCAATATTGATTGTACAGTGTAACACCTCATGTATGGTTATCAATCGCCGCCATATTGAAAACTTCACGTAAAACGATTCTCTAACTAGCTGTAATTTTGTCTATCGATTTTTCATTCATGAGATTTGTATTTCTTACAAAAATTAAAATTAATAATATTACTATATACTTAATAATATTATTATACTGTTAATATTAATATAAATTATAAAACCAAGCATTTAGTGACCTAAGAAAAGTTTCAGTCACTATTAAATAATTATCCAAGTCTGTCTTTATAATATCGCCTTCTTCTATTACATTATAATAGAATAAAATATAATAAATAATGATAATAATAAATGTAATAAATAATATAACACAATATATATCTTTCCTTCATTATTGAATTAACGATTTACAAAGTTGGTTGCAGATGCACCCATAATTCAAAATTATATTAGGATGCCAGTGGCGTAAGTCATATTTTCGAAAATTTTCACTCGTGTCTTATTCTATACATACCACAATGTTTAAAAAACGAGTGAAATGAATTATAGAGTCACGATAAATTAGTTTATTTCTAAATTATCTTAACAATACATTTAGTCAGTATACAATACACATGTTCGTCAAGAATCACACTACGCCACTATGATTCTAACCCGCTCGATTGGAAAAGTCAAACAGAAATTTTCCCGAATAATTTCGAATCCGTTTGCAGTGTAAAATGTCGTCTCATGTGCACCATAGATGGACAAAATCCGCAGTCTATTCTTGACGTTGCTAGTCTCACGTGCTCAAGCAGTGGAAACGATTGTAAAATGTGGCCGTTGAATCTGTGCAGGTGCCCTTCTAAGTCCAAGTCCCACGCCACCTGCATTCTCGAGATGGAGTACCAGTCTGTTGAACAGCGCCGGAAGTTCGCCAGCAAGTTCGGCGAGGTCGTCTTTCAACCACCGACAGCCGTACTTGGGCTGGCGTTCGCAGGAACGATTAACAAACCCACGAACACCGGCCGAACGTCTTGCTCAGGGTATTCTTCCCCAGTTGCAAGCAGCAAACAAGGTTTGTATTTAATTATCGTTGCCTGTACTCACGCGAACGCATTCCGTAACTCCTAAAAAACGAACACAAAATCCCTGGGGCGAGACAGGCTCCTTGATTACTTTGATCCTTGCCCTTTCGTTATTTTAAAATCCCTTAACCCTTCATTATCGCAACCTCCGATGTAAAAATTATTACAATGTCAGTTATTATCCGAATCATTATTTATTTTCCCATATTATTTATTTAATATTTCTTTTCAATTCTCAATGCTTTTAATTCGACTCTAGTTTTGTTTAATTACAATTGCTTGATTTAATTATGAAGCAGTTGGCTGCTTGATTTATGTTCGTTCTTCTGGCGTTGTCTTTTCATTTTGACAGGCTTTGCGCTTTTGAATAAATAATTACCTCCGGATGATTTACGGTTGGAGTTAATTTATTGTCGTAGAAATTATATTGGTATTTTAAAATTGATGATTAACATATTAAATATCAAAGATTACAAAATTATATGTTAGTATTTTATTTGTAAACTGTCAGATAGAAGGATCGTGTTTTTCAGCTCGTGTACGAACGCCATTTTCGTCAACGTGTTTTAATTATGATCTGTATTCACGCGTTCATGTGCTATGCTAAATTCGGAGGAAACACCTTCCAACATTTTTTAATAGAAATTTTCGCGTTTCATTAAACTTGGAAGCGCACCGTGGGGTCTCTCTAACCCCCGTAGAAAGTAAGTTTCGTATATGTTAAGGTTTTATCAAACTTTAGAGCTACACGCGCCTGCAGGTACGTAAAAAGAGTATCATAATTGTTGTACGTCATTTTTAGAAAATCTGAAACGTGTTTCTCGAGATGTTTGAAACGAGTCTATAAAGAATGCACGAGTCTCAATATTGAATGAAAACCTTCTCTTCCGTTATAAAGTCAACGACCTTATAATTTTAACTTCTGCAGGTCGTTTCAAATCTCCTGGCCTCAAAAGAATTTATTACTTAAACATTTTTGAGAACCACAATAGAATAAGATTCATCTAATTGAAGATCTCAAATTTCCACCAATTGCTGTAATAAATGTGAATACTGTTCAATTCTTACGAATTTTCGAAATGGGAAATAAATCTTTACGTAACTCCTGTTCGTTAAAATTCTGAACGGACATCTTTATTTTGCATGAAAATCCGTCGCCTAAAAAAATAAATAATAATAAATAAATATAATAAACAAATAAATAGAAAAGATCTGGCGTGAAGGTTAGTTGGCAAGGGAAACGTGGAAATAGGAGTATTAACGGTCGGTTGGGAAGATAAACGAAGTTCACGGAGCCGAGTGAAATCCGAAATGAACGCTCCCGAGCGTACAGAAGGGCGTCTCGTGTAACAGTCAATTTTTCGCGAGTTTGAAAGGCCACGAGACGCCGGGGCGAGGATTTCTGCCAGAATTTCTAATTATAGAAACCTCGTCGCATTTGCGCGCTGTCTGCGCAAATTAAAAATAAATTGGACAAAGAGGAAAGCGAAGAGATCGTGGGCGGGGCGAGGGTCAGCAAATGGCCGTTCCTTAGGTTCGAGGCCAAGTTTTGCCTTTCCGACTTTGCTGACAAGTCTTAAGGAAAGCGAAAAAGATCGCCAGGAACTTCCTACCTGCAATCAAGCAGTGACTAAATAAGTTGAAATCGGTCCTCGTTAACCGAGTTAATTTCTGCTTCCAGTGCAGCTGAATTTATTTATTCTGAATCATTTATTCTGAATTATTTGGTTTGGAAATTTTACTTTTCCCACGTTTTTTATTGGTTAAAGTTTATATAATTACGCTGTGGTTCTTCATAAAATTATAGATTTTTTGTATTATCTTATGAAAATAAAAATTAAACAGTGGATATTCTTCATCAGATTCAAAGTATTTTTTATTAGTATTTTTTATTACTCGAAGTGTTGTAAAAATTAGAGATACGACAATTAAATAATATTCTTTGCTGTTAAAAATTTCGAAAACTGAAAAATATGTGAATTAATTGTTACTTTTGCTGCTCGAAGTTTCGAAGATTGAAAAATACAAAATTTGCTCAGTTTCCATTATGCTTGTTATTTTGTATTATTCCGTGCACGGCTCATAAATGATTTGTACAGTTTACTCACGATGTTTAGCCATTAACATTTAGTGAAATGTTTTGTAAAGTCAGTCGTCCTAGATGCACAGTAAGTGCACATCGTTTTCGACGACAGTACATTTACGTTCTCCCTTTTGTCAGCACTTCGCACGTAACACATCGTGGACCATTTGCCACCAGCAAGCTCCACGATGTGAATATATGTTTGCAAATATTTATAAAAGGCTCTCGCGTCTATCAAATGACAGCGGTAATCTCAGGGTCCACGACAAAACCGAACTGCGCGGGAGCGGAAGCTGGAAATTCGAGAAGAGGTTAATTATGTTTTTTCAATCAAATTTCGAAAGCTTTCAGTGATCGGTGTCGGTAGATTCGCAGACAGAACGAGTGCAGCGAACCTGTCGATAAAAACGTTTTCATGTTCTCTGAAATTGACTCGCAATCGATTCAGGATACCATTGGGTTGTATCATAAATTCGTAAATTGTTCACTTTCGAAAGATAATGCGTATCTTCATTGCAAAACAAATCATTTTGTGTATTTTAACAGAAATTGAGCAGATAGTTTCAGGAATGACCTTGATAGTTCGCTATGAACGCAAAGTTTTATACATTATTTTATACAATTTTTATAAAATTTGTTGGATATTGTTATGCCAAAGATACAAATGTCTATCGAAATTTAATAATAAAAACTTCTACTGTTTAACCGAGTGGATATGTTCCACAGTTGTAATATCTGTAGGCTGCGGATTTTTATGCAAAATAAAAATTGCCTAAATCGATTGTAAAGGACAGAAAAAAAGTAATCGCTTCTTTTAGTATATATAGTGCAATAATGTTATTAGATTCTTCTAATAACATTTTCAGCGTTTTGCAGTTCTCTTATTTTTATTATAAATGCATAAAATTCGCAATCTTATAATCCAAAATTCTAGATTCGAATAATTCATGGGGGTAGAATTTTTACAAGGTCATCAGTCGTCTTGAATAAGTCACGTCGACGTTATGATACATCCCAGTGTGTCTACATCGTGAATGAAATGTTGACAGAGTGATTTTGTCTCCGCAGCAGCAACAGCAGCCGCAACAACAGCAACAGCAGCAGCAACAGCAGCCGCAGCAGCAGACAACGAATCAGCAGCTAGAAGTAAGAAACTCGATAAAGGAGGTAACCTCGGCCATTGTGCACTACGTGCAAAGCGGTCAGGAGGTTGCTGGAGGTGGCAGGCTCTCGCCTCGACCTCGACCCGAAGACTGGGACGACAGGGGCGGAGCAAGGTCAACCAGCCCCAGAGGTGAGCACTAAACAACCCATGCCAAAAACCATCTCACCACCACCACCACAACCATCACCACTTTTACTCTCTACGAGAAAGGTAATTTTGAGTTTTCCACCTTGATGTGTTCTCTCCGTGTCTCTGCATCCACTTCTGCGGCCTAGATGCCTCTCTTCTACTACTACTACTACTACTACTACTACTTCTTCTTCTTCTTCGTCTTCTTCTTGTTCACATCTGTATTTGTTGCCCGGTTTTAACAGTCCGGCGCGCTCCGATGCGAATGTTTTGTAACAATACACACGACACATATCGTTCATCTATATCCATAGTGACTCCCGTTGATATTTGGACACTTTTTAAAAAGGTGACAACTTTTTTAAAACTGGACCAAACGATTCGAATTTTCATGTTTAGATGATAGAGGGACTAGTGTACTAGACAATGACTAGACTACTTCGTTACAATTTTACTGGGGATGACGAAATAAATTGAAGGACTCTCGTTTTGTAACTTCTTCATCCGAGCCTGTAACGAAAACGTATAGAATGCATTTCGTAGATCTCGGTAAGTTAACGCGAGTTAACGAGCTTGGTCAACGCGAACATTAATATTTATAAACCAAATTATCGTGCGTTCAATTCTATTGTTTATTTTTCGAGATATTTATGCGCTTTAATGTAACGGCTAACCGGATTACTGAGCATTTTCATTTCATTTTGCTTTTTTTTACCGTCCGTCAAATGTTCGTTATAGGCTTCGATATAAGAGTTAAAAAATGAGAGCATTTATTTTCTTTTGTCATTCTAAGCGATAGCAAAATTTAAAAAAAACGCTCTAGTAATTGTCTAGTAGACTGGTCCCTTTATCATAAGAAAACTTCAGGTCGTTTAGTCCAGTTCGAAGAAAGTTGTTGCGTTTTAAAAGTTGCCCGAATATTAATGGGGGAGTCACTGCATATATCTGTCTATTTATCTGGATATCTTGTTCGCTCGTTGTTTTCTACTCGTCTCTCTCTGTCTACCAGCCTAAAAGCACTACCAGTTCGCCGCCTCTCTGCCCGTCGTGTCCTGTTTACTAACGAAAATTGCTTTCAAAGCCCGACCATTCAACAAAACCTGCCTTTGACGATAGGAGAACCAGCATCCTCGCGCGTCCAGTTTACTACTCTATTCATAGAGCGTGCGCTGCACTTGAACGTGCTCGCAATATCACCCGGATCTTTTCACGGTGTCACTGTTGAAACGTTCGTTAACATGCGAACCGCTGTTCCTCCTTGCCGGAATGCCTTTTCCAAGCCGGTATCGTTCTTCTTCTTCTCCGGATTATATTCGCTCGGGTTCCGCACCCCGGAAACCCTCTGCGAATAGATCACTTCTCGTGCCGTCTTCGAACACTCGGGCCGAAAGTGTTGCCAGCGTGATAAGGTAATGCTTCGAATTTCTCCGATCTTGTTGGTTCTTAGTCGAGGCTGAATTGTATATTATCTTTTTTGAAAGGATAGAGTCTTAAGATGACCGGTGTCTTTGCTGACACGTGTATTGCAGTAGGTTCTATATTGGAAACTGTTGGTTAAAACGAGAATAAATACATTATGGCTCTTCGTGCTGAATATGTTTTGCACCAATTTGGAGAACAGAGGCCTGGTAGAAATGTCTTGCCTTCTTGAAATACAGTGGGGAGCAAAATTGAGTCAACGCTTCTAAAATGCTAGAACTTCTTTGAAACTGCTCTGAATGGCTTGAATCTTTCTGTAAATGTTAGAGGAACCAGATCACTGTACGATGACTGAAATACCTTTTTTTAAATTTTACTATTACTTGGAATAAGAAAAATGTAAACAGACCAAGTTTTTTACTTTTTTAGCTGAGCCTATAGTGAAAATTTAAAATTCAAGTTATCTAAAAGAGTTTTAACAAATTTATACCAGTTTATACAGATATATTATTTCTATATTTATAAGACTGTCACGACAAAAATGATCTTGCTCTCAAAGACAAAGAAATATCCTCCAAACGGCTGATAAAAATTCCCATCTTCTCTTTTCACACTATCTTGCACGCTTATTAAAATCATCGATTCAATCTACCTCGTTATCATTCTCGATGACACAGAGGTCAAAAGTCGGCCGATTTTCGAAGCATTACCGTATCCTTTTCCAAGTTGCGACCACCTCTTTCTTCATTCTTCGAACCTCCACGACACTGACCAAACCACGAGTAGGAGAGAGTATGAGAGAGAGAGAGAGAGAGAGAGAGAGAAATCCTTTGCGAAAGAAAGTCGGTGGAGAAGGACGCCGTGAAAGCAGAAGCTCCAGCAAGAACGATCATCGTCTCGCGAGGCGAAACTCGCGGGATTTCCGGAACGCGTTTGCAACTTTGGCCGAGGACGAACGAGAGAAAAGAAGGCGACAGGACGATCGAAGGAGGACGTCTCGTGGTCGGTGTCGATCGCGTGACCTCTCCGTCGTCGTTCGAGAAGTCCAACGTCGTTTTTAATGACGAGTGTCTGGCCGAGAGTATGCAGCGGCCGCGACGGGTCGCTATTTCGACGGCCTTGCAGCCCTATAGCCGGCAAGCCACCGAAATAGATCACCCTGAAGTTTAAGTCCACCCCGCTCTGTCGCCGCGCGGTTTTCGGCGCGGCCAAACTAATCCGGCACTCGCGCGACCTTAAGACGAAATTAAAACAAACACCGAGGAGCGCAACGTTGGAGATAACACGTGGCCACCATGACGCCGCCTCGCAGCTTTCGCGAGTCCGGACCGGAGTCCGCCGCGCTGGCGCTGCTGCTCGCCGTAGCCTGGTTTTCGAAAGATTGAACCCGAGGTGCACCGACTGTCGTAATGCACGGATGACTGTCACAGCTCCGAGGATTTATGGCGACAGTTAGCTTTGTAGGACACGGTTCTTACAAGTTGTCCGCTGACTTTGAGGACGGACGTTTAGAGCCGTAATCGTCCGAGAAAATGATAGATTTCTCTTTTATACATTTGTCGCACGGATAAAAGAAATTATCATTTTTATCGTACACGTTCTTGGAGATCTTCTAGATCTCTTGTCGCATCCATTTAATCCTCTTTGGGCCCGTGTAACTTTCAGATCACATGCTAATATATCGACATTTTACCAAGTTTTACCAATTTTTGTTCTTTCACAGTATACATCTTAATTATATAAGGTCTCTGAGATACCAATAACAATATTGATAACGGTTGGCAGCATTATCAACCTGAAATGACAAAGTAAATGCCTTGCAAGTTGTCTGCAGATAGATATTTAAGAAAAAAATGGTGGCCAAGGTTTAAATTCAGAGAATGTTATAAATCGTGTAAAAATGGTAAAAAACATGGTTTGGAATGTTTTCACGAGTTACGTTAAAAAATGTCCAAAGTTTAACCAGTTAAGTGTGTTTGACGGATATATTTGTCAAACACACTTAACTGGTTAAATGACTCAGAAGATATAGATTAATCTAGACAATGTATAAAAATGGTAAAAAGAATACGGTAAAAATAAAATGGCAAAAAAGAATTACATCTGGATAACTTGAAAAAATGGTAAAAAATCACGCGTGTCGAATGTCTGCGTGAGGGATCATACATGTGCGAAGAAATAGCGACAGTGACCGTGTAGGGAAATGACAATGATCCGTGCATCGCTATTGTGGCTGTTCTCCGAGCTACGATTATTCGCACGTTCGGAGCCTGGAATAATTGGAGCGAGGTGTTCAGTTATTACGACTATTGTTGAACTCCGAGATTCTTCTTTCCAGAAATGCAAACGGCATTCAGGAGACGGGCTTGCTCGACTCCGCGTCGACTCACGTTTTCGCGTTATTTGAACCTGTGTGTGAACGCTTTGTTCCGCTGCTGTGGTGATCGTACTAACTTCTGTGACGTGCAACTTGTCAATAACTTGTACTCTGCGCCATTGGATCGTTCAGAATGTACACCACGGTGTGGGAAGAGTAATGGTCGTGGAATTATGGGGTTGATCCGCGGATCTTTGTACTGTTGGCTATCCTATTCGTACCTCCATACGTCAGAATTTCAACAAAACTATCGATTACAGTTCGAATAGAGACATTTGACTACGATCGAACATTAAAGCTACCACCACCGATCAAGTTTTACAATTTTCGTTTCATATTAATTGAAGTTATAAAGCTGCTTCCATTCAAAACTGTTGAATATGTTTTTTTTTTTATTCAGGCACGCACTATTGTAAAAATTGTGAAAAATTTCAATAAATTCGATCTCGCGATCTTATAGGGCAATTTTTGTCAGTCGCTTTTAGACCAGGGCAGGTTTAGCGTTAAACAAATAGGTTAGCCGTAGACAAAAATGTTAGATAATAAATTCAAGAAAGAAATAATTGATAGATCAAAAAGAAATGATGAAATTCATGACAAAAAGATATTTATATCGACTGAGGTTTTCCATTCCAGTAAAAGTATATCTATATCTGTACTAATATCTATTCTAAAAAGTATATATTAGATAAATCATAATTTTTAATAAGGATATTTTGATATGATGTGCAAATGTACGTTTCTCTTTTCGTTTCCAAAGCGTATTCATCCGCGATAATTTGTTCAGTCGATTTACAATTACAATAAGGGACAAGACCGTACTTTTATTCGATTATACAAAACGTATTAATACACGTCCAGCGCGGAATCAATATAATTGTTTATCAATTATTCAGGAAACCACGGTGAATCGTTCCGTTCGGTCACTCGATACTGCAAGAGCCACTACACAAACGCGAGAGCGTGCCAACACTTCCCACCGTGGAACGGGCACCGGCGAAACCCCTCGCGAATCGACTCTTTCTCTCCCCAGCCGTAGTAACGTTTTCCACGACCATAACTTGCCCGCGCCGGGCGTATCAGCTTGTCTGCATTGTAATTAATATTTCCGTATTAGACGCTTCACTAATACGAATTAACCAAAGAGTGTCGTTCGAGGAAGCTTTCCGCCTGCCTCTTGCTCCAAACCAGACGAGTCGCGTGTCGTGTTAAACTAGAGCAAACAAAAAAAAACAAACAAAAAAGACATTACGATAAATCGGAAAAACAAGCTGACCGACACGAGGTTACTGCAGACAGTAAACACACTCACTGAGCGAGAACTTTGTGTTTGTTCCTGGTACCGGTCTCTCGCAAACGCCGAAAAAAGCTAAACAAAAAGAATGAAAAGAAATGCGGTTTCGGAGGAGTCAGCCGGTGTGTGCTTGCGCGCGGCTACCTCGCGCGAGATCTGTCTAATCTATTGAAACTTCTGCTGCGAAGGGAGCGTGAAGCTGTGTTGGATGGAGAGCTCGTTCGTTGGCACGAAACCCGTGGACTCGCCGGAGACGCCGATGAGTTTGGCCACGGAGACCGACTGCTGTCCCGGCTGCAACGCCACGGCCACTGAGTCCTGCAGTTGCGTGGACTCCGCGACTTCCGGTCTGTTCTTGGACCTGACACCGACCCGCGACGACGGCCAGCAGCACCATCAACAGCAGCTTGGCGGCGGCGGTGGCGGCGGGGGTGGCGGAAGTCTCTGCCCGTCACCGTCCTCCTCACTCAATTATCACCACCACCATCCCCATCACCATCACCGTCAGCTTCATCATCAGCAGCAACCGCAGCAACAGCAACGCCATCACCGCGGTGAGTTGCTGCTCGCCTAGCGGAAAGCCAAAAACGAAAGAGACCGAACAAGAGAACACGTACAGTCGCCGCGAACCACCGGAAAACGATGTTGCCGTTCGATCGCGCTAACAACATGCCAGACGAATCCTCGACCTGGCCTTGCTCGGCCGCTTCGCTAGACATAAGCTGACGAAGACGATTCACAGGTGTCCCCCGTGAATCCTACCCTTGGACGAACATAGCTCGGTCAGAATTCTCCACGTTTTCCATGATTCGATGGAGAAACGGTTCGAAACAGATTGTCGATGGTGTTGTATGATCTTGGTTGGAACAGAGACGCGTGGAACCTTTATTCTGGATCAGTATCGTGAGATCCGTAGTTTTCAACTGTAATCAGTTTTATTATTTATTCCTCTCTTTCGCCTCAGACGCGCTCTTTTTTTAATTTTGGTAAATATACAAAAAGGGAGGTGTTTTTGTATTAGATATCATGCGAAATAGACATTGGAAACCAAAGTTCCATTTGTCAGAATCCTATCCTGTGTAGTCGACTCATTTATTTTACTAAACTACTGATACAGTAGTTACTGGTATAAAACATAAAATATAAAATAAATGTAAAATATAATAAAAAAGGATTAAGGATGGAAGAAAAAAATGATCGGTCCTTCGTAAGAGTTAATCAGAATAAAGGGTCTCCGTAAGAACCTGTTCCTATGGCAATTAATGAACTGCTGGTACAACCCCCCCAAAAAGAGTGGGTCCTCATAAACAACCCATCCAACGAAAGCTTTTCACCAGGGGTAGCATTCGCGCGCGGGTTTAGGCATAGTCGCTAGGGACGTAGCTTCCCCGTGCCTCTTTGCTCTTTCGCGCCTCCATGGAATCCTTGACGGACCTGTAGGGGGCCGACGATCCTCGGAATCAGCGATTCGAAACGCTTCTAGTGCTTGTAAAGTCGACAGGAAAAAATAATAGATGCTGTATACAGGACATTGGCCAGGAGAAGACCGCTAGTAGACAATTCCCAAAGTTTCGCATTATCTGATTTCGTCGACAGCCTCGTGGTCACAGTAGAGATTCCGACCGATTGTCAACGTTTCCGCGTGTTCCCCACGATTTTTCTCGACAGTTGGCAGGGTCCGGTGAACGATCTTCTTGGAACCGTCGCGTCTGACGTAGTTTCGAGACCTGTCTGCTCAAAACTCCTACGGTCACGCTCGTCAACGTCCTCGAGAGCTTTGGGACGCTCTCCAAGCGACACCTTGTTTCGTCACTGTGATCTCACGGCTCCCACGTGATCACTACGACTATTTTCCTCGTGGACGCGGCGTGGCACGACGCGTGTCTGGCCAGTTTCGATCGGCAGAGAAATTATTTTTGTACGTTGTCGCAACGCGCGAACGGTCGACGATCGAGGACACTGAGCGGTCCTCGCCGCGATTTACTCGAGATTTCCGGTTTCTCTTTGTACATAATTCGCCGGCGATCTCTCGACCGGCGACCCGGAATCGCTGCCGATCGAGGGGTCGGTGCAGCACCACGCTCTTGTATATTCTGCGCGGCTTTCGAACTGCTTCTTCGTTCTTCTTTTTTATCACGATCTGTGCTCCACTCTTGACTGCACCTCGTTTCTATCTTTCCCCCTTTTTTTAAATATATTGTACAGTATGCTGGCTGGAACGCTGTTAGTTCTGTTGCGCTTGAACTTCGCGGCAAAGGTGTCGGTGGCGAGTTCGAGAAATTCGTGGGATCAGTTAGACGATGTTCAGAAGCGCAGGCGTAACTCGTTTAAGCAACGGTGTTGTCGTCGACGGGCAGAGTAGATATTTTTCGAGAAACTTTTTATTCCGTTGGTACGTTCGTAAAGGTAGATTTTAGGCTGTTGAACCGTGCAAACGGGGGTGTCTTGTATTTAGGGTGATACTCGAGGCTAAGTAATCGTTCCGTTGTTCGTGCACCGTAATTCTGACGCGAAAGGCGACGTAGATCGAGCGTTCTCGCAATTAGAAATTAGCTAAGCTGACGTGGAAATTAGTTGATCGTTGTTAGACTCGCTAACTATTTTTGTAAATTTCTATTAGCGCGCAAAGAGTGCATAGGTTTGGTAAAGGTAAACGCGTACGTTGGGTTACGAATGGATCGAGTCTTTCGCGTGGTTCGGAGATCACCTTCTAATCGAGTTATGGTTATAAAATTGTATAAGATACGTTATTGAGTTATAAATTGTATATAGTCTACGACGAATCGAAAATTTATTTTTATATTCTATTTAACGAGAAGTTTCTCTACTGGAAAGCCGTTGAAGCGAACGCGTCTGTTCTCTGCATATTTGTACGAAAATAGTCGTAAACAAATTATGATTCTAAATTTTGGAAGGATAACTGACTTTTCTACTCGAAAATTGATTTTCAATGTTTGGAAGTTTAGCTTTTAAGTAATTAAGGATACGCTTACAGAGGGTATTTCAATGCAATGGCAATTCTGGCGCGTAATTTATTTGTTAAATCGTTGTAACAATGATTTAATCAGCATTCACTATTGACAATCATTGACAACTACAATATCCGCCGATCTGAAAATGTAAAAAAATGAAACAAAGAATGCTCTTTCTTATTTTTATCTTGGAAAGCCTTCTGTAACTGTAAACGAAAGAATTACTCAACATAAGATTACGAAATTGTCGATACGAACTCAACGAGATATTTATTAAACGATTATTAACGTTTTATTGATGCATTGTATAATAAGTAACTAACGCGAAGAAAATTCGTCGATCGAACGGTGTAGCCCAGACAATTATCGCGGATTGGATTGGACAGGTGGCAAAAGGAACTTGCTCGTTCCATTTGAGTCGTGTGCGATCCGCTAATTAAGTAGCCTAGAATTTTGTATCGCTTACGCAGCAGTCCCATTCGATGGGATTCGTTCACTCGCAGTGCTTTCATTGTCAGTGTCTAGGTGGAAAGCTCGTGGGCTAGCATAAAGAGGAGGCGAGCTTAGCTCTCGCGCAGCTAGATCTTCGATTCGGAAGTCGCGGTATTCGAGATTAGAGTAATAACACAGGCCCACGCCGATTACTATTATCGCCAGTCTCTCGTCTATCGTTTTCGTCAGCTTGCCGCTCGTGAACGTTGAACCGTGAATCGGAGCTGCTCGAAGGTCTGGATCAATCCCGCACACTTCAAACGAAATTCAAGCACACACGACGATTCTCTGAACCAGAGAATCCACTCTCTACACATGCTCTTTCTTTGGAAATTTTCTGTCGAACGTCGACGAGTCTAGAGAAACGACGAGCGTTCCCTCTCTACAAGCACGCCGTCGACTCACCTGACGCGCTTATAGAGAGCAGATTTCGCGAATGCTAGCGAAATTGTCGATGGTCCATCGATGGGGACGATCGGAGAATTAGACCAGGAGTTCTATGGCTCGGGGAACACCGTTGCAACTGGGTCAGGGAAGCGTGCTTGTGACGAGGGAGCGCTGCAATTCTCGGATACGAAGACAATCTTCGGGGGTAGTCGGTTCCTCGATTCTTGTCGACGTTCCCAGCGTATATTTCGTCATTCCACAGGCGGTCTCTCGACTGGTCCCACCCTCGCCTCGGCTCGAGGCGCGTCGACAGACACCCTGGTAGACTTTTTATAAGCCTCGTTCGTTTTTACAAACCACGAATCGTGTCTTTTTTTTTTATTTTGGTCACGAGATTATTTTGTAGAAAACTTTGTTACTTTGTTACGACCGCCCCCTCGTCGATGGAAGAACCACCCGAAAGGCCCTCCGCCATCCAGAACCTTTAACAACAGACCCCCCACGTTTGTTCCACGAGTAATTGCATCCCCGCCGCCCACTCCCCTTCGTCCACCACTTTGCTCTCCAACCGTACGATCTTGATTCGCCTACGCATCTCGTTGCGCGAAACACACTCCCGTCCCTCGGACGTTAGCCCCTCTCTCCTTTACTTTGACCAGTAGTCTACTTTTTTGCGTTCATGTATGTTTACTGTAAAGTTGTCCCTACACGTTTATATTTTATCTCTAGCTATCTCGGCCCCTTATACATACGTATATCAATCTGTCGAGATATGTATGCATGCATACGTACGAAGGAAACACGTATGGAATCGTATACACCGTTCATTATTACTTGCAAACGCGTTGATATTATTATTATTATTATTATTATTAATTATTATTATTGACTATTATTAATTATTATTATTATTATTATTGATTATTATTATTATTGATTATTATTATGCCATTATTATTGTTACTCATTTAATTACGAGTGCAGTGTTCGCAGAACCGTCGGTGAAACGTGTATTATTTAACGATCAATGTGCACTTCACGTATCTCGGTGTTCACTTTTGGTTACTCTCGTTCCATCTCGCTCGTCGCGAGTTTGCCAACGAGAATTCAGTTCCACTTGGAATCGATTGTATCGCGTTTTCGTACCGCTGTGCATCTGTGTCTCTCTTTGCACCGAACAGTTCTGCGTGCCGGTGCTTCTGCCTTTCTTAAGTAATTCCGTACTTATTGTTCGGACACACCAACGATTTATCATTTCTTTGTAGAGCGTAATTACCCTTTGACAACAATAAATTATTGTCATTTACACCCTTTGCGTTGTTTGCGTTGATGCTCCTAGATTCCTACGTTCAGTATTCTACCGAAGTCTCTCTCTCTCTCTCTCTTTTTTTCACTTGTTTGTTTTCTCTCTCTCTATTGTTCTTCTCCCTTTCTCTCTCTCTCTCTCTCTCTCTCTCTCTTTTTCTTTCTCCGCATGAATCGGAGGTTCATCGATAGATAGAATATGTAGCTCTTGGGCGGTTTCGAGGGATCGTTGTTATTGGCCTGTGCAAACGATAATTTTGATACGGCAGAGAATTTTCGAGTAACCGAATCGCAAATGCTAATGATCAAATTTCTGTCTTCAGTATAATGTTCGAAGCAGTTCGGAGGTGTTTGACAATGTTTGAGATAGCTCAGTGGTAAGAGGTAGGAAGGAATTCCAGCGTTTGCGAGTGAACATTTGTAATCGTAATTGTTCAGTGTCCAATGAAACTTGGTTAAACGTGTAATACTTTCGGAGATACTCTACTGACAATTCAAACCTAACTTTCAACTTTTAAAGAAATCTCTGATCTTGTAAAGAATGCTTTTTTTGTAAACCTGAGAAGTTGTCATACATATTGATAAAGGATATTCACAAATAATGAAATATATGTTACTATAAAAGGACTAAGAAAAAGAAACCGTTTGCATAAACTAACGTTCATTCGATGCAAATACTAACAGACTCTAAAGAATTTTCTAACGTTTTTTTAAAAATTGTCAGACCTAAGTTTGCGCATAGTGTTTCTTGAAAAGATGGCCCATCAATTGAAAATGTGAACGCAGACAATTTCGAAAGTTTATATCTGCTTGAATAACTGTTGTTAAAGGGACAATGAAAGCAATCAGCATCTAAACTTACAACATGGCGTCACGTTTCTCTTACGCAAAGCCCATTTAGCCGGAAAGTGATCGACGTGTTCCTTACCATATGAACTTATACTACTGGTGTTACTTGCAGTTGCAGATCACCGCGTCTCAAGGTTACAATGCAACGAAACAATATCTTCTCTCAAAGCGAACGATTTTAATCGAATATTTCTTCCAATTGCTACAGAGGGATTCTCCTTATGACGGATGCCCGATAAACCCTGTCAATGCTAAAAGTAGAATCAACCACGAAAATACAATCTATATATATATAACAATCTAAAAAATACAATCGTATTTAAATATACACTCGATAAAGCAAAACGTGTCCGTTCTAAAAATAATTTTTATTCATCCTCGAGGTCGTACAGCTATTTATAAAATCAAGATTTTCAACAAGACCGATTCGTAAACAATTGCAAAAATATTTTGACTCGATTTGCCCGAAAATGAACGCTTGAAATTTTAATTTGCATAAACTGTAACATTAGTTAAATTATTCAAAGTGTGTACAAAAATTTTAATGTAACGTTTAGCGTATCGCTTGTTTCTACGTTTCTGCAACAGTAACAACGATATCTTAAGACCAGTTTAGAGAGACCCTGTCATTAATATAATGTATTAATTCTCAATCCCCGATTCACCCCCTCCCAGTTTCTTCTCTTTTCTACTTTCTCGTCGGTTTCGAGTATCTCGGCCGAACACAGCATCCCCGTTTGCAGTATCTCTACTTGAGTATGTGTATATATGTATGTATATATACATGTATATATATACACACGTATATCGATTAATTTGGTTGATGCGCTCTGCTTATGTCGTCACGGTAAGTGCTGTATTTGTTTCGCCGCCACATCGCTTTCGTTTCTTTCTGTTTTATTTCTCTTCTACCTATGCCTCTCTCTCTCTTTCTCTTTCTCGATTTCTCTACTTTCTTTTCCTTTTTTGTAATTGTTTCCGCGGCTTGTTCTTGCATCCGCGTAATCAGCGTGCGCGCGCGCACTCGATGTACTTGCAGCCGGAAATAGAGCGTGAAAGGAAAAAAAGAACAAAGCAAAAAAAAAGAGAACCGAAATAAAAGAACAAGAAAAAACTGTGTTCCGCCGTTTCTTTCCGGCAGAAAGAGAACGAGGTTGCCACGCAAATGTCTGGTAAACGACGGTTCAAAAGGAAGGCCCTGTGTTTTCAGCTTCGTTTTTGCCTTCTAAGCTTTCGCGGAGTCCCGGCCGAGGGAAATACTGCTCCAGCCTCTAGAACTAGGCTAGCTAGCCTGCGTTTGGTAGTAGTAGAAGCAGTGCAAGTAGAGAGCACACGTAGATTTACGTAGAGACGTAGATGACGGGTGAAGAAAAATCGTGGGCGTCTGAAACTCACCCTCGAGCCAGCAACCAACCAAGCCCCCCTCTCCCTTCTCACGCCCGACCCTACACCCACCTTTTTCTCTTCTGTTTTTTTGTATCGTCACGATTAGCTACGCCCCCGCTACCCGTACATTCAGAATACACGCACGAGGAGGCTCGAAAAGTACACGTCCTCACTGTTCTTCGTATCCGGGGGGTTGCTGTTTCCGGCAGCGGTTCTTTTTGCCAGGGGTCATCGAAAAGTAGCTTACGATCGTCCAACAATCCCTCTCTGCGAGCCACTCTGCCACGAAGTAGTGGTCCAGGTGAATATTTCTCCAGTTTCGCTGTTTCAACCCTCCGACGTACCATTTTCTTCACAGTTACTG
>CM052150.1:6668979-6690710 GCA_028455555.1 Augochlorella aurata | reverse complement strand
TCAAATTTCAATAGAAATGGCGTTCAGATGAGACACCCTGTATAACATTTTTAATGAGCCAAATTGGCTCGTAATAGAAATTACAAATTACTGTGTACCAATTACTATATAACAAATTACATAGCTCTAGTCTGCATCGAGAGTCAAGTTTGCTCGAGCATCATGCGATCGTATGGATCATCAGGATCTATCGACGGATCCTTCTCGCACAATAGCAAGTTTCAAGAAATAGAGTTCCCCCGGCACACTCAGTGACACGAGAAACGAAAAATCTATACAGAAGAGCCCCTTGCCGGCCCGACCCTCGGTTCCTAAAATAAAATAACCTCCGCTCTCTCTCTTTCTCTCCAATAATCGTGCGCGAGAGAAGAAAGGTGAAAGAACATTCGAACGTCGATTTCCTCGAAGAAACCGAGACGCGAAGCAGTCTCGAAAGGGCCGCGGTGTTTCGTAGATTCTTTCTCCATTAAGCGCGATCAATCGCGTCGTTCAATTTCCGCGGCGGCATTCGCCAGGCCTGCTGCTAATTAGAAATGGATCCCTCGGCACGCCGCGGCGTGCTCGTCGAACCACCGTCGCGTCTTAATTTCCGGAACCCGAGAGCACGGACAGTCATGTTCCCGCCTCAAGGACACTTCTGGCTTTGTAATCCGCCGTTGCGATCCCGAACTCGCCGGCCCGCGCCCCCGTCCCGGGGGTAATGAACTTGAGGACAATGATTATGCCGCCCTAATTAACATCCCCCTGATCCGGCCGGGCCCGGCGCTCCCGTCGATAATTGGTGCACGCGTGCGACGACCAAAGTCGACCGAGGCGCAGCGTGATCCGATTGCCTTTGCTTGTCTCCCTCGAAAGTCCTTTCAACCGCCCACGATTCGCTTCGACGAACTTATTATCGCGGTCGTTAATCTGCTTCCGAACGGTGAACCTGTCGTCGATCAACTGTGCTCTTTATTCGTAACTATTTTCGTGACTGACCAGTCAGCCGTGTTCGACGAGTATACTCGTCACGGAGAAGTGGCAGTACTTCGTTTTGCAGGCAACTGCAGGCGCAATAAATAAAATCCTTGTTCAATGTATTCCATTCAAAATCCTCGTAACGAGCCTGCCACGTTGACAAGACAAAGTTCCGAAAGCAAAGAGAAGTATCTGCGTAAAACAAATTGAAAAGTATCCAAGACAGCGGTGGTAAAGAAAAGTGGTTGTCCTCTTGAAGCGGGCCGAGATTTCACAAATTGTTCAAGAGCGCAGAAAACGAGTCCGGACGGTGCAACTGCACCGGAGATTCTTGCGCTCGCGGAATACGGAATCGCGTCCCGAAAGACCGCATCATGCATGATGATGAAAGTTCGCCGATCCTCCGGGGATCGCGTCTTTGTTTCCCCGATCCGACCGTGGGGCCGGCTGTTTACGTCGCGATCTGCGACGGTGCGTGCTAGCACGCATTGTTCCGGGCGGTCCTGAATCGGCGTCGTAAATCCCCTCGAGCGAGTCCGCGGAGGAGAAATCACGGCCGTAAAAAGCGGAGCCGCTGGAATCGAATCCGGGAGGAACAAAACCCTTGGCCCCGGTCGATCCTCGATTCACCGGGGAACAATTATCAGCCGCTCGGCCGTCGAACCGATCGACTCCGGAGCTACGAGAAAAGCGGCGACGTTATAGAGTTTGCACAGCGATTTGCTGAACATATATATTTTATGTCCCCCAAGGGCGGATCAAATATTCTGCTTCGCACTTTGTGTCGGCCGAGTTTGTTCCATTTGCAATGCTGTGTTCGAGCCGAGGAAACCGAGTGTCTGAGAAAAGGAAACGGATGGATTCCCGGATCGATGGGCGTGCCGAGGGTGAGCTCTATGGTTTCCGGTCTGCGGCGACTCGCGCGTAGGGTAGAGCAGCCAATTACTGTGCCATGTTGCCGGACTTCGGGAGTTGAGAACAGCTTTAGCTATTTCATTGACAGTTCTTAAGTGCTCGAAAGTTAATTGCAAAGATTCTTCCGCCGATATCAATTTTCTCATGAAGAAGATATCAATGGCAGACCAGCGTCAGCCGAGCTCGCCTCTGATTGGTCGCCGTTTGTCGTTAATAACTCATAAACAAAGCCGCGGATTGCGTTTTCGCAAAGGAAAAAGTTACTTCGGATGGTCCGAGGAACTCCTCATTTCTCGGAAGTACCACAATTTTGGGACACTCTGTATCGTTTATTGTCCTATCCTATACACAAGGTTAACCGGCAGAATTTTTCCTCGCTTTTTCCTTCCAGAGATTCAACAGCAATAAAATTATACACAAATTTTGTGTACATTTCGATTAAATAAATTCGCGCCAGTCGCACTCAGAAGCCGTACAAGTTACCTTGCTATAAATAAATTTCTGAAAATAGGTCTCTCGGCCTCTCGACCCCTCGTTTCCTCAATCAAGGACGAAAATCGCAAATCGGAAGCGGTCTCGAACCAGGACGCCCATCGTTTAGTTGACGGAAGCCGCTCTCTACCTTGTACCTTTACTGTGTTTTGCACTTAGCGATTTACCCGGCCGTGCTTTTAGTACCTACTGAGAGAGACCGGGAGATACTCGTTCCCCCCATCGATCTCTGGTAATTCCAAACTCGCACCCGTTTCAGGCCTGTCGCGTTACTCTGGCCGGCGGAGAAACGCGCGATTGCCGATGGCTTTCCGGTGCCGTGTCGCCTGTAAAGCTAACCCACGCGGGATGGCGGCTCTTATTTTAGTAATGGCCCGTGCGGTTGCGTTTAGCGTCGCTCGATCGCAAGCGGAGCTTTCTCCGATCGAATTACAAGCCGTCCGCGCCAAACGATTATCCCTGCGACCGATCCCATCGGCGGAGGTTAATCCGTCGGCCTGGCTTCGTTTCCGGGTCTTCGAGAGGTCGTAAGTGCAATTGGTCTCATCTCTAACATCTCGACTTCAACTGCGTCGTATCTTTAACCAGTTAGCTACGTTCGACGAGTATACTCGTCAAGAGGAACTGGCAGTATTTCGTGTCATGACGAGCGTACTCGTCACGGAGAAGTGGCAGTATTTATTATCATGACGATAGTTTCAGGTCAGTTTTAGGACAGTTTTAGGAGAGTGTTAGGACCGATTTAGGGTATATTTAAAGCAGTTTTAGGACAGTTTTAGGATAGATTTAGGACAAATTTGGGTCAGTTTTTGGAACAGATTTACGGCAGATTTGGGTCAGTTTTAGGAAAGATTTAGGGCAGTTTTAGGTCAGTTTTAGGTCAGTTTTAGGGCAGATGTAGGGCAAAATCAGTTTCGGCGAAAATTTAAGGCAGATCGAAGACAGATTTGGGTCAGTTTTAGGACAGACTTGGGTCAGTTTTAGGACAAATTTCTGTATACCTGCTTCATGAATGAATGCACAAATCAAGAATATTTAATTTCACTAACTGTCCGTAAATATATATGTCCGCCACTGTAGGTGCGCGCTCTGAGAAGAGGGCGGCACAGCTAACCGCTTGAGAGGGTACTTAACTTCCTCTGGGAATTCTTTGGAAAGGAACTATTACACCTTTTGCAGACAAGTTGACAAGGTTTATTTATACGTATTCCAACGATGTTTCGACATTTTTTCGAACAACAGAAAGTTAAAATTAGCGGCACTGCATACTCTCAAACATAACAGGTTTAGAAAAGGTCGTCTCACGGTGTCCATGAAGTAAAATATCTTTAAAATTAATAATGAGGTACTTGATCGAATGCAATAAATAAAAACTCGACCAAAATAACAGTACTGCATACGACGTTACGGGAAAGAAAGGAAAAATATTACTTTCAAGTACAACAAAAATGATTTGTCTGACACAGTTGCGTATTAACCCTTTGCACTCAAAGCCATTTTAACTGTAAACGTAAAATAATTTCTCTGGCTTATAATATTTTCGTTTTATGTAACAAAGTGTTAACAGTTCTACTTTCAACAGTTCTACTTTCAACAATTTTTTAAAGCTAGTCTTTATTAATATAAAAATTCTTTTGAAACGTAATAGAACAATTTCAGTGGTGCCTCAGGGTCACCACTCGAGTGCAAAGGGTGAAATAGTAATGGCGGGTACCCGCACACCCCTACTAATTAGTTACTAATTAGATCTGTCATCTTTAAAGGAAATCTACCACGATGAAACGATGATTAGACTTAAATAAAGTTAGACAAAAGATTGCACAATGCTCGAGAATCGTTCTCCGATAAGATCTTCGTATCGGAGGAAAATGAAGATGGAGAGCGAACTCGTTTTCTGTTTCATAGAAGCAGCGCGTGTTAAATACGAGCCTATTGTTCGGCGTTCGGAGAATCGCGCGTATCTCTGAAAGGGGTTGGTCGAAAATGTCGCGCGAATCGAGCGGAACGACGTCGATCAAAGGTCTTTATCGAGCGATCCTCTCGAACGCGGGGAGCTCGAGCCGCCTGCGGAGGAAAAAGGAACACGACGGAATAACGGAAACAGTGAAAGGAACGATGCTGCACGGGGAAATGGACAGGTGACAAACGAGGCATTCGGCCTTTTCCGTGGCTCGCTCGGCAAGCCCCGCAAAGCCTCGACGGGCAGGCGTTTATCTTGGTCCATCTCGCCGGTGCGTGTCCCATTAATTCTATTGCCACCCTTCGTAAGCTCGGGAACCCGTAGATGCTACGGCGTAGGACCTCGGACCGGAAGAGCGCCGCAAATCGGCCGCCGAATAAAAGTGAAAAATACAGACGGCCCGAGGGCGGAGCATTAGCCGATCTTCCGCGAGATGAAATACGCTCGTTGCTGCTGCGACCCTCCGCGGATTACGCTGTCCAATCGTCGAAACGGATGAGGGGGTGGCCTCGCGATTGAAATTAATCGGGGCGATAAGAGAGACGCGCGCTAGCAAAGGATCGTCTGATCCTCGGCTAATTCGGTTACTTTTTAATTCCTCCGGAAATTCCGCCGTCGGTTATTCGAACGTGAAACTCGTATCGTCCGCATGAAATTGTTTATCAAGACGAACAGAGGTGTATTTAGCTTGAAACCAAGTACCAGGAATTGTCCAGATGAAATTGTTGAAAATCGAACTACGTAGAAATTAATTTTGCAACTCCTACTTTTCTGTTAAAAGAAGCTATTATTTTGTGAAAACGTTATCGCATTGCCGAAATCCGTGCACAATTTTTTCCAACATCGTGTATACAGACCGCAGTAAAAATTCCAGCTTGAAAATTTCTTTTATTTCGCTTTTATTTCGTTTATAACTTCATAAAGAAAATTGAATAGGTTTCATTCGACAGATATAAAGTTAATTGGGCCTGAAAACGAATGAAGAGTACGGCGATCGGTCCTGTAAATTCCTAAAAACAACCGGTCAAATTCCAATTTCGAGTAGAAGATGCATAAAACTGTATATAGATACATAATATATAATATAAGCAGATATATAAAACATATGTAAAACTATAGAAGATATACATATTAGATCTTCGAGTTCCACTGCTTGACGTTTGACCCATGAACCGAACACCGTGCAGCGGTCGAAGTGTTAACAGAAATTGACCGAATTAAGCCACGGGGTGCAAAGCGGATGGAATCTCGCATAGAACTGTTCCCGCGGAGGCTACGAGACAGCTGGGTCGCATTCATCGATTCCTCGCGCGTCACTTCCGGCGGCGACGGTTTCTTCGGAAGTTCGAGACGTCTGTTCCCCGGCACGCAGACATTTCATTATCGACTCCTCGCGGGCGATCGCGAACACCTCCGCGACGCGATGCTGAACAACTTGTATGCGATTGTCAAAGTTCCCAGGACTGCTTGTGCACGTACCGGCTCCCGCGGCGACACATCCATTCACGCCGGAAACTTGTTCGAGAGCCAAACGTCGTCGCGGTCGACGAACGTTCTGCACGCGCTTCGGCCAGGCTTACGTGACTTCTTCGCTGCTTCGTGGATTAAAAGACTAGCGCGAATCCCCCGGTCCTGCCAACGCTCTCTGATTTACTGCCGAAAATTCTTTATCGCGTTTCTGCATTTTGCGATGTCTCCGGAAACTTTGTCTTTGATTTTTCGTTCGCTTCGCTGCAACTTGGTCGGAAATTATTCAACGCTATTCTACACGTGGCTCATTTGATTTATTTAACACCAACGGGTCGAATGTTGATCCGAAGTGTCAGTGCGGTTGTTTGGAGCGAGATCTAAGTCACGTCATATGGCAATGGCCACTATATGATTACGAAAGAAATGCTATGATACATAGACTTTGTCAGCTTGATTTCCGTCCACCTCACACGATAGATGTTTTTTTATGTAAACCATACGTTCAACCACAGCTGATCATTTCCACATTTTTTAAAAAACATGATGTGCATTCGGAAGCGTTAAATTATGTCTAGATATAGCACCTAATAAGATCCATGTAATCAAAGGTAAAATGTAATAACGTCGTAAATTGTTAATAACCTCGTAGGGGGGTCCATAGTTTAATAAATTAAAAGAAACTAGTCAAATGGCCTTTTAATTTCTCTACAAAAATTCAATGTACTATTAATAATGATATTAGTAATAATAAAAAACTTAAATATCATAGCTCCTGATAACATTATAAAGTTGACTTTTAAATTGATTAAAATCATCGTCGTCAGCGTAATGGTATACGTAAATCGTGATACGTGTCGATGAGTGGAGTCGGCCAATTTAATTATAAATAATAAATAATAAGAAATAATGAATAAATGGTTTTTCGTTCAGCGTGTAATAAATATCAATTTCCATGTATTATTATTTTACAACTTGCGTCTTTCTTCGTGAACTCAATAAAATCGTTAACATAGATTGACACGTGCTCGACGCATTGTGCCGAATAAATAATAAGCAATTAAATGATAATTAACAAATAACGATTGAAATTGTATTTCTGAGTAAGAAATAAATTTTATTACTTCCAATAATTTATTTACATCTTTATAAATTATTATTTTTCTCTTTCTTATAAACTTCTAAATAACGAATGATTTTTTATTTAAAATATTATTATATTATATTATCATATTATTAAATATTATAATATTATTTAAATATTTTATATTTACGTTTTTATTTAAATTTATAAAATAACTTTTACTTATATACGATGTTCAACTACCGCCGATGAGGCGGATTATCAATATTAATCAATCTGGTAACCCTAGACAATCCTTCTTTGACGAAGCGATACGATATTAAATTTACTCATATTATCGATGACATAGAAAATCTTCATAAAAGGTTGAAAGAGTAAAGTATCTACTTTTACGTCCAGGAATAGAATTTTCCTTGCAGACATTACACATTGGACAAAAATGCTTAAACTCTATACGGACGTTTGTCTATATAAAGTTGTTTGGTTCAGTTTCGATTTCCTCCACCGTTCTCTAATATCTGATGAGATTTACAGGGGACTGAAAGTAGAGAGACTCGCCCTTCGGAACGAGCCAAGAAAGACTATCGCACCACCGTTTCTCACGAAGTTACAGCGGTTCCAACATCGACCATTTTTCGGCGGGGATTCGATGGATTCCACTGGACGTCTCAACCGTTTGAGTCCCAGTGGAGTCACCTTGAGATGATCTTGGCGTGGCCTTGAGATGACCTTGACGTATTCTTGGCCTCATTCAATTTTCTGTCCGTACCGTCTCATTCAATTTTCCCTCCATAATGTCTCAGTGTTAGCGATTAATTAAGGCTGTATCAGAGTAACTTTCGGGCAGCCTTAGGGTTATATTATGGTAGTTTTAGGTAACTTTTAGGGTAGTTTTAGAACAATTTTAGGGCAGCTTTGGGATAAAGTACTTATTTATTTGCAGCTGGTAATTGGTAGTTGGTAGTAGGTAGTTGACAGTTGGTTTTTTGTCAGTTCGTTTTTAGCAGTTGATTTTTGGCAGTAGGTTTTTGTCAGTTGGTTTTTGGCAGTTGGTTTTTGTCAGTTGGTTTTTGGTAGTTGGTTTTTGGCAGTAGGTTTTTGGCAGTAGGTTTTTGGCAGTAGGTTTTGGCAGTTGGTTTTTGGTAGTTGGTTTTTGGTAGTTGGTTTTTGGCGGTTGGTTTTGGCAGTTGGTTTTTGGCAGTTGTTTTTTGGCAGTTGGTAGTTGGCAATTGGTAATTGGAAATTGGTAATTAATATAAACTATCCTAAGAATGCCCTAAAACTAACCTAAAACAGCTCTGAAACCAACCAAAAACATCCCTAAAAGTGCCATAAAACTACCCTAAAACTGCCCTAAAACTATTCTAAAAGTAGCCTAATGGCCACTAAGCCCCGCCCATGGCTAATAGGCCACGCCCCTTTGGGGTTAGGCCACGCCCCCTGGGAGTTAACCGTGTGACTGCCAGGAGGTATTGAAAAAACACTGTCGAAGAATCCCAAACAGCGCAACTGCGCTTTTTCTAAATGAGTTCGAAAAAACCCAAGCAACGTGATAGCGCTTGTTTTATTTTATGTCAACGAATAACAAGCGGTGCGATGTCGCTTCGTTTATTTTACATCGATGAATCCCAATCGGAGCAATAGCTTCTCTTGTATTTGTTAGGCAACGCGATTCTCGTCTTTTTCTCATCGCTCCGTCACATTTATTGCAGTTTACAAAGCGGTCGGACGTATTCTTGCGTATGAGTTTCTCATTGTTAATAATTCTGTGTTTCAAAATGATTTAATGTCTAACTTTTTTAAATTTGGTGCATTCCCAAAAAGGTAGAATGAATCAAAAAAGAAAATCTATTAAAAGGAGCTATGTGATGTACTTGCTTCAGTAAATCTGAGCGCGCGACTTCACAATCGGTAACGCACCGTCAGTTGTCCACAATGCTCGAAATGTACTGGGTTTTCTCGACATAAAATCTCAACAGCGCGATCGCGCTGCTTGGGATCAAACGGTTAAAGCCGCCCCTTTTACGTCCATTTTAGGTCTGATTTTCTTACGGCCTAAAATGCATGTCTTTAAGACGTCTTATTTCGGATGTTAAACGGACGTCTAATTTGGGACGTCGTTAACACGTCTTAACCTTTTGCCTTATAATATCATATCAGACTCATTATGAAAATTTGGAACATAATTTACTAAATACGTATGTTATTCACATCTCTTAAATTTGAATTAAATTTTGCCCATCTAACATTAATATCTAAACATCGAAGTGAAGATTGCCATATAATAACTATAAATTTTCCGACCAGCGTATAAATTTATTAGTAACAAACAAATGCTAATCCACGTAGCTGTGAAATAAGTGCAAAGGGTTAAATTCGTCCTTTGCTATCTGGTTTCGTGGATCGGCGTAGGCCACGAAAATTTCCCGGGCGATCTAGACAGTTCGGCGATGACTGTCGGAACTTCTTCGCAATATATCACGCGGTAATCGAACACTCGCCGGATCCCACCGTCCGAGGATCACCGGGGAGGGTCGGCAAGATGGCCGGCCGACGACCGAAAGTTCAAGCAACGTGACCAGGGTCGCACAGTAGATTCTCCGTGGATTCTTTACCGGCGGCAAACACGAAAAGAAAGCACGCCCCGCGAGCTCTTTACGAGCCACAATTCCTTAAACAAGATAGACTACGCGAAACAAAGCGGAGTAGCCCGGGCCCGAGAGAATAAACCACCGCATTGCGAGCTATCCGGAGTAAAACCCGGAACGTCGAGTGAGTTAAACTGCAACTTTAATCGAAGAATGTCAAGGAGACGCAGAGAAAACGACGAGGAAGGAAGATTCCGCTGTACAGGATTTTTCTGAAGCGGCCCCAAAGGAGAGGACACGTGATCCATTGTTAGGCTTCTTTGTGAAAAGGAACAGGATTCTTGGACTGTGGTCGTGTATGCATCCTTGACATATCCGCGTGAGACCAGAGACGTCGCCCGGCTATCCGATTTAAGCATTTCATGCGAATGATCCATCGAGAGCTCCCGTTTCGATCGAGATGGAAAAATGTATAAATTCTTCCGTTGCGCTGCGTCTTGTATTGAAAGCGTGCTAGGGTTAATTGATGTAAAACTCGCGGAAAGCGAGAAGACGACGAGGAACGTGTCACAAAAGCGACGACGCACAGTGCGGCGAGAACAAAGACTCGCGGCACGAACAAGAATGCGTATTAAACAATTATTGCTAGAAATATAAAACATCTATTGCAGATCTTATTTTCTATAAAAAAGCATAAAAGTATTTGCAATGACAATGTTTTCAATGAAATAACAGTTCTTTGCAAGTGATTTTCATTTCTTGTCGACAATATTATCATTCGGCCGCATTGCGCAGCAGGGAAAGGAAAAAAATAAAACTGTTCGATGCAATTCGAAACACAAAAACTTTTCAGATTCTAATAATATAACAAACAACAAATTAGAAATTATTTCGATCTTAGGATATTTTGTGCCGTTTCGAAGATATGTTACCTTAAAGTTGAACATAATTGAGCTTCGCCTAAAAAGTGATCGATACTCTTTTACTTATTATTGTATAACATGTATACATAAAAGTATAATATTTGGACAAGATCTGATAACGTAATACGAGAATATTTGGACTATATTTTTGTCCCGCGTGGCCACACTGCGCGACGGCACGACAGAAGCGAAATAGGTATTCTCGGGGGCTGCTGCGAATTATGAATCTTCCAGACACGCGTTATTACAGAACTCGAGGTTCCCGCTGCGTTTCTGTCTCCGCTAGCTACCCTCGGCTTATTTCGCGGATGAATGTGTAGCTCAGAAACTCGCGGAATTATTCCGCAAAGATAACAAAGAGATCGAAGGAAAATAACGCGATCGCCGTCTTTCCTCTCCGTTTCGGTAATTGAACGATCCCGCGAGCACTCCGCGATTTCGCTGTCTTCGGTCACAGAATGCTTCCTTCAGAAACTGTTGTCTCGGCCACGCGACGACTTCGGACAATTACACGGTTTTCTGTCATTTTCAGATTAGACCCTTTCTCTCCGCGTGCCGACTTATCGGCCAATTGTACCCCATGCATGTTTTATTTTCGTCTTGCAGGACCCGAAGATCGACGAATCGGATCGAAGCTTCCCTTCCTGTTCAATTTCCACGACAAGCTAGACACGAGTCTCTCGTTCCTCGGACGATGGCCGGCACCGGGAACTCGTTGCACGAATTAACTGGAGCCATTGTTCATTTTCTTTTTCCTGTAGAATTCGAAGATCGAGAGGTCAACCTTTACCTTTCTGTTATTTTCTGTCTTTATATTTGTTGTTTTCTGTAATCGTAAAGGTTACAAGTACCTATTGCGGGACATTTTTCAGGAGGTATAGGATTATCTTTGATTTTATTACAATTGAAAAGTGTTATTGTTGAGTGGTTGAACTACTGATCGATAGTTCGATGTTTCTAGATAAAAATAATAATAAGAAGGTATGAGAAATTAATAACAAATAATGGAAATAAAATAGTCAGGTACGAGCGTGTATCTATGATGGAACACCAAGTCCTAAAAGTAACTTAAATATATTGCTTCATAACGTTTGTGCTACTGTTCCAGGGGGGGGGGGGGGTCACATTTGAACCGTGTTTCGTAATACGTACTCGTGTCTTCCAATCTGGATCGAAATCTCGGGAAAGATGAAGAACACCGCAATAGAAAAGAAATGAGAAACACCGCAATATCTCTAAAGAAGAATCGAACGAACTTTCGTCAGACGGGCGTGCGAGGGTTGGAATAAGGGAGAATGAAAAGAAACGACGAAGCTGGAGTTTTTTGGCCGTCTAGACGGCCAGGTTGCTCTAAGCTGGCTCAGTTTGAGGCAAGCGACAGGGCGGAGCGTCGCGGGTGGTCGCGGAGCGGGAGCAGTGGTGGGGGCAGTCAGATCGAAGCACGTGTGGTGGTCACGCGCCGCCACGTCACTTTAATTTCTCGAGGGGAGGGGCGTAAACGGCGAGCGTGGCTCCCAGCCCGCCCAATTCGCTCCCGCGTGCCGCAACAGAGATGGAATAACGTTCGAGCGGGACAATTTAATGGGAACAGCTGAGAATCAAGTAAACTATTAGCAGCGCTGGTTGCACCGGCATCGAGTAATTTGTGATCCTCTTCCCGACGGCATCGGTCGAAGCGTTTCCAATTTACTTAAGCAAACGGTTCCTTCGGGCATCCAGCGGAAATGGAGCGAGCGAATCGGGGCTGCGACTGGTCGATAATAAACAGAGAACTGACGCGCGGCTCCTTCGAATCCGAGACGGGAACCGACTCGAAACGATCGACGCGCGTCGATCGGATGAGATCCTAGGCTCGGCGAGCGTCTTATCGCGCCGCGACAATGCTCGACGCCTGACAAGCTCGATCCCGCGTCTGTCGCCGTCGATGGCATTACCATAATTCTGGGAATGCGACAGATTATTGCTCGAGGACGAATCGTTCTGTTCGGATTCCTCGTTAGATCTGTCTCTCTCTCTCTCTCTCTCTCTCTCTCTCTGCCCGTCGCATAGCGGTCTCAAATCCTGTAGACCTAGTCAGATATCCTTAAAAATGAATTTCCTCGTAGGTTCATTATAACGATGGAACACGGGAGAAAATGGTCACATTTCCATGCATTTTTCCTAATCGAACGAAAGTTGTAAAGTCGAGTTACTTACCAGATTACTTTCTCAAAATTCTTACAAAATTGTTCAAGACTTAAGCAATTGTCACGAAGGTGAGCACAGGTATGACTTAATCAGTGTAAAGCCTATAACTTGTCATAGAAAATATTTTATTCAATTCTGTTGAAATATATACCGTTTGTGGAAGTAAGTAGAACGATTGATTATTTAGTGTCGCAAAAATTTCAAAAATGTACAACAAGCGTTGTATATAGCTAAAAATCCCGCCAATTTATTCAGAATTTTCGTCATAAATGTTCAACAATTTCCCGAGAAATCGTCGCGCCTCGACGGCTAAGAACATATCCATTATGCGAGGACCTTTGATCGTTCTCGTTCTGTTCCGCGCCTCGCATCCCGTCTCGATGAATTATGCATACCGCCTCGACCGATCGAGCTTCCCGTCTCCGAAGCTGAGCGGAGCAGAGCGGAGCCGCGTCACACGCCGCCTAGGAAAAGATCCTAGAGCGTCGCGTCGCGTCGTTTGTGGATTGTTCACGGGACGCCCGATTGCTCGGCAGAGTGGCGAGAACGCCTGGCATCGATTTAATTATGCGCCGAGAGGCAAACGAAATTTCCCCGTGATTGAATTACGGTGTCGCGTTGTTGCTTTGAAAAGCCGCGCGTTTTACCGCCGTCCTCTCGACCCGCAGTCGACACCGGAAGGAACGAAGCGCTAGCATCTTACTCGATTACGGTAGTAACAATTAATTAAACTGACACATTGTTCCTTGTTTATGAAACACTATTCCACCGTTGATGCTTCTCGGTTTATTATTATTATTTATTGATATTGTATTATGATAATACGTATTAATATTATAATAATAATTATGATGATAATAATAATAACAATGACAACAACAATAATAATAAAAAAAATAGTAACAGCAATAACAATAATAACAATTCATACGAAATCATAAGAGTACAATTGAGATGGTTTCTGAAAATGGGATCCATGGGTGTACATATCTCTTTTCGGTGGATCATTTTTCACTTTTTAGGGCATACGATTATTATAGAAAATAAGAACTCAAGTTGCACAGAATATACGTTTACGAGAGATAAAAATTCGCTGCGCCGCACAATTCACCAGCCTTGATCACAGCAATGTCAACAACTTGCTAATGTGTTTTGACTTCCGTAAATGTTTGTTTTCGCTTATTTACGCATACGCCGTTGGTTCGTAGTATTGCCAACTAATTAAAACATTACGTTGTGTAGCTATTACGAGTGACTTCAACTTTTCCAGATGGGTTGAAATGTACCCTATTACGCAAGAAGCCAAGCAAGAGGTGAAACGGTTTTTAATGCAGCTAACCACGGAGAGTAAATGAACCGCTACTTAAGCGTGGCTAAATGTTGATAAAACTAAAACTTCTTCTTTTTCTAGAAATCATCTGAATTATAATAAAGTTGAGAGAACATAGAAGAACAATAAGCAAGTAGGAAAGATATAAATATATAAATATAAACGCAATAAAATAAAGATATAAATATAAACGCAATAAAATAAAATACAAGGTAAAAATAATAGTAATAGTAAAAATAAGGAAATATGAAAGAACGATAGAAATAGAGAAACGCTGATATTTAACTGTTTATGAGTTATTAACGAAAAATACTGACCAATGACAGACAATTCTGCCTAGCGTCAGCCGAGCTCGGCTCTCATTGGTCAGTGTCTTTCATTAATAACTCGTAAACAAAGCCACGGATCACATTTTCGCAAAGGAAAATCTTGCTTCGAATGACCTCAGGAACCACATATTCAAGTATTGGACGAACCAAGGCGACAGAATGTACACAGTGTACGTATACTAGAAGTTAATTTAGAATTTCGATGAGTAAGTATAGTAATTCAAGTACAGCGAAGAGAAAATGAATAGAAGCGACCGTATCGATTCGATATTGAATGCTATATCCTGCTTTGTATTCCAGATGAGCGTGAAACGCGCAGTGCAACACGATTTCGCATGACGCGATATTAATATTTTCGAGTGAATCGAGTAATCGGAGAATGGTTCCGACAGCTTGAACAGAGTTTTCAGCCCGGGAAAATTCCGAACGAAATTCGAAGAATCGGTATAAAAGCGGCAGCGCTCGTTTCCAGGCTCGCCTCGGAACTTCGCGCTTGAAATTCTCGGCGTTGAACGCGTTAGGCATCCGACGAATGCGTCAGATGCATTTATACCGACCTAACGGAAAGTAATGCTCTCGTTGTGGCGAAGGCATCCGTCCAGTCGTTTCCCAGATAGCACAAAGACGTCTTTAAGACGTCTGCTTGGCGTCGGGATATTTTTAAGACGTCTCGAATGTCCTACGAACAGCCTAGAAACGTCCTGGAACTGTCCTGTGACGTCTTTCAAGGACATATGTGAAATGAAATGAAATAAGACGTCTTATAGGCGTTCATTTTAGGGCGTTCAGACCTAAAATGGACGTAAAATGTCCAGTACTTATTGGGTTACGTCTAATGCTGACAAGGAATCCTACTTTAGGGTTCTTGGGAAGATCAGGCACGATTCGAGGGATCAGCCTCGGCTAAAAAGCGAGGCCGTGCCTAAACACCGGTCCCCGGTATTTCGTTATATCCGGAGAATCAATAATTATCGAGGGTGAGTAGATCGGAGAAGGGTCCCAGCTGGCTGGGTGAGGAGAGCGCGATATTCTCTGCTCCATGGGGTAGCGCCGCACCCGCAAGCGAAACCTCGATCTCTCGAAAGCCTGTCTCCAGAAAGTTGAACAATTTTCTAGCCGTACTTTGCCGCTCCGACCCCACGATGCCCCGAGCAAGCTTCCCGACCACCTGACTCCTCATCCTCGGCGAGTTTGAAAAATTGATCGAAGAGAGAATTCTCGTACGGGCGGAGGTGTTGCGGAAATATTTATGAACCGAGAGGAGAAAGTTTTGTTCGTTTCGCCGTTTAAAAGCGTCCGCCTTCTCGCTGGCTAAAGCCAACTGGTCCTTGAACTTGCGCTTGCCGAATTAATATTGCAACGATTGGGTCCGGCGAATCTCTCCGGCGGATTCTAAAGCGTTGCCGGCTCCTCTTCGATTGGAATTTGTTAGGTACAGCGAAGATCGACCTCTTGAACTCGCAGAAACTTGCGAGATCATCGGCGTAACTTTCTGTGAGAAATGTTGGCCAACTTTGCGTAAAGATTCGCGGGTTAGAAATTATAATTCCTTCGCGAGGCGGCTACGCGTAGGTGATGAACAGCTTCGGCGTATTTTCTCTCTGGGTTATTTAACTGTTTGTAGAATCTTTTTATAGCTGCTTTTTATAGTACGTGGTTTGAGGTGAGTTTCTTTAGGGTTTCATTGGGAGATATTGTTATTAAACCTAGCGTACCGAAAGAACGACTGGTCTCGTATTTCTATTTCGAGATTGGTTGAGTTGTAAACAATTTTTCACGGGAAACGACTGAACAAAGCTCTTCGTTCAAGAATTACTTACGTCTAAATTAATTCGGTCTTGTCATTTTTATACGGCAGGATATATTGGTCATTGCTAGTGCACGACAGGTTTAGGTTATTCAATAGGGTGGCCCTTATGTATAAGTAATTTTTCAAAAGTTAAAATTTTGCTGCTCTAACGCCGCAATCCTGTTTTAATGGACAAAAAAACCGGCTGTGCAAAACTTCAGCGCAATCGGGCAACTGCTGGGTGACTCTCAACGTCTCGAAGTTGGAACGTAGTAGTATACGCAATGATTAATTCCGCTCAAAAGCGACATCCTTTTCCCTATCTCGACCATTTTATTTTTTCTTTTTAGAGAAATTCATGCGGACACATCCAGGCAATCGTTAGCAAATGTTTAAAAACATTCTGAATCAAATTTTCCAAAAGTTAATTCGAAAAATTCTTGAAATAACATAAGAAATGTAAGAAGTTCTTTTAGTAATGCATTTTTATTTAGAATATTTTCTACGGAATCAAAACGTAATGTGAACGAACGAACATTGAACATTAATTTTTCCTAAGATTTTTTATTGTCTCCGACAACGATCCGTAAAACACGTTATTTCTCAGTTTCACCTTTCGTGACAATATTATTATAATCCTGAATGAGTTAGGCACATTTTCCTGTATTGTCGCATAAAAACAACGTCATATTTGGTTGGAAAATAGTACCAATATAAATAATAATGATAATAATAGTAAATAAAAGATAATAATAGTAGTATATATATAATACTATATAATAATAGTTTTTTAGTATGTAAGAGTAGCTCGATATAGTTTACTTTCAAAGAACAATTTCTGCCCCGTTTAATAAATATTATTATTATTAACAACATTTCAGCACTGCTATTTAGAACCACATTCTACTTGTCGCGATTTAGCGCTATCGATTCGTTTCACAGATTAATTTAACTCGTTAACAACGATAACGATAAGATACGTAATATTTACACTCAATATCACATAATTTCGAACAATGCAACCTTTATAAAATGGTTACTAAGCTTACTGATCCACCGCCATTCAAATTACAATATATTTTTGCCTCTGTCATTGAAAAATTTATGGATGTTCATCCGTACACGTACAAATAAATTAAATAAATTAAGAATTCATTCAACAGAATGGCCGATGAGGCGACGGCTCCAAGAGAAAATCCGTATAAAATTCAACCGATAAATATTGCAGCTCGCGAAACGCGAATTATGTTGGGTTGCTCGCGAGAAACGGGGCAGAAGTGCTTAATTTTTTGATGCAAATGCCGGACAGTCGGGGGGAAAAACGCAAGCACGAGTACCGTGACGCGGCGCAAGGTGAGTTCTCCAGGCGAGACCCGGTCGCGAAAGTGTTGCGAGCACAACAGAGGTTCGCAGGAGGCGTTGCGACGCCTGCGTCGGACGGCTCAGTAGTCGGCGAGCCGTGCTGGACGACGGACGTCGGTCGTATCGTCGAGTCGCACCACTTGTTCGCGAACTCTGGTCGCCGAACCGCGCTCCTTTCGAGTCGCAAACCCGGTGAAACTGGTTCGGGAACGGTTCCGAAAGAATTCCGAAATCTGTTCGAACTGTGTGCTTTTTAACGGGAAATTTCTCGGGCCGGGTCGCGACCTCGAGCGATTCGCCTTGAATTCAGGGAAAAGGATCAATCGGCGGGGACCCATGATCCGCGGCGAAGGGAATCGAGTCAAGGTCAAAGTCCTGGTATCGGGTTAAGAGAGAAAAAGAGAGAGAGAGAGAAAGAGGCACGCGAACAACGAACCTCCGGAAAGTTTGAAAACTGTGCGCCGCTCCGCGATAGTGATCCGATAAAGCACTTTCTCCGTGACCTGAAAACGGGTCGTCGCGATCGCGGGATCACGCTGTTGCCGAAGATCGTAAGTAGATCGAGGGACCTGTTCTTCGAGGCCGGAATCGATTGATCGCAATTTTCCCTTGAGTAAGTGATCCCCCGGAGAAGCGGTTCTGATTGGACGCTACCCGCGGTGGATGTATGGGGACCGAGCGGATTGATGGTGTAGGGTCGAAGCTGCGTGGAAAATCGAGTCGGAAACGTGTACCACGATTCCTTCATATGCCCCTCCGTTCTAGAGATAATCGAACGCGAAGCGCGCGACCCGACACGCGCGCTACTTGTTGTACCGATGCGAGTCGTCTGAACTTTCGAAGTCGATCGCAGTCCGAGGAGCGCGTAGGAAAATTATGTCTCCTGTCTTCGATACGATCTGAACCGTCGGTCTCTGCGACGAAGTAAACTTCAGAATAATCAACACTGATCGTAGGAGCGAGCCCTTTGAGGAAACTGCGGATTGAAAGTAATAAGAGGAGACGTGCCTCCTTGGAAGTTCGAACAGAGATCTTTATATCCACTGCGTTTCTCAGATCGATTCAAAGGTACTAGGACGCTAATTAATAAGGGACTGGCTCGTCTGTTTATGACAGTCTGTTTCTACTGATCGCATCGTGCGTTCGAGCGACTTCCGAAGTCGATTTTCTTTAGACGAAGGCAGCTTGAAATTCTGTTTCTTGTCCTTCGTAAATTTTCATCGTCCAGCAGATTTTACTCGTTTATTTATTTAACGACGGACCATATTTATAACAATTATTTATAACACATTTTTAACAATTCCAAGCTTTATGTAGCAATTTTTCAAAACATATTTTTGAAAATATTTCTTGCAAACTTATTAATTAGCCTTTTCGTAGTTCCTAATGTAACAGCAATTTATTTAATTTAAGTATCGAAAATTACGTACTTAAGTGAACGATTTAAATACTGAGGATCAATGTTGACCCAGCGACCACCTTGCGAGGGTTAAACCCTTGCACTCTAACAACGAATCAGACTCGTGATAAGGATTTCATATATATTCCACTGAATATAAAAATGTTATCCGTATCTTCTGACTAGAAACAGAATTTACCTCGCCTGTTATCAACATCTAAAAATAAAAATAAATGGAGGTATATAAGAAACAAAACTTATTAAGAACGAAGAATTGTTAATCAACCTATCTATGAAGGAAGTCGTAGTGCAAGGGTTTAGTACCTTTGAAACGTCGTCGGAGAACCCGGTTTACTAGAGCAGCTTTGGTCGATCGTTTACGCTACGGTTCACCATGTTTGTTGTGCCATCAAATTTTGCTCGCTTCGACGCAGTCTTCGATGCAGAACAACGCGAACATTTCGCAGCGTTATCACTCACGCGGCGCCTCGGCGGACACGTTTCTTGCGAGCCCGTCCATGTATTTTCGAGTTAGTCCAACGCCGGAGGTATTTACCTGGACTCGCGCAGGCCAATATTCGTTAATATAGCAATGAAACATTTCTGCAGTTTCTCCAACAATTTTACAACGAGCTTTATGGTTTACAATTCAATCAAACGCTTCCATGCACTCGATGCAAATTGCAAAAATTGTGAAGAATTTCAGCATCTCTTGTTCCGCGGCCGATATGCTACAAATGCATCAACATGCGCAGTCCATTTGCAGAGAGCCCCTTTAGTTCGCGTTTTACAATTTACATTGTTGAAAAGAAATCATTTATCTCGTGAATGTACCCCGGGAATTGTCAAAGGAATTACAGTACAATTTCGCGTAATTTTATAAAAAAGAATTTATTTGTCACAATATCGTGTTTCGTAATTTGTTGAAAACGTTGCAGGACGAAAATTTTGAGAAGAGGAATTTATTTTATCGACAAAGAAAGTAAGGAACAATTTGATATAACTTTATACAGAAGAGCTTGTTTGTCTTCTAAATAATATTCATTTTATGGACGAAGAAAGTAAAGAACAATTTCATATAACGTTACAGAGGAGAACTTGTTTCTCTTGCAAATAATATTTATTTTATCGACAAAGAGAGATAAGAACAATCTTATATAATTTTACAAAGAAGAACTTATTTGTCGAAAACTGTTCGTTTATCTTGCAAACGTGTTCCGTCATTCTGCATGGAAATTAGAGAACAATCCTCTATAATTTTGCAAGGAAGAACATAATTTCCTTGCGAATGCATTACGCAATTCGTCAAACAAATTACCGAACGATCTCATAAAATTTTGCGAAGCGAAACTTATTTATTTATCCTTGGGAGACGTTCTATTTCGACATTAGAGGGCAATCTCGGTCGCCCGTGATAGAAGCGGTTTCACGCAATATTCCCCTAAACGCATTTCGCATTCTTCGAGCGTCTGGAAAGCCGGCCAGTCTCCGCGGAAAATATTCGCGAATTCATATCCCAGTTTCTCTCGACCCGCAGGCCGACAGGCGGTCACGTTTTCGCGTGCAGGAGGGTATGACCCGTGTAAATCCGAGGATCGCATATGCAAAACGATGCCGGTATCGATAACCTCTCGGCGACGCTCTTCGCCACGGGAAGGAAGCGTCTCGTTGTTCCCGAGGCTCTCATGAAAAATTGATGAGCCCGTCGATCAGCTCGCAGAAACCCAGCGCCGAAAACCAGTCGGCGGAACAACCACTTTTTAAATATCCGTGAATTTACGTCTGGGTCGAGGCTGCTCGGTTATTCGCCAGTAATCGGGCAAGCATCAAACGCAGATAATAACTAGCCGAACAGCAAATTCGTCGTACGCTGCCGATGTTGCTTCTGGGTCTCGTGACATGCGATTAATCCCTAGTTAATTACCGCCGCATTAATTAACTCCGAGAAGATTGCCACAGGTAACAGTTGCGCCTTCCTTCGAGGCAAGGAAGACCGACTCCCGAAAGTTGCCGCCTCGGTTTCCGGCACGCGGTAGTCGGAGTCCCGACTGTGCGCGTTCCACCAGACCCGAAACCACCTAATTTCCCCGAATTATGATGTCTCCGGCGAGAGACGACCGACGACTTAATAACTATCATCTCGCGCAACTGTGACGGAGAGAACGCGGTCGCGACCACCCGCCGACAATCCTCATTTCTTTGCGCGACTGTTGCATGCTCCATGTTCGAAGCTCGATGAAAACTTTATGCAAAGATCGGAGTTCTGCCACTTTATGTCTGAAAAAATAGTCGCAAATACCATGCATTTTTCGATAGAGATGCATTTATTAAAATTAGGGTCGATATGAGTTGTTTCCGAATTTTCTTTTACAGACGCTGAAATTATATAAATAGAAAGCATAGAACGTAGGGAATAATTTTATTAAAAATTATTAGAAAATATCCTTCGAATCCTTCGGTAAAAATAGCGTTAGATAGAAATATGTTTTTATAAATATGTTTACGGTGCTGCGCATAATTATAGTCTCAAAGTGACTTTCACATTTTTTCTGATAATTAAACAAAAAGATCCTCGAAAAGCTGTATTTCTATATTTCTATTTTTTCTATTGTTACTCATGTGGAAAGATATAAATACTTTGTTTAAGTATTGCTGAAAACGTAAAAGTAAAAATGTAATTACTCGCACCACTAGATTTACCCAGATTTGTAGGGATTTTTATCAGAATCCGTGTCAAGTGAAACAGGTTTATCGAATAAATTCCCCGTAAATCGTAAATTAAGCAACTCGGTACACGCGTCGGTTTGACGTCATCCATCTCTTCGCAGCTAACGAAATTTTAAAAATGATTTCATGAGGAACTTTGATGAACCTCTTTATTCGAGCAAATATTATAGCTGTGTATAATATAACATATATTATAACTGTATATTATAACATGTATGATAA
>CM052150.1:6608131-6668879 GCA_028455555.1 Augochlorella aurata | reverse complement strand
GTTAAAGCTCTCCAATAATTTGGATCGTCTTTGGCAAGGCAGCGAGGAAAAATCCCGACGAAAAATCCTGGCGAGGAAAAATATTTCTTTAGCCTGAATCGTCGGACAGGCGCGGTTTTGTTCCCTCGGCTGTCTGGATAAAGTAACAATTAGCGTGGTCAGTCGGCCGTCGTTAACGCGGCATTGTTAACCCTCAACCGGATTATGGCGGACGCGACGGCCCCTCGCAACTTTAAACAAGTCATGCATTAATGTACGGTGATGTGATTATATAAAAATTCATGCAATCCTCTATTAGCTCATGAAGTTAGCAATGTTTCAACGTAACTTCACTTCCACTTGATAGTTTGAAAATTGTTCAATGTTTACTGGAACAATAACATCGTCGTAGATAATAATAACTGGACGTAAAAATTGAGATAATAACATACATAATACAAATCATTAATCGTTACTTCGATGCGAAGTCTATAACACCATGTAAATTTCTCATTTTTAGGACTCGTTTTTAGCATTGTTTTGCGTATTGCCGCGCAATAAATAAGAAATAATCTTCCAGGGCCTTGGAAGACTGTTTATGTAACTGTAATTAATGGCATGGTTAAGGATTAAGGGGAGCAGAAAGAAATGGAAGCATCGAAATCAATTGGATACACGATAGAACCGCGGAACTTCGCGTTGAAAGAGTCATCGGCGGCTTCCGCGAGCTCCGACTCTATTATCCACAACAGAAATCGGAGATCGGAGAAGATGAGGACTCATTACGAAGGTGACCCGATCACCGGGTAATAAGATCCTCTCGTTCATCCGATAATCTCGATTTACGCGAAAACGAGTCGTCGCGGGTTCTCCATAAATGCGGCACCAACCTTTGCGGTCGATCATTAAAAGGCTTGTCAGATTTTTATGCTAGTATTACGCAAAATACTGTACACACAGTATCTCCTACAATTTTCTTCTACGTATATTTTTGGCTCCGTCAGGATTAAGGACAGTCTTCCTCGCACAATAATGCGAATTATTCAAATTGACAGAGAATCAGAATTCGGATGAAACGCGTTTCGTTTCGATCGTTAAAAGCGACTTCGCAGCAGACAGTTGTCAAAACGTTGTTGAAATTGTACATCACGGTTAGGACGAGCTTTTATTCCTCTCTGTGCCCATTCAGCAAACATTCTTTCGAATTTCCACGTTTTTCGCTGTACACGACACGCGACCCGGCATTGTGTCCTTCTTCGCGCTGGAACGCACAATTTCAGGTTACTAAAGGACGGTGCATCTGTTACTTTCTTTTTGAAACTGCTACAAAACAAGACCGTTTAATAATATTCAAAGTTTTTCGCTTTATAAAGACTATAGCATGGAACAATTTTTGATAAAAGTTGGTCAATTTAGACTGACGATAACTCTGCGAAAAATCGCGAAAAAAATTTCGCTTTATTACGCACAAATCACAGAACGCAGGAAGCAATTTTGTTAAAAATTATTGGAAAAATTCCCCTTCAAACCCTTCGGTAAAAATAGCGTCAAATAGAAAAATTGCGAAAAATTTTCGCTTTATTACGTACAAATCGCGGAATGCAGGAAATAATTTTATTAAAAATTATTGGAAAAATATCCTTCAATCCATTCGGTAAAAATAGCGCCAAAAAGAAATTGATCACCTTCGGTAGAAATAGTGTTCAAATAAATTGAAGTCGATCAGTAGATTCTGTTCGAACGGGGACGCCAGAAATCGATTTAAAATAGTTTGCGCCTCGCGATCCAGGTGGAGATCCAGCATCTGAATCGCCATAGGAATTCGGTAATCGATAGATCGAGGGACCAGTCGCGATGGGACAAAAGGTCGCCGCGGGAAGTTGAAGCAGCAATCGAGAAGGAAACGAGTTGAAGATCATCTTGCGAGTTCTGTTGCGGATTTGTGGCCGCGACGGCACCATCGGAGAGATGACCGAGGACGAGAGACACGCGGAACCGGAAGCTACGGGGATCCCGGCGGACACCGCGGAACGACAAGTCTCTCTCTACCCCATAACGGTACGAGGACTTCTCTAGTTATTCAATTAGCCTTAAACGTGAAACATTCCGTTTTTAGAGCTCCGCTGAGCAAGAATAATTGCGGACGTGTAAAGTCCGGCGGCTCGTTGCTGTTGGCTCGCTGAATCCGTCGCGCTGGCCCGTTCCGTTGATTAATCGTATTCTACTCTTATTATTTCCTTATTCAGTGGACTGCATTATGTACAATTTTCTCTGGAAAAGTATTTCCCGTCGCTCCGTAACGTCCTCTCTAGTAATTTAAGTATTATTTTCAGTGATTGATGTGCTATTCCTAATAATTAAGGGGAGGTTCCGGTCTAGAAGATTAAAAAAAAGGAGAAAATATTTGAAATCATTCTGAATACTTTTTAAAGAAATTATAAGAATAAAATGCAATTGTTTAAACGTTAACGCGTTTAATCGCTTTAAGATAATAACAAATGTAATTTGATTATATATGGGTCTCCGCGCTATTGTACTGCATTTCAAAATACAAATTCGAGGCACGAATGATCTCGCCGTTGAAACGTTTGCCAGTGAAACCCAGAATTTGCATACGACAGTTTTACGGTCCGCGGTGTATACATGATGTTTTCTGTAATTGTGAATTGTCGACGACCGATAATTGGATCTGAAGTTTACGCGGTAATTGACAATTAACAGGTCGCACAATACTCATAATCGAATTAATAGTGAAATTTTGATGGCCTCTGCTGGACCATGAATTTTCATGCGCTGATGGCAAATTTGCGAGGTATAAGGTAACGTTTGCATTAACAAACGTTAACGTATAGGCTGACCGGTCGGATGAATTCAATTAATATATTGACGATCGGACAGCAATAATCCTTAATTAATGTTGCCTAATTGTCGTTTGTTCCTGCTGTATCTCGGAAAATCTCTTCCCGAAATTCGTCGATGAAAAATATACTTTTGTTATTTTATTAACACCGGTATAATTACGCGTGTATTCGAGCAGCATACGTTATTAAACGAACAATTTTGGGAGGATAGTTAACGTTCCGATGAACTAGGAACATTATCGAGTATACAGATTGCGTTACACCAAAATTCGGTACTGTATTGTGTAGCTGACCCAAAAATTAGTACATACCCCGATAACAAACGCGCTACAACCATCGATTTGTCCTTTTGATATCGAGCCAGAGTCAAATTGTATTAGCGTTGTTCGATATTCTGTGGCAGCCATGGCTCGCATAAATTCGAGGATTCGGGTTTTATCACAGAGTTCCGACCAGCGCACGGTTTCAAACCTAAACATACCTATCAATACGCGATGATTAGCGACTAATTACGCCGGGTCAACCAATTATCAATTGCCCATAGCACGCGGACGTTTAACCGTGACAGGCCTGCTGCTACTCTAAACGGATCACAATGTTGCGTTGCTCTTGAATGGACATTGTTCCCAGCAAATGAGACAGCCGCTTTTAATAAAACCGCTTTTAGTTTTCAAGGATCTGTTCAGACAACTTTGTATCAAGTTTTAAAGATCTTCGACGAATGCGTTTACTGCGCTGGTAGGCTAATGTTCGTTTCATTTCTGCCGTAGGTGGAAGAGAAAAGTTGCGGAGACGGGACGTGGCACGAAGCGGAGGACAATGAGGCGGCGAAGACGAGCAAGAAGGAGAGTCAAGTCCAGAGATTACAGCCGATCGACACGCAAGCTGACAGGTTAGCACGCGATCCAAATCCGATCTACGATCGCGACCGCGCCCCTGCGATGAGTCCGTCTGCGTCAGCTGAGAAATTTCCGCGAGAAGGGTCGTCACGTGATCGTCACGTGGGAAATGCCCATCCACGTTGACTGGGTGTCGAAGAAAGACACCTTGGAATTTCTGCGTTTTCATGCTCGAGATGCTTCCAATCGCTTTCCCTCGATTTTCTAGAGCAGCACGTAGAGTACGGTGGTCCTTGGCCGTAGGGACTTTTAAACATTCTACTACAGAGGTTTGAACAATATTTTCTTGCGACTTTTTTCATGACTTCATTTAATTTTCAAACATTATTGGATTTCGTTATTCGAAAATTGATTAAAAGGTAATACGTCAGGTGGATAAACATGAGCTTTATGTTACTTCTAAAAATTTTAAAAATATCTTTTGATTTATACAGGGTGCGACCGAATAACATGTACAAGCGGACACGAGGTGGTTCCTTATGAAAAACTAAGAACAATATATGGAATAAAATTTTGTTACCGTTCGTCGAGCAACGTATAACGTTGAATTTGACTAATGTTGGCTTTGACTAATGTTTCGTCGAGCAAACGAAAACTAACTGCTTAGGCACATAGCTTAGCAGAAGAAATCTCAGATCATTGTTTACAAACATGATACGAGTTATACGTTGCTCGACGAACCGTAACTTAGTCGTGACAGCTTATGTACACATCGGATCTTCAAACTCGATTTTCTCGAAAACTAAGCCTTAAATAACAAAATTTTATTCCACATTTTGTTCTTAGTTTTTCATAAGGAACCACCTCGTGTCCGCTTGTACATGTTATTCGGCCTCACCCTGTATATATTATTTACATCATCATCATTATTATTATTATTATTATACTATATTATAATTATATTAAATTTGTAAATCGGAAGCCATCCTAAGCCGCATAGGCAAGGATTAGAATAATAAATATATTCTATATTTAAAGGTAGATCGAAAGATACTTTTATATATTTTTAGAAATAACATAAAGCTCATCATTATTCATCTGACGTAATACATAGAATCTTGATGGACCAACTTTGGTTGTGTTTGTTACTATGTTTTTCTATCCGCCATCATCTACGTTGAAAATGCGAAACCGACCCTTAATGTTGCGAATACAAAGTACGTTTAAATGTTTAATTTCGTTCTCTAAATTGTGTTAACATTTTACAAATAAGGTATGCTGCGTCTAATGAATCATTTTACCAAACGAGGATACGCAACAAGAAAGTGGTGCATGGGAGTGATCGTGTTAAAATATTTCCTGAATTAACCCCATACACTGTAACAAGTATATCGGCAATATCAATTGGATATAAACGTTATTGACTTCTTTTAAGTAGAAATAAAGCTCTTCTTCTCGAGTAGAAAATGAACGACAAAGAAGTGCTAATTAACGCAGCAGAGGGAGAAATTATAATACAAGGGGCTAACGGTCCCTAATTAGTTGTAAGTAGCTTAACGCTTTCTCTAGAGGCTATCATTGCCCTGTATTTTCCTGAAACCTCTGGCGATTAAGAAAGTAGCAGGAAGGTTACAACTTGAAGACATAACTCTACAGGCCCTCTATTTTAACCATTTGCACTCGAAGCGATTTTCACTGTGAAATGAAAATAATTTTCCTGGCTTATAGTATTTCTATTTTATGTGACAAAGTGCATTCAATGCATATGAAATTGACTCTTGTGACTCATACCAGCAGTTTCAATTTTAAAAATCCAAAAATTATTTTTGATCGTGATGAAATAATTTTTGTGGTGACTCGGAGTCGTCATTCGAGTGGAAAGTATTAACCCTTAACGCTTTAAGTGTCAAATTTGAAATGTTGCAATGGCGTGAAAATAATAAACAGGTTCAGATCTGACTGTCTTTACTGATCGCCTGTAACTGACTGAGGAGTATTATTTTTTATTTATTATTTCCAAATATATTTGGAGTACAGCGCCACACATCGGTGGTGCCTGAGAGGCACACTTGGAGTGTTAAGGGTTAATTCATTTCTGTTAATCTTCTTTCTCCTTTTACGCATTTTCTTTTCTCTTTTTCTTCCACCATCTTCATACGAATTAATTTATATCTTCGTTAAGGCTAACAGATTTTACCATCTGTATACAATAAGTAATATCGTTCAGAGGATAAAGTAACGATCATTTTGACAAAGATGCAGCTCGAGTGTTCATTCACTGGACAGCTGTGACCCTGCCTAGGGAAAGCGAGTTCGCCGGAAGGGAATAGCAAGATCGAAGGTTCAAATCATGGTGTGGGCGTATAGGAAAGCGCGAATTCAATGACGGGCCTCCTCGCGATTCCATTAGCACGCAATTTCCGCGTTATGCCGACCTTTCGCCTAGCTTTTGCTCCGCGAAGGGCTCCGTCACGTAGGTCGCGATTCCGAAGGGAATAAGTCCGCCTCGTCTTTTAGCACCGGTAAAATTTTCTCCGCAATGCAACTAGATTATCTGCCCACCTACGAGTTCCGTGAGTCCACATCGAGTCGGGAAGTATTAACCTCTTGCACTATAATAATGAGTCAGACCCGTGATCAAGATTTCACGCAAGATCTACTAAATATGAATATGGTTAATTCCTTCTAAATCGACATACAATTAAATTCTTCTGTCGTCAAAGGCTGGAAATGAAAATAAATGAAGACAATACAAGAAACAAAAATTACCTGATCCTATTAACCTCAGAACGACCCCCTTACATTTTTCGACATAAGCGACATCGTGAGGTTGCGAGCGACTTAAAATAAAATCTTGGTAGTCAAAATATTATTTATTATTTTCAAAATATGAAATATGAAGTGCGGCATGAGACAAGGGAAACCTCGATATTTTAGTATATATATTTAGTATATATTTTAGTTATATATTTTTAAATTAGTGCGCGCGAAAGGCGATAATGTTGTATTTACCCCCGGGTGACATTGTAAACCGGGGGGAACATATATTGAAATAAATATCATAGTATTTATTTATACGTTTTTAGAAAATTTAAAAAGCTGCGAGATAGCCGGCAAAGTCACGGGGTCGTTCTAGGGGTAAGGAAAGTATTAAGGACAAATAAGTGCTAATCAACGAAGTGCGAAAGGAATCGTAGTGCAAGAGGTTAATCCACCAATGGCATTTAGTCTATCTTTGTCGGCTTCGGCAACGCGTTTTATCGGCGAGATGAAAGTCAAGAGGCGAAGCGATTCGCAGATACGTTCTAGGTAGGGATGCAACAATTTCTCGAAACCACCGCTGGTTGGTATATCTGACGATGTGGTTCGGCGTAGTAAACCGTCGAAGCCGACCAAACCAACAGAATTCGTTAGGAGCAGCTATTTTAGCAAGGAATGTCTCTGCGAGAGAGAGAGAGAGAGAGAGAGAGAGAGAGAGAGAGAGAGAGAGAGGAGAGGAGAGGAGAAATAGAGAGCCGAAAGAATGTCCCTTCCTTCCCTGTGACCTTTCGAGGCTCGATTACTCAGACCGGAACCCCATCACGCTGATGGGACACATCCGACAGGCTGTCGCAGACAGGCTGGACAATGGAGACTAGCGAAAAGCCGGCATCAAGTCGCCGGAAACGAATAATAATCGATAAAAGTGTCTTCGATCATGCTTCGATCCAATCCATCGAAATATTCGCACACCAAGTCTCCTGTAACTGGGTCGAGTGATTTTACGTTGAGCGAAATTTCGATGTGGATTAGTCTGCGATGCAAGTAGAAGTGGCGTGTAATGACCAGACAGGCGTTAGTATTACTCGATACGAGGAAGCTTTAGTAGATTTTCCGCGTTTTTGATGGAATGAATAATAGCGCGAGCTTTGATATGAATTTCAGGATATTGTCACATTACTTTCACGATCGTTAAAAATATTAGGAGAAGACCTTGGTTTATTGTTGTCAGAATGGATGCACTCAATTTTCATTTGCATATATGTTATATTAATATTAACATATTATATATTAAATCACGTTTGTATATATCACCAGTACAATAAATATATGTATTTTTTTTTTAATTTTTATTGTGCTGGTGATATATATTACATAATATTATATAATATTAATATAATAGTATATTAATAATATTTATCATTTTTATTGTACTGGTGTGACGGCTATAAAAAATCTCCCTTCTTACCTCTTCTATTCGTAACAGAGGATTTTTTACCCATCCACACGAATAAATTATTATTATTTTTGGGACACCCTGTATAAGCAATATTATTACCGCATTACAACGATTGTTCCCGTGAAAACGAATCCGTAGATTTCCAAATAAGAAGCCGCAGGCTCTGAACGTTTCGTCGCGCAGATATTTAGCATCGAGTGCTCAAACAAACCTAATTGCAGACGCGGCTTGATGGTGCGCGACCGAACATCTCGGGGGTTCGTGTCGGAATGTTTGCTCGGGCATAATAATCGCGACAGCTCCCTAATGCACCGTGCGCCGCGATACTAGAATCTCGGATCTCGAAACAGCAGGCTGGTATTCGTTAGCGGTTACCGATGGAATCTCGGCAACGAGCAGAATTAACGGCGTACCTGCTTCCTTACTCGTGGATTCGATCGCGAGGGCTGTATCTTTTGTTCCCTCGAACATCTAATTATCTCGGTTAATTGATCTGCGGTGCGTCCTCCTGTGTCGACCTGTCGAGCCGCTGGACACCTGTCCGTCCAGACGACGCATCAAGTTTTAATAGGCCTCGGTTCTCAGACTTGTGCGTTCGAGCGCTGGAAAATGACACCTGGCTTCGAATATTTTCTGCAGCTAATATGTAATTGATAGACTGCAATTAGTAGATTTTTAATAATTATGACAGATATGAGAAGGAGAAATGTGGAACAGAAGAGAGATTGAAGGAATTTACGAATGTCCGTGCAATTTTCTGGACTTGTCCTTGTTAGTTCATTAATCTGATAATTAATAAATATTCATGCTAATTAAATTAAAACTTGCTACATTAACATTAGAACCACTGAACTCTAAATGCGACTAATGTATATTTTGTTATAGTAATGACAAGATTGGATTTACTTGAACTTCGTATGATTTTTGTTATAACATATATATTGAATAAGCAAATAAATTACAAAATTTCTCACAGAAATGTTTTCATAGTATCAACTGTTGTAAAAGAAAATAGTCAGAAATCAGTCATTTTGATTGGTTTCCTGATTCTAGCGTTAATCATTTTAACGTTTGTACAAATTTATTCGAGTATCAGGTAATTAACAATAATCAGATCGAGCACTAAATGTGACCGGTTTGTCTCATCTTATGCATTTGTAAAATTTTTATTGTAATATATGCTTCTCTGCGATCCCGTGCAATTGTTATTATAATATAATGATTTTATGCGACCTTTCTCAATTTTTATTATGATATACGCTTGAGTAAAAAGGTCCACAAAGGTCCTAACCCGTTCGCAAAATAAAACAAAGCACTCGCGTCAACTGTGTGTTTTAACAAGCTGTGTTTTAATTCCAAGGAATTCGATGATTCAATAATTCTTCTAATGCGACATTTCTTAAATTCCTTGAATGCATGTTCCGAATTCCACCGTATCCATTCTTGTCACGAATGCATAAATTTCGTAGTAATTACAACGCTAGCAGGTATTCCCTTACAGCGCACAAGGAAGTCTTTGAAAACACGACTGAACCCAGGATCTCAAATGGCAGCCTCCGCCCCCGTTCCTGAAAGTCATGTTCCGCCATACATATTTAACAATCGCGAAAAACGTCGTGCGTCGCGCTCGTCGGGATGACATCGTCGACGACCTTTCTCGCATTCGATCGACGATCCGTTGCCAGTTCAATTTCCCATTGTCCAGTGAGTTTCAATTTAGTCCTGTGCCGCGTCTGCCGAGTGGCCCTCCGACCAGCCGGGTGGGTGTGAATTAATTAGCCGCTCGTAATTAATCAGTCGGCCGGGCGAACCTTCGTCCGCGGCCACGATCGTTCGCACGAACATCTGTTGCGAACCCGAGACAGGATTCCCTGGTATAACGGGCCCCTGTCAGGATATTTATGAGCTTCGAACACCTTTTTTGCACGTTCGAAACTGTTTCTTCCGTTTTTCTGACCTGGCTGGGTTTTTTTCTCCAATTTATTATAATACAATTAACCCTTTGCACTCGAAGCTATTTTAATTCGATATCCAAAACATGTTTTATGATTTCTATTTTATATGATTTATTGCGATTTATGGGTATGAAATTTAGCCTATTCACGAGTACAGTATTCACAATATTAACAAACTTTCAATAAAGATTAATATAGACGAACCTAATATTATTACAAATATTTTGAAAAATATTATATCAATTTTTAGTGGCGCCTCAGAGTCGCCACTCGAGTGCAAAGGGTTAACTTTATATTTATCAAATGAGACATTTAAGTTCTTTTATCCACAAGGAAGCGAAATAAAAGAATAGACAAAATTAACACTAGATCTACCGAGGTCTAAAAGCGACTAACAAATATTGCCGTGCAAAAATTACAAGATTGAATTTATTTAACTATTGCACAATTTTTATAATAACGCGTGCCGGAATAAAGAGATATATTCAACGATTTCTAATGGAAGCAATTGTACGGCTTCAATAATTGTGAAATCACAAATGTGAAAACGATCATTTGACCGGCGGTGGAAGGTTTAGTGTTAATGATTTATTGGACTAATATAAAGTTAATTATACCAAAACGAAACTAAAGGCACAGTGACAATTAGTGACCCCGGAGTAACCAGCATTACTTTCCCAGAGTCGATGTGTCTTGTACTTTGATCCAAAGCCTGTTCTCTCACACTTGCGCTTCTTTGAAGCGTCTTAACCCATTTGTATCCAAGCGCGGAATATTCCGCGAGCTACGACTGCCTACTATCACCAAGCGCGGAATATTCCGCGAGCCACGACTGTCTGCCCCATATGCCCAACAGCGCGCGGTGCTACGGGCCAGTCGTCCGTTCTTCGGCTCGGATTTTTATGCACGGCGGCCGAAGTAGACCGATGATGCAAATGGGTTAACTACTGTCCGTTGCTGAAATGATGGCACAATTTTTGTCGAGGGACAAGGGAGGTATCCCGCCTGATCCAAAACAGAATGGGAGAGGCTCCGAGAAGACCATGGTGGTGGGAGTCATTAGGCGTTTAGACTCGGCCAGTCTCAAGTCCCTCGTTTTCTGAAAAATAGGGACTAACAGGAAGAGATCATTTCTGTCAGTAGCAGAAATGTGTTTACCCTATTTCTGCGAGGATGTTAATATAGATCCTACACTTTTCTCTGTGCCATCTTTAAGTAACGGACAGTACTTTCTTCTCGGAGTTTCTTCGCAACGACCGAATTCGTCGCAAAATCTCGCCGTTCTGCGTCCTAATCACTTTCTTCTCGAAGTTAATCCTACTTTCGCTAAAATTTCTCGCAACTTCGTCCCTTTTAATTCGAGACGTAGTTTGGCACCCTAGCTGCCTTCTTCGCGGGTTTAATCTTCCTCTCGAGGGCTCCGAAATCACTTGATTGACTCCAGACACTTCATTATACTTGCAAAGTAGTTCGTCTGCTTCGCTAACCCCTATCCAACTCCGGAACCGTTTTTCTGAAATTTGCACACGGTTTTCGCGGATCCTCGAATTTCAGCGGAAATATTGTCGCGTTATTCTGGCTTCTCGACGCACTTACGTTCGACTCGCAATTGGTAAAATCTTGACGGACGATCGAGTTCGCCGGTTAGCGCTCGTTATGCCAGCTCATCGGCGATGAATTTATCGTCGATTTCGAATAGCTCTCTCTGAAATAACGATATTCAGCCGGTGTGCCCGGCTGCTCGAGTTTCAAACGACGCGTCCGACGCTCGAGTGCGTCGCGTTTCCCCGATCAAAACAGGTATGTATCGCGTTAGCCATGCTCTTACGCATGAATGGATTTCCTATGCTGCTCGTCAAATAGTATTCGCTTAACCGTCTCCATTCGCGTGCCTGTTTCACCTCCCTTCGCTCTTCTATTATACCGTCGCAGTGACTGCGTGGTCCGCGGAATTAAAATTACGTGGGCGTCGCGCTCAGTTTTGCTTACCGCGTAGGGTTCAGTGCTAGAAATATCTAGTCTGCAAGATTGCGCAATTTTTACTACAGGATTTATCTGTATTAATAGATAAGTATATTTAGCAATATATCCACAACAATATTTTCACATTTTGAATAATTATGTGACAAGGAATCTAGAAGAGTTGGGCATTTTTTTCGAATCATTTGGGATAAATATTTATATATGATAATTATCCGAATATTCTTTAGTCGAATAATTTAATTTCTTTAGTGGAATAAAGAATTATTCGAATTATAATTCATTATAATGTATTGGAATCGTAATTCCTTGTTATTTATTCGAATGATAATGTGCGTGACTGTTGACTGAGTTTGCTTTTACGTAATTCTATAAGAATATTATTTATACGAATACGCTTTCGATCGGGTTTAGTTCTGAATATTCATAAAATTATCAAATATCCGATGCTTTCATCTGCGCTCATAGAAAGATTATTTAATTATGCCGCAGTGATCGATTTATTCAAAAGTAATAAACTTTCCGATGCAACGTTTCAAAAACGTTAATTGTAAACAGGAATATGAAAAAAATGAATCGATAAAAAATTTATATTCTATCATTTTTATTCAAATTATTTAACTTTATGCTGACAAAATTTTTATCTAGATAAATATTTATTCGGCAGTATCGAATAAAATTTGATTCGTTCGACCGAATAAAATTTGATTCATTCGACCGAATAAACCGAATAAAATTGTCCCTAGCTCTGACTTCTAGTAGCAATCTGCCAACTATAAATGTGCTATACTGTTCTCTCAAGACGGAATAAAATCCTGTTCTCTTGTTGTCAATATCCGAATCGTCTCATCTATCTAGACAATCAAAACACCGAAATGTAATCCATGGACGTTGGATATGGCTGCAACGTTTGAAATCGACGAGGAGTGTGTGTGTGTGTGAGAGAGAGAGAGAGAGAGAGAGAGAGAGAGCGTAGGCGGCGAGATCACAGTGGAGAAAGCAGCTGCGAACTAATTAGTCTATATTGCAATAAAACGGTCTCACGTTGACTGACAGGAGATAAGCAGGCCACTTTGAAACGGAGCATCGGTTGAATTTCCAAAACGCGGCCGGAGGTCTCGTAATTTGCAATTTGAAATATTAATGGATAGCTCGTAGCTGTAATTCGCAGTCGGCTGGCTATGTCACTGGTCGGTCATGATACATGCATTTGTAATTGACCGGCGTGGTTATAGGATTGTTTTTCACGGATCGCGGATAATAATAGATCCGTTCCGGGATCGCCGATTAATATTTGTCCGACGATAGAACGGAAAAATATATTTTCGGTCCGAAAAATCACGCGCCGTTGTCCGCATCGTGACGCTGAATTAAATAGTCGCGCGCTATATTTGGCTGTTTGCTTTATGCGCGACAGAAAAACGATCGTCCGATCACGGTTTGATGTCTCGCGAAAGGCGTGGCACGTGGATAATGAATATTAGTACAGTCCGATCGACGTCGATCTCGCAGTGGACGTCTTCTAAGCCGTATTACGTTCCGCAATTAATTAAAGCGTACCGTTATTCGCGTTATGCAAATTTCATCGCGAGCCGGATATCCATCAACCGCGATGCAGAAGGCGCCGACGCTCTTACTCCGATTAAACGCGAGACAATTCTGCGCAGGAATCTCCAAGGATCGCGATATTCGACCCTCGAGGGCTGCAAACGTAAAGTTTAGACAATTATAGAAATTATCTCACGAACTGCTAATATTTATCGCCTTCGAAACACGCGTTTTCCTCGCTTGTTTAATAGGTTCGTATGTACAACGTGTTTCATAATTCATTGTGCTAATTGGGTTAAGTAGATTCTATGGTATATTCTATGCAGGGTGTCCGAAAAAAACAACCGGAAAATGAGGGGTTTTTGACATCTTTTAAAGTAACATTTTCCTTTACAAGAATTTTCTCCGAAGCGTCGTTAACGAGTTATTAACGAAAAACACTGACCAATGAGAAGGGAGCTCGGCTAGCGCGAGACCGCCGAACCAATCGGCGGAACTGAGTTCCGCCCGCTCGTTGGTTCGGCCGTCTCGCACCAGTCGAACTCACCTGTCATTGGTCACCGTTTTTCGTTAATAACTCGTAAACGAAGCCATGGATTGCATTTGCGCTAAGGAAAAAGTTGATTCAAATGATCTCAGAAACTCCTCATTTCCCGATTGCGAGTGACTTTTGGACACCCTATATATTCAATAACGAAATTGTGTCGGACACTTCGTTTTCGAGAAAATCCAATTTAAATATCAGTCGAACGCATGCATTTTCAACAATATTTTCACTGAAAATAATAAACTAAATTCAACGAAAAATACCTCGATCATTTTAGCATCCTGCGTTTTTCAATTGTATCTCGAGAGTAAAAATCCCTTGACATTCTACCATGAATGCAAACCATCCTATCATCGATCTGTAATGATCATTTATTAATTAATAAACTTTAATCGTCTTGTTTAACAAAATAAAGCGAAAAGTGAGAGCTGGATGATAAAAGTCGCTAGAAATTGAAGTGTTCCAGACGCGATTACGATCTCCGATGCAACAATGCGAGTGACCTCGCCTTATATTTCTGAAAAATTAAACGACTTTCCTCGACTCGGTGTTGGGCGAGCGTCGCGTTGATAATGAAAGCAAGCTGGCTGCGAATGAAAGCGAATCGAGGGGGTGAGAAATTGTTTGACGCGTTTAAGGCTGCGTCAAACAGGGTAGTTCACGTCGGTTATATTTCCAGGCGGCCGTCGTATCTTGCCGAAGTGCATGTTTTTCTCGAAACCCGAGGCGAAGAGGCGGTTCCTCCTAACGGGCGCCGAGGTTTTATTAAAAAAGTACACGAACTGTTCGAAAGCTGTACCAGCCCCGCGCCGGTAAAGTGAAAAGAAAATTAAACTTTTCCGCGCGGCGACGAAGTCGGAGCAATCGATGGTCGCTCAAGTAGTTGCTCGATTCGACGGAAGTCGTTGTTATCGTACAACAAAGACAGGAAGATTCCCATTTCAACTTTGAGATGCTAATTGTTAAACTCACAGTGAAAGATTCGTGTCGCTTTCCAGTCTCGTAGAACCCGTGGAATTTCCCTCCATAAACGACGAAGAGAAAACATCGTTACGACGAAGATCTTCATCGAGTTGATCGATGCCAACCGTAGGGGAGCTTTGATGGTGTTCCTTGTCACATAAGCGTGCCGCTAGCCTTGGCACCCCCTTTTTCTCCCTTAACGCGTTCCGTCGCCGCGATCCTGTGTTCCTTTCCCCAGCTAACACAATGCAAGGTCGTTATAACGCGGCAACGTCGTAATAACGCATGCAAAATTCGTGGCCGCCATCGACAGTCGTCGGCAAACCGTGATTTTCAATGCGCCGTAATTTCTTTCTTAAAATGGCGCCGCTGCAATGGGACGGGGACGTCGGCGAACTTTCGTTCGCAGCCGAAGTGGAACAACAGTGATATTGTTTATACAAGAATATTACGCGCTCCTGAGCGACGCTAAACGTCGCCGCGATCGATCATAGTTCTTCGACCAGAGTTCGGGATAGAACGGAGACGGTTCAAGGCCGAGAAATGTTCCGTTCTGTGTATGGTACGATAACTGTTTGACCTTTCTCTTTCCCTCTCCCTTCAAAGAGAATTTCTATATGGTTTCCCTGCGACGATAGCGCGGTATAGTGCACGCCGGGGTGACTTGGAATAGAATTTAGAGGATACAGGTCTTCCGGGTTTCCCCGAGCGGAGAATTTACTTCGAAACAATCGCCTGATCTTTCGTTTCCCTCTGTCGCCTATCTGAGCCGCCTCTTTATGTCGTTGGACCGTTCGTTTGACGTCTGAAAGCTATTCCAAATGGATCACTCTGCAAGCCAGTGTTGTCACAGCCAAATGCAATTTGCTGCCGCCGCAATCGCAATTTGCGAGACATCGAGTTTCATGCGTGAGAGTTTGGATCGGTGAAAATACAGAATAAGGCTGCGCTATCTTTGAAAGCAATTCTAGTCTCCTGCACGATCCTCGAATGACATTATTAGCTTAATTGGATCACTGTTGCTCTAAATCGTGTTGTACGAGACTTTGATTCGAGTCGACTGTACGAAATTTCAGTACCGAATTATATTCGCAAACTCTAGAATTTTCTTCGTGCTCTTGGCGTCTTCTATGCGGGCTTTAAAATCTTTCTAGAGAATCCAGAATTGTTTCTCCAGCTCTATAATCGTGTCAGATCTCTTCAGATTTGTTTAAAATATCCTAGAACCGGTCTGCGGAACCCAGAATTATTTTTTCAAGCTGTAGAATGTTCTTGATACTCCTGTGATTTTTCTAGACGCGTTAAAATCTTTTCGCGAGCGAATATTTTTCTAAACTCTATAATATGTTGTCACAACTCGTCAAATATTATTTAAAGATTCTAATACAATTTTGAAGATCCCAGAATTATTTTTACACAGCTCTAGAATCTTTGGAATCTTTCTACGTATCCCAGAATTTTCTTGCAAGCTCTAGAAGTTCCTTAAAGCTCCTGGAATTTTTCGCAAGCTTTAAAATCTTTCTATAGGTTCCAAATTTTTTTCTGAGCTCTAGAGTTTGGCAATCTCTTGTCCTAGAATCTCTCTGCAAAACCCAGAATTATTTCTGCATGTTCTCGAATGTTCTGCAAGCTCTAGAATCTTCTACGAGCTCCTGGAATTTTATAATGAGCGACAATTTAGTAACAGATAATTCTTTTAAAAATTGTTACAAGGGAAGCTCAAAGTTCGAAGGTCGACGTCATTTTCCCGTAATATAATTTTTCCTCGTAAAGGCGAAACGAAACTCGCGAACTATTTTCAAGTTTTAACAACCGTTTGTTCGAGGAGCAGCTCTTACCTCCCAACAGATCCTAGAGACGTACCGGTGTATCCGATTTATCGAACGATTCCGGCATTAAGGGCGTAATGGACTGAAAGAGGAATGCATCCGTGAACCGTTCTCCGCGCGACGATGGTCCACTCCAGAAAATTACGGGCTGTCCGTGACATTCCGTCCGCGTTCCGCGCCATTACAACCGCGTGTCTCTACTCCCCGACATTTACCCCCTGGCCAATTAGTCCTGCGAACGGTTCGAGAACCATCCAACGTCTTTACGATTGTATTTTGCAACTGTAGGTCGTGTTTGCAGACTTTGCGCACTGGTCATTGAAATCGGCACGTGAAATACAAGTCACGGAAATATTAGGCAATGAAAAGCTGCTATTTTCACAATAATTTAATAACAATGTTAATAGATTTCGATGACATTTTCAGCACGTAATATAAGTTACGGGAATCTACAGAACGCAACGTTTAAAGTTTAATTATTTGCTCAAGTAAAAAGGATAAAAGACGTGAGTTTTTTTCATTGGTCTACCAATTTGGTCGATCAATTTTAATTTCTGCAAAAATTTTTTGAACATCGTTCGATGTTCTAGATCCTCTAACATTTCCAAAAAATTCAGCTCGGTTGGTGTGCAATGTTTTGAAATTGATTTCGCATTGAAAAGTGGCCCAATATTTCGGTGACCGATTTTCTGACATTGCTTAGAACTTATTCAGACTATTCATGCTGGAACTATGAAGTTTTAAAAACAATCAAATAGTAGAAACATTTTTACAATTATTTTCTCAGATTTGAAAATTAGTTGTTTAATCTACTACGCCTTCTTAAGTTGATCAGTATCCGTAAAACGCGGGAACGATGAAAATTGATACTTCAGTTTTGCGAAACTTTTGAGGTTACGGCGTCGCAGTAAAAGTGTCAAACAGCGGAATGAATTCTCATGTAGAACATTTCGCGGGCCGCTCATACGTGCGAACGAAACGACGAAATAAACGGTTGACGGCAACGGCTCCTCTAAAACCTGACAGGAAGATCGAAATCGCGCGCCAGATGCGCAACAGACAAGCAGTGGCCGCATTTTCGATTTCCGAATGGAACGATGCCGCAAGAATCGCACTGTTGCCGCAACCGCGTGTGTTCCAAACGACGGCCATAAAAGCGGCGGTAAACGGCAAAGAGCGATTTCGTGAGGGGCTATGAGGGGTTTGGGTCGAGAAACGGAGCTAGCCTGGCGGAACAGCGTCGAAACTAGTACGATAACAGGCTGGCCGTTGTTTTCATGCTGATACGGTCGTCCAGAGGTGAGAGAAGATGCGACCGAAACTTGTTTTCACGTTTGGTTGCACGTTCGGGATCGGCGCCGTGGAAATTCCGCTCTGCGAGGCGTCTCGCTAGCAGCTTGCAGCGTTCGCAAATTGAAACGAAGGCTCACCCTTGACCCGATACACACGCCCCGGCTCTTTGCGAAACCGTGGCTTTAATATGGAAAGGTACGAGACGCCGTTTTCGAAGCCGCAAGCTTCGCCTCGCTTCATCTTCATCTCTCCTCTCGCCCCCTCTGTCTCCCTTTCATCCATGACGCTTATTACTTTGCACGCCGCTTTCCCGTAACAGCAATTCGTTGTTCCGGACTTTCAGAACGCTCTCGGAGAGCATGAACGCTATAACTTCCGCCCCTGTAATCCTCGCGGCTCTATGGTGCAGCGTGGCGCAGCCAAAACGTACGCCCTATCGTTTCCCCCTTTGGGAGGGAACACGAATGCAGTTTGTTGCGAAATATCTTCCTTCTTGCAACTCGTTTCTGTCGTTAAATTTAAACTCCGATGACTTCTTGACACTAGTATAACTTTGACTTCTACGCCGTATATTTAAATAAATATGCACTGCAAGGAAAAAATCCTTTACCGTATATTAAAGTAGAGTATATAAATGTCAAAAGATAATAAACTTTCGATTTAGTATAAAACGTTACCTACATAATTGAAAAATATAAAAAAGCGTCGGATTTTCACGCCACGTAAGTATTTTATATTTTTTCAATTTTGTAGGTAACGTTTTATACTAAATAGAAAGTTTGTTGCATTTCGACACTTGTATACTCTACTTTAATATACCGTAACTTAGTTTTTCCTTTCAATGTATATTTATTTAAATATATGACGTGAGAATCGAAGCTACATTAGTGACCGAATACTTTTGGGAGTCACTGTATTTCATCGACGAAGGCTCGGAAGAAAAACCGTCGGCCGTTCATTTTTGTTTCAAATAATAGGAAGTAATTAATGGCCTCTTATGTTTCATTCTTTGCGGAACGTATGGTTTCATAGCTCTGACAAATCAAGGGCAATGCAATGGTATTTGCAAATTCACTGTGTGACAATTTTGCGCAATATTTCCAAACGTCGGGGCAACAAAAGCAACACGGTAACCCATTTATCCGTTTGTGCCGAATACGGTGGAACTCCACTTATCCGAACTCCATTTGTTGGAACGAAATTTTCGGCTATCGAGCTTTATTTCAATTAAGTGAAAATTTACAAGTACAATGGAACCTTCTTTATAAGAATTAATTAGGAGGAATAATATTCATATGATATAATTGTTTGTGTAATAGAACAACAAGCGTTTAAAATTCAAAAAATATTTTAAAATATAAGAATTTGAAATGAAACATGCTCTTCCGCCAAGTTAGTATAAATGGAGTTCTATCGTGATACGAAACGATTGATGACTGGGCCCTTATGTTCCATTCTTTCTCGCAAAACGAATGACTCGATGGCTTTGATAAATCAGAGACAAAGCAACGGTATTCGCAAATTCAATGTCAGCAGGTGCGCGCACACAGGGGCTGCATTAAAGCGTGTGCATGCTCGGTGCATGCGACTTTCGCGTTTTACAACGCGTTCGGTTCTGCAACAGCCTGGAAAATTGGCTTGCTCGCGGAGAAGTTATTACACTGTGAGGCCATCCAGTAGTATAGTGTTCTCGCGAGCCTCTTGACGAACTCCTGACCTGGCCGTTCGACACTCGTAAAACTCCTCCGGTAGAGTGCTCGTAAGCGTTCGATAAGATCACTCGAGTGTGTTCGAAGCATAGCGAGAAGGAGAGAGAAAGAGAGTGAAAGAGAGAGAGAGCTGCCTGAAGAAGATCGTGGATAATGGAACGCCTCTTTCAGACGCGCGACGCGTCGGAAAGACAAAGAAGGGTGTCCCTGCATCGTCTGCAAGGATGTCTCTGCTCGGCCATAAATATCTTGGCCTCAACAGGCTGCTGCCCGCGTAAACGCACCGGCAAAGTTGCAGCGACGCTGCAGATAAGAGGCGATAAGACGTTGCGCTCAACATATTTTGTCGCAGTCAATTAATATCTACACATTGTGCAGCCAACTCGAAGATTCTACGTCTTGACGTCGAGAGGATCGAGTGGACGTTGAGAAATAATGACAGCTTCTACGTTTGACAGCGAACAGCTAATTAGTAGACACCTGAATTGGTTAGCGTTTCAAAGACTGTAGTCAGTCTACCGATAATAAATCGACTGCGAATCTTTGTGCCAACTAACACCAAACTTATCATGCCGGTTACAATGGTCGGTTTCGCATATTTTGCTTTGTTGAAAACAGAAAGACTGATAAAAAATTATTGAATCGACATATTAATGCGAGCATAGATTTTAATAAAAATGGTAAAAGATCTAAATAAATTTAGTCTTGGCGTCGTTAAGAATCAACAAACGCCGGTTGGTGTTAATATTCGGTAAAAGTGTTAAATCCTTTATAGATCAGTTGATACAAATTAAAATACAATAAAATAATATTTCCTTCCTCAATAAGAATAATAGATTGAAAATATAATTTAACAACTTTAGTGATCTTACATTATATTTTATTATATATTTTATTTATATTTTAGTGTATTCTTTATTCTTCTACTTCAACGTAAAATCGTCGACTGGATTCCGTGCTCTGTTGTATAATATGTCAGGTGAACATTATCGGACATAGTTTTACTATTTGACTGCAAATATATTATGCATTTATTAGAGTAATGAGAATTTATCGTTAGATATTTCCTTTCTCATTTCTGTCATAAATGCATAATATATCTGCAGTCGAATGGTAAAACTACGCCCGAAAATTTTCACCCGACATACAACAAAGCACGGAATTTTTCGGTGAAACGCAACGCAAGTTAAGTGTTATTCACAGGCGCTCGACCGGTTCAAGATCGAAAGAATTGTTTCCGATCGTTTATTTCGTACCATGGCTCGTGTACAAAGGGTCTCGCGTTTTGGCTTTGAAACGCGAGCCGGCGCGGAACGGACAATTATGCGAGGGAACAATAGCGGTGGTCAATCGCCGATTGAACCAGTGATTTCGTTAATGGAAAATAGTTTTAATCGGCAAGTAGCGTGCATCGAATGCAAGGCTCGCCTCTTGGTAGACGCGAGGACCGCCGGCGGCTGGCAGCGATCGCAATTTGCCATGAGAAAACAAACGGTGCTGAACGCTTTTAATTAAAAATTAAATTCAGAAACTTCCGTTTGCACAGTACAGGGTGTCCCGAGATTCGCGACTCGATTTTCTCCGGGGAAGCTAAGTTAATCGGAAAGTTCCCTTTCTACTTTTTGTCGCGTACACGATGGTTTCAAGGAAATGATTAAAACCCTAAGCGGAGGAATAGTTACTGAACATCGTGAATCATAATTACCTGACTTAGGGTAAAATGCTACCAATGGGCCCATGAATATCGAAGAAACGGGCCCACTGAAGAAACGAATTTTACACGCCCGATGTACGGAAAAAGGCGACGTGGATAAATTTTCTAAAAAACCAAACTGGCTCACATATTAGGAGCCCATTTTGCGTATCTCAATTTGCATAATTTTAGTTTTCCCTTTACTACAAAGTAGCGCAATTTGTTTCCCGCATTTTCCTGTAGATCGTGCAGGAATACATAATTTAGTTTTTAACACTAAACCTACCTAAAAGCGACTAACAAGTGTTGCCTTATAAAAATTGCAGGATAAAATTTATTTAAATTTTTCAGGATTATTATAATAACACCTGCTTGAATAAATGAATAAATTCAATAATTTCTAATGGAAGCAGCTTCATGATTTCAACAATTATGAAATAAGAAATCCACTTTCAACAAAAGCGTTTTCAATCGAGAATTATGATTTAAACAAAAAATTGATGTAATATTAGGAACCTTCACCTTGCATTTACTCGGTTATGTTCACTGACTGGTAATTACTGACTCGTAGTTACCCGAAGTTCTCCTTATTACCGAACTTCCCTTAATTTAGCGAAGTAGTTCTGATAGAATCGGATGATCCATGGGATATACCGTGGCAGCCCGTGTAATCGAACACGTTTCTCCTGTGTGTTACAGAAAGGCGGAAACCACCGGGGACAGCGTGTCGGACTCGATCAGCAATCAAAGGTATAACTCGGGAGAGGGAAGAAGGGCTCGGCGGGCGAGGAATATATTTGCTGATTTTTAGCTGCCGGAAAACTGCGACGGTTCGATTTCAAAAGCGCGCGTTCACCTGGAAAATGGAAATTTTCCCTGCTGACGCGTCGACGCCCGAGAAAACTCGTCGGCGGATTTGTTACGCGTTAACGAACCTCGTTAAAACCGGCTTCAGGCATACACGGCTGGTATTATTAAACCAGAAGCGAGCTCGCTGGTAGTTCTGCACGCGCCCTGAAATACAATAACTATAACAATAAATACCCGAACTGCCGTTACACGGGCGCCGGCATTCGTAGAAAGCTATTGTATCCGTTCCTCGCGCTCTGAAACGCGATACCCGGATCTTTATGCGTCGGCGGCGCTCGCGGAACTTCGTGGAACGATAGTCGGCGTTCGAGCTAACAAGTATTAATGATTTATTTTACCGGGCGTTTATTCCGCGTGCACAAATACGCTCATTTTCTTCGCAATAAAAGTCGTGTCTCGCTGGCGAAACAAACTCTGGCGGAGCAACGACGGCGGTAATGCGGCAGTCGACCTGGATCGTTCGTGTAGACGATGTTTGCGCTAACAGATGCATGGGACGAAATTTGTATAGGGACACTAATATTCCTCAGTAAAAATAATCGTTCTTTTAATTTTATTATTAGAATACTTAGGTCTTTTTTACTAAAGAATATTAGCGCCCCTATTTCGCGTTAACGATATATTTACCAAGCGTTCGCTTCACTTGCAGTTTGCCTCTCTCGGCCGTGTTGCAATAAAAGACGGCGTCTTATTTATTTAACACTCTCGGGACGAACCGGCGAGACAAACACTGGTAGACCAGACATCGACGGAAACGCGATGCTCGGCGCAGATAGTTTACGGAGATCGGAAGAAGCGCGTAAACCCGGGGGCGTTCCGTCGGAATACGAGGGAAAACAGAAATACGGCCGGCGGGATTTACTGCCGCGTGAAAATCCGCGTTCGTGTACAGTGTTTACCCGATAGTGCCCACCGGAGCGCAGTCCGCTGCCGTCTTGGCAATTATTCGAGCGACGATAACGCGGCCTTTGGTGATGTTCTTTGCTATTGTTTCGGCCGTTTATCTAGCCTGCAAACACGAACTCCCGTCATCGGGACGGCTCGCCTCGGTTTTACCGTCGTCCGGGGGCGTGCGATGCTAATTAACAGCGCGCCACCGTGTCGTTCGACTTAATTAAAAACCCATAGAATGCAAGACGACTCGCGAAAGACAGCCCTGGCCCGAGCTTACGTCCTGGCTTTAATTAAACCGTGCCTGAAAAGATCCGAATTAGCGACAAACGGCGCCGAAGCTTATTATCAACTAGAATCTTGTTATCAACTGGAAACGAACAATCTTTTTGTCCTGGGAGTGCTCTATGTAGATTGCCGCCGCAAGCCATCTTTGAGGACAAGATGACGTCACAGAAAAAAACTTGCGGATTAGAAATTAAAAAATCAGAACTCCGCGTGAGGAGGACGGGACTTGTTTTTATTTATTTATTTAGCGTAAACGGGCCAGACGATCTTTTCATTTTCTACACAAATTCAACATAATAATAATGATAATAATATAATAACAACAATAACAATAACAATATTTGGGGAGAGAAGCGGAATAATAATAATCATAATTTTGGGGGAGGGAAGCGAAAAGAACAATAATAATGATAATAATAATAATAATAGTAATAGTGTAGTAGTAATTATAATGGATTATAATAATAATTGTTTTGAGCGGACGTCGTTTTTTTGCTCCAAACTCGACGGAAAGAAGCTAAATTAAATACTAAAAGTCGTCGAGCACCCCTTTCATCAAGGCAGGGGAGAGAAATCTAATTGGAAAATCATAGCGGATCGGTAGAAATAATTTGATCGGCTCGATCAATTTCCAGATCGCGGTCGGCCTTCATTTATTCACCGACTTAATCCCGAAACCGAGGTATTATCCTGTGCAGCACCGAATGCACTCCCGGTTTGGATTACCGGTTTGTCTGCATCCTCCCTTGCATCCGGTGATTATTATCCGGTTAAGCTAGGACGTGAGGCCAAGCATGTAACGTGTTTAGATTTTCGTTGGGTGTACGATTTTAATGGGCAAGGATCGTCGGCAGGGCAGTTAACATTTTATTCACCGGAAGCCTACTGATGGATTACCGCTAGTTTAACACATTCCCATCGTTTAAAATTAGACGTTCGAAATATATTAATCTCACCGAGATTTCGTTTCCCATAATTTTTACACGGTCCCCAGAAGTTTCACACCGCTACAGAATTTTCGTCAAAGATCCTAGAACCTTGCCACAGGCACCAAAATTATTCTTGCAAAGCAAATTATCTTATCAAAAATTCTACATTTTTGTCGAGAAACCTAGAAGCTCTAGAATTCATTTCGAATATCGATGAACATTACCGCGTACCTGAGAATAATTTCTTTAAGTTCTGAAATGTTTGTCAACCCTTAGAATTTTTTTCAGAGATCCTACTTTCCCGTGTGAAAGCAAATTTTGTCCAAGTTCCATAACATTTTCGCAGTCACCAGAATTTTTCTCACAGATCGTGCACCCCCCACTAGCCAAGCTTTAAATCCATTCGCAGTCTCTAGACCAGTTCCTACAACCCCGAAATCTGTCCGCAGCTTCTAAATTTCGTTACAATCCGCAGACACACGCCCGGCACACATCACCGACCGTTCTACATTCTATTTCAACAAAATCTGTTCGGCAAACGGCACGTACGTCGCTGGTGTAGTTCGCACGCTCGGACAAAATAACACGCCGGTGAAATAATAGAATCTTGGCGGATAGAGGCCGCGAAGCGAGCTTGCGCACGACGGAATACTCGCATGGTCACGTCGAAAGGAATCATTATCGGGATACCGGTGTTTCATGCATAATTGCAGCGCACGCTAGGTTCTCGCGAGGACCGTGTTTACGGGAATAGGCGCACCGTAACCGAGAGAGGAGCGGTAAGCGCGAAGGAAAACGATCGCTGCGGGGGTTGGTTGGCTTTGTTTGGACGGACGGACGGATCGCGCGGCAAAATATTGTTTCAAGATGCTCGCTCGGTGGTCAAGGCATGGAGAGACGCGGGAGGACTCTCGAAAAATATTTATGCTGCCTGCGGAGAACGAGTTTCGCGGTTTTCCACGCGGAACGTCAACACGCGCCTCGATTAATATCCGAGCTTCCGGCGCACACGCGTCCTTCCGATCGAGCCCGGCATTAATAATGATTATTATTGTCCCCGCGGAATTATTAAGCGTCGCTCGATAGTTCTGAGCAAACACGCGGCGATCGCAAAAATCACCGACGGTGGTAACCGGTCGCGAATAATAATGATCTATACGATGGGAAGGGCTTCGCAGAACCGAGGCAAATTGAAACGAATTGCCAACGAACCCTCTAATGGAGCCGGCAGACTGCAGGACACGTTCGAATGGAAATAAAACGCGGCCCGCGCTAATTAGTCGTGTCACGGCACCGTCACGCCACGCTGTTGCATGTAGCTTCGATTCGATTTCAATACCGACGTCGGGCAAACAACGTGATGCACGGTTTCTCTGTTACTGTCCCTTTCATCAGAATCATTCGTACTAGCCTAGAATCATTTTACGTTGTTCAAAATTTTTCCGCGGCTCGCAAACGTTTTTCACAGGTATTAGTATCCTCCATCAGACTCTGGAACCATTTTTGTAAACTCTGGAATTTGTTCACTGTTCCTAAAATTTGTCTACAGATCCTAGAATTGTCGTGGTTGGTCCCAGAATTATTTTACATTGTCCAGAATTTCATTGCTACCCCTAAACATTTTTTACAGGTGCTAGCATCTTTCTGCAGGACTATTTTTCCGAACTCTACAATTATTTCGCCATCCTCAAAATTTGTCTACAGACCCCAGAATAAGTTTCTCTAGCCTTAAAATTATTTTACATTGTCCAGAATTTGTTCATCGTTCGCAAACAATTTTCATATACACCAGAATCTTTGTATAGACTCCGGGATCATTTTAGCAAGCTTTAGAATTTTTTACGGTCACTCAAAATTTTACATGTACGTTACAATTTTTCCCCCGGCACCAGAACCATTTTCGCGATCTCTTGAATATTTTCGCAACCCTTAGAATTTTATTCCGAGCTTCTAAGTTCTCTCCGAGGTCCTGAAAATCACTCTACGTACAGCAGAATTTGTGGACAGTCCCTAGAGCTTGTTTAGATTCAAGTTTACAATTGCAAATTCATTTCTCTAATAGCAATATTAACCCTTAACTGTGGACACGGAGTCCGACAAAGTCCACTGTAAATGTTATCGATTATTACTTCTAGCATAAGTGGATCTGCAAGTTGTTACGTCGAGTACCTTCCTCTCTCCTTGACACCCCGAATATGTACAATATGTGTTACGTTGTTGTTATTATTATTATTATTATTATTATTATTATTATTATTGCGATATTATTATTATTATTGCGATATTATTATTATTGTTACGATATTATTATTATTATTACGATATTATTATTATTGTTGTTGTTGTTATCGTCATTCTTGTTATTGCTGTTATTACAGCGTTTGTGGTTAAAGTAGTTGACAGTAATAAATTTCTTCGCGTGATACGTAAATTTATGGCTGCAGTAATTTCCCGTTGTTTGTTCAGGTTGTACAAGAAACTGTCGCCGAACAACAAGCTCACGCTGTACCTGCCTACGAGAGATCTGATAGTGAGCGAGACGAAGATCGACAAGCTGTACGGCGTGGTGCTAGTGGATCCTGACTACTTGCAGAACAAGAGCGTAAGGATAAGAACGAGAGAGAGAGAGAGAGAGAGAGAGAGAGAGAGAGAGAGAGAAATTACAGTACCATTTCGTCAGTTTGTTACTAACCCGATTCGTCTTGATCGCGGACCAACCTGTTTCCCGAGTCACGTAACTGATTCCCGTTCGGCGAATCAGGTTACTAACAAGTTCGCCCTAGCTAAGAGACCCTGCTTAATTCCCTTCACGAATTTCTGCGTCGACGAGCACGTCCAACGATAGTTACATCCGAAGTTTCGCGTTGAATTTATGGATTCGGAGGCCAGACTCCAGATCCTTTAAGCTGTATTTCGCGGCTAGGCTACTGCGATTTCCACACAAACTTCGAAATTTTCTTCGCCGTCTTGTCGCTACATTCTCATTGTTTCTTTTTAAGACTTAGAGAACCGCGTCAAAAGTCTAAAATGTTTCATGAAATTGCAGTATTTTATTCAGTTAAATGAAAATTTCAGAGCGAACTTCAACATTCGTACACTGTGGAAATCGTAATGAAATTATGAAATTGTAATGTTGATATAATATATAACATTATATTAATTGTATTATATATAATATTATTAATATATTAATATTACATGTAGTATAGTACAACGATTCAGTCATCAGACGACTTAATTTAAAACGGGGAGATCTCCCCATTCGGGAATTATACACGAGTAGGTCTTTACACCCCTTAAAAAGCGTTCCAAAAACTTTTATATTGTCTAGAAAAATTCGACTACCACTTAAAAATACACCTTTGTAAAAATTTAGCTCACCAGGTGTCCAATCCATATGAATCCATAAATTCATCGATTAATTATCAAGCAATAAAATTTCTGAAGAAGTCTGAGCGGTACGATTCGGATTCGCAGTCTTGGAGTTTGTCGCCAATTATTTCAGGTGTCTTAGTTGGTGCTCGGTGGTTGTACGATAAATCGGAAGCGATGGCGGCGTGATCGACGAACACCGTTGCCGAACCGCCAGATAATTGCTGGAAAGATTTAATGGTTGTTCCGCGGGCGGCATGCTAACGAACGCGCGCGTACGCAATTACTTGTCGGGGCCTGTTTACTAATTAGCCGCCGGTCGGGGGGCGTGTTCGCAGGTGTACGGACAAATTACGTTGACTTTTCGTTACGGACGGGAGGACGAGGAGGTAATGGGATTGAAATTCTGCAACGAGGTAGTGATGTGTGTCGCCCAATTGTACCCGCCGTATGGCGGTGCCGAACGCCTCGAGACGACACCGCTCCAGGTATGTGATGTCTCTATTTATCCCTAAAATACGACTAACCACTTCACGCTGTCCCGCATTACACGGTAATTAATGGCTCGAGTCGCTTAAGGTAGAGACGGATTAATATCGCGTCACGTGAAACCACATGCTGTTACACTGCATACGATTGCGTTAAATAGACAACTATTTAATGATATGTACATCATGTTCTCTTAACAATGGAGTATGGACGACTAAGCAATAATTTTTCTAATTGGGAGGAAGATTAGACAAAATATATATGTATATATAAAGTCACTGCACATTGTTCGAAACAATTGTAGCATAGAAAAATTTTTGATAAAGATCGACCAACTTCGACTGACGATAGTTCCGCGAAAAATCTTCGTATGATCACGACTTTTTTCTTAAATTAAAGCTTGAAACCTCTACTTTAAGACGATGTTTCTGCATTTTAAGTTTAAAATTCCGTCGAGGTCATCCAACATCAAAAATCATTAAAACGACCTCGGCGGAACGATTCTTCGTTACCATCAGATGCACTGATCGGTCTTTCTCGTTTTTTCATACCTTCCGTAGTAACAGAAATAATTAGATGTTCAATTCAAGCGAATCACTCTGTATGCAAGGTATCAGAATGAAAGAAAAAATGAGAATTCGAATAATCAACTGGTTTGATAATTGTAGCGTCATTGAAGTTGCTAAAGTTTAAAATTATTCTTTGTCCGTGGCATGCGATACGCAGACAGACCGTTCACGTGTTCATTATCGCTGAAATGAATTTAGTGGATACAGTCGTCGCGCTTTGATATCAGTAGATTTTTTAATTCTTTCCCTCCATTTTTCTGCTCTCGTTCCACCGGGCGCAATAAGAATTTTTGAATGTTGATCGTCGACAAGTATGCATACAGTGTCCTCGCGGTGTATAATTAATTCTTTGCACGCGGAGCTTTTTCTCACTCGCGTAAGCAGAACCTTTCTGAATAGATTTCATTTGCAATTTGCTCAGCGAATGCGCGGAATTACTACGACTCGTTCTAGTCCTCGCGTTATGAACTGGAAATTATTCGTGTCCTGCCACCGCGCCGCAGCCCTCCCCTGCGAGGTGTTAATCCGTCATATGAAAAAAAAATATTCAAACATGTTCTTTGTCGGCGCCGGAGATTTCAACGATTTTTTAAAACGCAATCAACAGGCGCGTTTTGCAGCATCTCGAATGAAAGCCAGAGTTTGATTTGCCGGGGGAAATTTTGGCGTCGAGGGTAAATATTTGAATTTCTGTTTCGTGAATGGAACAATGGCGGTGATTAGAGGCAAATTACATTAGTCTTCGTCTCGAGTTACAACAGAGCCGTCGGATGGTTGCATCTGTTGCCTTTCCGTGCGATAATTCTCGATAAAATAATTTACGACAGTTAATTAGTTAAAGCAATACGCGACAGAACGATAGCTGTCGGTCTGTCGATCGTCGAAAAGCTGAGCCGAATCGATGGTTACACGCAGCTGGATTACACACGAAGCTCCGGAGGGTGTTCGTCAATTCGTGAAATCTTCCCGGGCAGGGGCTGGGCTCTCCCGCGATCAATGAAAATTTAATAAAGACATCGAGAGCGTGTTGCGGACCGAGCCGGGCCCTGTCCGCTGCTAATAACAGAGCGTAATGTTTTCATAACTCGTCGTTAAATTTTGGAAAATTGAAAATATTGTGCATATTTGCTCGACGGGCTGATTCTCGCGTCGATACCCGATCGCTCGGTCAACGACGGCTATCCGATAACCATCGATGATTGCCGGCTCTGACTGTTTACCCTGCGCAGGCAACGTGTACGCGTAAACTACCGTTACGGACCGAATTTCCTACATCAAAATTATTAATAATTCAATTTTCTATATCGATCCACCGCTGGCCATTTGCTGCTTCGCCACGAGCAGATTTCGGTCGACGTGCGATGTAGCTGCACAAATCTGTACGGAGCCGCGTTTTTTGCTCTGATGAATTTTTCCTTGCCCTGAGTGTTACTGCAAATAATAAACTGTAAAGAAAATAAATAAAAAATATGGGAGCTCTGTGCGCATACAAGTACAAATAATAATATTTTGACTTATTAATTTGTTGTACTTCAACTAGCACAACGAAAAAATTATAATAAATGTTGACGAGCGATCCTAATAAATTATTTCAATGTCAATTACTACCTAATTACTGAACAGCTAGTGGTATCTAACAGTGCTGGTCATAAGTGCAATTTTCAATTTTTTGTTAGCTCTGTTAACTATGGAACATATGAAATTAAGTTGCTAATTGGTTTCGAAAGTACCGATGTGCTAAGGAGGCGTGTCTTAGGCTAAGTGGGCGTGTCTTAGGCCGAGTAGGCGTGACTTCGCAGCTCCACAGTCCACTAGTGTCGATAGGCGATTTATATTCATATTAATTTAAATCTGTTACGATTCAGCAACGTTTAATGGATGATTATAGCGTTTCTGGCCGCAATATAGAGCTTACCGGCTGCGCTAGTTCAGTGCAAACGTTGAGACAACGCTAGCTGAATCGCCAATATAGAAGCGATAACCGGCGGAGGCTTAAGAGTGGATTTTCCGGTGGAAATTAATGAAGCACTTCGGGAGCGTATTATTCAGACCGGCAGCTCAGAAGGGTGCGAGTTCCTAATCAGCAAAATAAACCACTTGGCTTAGCAATCAATTTCGCGCTTCGGTAATTAGAAACTTGCGTACGAGACGATGATTCGAAATCACATTCCGATGGCAAGTGTCTGACATGCCGCTGTTTATATCAACAAGTCCCCTTCGTATCAGAAAGTAGCCTTCATAGTAATTGCTGTTACAGCTTCCGGCCCTTCATCTTTCATAATTGCTAACCTCATCTTTTATAATTCCTTTACCATTTCAATGTTAGTTCTTACAAAAAAATTCGGAAACGAAGCGACGCCACTGTGCAGCAATCGCATACCAAAACGCGATAGAAAATCGCTTGTATAAAAATATTTCTATAATGAAAAGTTTAGTATAGTTTGTAGACGGTTCATCTTGAAATCGTTCTAAAATAAAATCGTCGTTTACAATTGTGTAAAATAACGAGCGACAGATTCAAGTCTGCCGACTAGGTACTTGAATCACGTCAAATTTCATTTTTATGTCTCTGCTACTTTTTCGGTTATAATTAATCAAATGTGTTCAAATTTCATTGATTTTTTAATTATTAATCTTCGTTTTGGTCGCATTGTATTTGCCCTCGCCGTAATAAAATACGTAATTTAAATTACAATTTAAATTGGTTTAAGAAAACGTGACACATTAATAACATGCCTTTAGAAATTTAATCTCATAAAATTGCTCTCTCTCTCTCTCTCTCTCTCTCTCTTTCAAGAAAAACCCGGTAAAATGCATAAGAAATGAATTTCATATTTAGATCAAGCAAAGTTAAATAAACGTATCTCATATTTAAACTGTACAAAATAAGACATAAAGAGATATACGCATGATTTAAAACATAAAACGTTTTTCACCGCGTTTGGTATGCAGTGGCCCCACTGTGCGGCGCATCTTATTCGAATAATTCCCGAGAATGTGCCAGGGCACATTATCAGCGACCCGCCGTCAGAGTTGGACATGTCAAGCGCACGAAACAATGGCTCCTTGTTCGGAGATTTTTCGAACAGGTAATTACAAAGTTAGCAAACTCCTGACAACCATACTACGGGTCTTGGTCAGTCAAAAACCCATGGGAACAATAGCCACACGCTCCATTATTCTTGGCCTACTCGAGTGCCCGTTAATGGCGGCTTAATTGCGTCCGCGGCGTAAGGTTGCTAACAAAATCCGACGATAAAACGACGGGCGCGCGCCTCGGCTCAATTTAAGCGCCGGATTTACAACAAGGACCTTTCCCAGCTGCTCTAATGAACTCCGGTGAAATCCACCTGCATGACGGAAAACGCGAAAGCGCGCAAACACGACGCCGTTCCCGTGTGAGAAAACTGGCCTGCTTCAGCATCAATTTTTCCGGAATGTAATTCTCCGTGCATCGACTGCAAATTTCATGCGTTCCGTCTGCGGAACTAGTCAAAGAAGAATACTTGAAAATGTTTGGCTTCTGTGCAGCGCAATGCAGCTATCACCGGCGAAAAAGAAATGGTTCTACTTCCAGTCTCTCTCTGTATTAGTTCGTCAAAATTTCGATTTGCGGCTAATTGCTTTCCCGTGTTATTCGCGTACCGGTTTGTCGCTGGCGGCGAAATTATTCTCGACGTGAAATATGTCGGTGATTGAATTTTTTCAGCCCGGAACCCGGCGAATTGTTACAGGATCGTTATAAACACCGTGACAGTTCGTGACCCGAGGAAAACGGTAGCAGTCCGATTGTCACCGAGAGAGAAAGAAGCGACATCTTCATGGAAATCCGCATCTCCATAATTGACAATCGCGGAACGGGTGAACTGAAATTTTTATTTCCCGTACGGAGCCTTCTATCGACAACCGGCCAACTGCACACTCGCCCTCGACTAACGTTTCTAAATTATTTTTTTATCCTTTCGGCGCGTGTCGCTGCAAAAACGTTGCACAAAGGTTGCACACGGGTGTAGAAAAAAAAAGGAATAAAACGAACGTCGAGTTTCTTTCGTTGAGCCTGCATCGGTTTTCACGATGCACGAGCGATAAACGAAACGAACATATGATTATCGGAGTTCTTTCACGGGCCGTTAAAATGCAAACGCGCGTTTCTCCGCATCGGTTGAAACGGAACGCTCGAACATTCGACGCGTGGCGTCGTTTTTAATGAAAGTGCTGTTCTAAACCGCCCTCGCAGCACAAAGGGTTTGGCCACGGAATCATAAACGCATCGTTTCGAAGCGTGCTCGTCGACCGAGGATTATCGTTAACTGCGAGAGCAACGTTTACGACAGTTTTACGGGCGAGCCACGAATCGAAGGACGCCTCGCCGGCAAGGTGTCGTTCCTTATTGCGTGATAAGTCCCGTCGGCCACCGGTGTCCGTTGATCATAGTTTAATTGTTAATCCAATTGTTATTCCAAACAATACGCAACCTTGGTATCATCTATTTTATAATCGCAATAACTGTAACTTTAGGTATCAACCAATAATTAATGATGTTTACACAAATTCTGAATTTTTATATTATTTCGATACTTAACAGTAAATAGTTCTCTTCTATCAATTGTATAACACCTAGACGGTGAATCACTGTATACTCCACCCTATTATTCAATATAATTTCGCAACATTGTTACAGCCCATATACATTTATCATATTAATTTCAGGACTTATGATTATCTTATTTTTTATATAATATTGCATCGATCCATTCTAAACTTCCGTACTATTTGTTTTATTTTACAACTAATAGGCGACTTCCCGTACAAGTTCGAAAACTAAATAAACTATTTCGAAACGTTTGGCGAGCTCCTAGCGACCGATATTCCCTGGACGCGTTCCATCCAGAAATATTCGCCCCGTTCTCATTAAACAAGGTCCCTTTAAGTCTCGCTCCACATAGTTTCTTCCGCTAAGCTTTGACGCTCAGAGCAACGAAACCTTTATGTTCGGAGCCGGGTACGTCAACGCAGAAGGGTTGCCGGCGAACGGTTCGCTGCATGTTGTTTCGGTGACGTCGTATCGGTTACAAGGCTCACGGGTACCTGTGTAACGCCGCATGCCATAAGCTTAACGGTTCATTTCCGAACGGATCAACGATCTATCGAGTCCCTTATCGACTTGTTCGTTTAAACCTTCCACGGTTATCAGACTGGCGTAACAAGCCCGGCTCGTTATTGGTTCCGTTCGGAAGCGAGATTGGTATGCGTCCTAGCTGGTATCCGTTATCGATATTACACTTTCCGACAGCAGATCCTCCAGTCGGCTATCATTCGCTCGAGCGAATTCGTGAAAGCGAATCTTCGCTTTTCACTAATTTTTCTGGCGCTTCGCGTTCCCCCACGTTTATCGCTGACGTTTCTAGCAGCTAGTTTCTAGGCACATGTAGTGTGCCAGTATATATGCATGTCTGACTTATGAATTGAGCGAGAAGAGTGCGGCAATCAGTGTCAACTGTTCCGAGAATTTTCATTAATCGGAGGCATTAACGACGGGGCATTTTTATTAAAATTTTCCTATACGACTGGTGATTTTAACGATATAGAATTCCTTCTTCGACGTGTTTATACTACACGTGTAATTGATATATTTTATTAAAATTTTTAGGAGTTGTATGTAGTCAACTGTCAGAAAGACATGTACGTTAAAATGCGTAGAACAGAATGAGAATTCTTTTTTTCCGTCTTTGATGTGTTCGATGAATTCGATTAAGTAAAATACTTTCAAATCTGTGAAATCACCGAGGCCGCTGGCGCGGCAGTGAAACTGTTAAGTTGTAGCAACAATAACCCCGAAAGTTGCCGCCAATTAAAATAGTTCAGAAGCGTCCCCGACTCGTAATGGTTCGCAGGGGTATTTCGAACGCAGTCGTCTGGAAAACCGAAACTTTACGAAGGGATCGGTGTCCGCTTTGCGGGGCTACAGCCGGCGAACTTTCTTGGTCGGATTGCAACATGACTGAAAAGTTCCGACGCGTCCGGTGCATCGCCTGCGGCTTGCATCGCGCGAATTGTTCGGCGAGCGTAAGTACCCGTGCGGTTAGACCGACGCGATCTTGCGGTCGATCTTAACCAGACCCTGAAACGGCAGCGGAGCAAGGTCGGTTGCGGAATCCCTTCGATCTCGCAATCTTTCAGCCAGGAGAACCGATAATCGCTCCCCGGGTCCCGCCTCGGTGACCGATGAACCGTTCGACTCGCGAACGAGTTCTCGTAAAACGCAACCTCGGCCTCGGGTAATTGCAAACTTTATCGTCGCGCACCTTTCCTGCGTAACGTTTGCTTAAGGCTCCAGCGGAACGGGGAACAGGATTAGAACGCGAGCGGGACCGTAAAGAACCGCGGCCCCGGATCGCTTCCAATTAACGGGAAGAAAGCCCGAGGACGCCGCGGGAAACTAAAATTGAAAATTCTCTGTTGTGGAATACTGTTTGACCGTCTGTTCCATTTGTGCATTTGTTCGATCGCTAATTGCTTTCGTTTCGCATCGAAACTGCTCGATGTTCTAAAGCATTTGCGAATATTGCAATTGTATAATTCAGATGCACAGTAATGCGAGTAATTATAGACTCTAAGAAACTTTCACGTTATTGTCGATATCTAAACGAAAGTTTAGTGGAATATATTATTTGTATATTTCTATTTTCTATTATTTCTAATAGAGAAATATATCTCCGTTAGATATAATATATTTCTGTTATATTATATTATATATAGCATATGTATTATATACATATAGTATATTATACATACTACATATCTCCATTACAAATAATAGAAAGTAGAAATATAGAAGTATGTAGTTAATCGTAATATTTATCCTCATCACTCTCCAAAAAATATGCAGTAAGTCCGCAGGTGTTGGAGAGAATAGACACTGACGAGGGAAACGATACCATAATTAGTATCACATGGCCTGGGGTTGGCGGTGCATTAAATTTTATAACACTTGAGAACAATAAACAATATAATAATATCGACCGCCTAGCGCCAGCTGAGCTCGCCTCTCATTGGTCACTGTTTTTCGTTAATAGCTCGTAAACAAAACCGCGGATTGCTTCTGCACAAAGGGAAGAGTTGCCTCATTCCACGATTGCGAGTGACTTGGGACACCCTATATGCTACAATTCCGAGTGTGCCAGTTAATCGGAATTCTAATGTACTTTCGCCGAGCCTCGTCCAGCCAAAAATATTTCAGATATTTCAGCATTCTCCTGTACGAACTGGACAAGGTTCGGAGAATATAGATTACTATCACACTCGATTAAAAAACCACGCTGAACCTCGACACGATACAACGCCAGTCACCCTCCACTCGACAATCCTCGGCCGACGGAATAAGTTCCTAATCGACTTATACGTGTTTAAAATTCAGTTACACTGTTTAGGAAGACAGTTAACCAACTCGGTCGCAATCCCCACACGATTACGAATATAATCCGATTACGAATTTTCTCGGCCGCGATCACCGCGTCGGTCAAAGTCCGTCAAAGTTTCGCGTATACTTCGCGAACTGCGCGGCCACGAGAGAGAGAGAGAGAGACGAACGCTCGCTGCGGCGAAGGATCACAGAGTCAAGGCGATACCAAGGCGGTGTTTCCATGCGGCTGATGCCTGCAACACGTTCATTTGAACGAGATCTCTCGAAGAGCTGGTACGGCATGGCAGCGAGGCTACCGGCTACGACAGGGCGCGGCACGGCCTTGACACTGACCCTGACCTGCAGCCAGGTCGATCGGCTCCACGTGGAAATTATTTATCAGCCTCCTGGCTTCGTTTTCCTGGTGTGCCCGGCCTCGTACGATAAATTATTTACATCTTGCTCGCGCGAGCCGTTTGATCACGGCGGAATTGGATCTCATCGGGGGACACGTTCCTCTCGCATCATTATTCTAGCGGATAATAAACGAATCAATTTACGACAGGTCGGCAGGGACGCGCGGTTCGTCCCCGTATCCTTCGGCGTGCGGCACGCGTATCGATTCTGTAAAACTTTCAGCATCTCCTTCCATTGGAAAACACGTCGAGCATTTCTGAAAGTCCGACCTCGAGCGTGCACAAACTGCGCGATCATTCTTCCTTCGAGCATCTATTATTCGCATTGCGTGCATTAATTAACTCGTCGCGGTCGAAGGATATAACCGGCGGCGCTGTATCTACTGTTTTAGAAAGAGATGAGGTTATTAAAATATACAGAATAATGAAAACGTGATGAAAATATCTGTAGTTAGTGTCTGATTTGTAGGTATCGAGCTCGCGTCCCTGTTCAGGTAGAAAAGAACAATTATAACTAGACTGCGGATTTTTATGCAAAATAGGAACACTTGTTGCATGCAAATGTCTCCACTTTCAATGGTCGTAATAAGATCCGCTGTTCAGTTGCAACTAACGAAAGACCGACACCTTGAAATAACTCGACCGCTTAACCTTGCTTTTAAGTATTAACTTTCAGTCTAACCCTTTCGAGGAGCAGATCACACGGATGAGAAAGACAATAGTAGGAAACATCTGCCAGACCGAAGCACTTTCTAAACGAATCGTTGACAGTTAGCTGAGTTCCTAGATTCTAGGACCTAGAATTTCCGAAACACTCGAAACGGTCTTAACTGACATTCCAGACACCCGGAAGGACCTCCCATTTACGATCCTCCGAGTGTACCTAATAGGAAGGAACGCGATCCAGCAACTCGGAAGAGATCGATCGATAAGCGGGCGGTTTGTCGCGGATACTTATGCATTCCCGGTATGTTTAATCGTGGGGCGGTCGTGTGGGTGACAACTGTCTGCCTTTGAGACCAAAGAGCTGGCACCAAGAGACACGGCTGTGCCTCTGTTAAACGTTCCGTTGGGAAATTAAACGTTCGCAATTATCCTCCCTTTGAAAGCATAAACCCTATCAACCGTGTCGCAAAAATCATACTAAACGACGATTGCACAAGATTGTTAATTCCATGTCGTAATTAACACTCATATTGTTTCACGAAATGAACAAGAATATATTTGTGGCAAGTTTTAGCGACTTTTATTACAATGGGCAGCAAATTTAAGTCGTTTATTTTTTTATTCAAAAATTATGCATTCGGTCGTCCCAGAAAATTTTTTCTCAATGTCCAAACATGCTTTTATTACCGTTCCACTTTGCGGTTCTAGCTATTTTTCAAAAATTATTATCACATTGCAGATTTTTATGGAACATATATCAATATCTCTCCTGAATCATTTTCGCGAACTATTTTCACATACTGTCAGTACTCTCGCTATTTTTTTATTCGATCCACATACTTTTGTTACAAACGCATGGAGCACGCTGATTATTATGAATTTTCATTTGGTGATAAATAATCTAAAATTAAACAATCGTGTCGAAATGACGTGAACCTAGCGTTAACGATTACGAGACGTCTCTTTTGTGCCGAGTCGCGGGGAACGCGCTCGGAAATGCGGCAGAAAAATTCGCGAGAATCCGCAGATTACCCGGAAAAATAGTTCAGAGAGAACTCTGCTCGTGTTCACCGCAACAGGATACTTTTCCGGGGAAAAGCGATAGAGGCTGTATTCTGGCTGTATTTCCAGCGTGCAACTCGCGCCGATATCTGATAGCCTACTCGAGACAAGAGTCCATCCGGGAGGAAACGCGATCTCTTTGGTTGAAGACAGTTCCGCAACGACGATACGTTTCGACTCATTTCACCTTTGTTGTCAACGGCGCGGCGCCTGTATCGATCTATAGGATCGATGGGCGGATAGTTGACCGACGGCGCCGCTACTATTGTTTTGTTTTCGAATATCAATCAACGGGCACGCTGCTTCGAAAACTGAAGCCTGCAGTGCGGCGCAGACCGTGATTCGATCCTGGCAGGAGATGACCCTGGCCTGCATCGCGAACGCTCTGCACATGCACAAAGACTCCTTCGCGTTGCTAATTCTCCCCCATGAATCTGCATATTCGGAAAACTTGCGTTAACCTGTCGCATCGTTTCATTTCCTCGTGGTTTCCACTTAGAATCAAGGATGAGGTAGGTTGTCGATATAAATTAGAATTAATAATAAATAGCGAAATTTGGAATGTGTCAGAATTAATAATAAATCACATTTAAAATAGTGAAAGCGTTGAAACATTTTGGAAAAATGCTGTTACATTGCCGTAAATTCGTGAAAATTATTAACGAAAGAAATTGATGTGTATGCAGGTCCTGCAACTCGCGATTGATGCAGATCATTTTTATTCTATTATAATTATATATCATTATATAATTATATATATATACTATAATATAATTACATGTATCATAAATAATATATTCTATTAATATTCTAATAATAACGTCTGAATAATCGGTTATTCTAGCGAAAGCTTGGAAAATAATTGAACGTTTACAACGGCATGATTAAACTATTTCGTTATGCTCGCGTTACTTATAAATCAAACAAATGTTTCGGGAGACAACAATGCATTCTAAAGGAGTCTGCCAGTGAAATTTGTATAAATAGTTGCGTCGAAAATTCCAGGACAACGTTTTCTTCGTTTTCTTAAAGTTCATTCTACGTTCCAAAGTAAAGAAGAAGGGAGGTTGTTGCCGAAGTAGCCGTCCAAATAGTCGTGTAGAAGGTCCCAGGATAGTGCACCCCTCGTTTTGGAAAGCTTCCAGAACATAATGGAGAAATATTGTTGTTAAGAAAACTGTTCAAGTTGGGTGATAGATCCTAGGACAGTTCATCAGTCTGCGTTACAGTGAAGTTTGGAGAACTTTGAACTAATTTTCCAAGGCGAACTACTGCGACCATTTGACGGCAGGGTGGGAATCAAGATGAAGAAGGGAAAAGTAAAAATAGAGGAGATCCAGAGGACGATATGTGGAAAATAGTGGAAGAACGTTGCTGCTAATAAACCTGTTCGAATTTCGTGGTAGATCCTAGGACAGTGCTTCAGTCTGCGTTATTACTATTATCATTATCATCATCATCATCATCATCATCATCATCATCATCATCATCATCATCATCATCATCATTATTATCATCATTTATTTATTTATTTACAGGCTACTAGATGCTTTTACATCGTACAAAATAAACATTATAGATGAGAAGATTTAATAACAAATATAGTAGAATTTTGTATAACAGTTTACAATGCGTTCTGAAAGAAAGCAGTTTTTTGCTGAGCTCGTTCGCCACCCTAGTCGCTCTTGTGATGCAGTTTCGAGAACCCAATGAAGTTCTATTTACGAGCAACACAAAGAAGTTCCGAGTTCCGCAAAGTTCTACGGGGAACGTTGGGATTAAACAACTCGAGAATAAGTGGGCAGATCAATTATATGTTTGAGGACTTAAATATGAATAAAAAGTCGGCAATGGTTCTCCTTCGCTTGTTTATTTGTTATATCGAAGTTTGAAGGAGTTCGAACTAGTTTTTCGAAGCGAGCTACAGCGGCCATTTGACGGCAAGGTGCAAATTAAGATGAAGAGGAGGCGGATAAAAATGGAGATGATCAAGAGAATGAATGATCAGCGATCGCGAGGAGGCTGACCGAGCCGGGAATTGTCTCGACGGTTTTTATTCTACTCGGAGAAAAGCCGACCTAGAAAATAGCCGAGGTGGAAGCGAATGATGATCGATGACCGGCTCTGATAGCGAGGGTGGCTACGCGTAATGACTTTCCATTTCGTCCCTCGAGGCTTGTCCTCGCGAGGCGGTCCCGCTCGCAGCGAATAACTGCTCGCCGATCAGTATTTCCATAAAAAAAATTTCAATCGTTCATCCACTCGAAGGCGTATCCTGCCCCCCGATACTTTATGCGATGGAGCAAACGAAGGACTCTCTTTCCAGCGCCGCTAATTGAAGGACGGCCCGATAACAGGCTTGATCGTGCGAGCAGATGCTTACAGGCTCTCGAGCCCGGTTCTCGCGTTCGTCTCGGCTTTATTCGATCCGGCGACGAGACGCCGACAACTGAACGTAATTGAAATTTTATTCCAGACGCCATGCATTATGCCAATTCGCTTCCTGTGAAAGACGTCTCGCGCCGACGACTATTACGAGAGTTGCCGAGCACGAGAAAACCGTTCCCCCGTTTCAGGAGAGAACGAGGCTTCTCCGAGACGATAGACTTCAAAGCGAGATAAAACTGCAATGGTTGTTCACCAAAATAATAATGCGCCTGTAACGGTCGAGGGAGCCAGGTGCTTTGCTGTAAGGATGAGAAAAATATGAGCCAAAGAGACACGGGAACATGGAAACGACATGATTTGAGCGAGAGACGACGGATTTGCGTTTCCGCGGCTTCTAGATGTCTTTGAGAGAAAACTAGAGTGGCTTTCGAGTGCGTTGCGGAACCGTTCGTGGCATTTTTGAAGAACACTTTCCGCGATCTTTGTAGAATGGTCTTAGACAAGATCTAGTCGCTTCGTTTCGATACCGATCTCGGAAGTTTTACGAGAATAAGCAGCGTCGCACAGTGGGCCGTTTGCACCGGAAAGCCTGACAACGCTGTTCTAATATCTCTCACAATACTTTTACAAGTTGGTACATTATTCTCATACATTTAACTACCTTCAACAATAGAAATTTGACACTTTATGCGACATCTTTGATGTCGACTTTTGCCCGACGTTTCGACTCAAACGCCCCACTGTGCGCCGCATCTCTTTATTCTTTCCACAAGAATACGGATTGTCGTCAACGTGCAACGACATCGACGATGGCTGAACGCGACGTTGGGCTCGTCGTTTAATCGTACCAGGTCAGGCCATTCTCCTGCAGGATCGTTTCCTCTCGAGACAGGAAAGAACGGTCCGCAGTCGCCGGCCGGAGGACGATCCTCGGGGACACTGGGCTCGGTTATTTGCGAAAGTACATTAGCATCGTTGGCAAGTTCGCCTCGTTTACATTCCTGAGTATAATTTGATCGGCTCCCCGGGGCCCGGGGACGCGTGCACGACACCATAAAGAATTCCCGTTAATTCTATTCGCGTTCTCGCGGTGTATCCCTTCAATACCTATTAATCAGAGTCGCGGGAAATGCAACCTCGTTACATAGTATGTTTATGCAAATTTGCAATTCCGTCGCTGAAACGCCGAATGCAGTTTCTGTCTGAATGGTTGGCGTATTCCAAAGGTGGCACAAAAGGCGAGGGAACTGTATACCGGCCGCTGTTTCGGCCTCTTTCAGAAATGTTTTGCATGCGATTGCACGCAAACCTGCAGTTTGACTGCGACAAAATCGAGACAATTCGTTTACAAATTTAATTTGTTGTTCGGAGGCGAATCGGCCCGCCCGATGAAAGACGAATAATCTATGTTGCAAATTTCTCCATTGAAGGAAACTAGCGAAAATGCTGCCGAGCGAACTCTGTCAATTGCCATGGACCCGAGAGCTCAATTCCGAATTTAGATTGTTTTACGAACTGATGCTAGATACAGCAATGACATGTTAATGAAATATTTGCACCACGAATTCTATCGCATCTGTGTCGATCTTATATATTTATATAAATTGGAGCACTATTTCATTTATAACGGAACATTTCACAAATTAATGCTAATATTAAATAAATGTGAAAACGAAATTAATTAAACAATGCTTAATGGAATTGAAATTACTGCGAAGAAAATTGACAAACTATTCGGATTCCTTTTTAATTACTTTCTAATAATTCGTTATAATTATAATAACCCAATTCCACTGGAGAGGTAAATTAATAAAATTAAGAAGCTAAAAAGTGAAAATGTACCATAGCGAGTAGCAAAACTCGATTTGTTCGGACTGTATTGTACTGAAAATGAATTCTGAGAAGTGGTTTAGAATTATAAGTAGAATCAGCGGCAGTCGAAGTGTCAAAGGGTAGTGAATGCGAGAAGGAATCATTCATATCGGGGATCGGATTCATAAGGTCGTTTCACGGACAGCCGAGAATGTTGCGACGTCCGTGACGCGTTTAAAGGGGGCAACGCGATAAAGCTGAAAGGCGTTACGTGGCTCATCAATCATGCATGCGGGGCTGTTCGAAGACGGAGTGGAAAGAAAAAGGAAGGCGGCAGCTAAGCGGCCGGTGGAAAAAAACCGAGCGAAAGAAGATAGACCGACGAATCTGTTCCGGGAGTTCTTTGACGCGAGAGAGAATCAGCCGGTGATAAAAACTAACGGAAGAAACGCGGGGGCGACCGGATGAACCGATTCTCAATTAAATATCAATCACCAAGAACGATTCGTTCGTCGATTACTTCGCGCAATTTTTCCATCGGCGACTTTCTCCGATTTAAATCGCACTAATGAGAAAAATTTGTTTGATCACTCGCCCGGATTTAAATTGTACGCTTTTATAGAGGAAATTTAATCCGGAAATAAACTGTGCGTGGAGTTGGCCATTATGCAAATTGTTTCGAATGAATATAAGTAAATGAATAATCCGAAGTAATTATCCGAATGAATTCTTTTCCGTCGAACATTGTCCCTTGTAAATTATTCGATTTATCTAATTGTAAAATTAATCGAATAATAATGCAAACTTGACTGTGCTTGCTTTTATGTAATTTTATAAAAATATGTTCATACGAATACATTCGGGATCAGTTGCAACTACTCATGGAATTCTAAAGTTGCCGATGGAATAAATCGATAAACCATAAAAAAAAACACTTTATATTCCATCATTTGATCAAAAGTGTTTCTGTTCCACGCGAATCCCCGTCACGAATAAATTCATATTCGGAGAGAGTTTTATCCGGTGAAACTTTTATGCATATTAATTAGATGGCGTCGAATGAAATATTTTTCCCCTAATCTTTATCTCCTATCCGTCATCTGAATCAAATTTCGCCAACTCTGTGCGACGGTTCTCTTCAGGCTGATATTATTCGCTCGAGCAATTTCGAGCAATGAAAACGATGCTAGAAAAGAGTCCAGACAGCGTGCGTCACTTTCGATGACAGCGTCTTCTTGTGTAAAACCGCGACTCGTCCCTGGAGTGTTCACAGAAGATACCGAAGAGCAAACGTCTTTGCGGAAATTCGAAAAACGCGAAGACTAAATCTCGCTATTTGTTCTTTAACGAATCTGGCAATTAAAGCAGCTCGGAATCAAAGAGAAAGATATTTGCAGAACGCGATTGTTTCTAACACAATAATAATTTCGACCCAAGGTCTGCGGACCAGCAGAACAAGCAGCGAAGATAAACGCGACGCAGAGCACAGAGAGAAGACACCAACGGACGAGTAACCAAATTAGAGAGCTCGAGGAGGCTGCAGGTTGATTAAACGAGAGGCAGCGAGAGGACAGTTCGATGCTTGTCTTTGAGAATCATCTAGGCTTTCCGGGCAGATTGCGATCAACAGTTCGAAAAAAGCGGCACACAGTGCGGTCACGCGGGATAAAAATATGAAGTCCAAATATTCTCGTATAACATTATCAAATCTTGTCCAACTATAACATGCTTATATATACGTACATGTTATTATTTATAAGTTATCATACGAGAATATTTGGACTTCATATTTTTGTCCCGCGAGCCTTTGTCCTCGCCGCATTGTGTGCCGCGGACGCCGTGCTTTGCCCGAGAAAAGGGCGAAGAATCTTCCTCCTTCCAGCGAACTTTCGCGTGTTATCAGTATCAGGTACAGTGCTAATTGGCGGTACGAAGCGCGGACTAGTCTTCGCAAAACCGCGTCGAGCAACGAAGCAATTAACGAGCCAAGATAATCCGTAGAATCGGCTGGATCTCCCTGGAATGGGAACGAAATAATCTGACGGCTGCGTGTGTCGTAAAATCATAAAGCCAGATGTTAACGAGGCTGCGCGCCCGAATTAGCTGGGTTTATTAGCGCGCCCGGATTATGACTACACCAGGATAATTGTGCCGATTCTTTCCCGAATATTAAATTGGCCCGGTTCCAGCACCTTTCTTTCAACGATTAATGAGTCAGTCGGTGATCCGGACGGCCAATACAAACGAGATCTTTCTATCGGTTTCAGGAGGCGATCGTCAGGAGGCTCGGCCCTAACGCTCACGCTTTCACCATGGTAATCACCCCGTTAGCACCCCCGTCGGTGCAATTGGTCCCGGCGAAGGAGTACAATGGTGCGCCCATAGGGAGCAGCTACGATGTCCGCGTCTACGTAGGTGAGTCCAAAGAATTTCGGCTCTGCTCGTATAAACGATTTTAGGATATCTGTCCCAGATAATACTGTACAGCGCGGTCCGTTGCACCTCCTTAGCTGTTTGCGTTTGTACGGAACGTTCATCTTCCTCTCTTTTTATACGTTTTATGTTATCCGCTTTTGTTCTCCACGCGTAGCTTTTTACTGCTCTTGACCGGCTAGCATTCCAAATATGCTCTCTTCGTTTGTTTTGAAGCTCCGGTAACGAGTTCCTTGCAACAGCTCTATGGATTATCGTTGAAAAATTTTTCAAAAAGAGGAGAACTGGACGGGAATAGAAGACACAAACGCGAGCAACGGCTCGTATTCGGGAGAGGAATATTCGCGAAGCTAATTCGTTACATTTTATACCAGCGAAACTAATTAAAAATATTGGAACCGTATGGTCATTCAATAGCTGTCAACAAATTTAGCTTTATTGTCAAGAGGCACTTGTGGGCAAATTTTATTTGAGATAAATATAAAATTGTTTGAATTTAATCTGGTCCTGACCGTTATTTTCAGCACCGTTATTTAAAAGCAAAAATGGTATCGATTTATTCGGTACAAAGCGATATCAGATAACAAATTATTTCAATATTTCTTTATTTAAAATCGGTTCAAATAAATAATCCTGAAAATAATAATCAACGAAATGATTTTATTTCATGAAATCCTCGCTGCAACTTGTTTAAACCGATGCCCTCTTCGCCATAATCCACAAAATAATAATGAACGGAAAGGTTTCATTTCATGGAGTCGACGCAACAATTTGTTTAAAGCAGGAAGCTGCGAACCAGATCCAAACGTTACATTTAATTTAACGATCGCTACGAATAATTATTTTATACAATTATAGATTGACTTGTGTGCTAGTCTGTTAGTTCGACACGGTCGACTAACTAAGGTTCGCGCGGTCCAATTTCAGCTAACGAAATTGTAGTAGGCTAGTTTTCCGAATCCTGTGTCTCACAGAAGAATTTCGCATGATCCGTTATCGGAGAACGGGACAAACGAGCGTTGATTGCGCGATCTATATCCCGCAGTTCGCGAGCAGGTCTCATAGTTTCTCGGTGTAAAGTCACCGACTTAACAGTCCCGTGCCGTGTTACGCCTGTGCGCCGCAAATTCAATTATCCCGGTGCCAGCCCGCACTGTCAAGACACGGTACGGTCGACCAAGTTACCCACCGTGACAGTGTTTCAGAAAATAACGGTGGCCAGACGATTTTCAACTCACCATCCTCGAAAGAAACTCAGTCATTAAGCCTTTTAATCCTTTACACTCGAAATTGTTTAACCTTTGCTTGCGACGCAAACATTTGTCCCGACCTAATACTTTCAGTCTATGTCCGCCGTTTTCGCGTCGTCTATATGAAATGGAGCGCATTTAAGTTCCTGGTAACTTATTAAATAAGAACCGATTTAGGAATGTAAATATCGCTGTGAATTATGGTACTGCAATCTTTAACCTTTGCGGTCACTAATAATTGGACTTGTGAGAGAAAATATTTCGAAAACCGAATGTATCGCTGAATAGTGTGGACTACGCAATAAATAAATCTCCTCGCAAATCGACTCAGACAAAAGCGAACCACTTATTCTCCAAAATACTGTACAATATTAGCGACTTCGTATAGCATAATGCCGGCAGTCAAAGATTAATGGTGGCACTCGAGTGCAAATGATTAAATATAGCGCTGGAAGGCGTTCTTTGCACGCGAATATCTCCTGACATCGACGAAAGATGACTATAAATCTAGCACCGGGAAAACCATAATGCATGCAGATACGATATTCGGAGCTCGTAAAATCAGCTCAACTATAAAATAAATATGTCTGCAATTTTCGGGTCAGTGATTTTAATTTACAGCCAGATCAGGGCTCGAAACGACGATCGGGACCATTTGAAATTCTGTATCCGAAAATATTAATAAAAGAGATTTCCCAATTCGGTTTTAGATCAAATTGTCCTGAAAATCGCAAACGCGATCACTTCATATCTAAGCCGGTTGTGCAACCTCAAAATATCGTGTTCCGGACTCCATTTCGAGAATCGCTGTTAGAAAGCCGGTTTTGTATGCGCAGCAGAGCAACCGGACGAGAAACTGCAGCGAAAAACGACCGTCAGCATGGGCATCCGAGTTATTCAACGAACCACCAAACCTCCACTGCCAGCGTGCACGGTCTACAGCGTGCCGGTGTCGGAAAGTCCGTCTTCGGACTCGAGAAGCCAGGCTTGCAAAACCAGAGTCTCGTTCGCAGAGAATGAGATCGCCGAAGATCAAGGTAAGTCTACTTCTGTTCCACAACGATTTAACGCGAAGGTGCTAATCTCGATGGCCTATTGTGTTACGAACAATTCTGCTGACATTCAACTGTTGGGAACATTGGCTTGATATAATTATTTCAATTTGTTTCATTGATTCTTCGTTCTTCGGAAATATTTGATTTATATACTTTTTAAATAAATTCAGTTTATATATTTCCAAAAAAAATTTGTTTTATGTAATTTTATATATAATTATATTACATTCTTACATAATGAACAAGTGCAAAGGAAATAGACCCCGTTGTGAAACGAGTGGAACAAAAGGTCCCTTGTTAATTGATCAATGCATTCTATTCATACGAAATCATATCTTACGCGTCAGGGGTAGGCCACGCCCCTTTGGGGTTAGGCCACGTGGTATAATAATTTTTAGTGACGTTTTGGAGTCACCATGTGAATATCAAAGAGTTAATATAAAAGAAGTGTTCTAGAAATGATAGCTAAAAAAAGAGTGCTTGGAGCGGATTTATCTTTGCGCGATAAAACTGATCTACATATATCACGTTATCATACCTAACCAGAACCTAACAAAAATGTCGCAAGAAATCAAAATTCGATATATCTCGATTGCAGAGAACAGCGGCTCGTACGCAGCGGTGGAGAAGCCGTTTCTCTTCGGCGACGGCCGCGTTCGTTTGGAGGGGAAGCTGGATCGCGCTATCTACGCGCACGGAGATTCAATCGAGGTCCAGATCCACGTGACCAACAACAGTAGAAAGTCGGTGCGAAGGATCAAGGTGAGAAACATTATCCTATCAGGGAATGGATTTGACACCCGCGTTCTATTCGAAGAGCTCCGAAGATATTCAGACGTAAAGTCTCTGACTGACCGTAGTTCAGAATTACAATGTTCACCCGGTAGACTCACCGTGCCGCTGTGCGGGACTCCCAGCGCGTGCGTCACCGCCCCACTACTAGCGTAGCTACTTTTCCCGTGAACATTGATTGCGATAGCACCGCGGATTCATATTAAATTAATTAATAAATCGCTGCTTCCATTCGCGCGAACAGCATGCGGATAAGCTCGCCAGGGCGAATAGGATGAAAGTTTAATGAGAGGAATAATTGAGATCTTTTCAATTAGCTCGTCTCAAAAGTCGTCGCGTTTCTTATCACGGCTCATACATACGAACGCCCGTACTGTGCCTTTCCTCCTATCTAAAATGCGCGCTCGCGATCGCAGTTAGGCGATTTTACTGAAACTATTTTCCAAGGTTAACGAACCGCCCATTCTCGAATGGCAAAAGCTCTACCTCAGGCATCAATTGGTTCGTACGATACCGCAAAAGTGCCTTCTAAAATGAAAACAGATAGTTGATCGACAGTTAGAAGAGCGTTATTGGAAACGATATCCGATATCTCGATAATTGAAAGTCGCGGCCATGGTAGGAGTAAATCCATTTCAATTTGCACTAGAAAAATGTGATCGCTGGTCGAGCTAGGAAATTTATCTTGCCAGTCTCGGACGAGAGAAGAATAATCGTTCGCCCTGACGGTCGCAGTCAAGCTGCCTTGTTTGCCCGGTTTCCTGTTGATTCCTCGAGTTCCCTGCCGGTTCGGGCCGTTATCGCGAGCATAATCATCCCCGAGGACTGAAATGTTACGCGATAATACGAAAATGCGGAGGACGACCGTGGGTGGCGTCGTTCGATCTCCCGTGAACGCGCGTCATGAAATAAACATGAGCCGCGTGCTCCAGTCGAACCGCGACCGTTATCCTGGAATCTGAAAGCTCATGGAGTCGATGGAGCCGTGGAAACGCGCGTTACACCATAAACCAAAGCGCGATCCGACGAGTGTCTGACTGTGCGCCGACCTATTCCACTGTGGCCGAAGCTAGACTGTATTTACAACGCTGACGTTACCTCGGTGCTTATAAAATCGAACCGCGCCGTTTCGCAAGCGCTGCTTGTAAAAAGTACGTCATGATTTTCAAGTGTAAACGAGCTCGCTCGGAATGGCACCTTTCGTGGTCTCGATCCTCGAAATGCATTTCTGTTTGCTTGTCCGAGGACTCGTCGATCCCCTTGATTATTTTTATAGCAAAATTTTCGAGGATCTCCCTAGAAGCTTTCCCATTTCTCTTGGAATTAACATCGTGCTTGCGGAACACTAAGAGCAGCTGCTATATTAATGTTATATGTATATAGGCTGTCCTAAAAGCCACTCGCAATCGGGAAATGGGGGGTTCCTGAGGCCATTTGAAGCAACTTCTTCCTCAGCGGAAAAGCGATTCGCGGCTTCGTTTACGAGTTATTAACGAAACACAGTGACCAATGAGAGACGAGATCGACTGACGCAAGGCGACCGAGCAAGCGAGCTCAGTTCCGCCTATTGGCTCGGCCGCCACGCGCCAGCTGATCTCGCCTCTCATTGATCAGTGTTTTTCGTTAATAATTCGTTAACGACGCCACGGAGAAAATTGTAGTAAAGGAAAAAGCTACTTCAAATAAACTCAGGAACCCTTCGTTTCACGATTGTGAGTGGCTTTTGACCCTGTATATCTATTCAGATGTTTAACAGTTTTTGTCGTATACTGTGAGAAGCAAAACTAGGCCAACAGCTCTTCTAAAACAGCACTAAACGACTTGAATTATTTTTACATGATAGGACTAATCTGAGTAATTTTGCTTCTACTTGGAATACTTCCAAATTACCGATTTTGATAAAAATTTCAGCATGCGTATAAGTAGACAATAAGTGTAAAAAATTGCGTTTTTTCGATTTTCGTTATGATCTCGAATAAAGAAGTTAAAAAACGCGAGTGTATCTTTCTTTCTTATTCGAATGGAAGTTGCACGAAGTTCGAATAATTCTAGTCTTAGTTATTCCTACGAAACAATGTAAATAGGCGGCGGTAGTACCAACGTTAAGGTGAAACAATGTAACAGACCAGGAAAGTTCTACACGTTCTAAAGAATCGCAGAACGTGCTTCGCGGAGACGACGAGGACAATAAAAAAGTGCAATCAAGCGCACGAATACGGCCATGGTTGTAACTCGTTTAATTGCAACCTTCCAGCGTTATGTTTGTTGGAGAACGATCCGCTTGTAATTCTAATCGATTTGGAGAATCTACGGTCGGCGGGAATCGTGATAAAATACGCGCGGAGAAGTAAAGAAGAGAAAGAAGTTTGCAAAGATTGTTGGATCATTGAATGGAGGGATGCTAAGACCCTCTTCGAAGTTCAGTTCGAGCCGTTCTGTATGCACAGAGAGCCGGGATCCGCTGAGATATGCAGCGCCTGTTGCGCCTGACCATCGACGGTCCACTATCACTTGCACCCTTGTTCCCATTCAGACCGCTCCCCTTTCGAACTCCGAACTCTCCGAGAACTCGGAGATGGCAGTCGAAGAATTAATTAAAGATAGTCGCTTCGATCTGGCCCCCCTTCTTACGCATTCACCGAACGGCGACCGTTCAATCTCTTCGCATCTTTAGAGGCCGCGAGTCGCATCGCAGATGCCGGAGAATAATTACATTTACGTTGCCTTCGAGCACGCGGAATCTTGGCTTCTCATCTCGACACTGTGCCGCGGCTTTGCGCTCGAAAGTAACGGTCGTAATTGGATAAAGTGGGCGAAGCTTTTATTCCGCGAAACTTAATGAAATGGAGAAATAATGTTTCCTTTCGGAGACATCGCTTCCTTTGAAAGTATATTAAATTGTTCGGAAAGTAATTTCGCCCTTCCGATGAAATTTATTAAACCTTTCCGCCGATAAAACGCAGACGTTCCGCGCGCATGGGTATCCAAAGTTATTATAAATACGAAAAACCGTGTTTCATTTGCTCTCGAAATAAATTTCGGAGAAATATATATATGTATTCTCTATAAATTACGAAACGGTTACGGAAATTGCATCGACGTCGCCGGGGCAGTCGAAGATGAATTTTCAGCCGAAACGCGGCTTAGCGAAGGGAAAGCGAACTTTCTGCGATGGAGGAGCCAATTAGCGTGAAACTTTGCGCCAAAATAGCATAATGGGCCGCACCAGAGAGCGGAGAAACACGGAGTATTTTGTAAACGAAGAGGAAACTAAGCCCGACAACAGAAACACGTGCGCGCACCTCGCCTAATCCCATCGCGAAACCGTACCCCGGATCGTTGCCCGGAATGTTATGGTTGAACTCTGACCAATGGACGTTGCATTAACGCAAGAAACAACGCCGGGAGCGTACCTGCGTCCCGATCGGGTACCTGCCATAAGCTTGGAATTTGCGCTGCTATTTAACCACAACTATTCTAAGAATTTTGAAATTGATTGATCGTTCGCTCTGTAGATGATCCACCATGCTCGCAACATATCTCTGGATTAGCGAAAAGATTATAGAAATTTTTGTGAATCCCCGTATAGAAAAAGATCATTTGTGTGTTTATTATTATACTTCATCCTTTGCAATACGACTTTTTTCATACCTACGTTAATTGAGCCGTTTATTCTAAAAGTAACCTAAGTCCATTGTCACTATTTTGTGTTGACTGTAGTGACGCGTATATTATTTACTTAATAATTGTTATTATTTTAATAGGAATTGTAAGTTTGAGAAAAACATTTATATTTATCCTAGATAACATTTTCTTCGATGTTTAACACATTTAGAGCCGTGTTATTCACATATGGGTGACACTAATCTTTCAAGTTATAGTTAAGTCTTCATAGTTAAGTTTTAACCCTTAACTACTATGCCTATCGTTATTATTGATATAAAAGTAGTAAATGAATAATCGAAATCAATCACATCATTTATAATGAAGAAGTTCTTTTTTTAATTTTTCTTACAATTGTATTATTATCATAAACGAATAAGTAATTAGTAGCGATAGTAGCTAAGGGTTAAAATTTATCTTAATAGCAACACATTCGAACAAACTAAACGCAACTTCGATTTTTAAAATGCGAAAGAGTTCACCTCAGATACTGCTGTAAACTTTAACCACCAAGTTTCGCTTTCCTTAATTAAACGACTTCGTTGACCTGAGTATTTTTAGGGTTGTTATTCCAAGAATTCGCGATAGAGGAGCATAATTTGACTTCGATTTCAAGGACGCTAATAACATCGACATTTACCAGAACATTCCTTCGCAATGAGTTGCGTTCTTCGAGTGCCCGCAGTCTATCTCGCAAAAGACCCTTCGAAAGTTCAGGGAGGAGCAGTCTTCCCTAAATCTCCCCTAAGTGTGCCAGACAAAAATCTTAATTGCCGTCCGACATACTCAGCCTCGGGAACGTATCGCCTCGATTTGAATGAAAAGACCGTTTGCGTTCTGAAAAACCGCGGGCCGAATGCAAATGCGCGGCTCACGTGGAGACACGGACCAGTTTGCGAGACCGTCGTTAAGATGCGAGATCGAGAGTAGAGAAAAGATAGCGGGCCAAGCTCTGGAGAAACATGCCGAGTAGCTTCGTCCCGTGTCTCTCAGCGGCTGATAAGTAAACTGTGGATTTTACGCGTTTATAGAATTTGTCCTCGGGTTCGGATCTATCTCTGGAACACGACAGAGCAAGGAAATTCCTTTACGACGCCAATACTTATAAATTGTACCGTATCTGCACGGAGATCTGATACGCGTCATTCGCAAAAATGATTGTGCCCCTTGACCTTCTCTGCTAAAACTCTGTTCATCTGTGTTTAGCCGGTGGAGGAAACATTGGCTCGCAAAGATCGTCGATTTCAAACTCTACTAAATATGAATGTTATGCATTTGTTGCAAACCGAAAGAAAATTTGATTTTTCTGTTACGATCTAGTAACGAACGTAAATTGAAACATTCAAGAAACAACCCCTTGCTATAGTAGTAACCCCTATCTATAGCAACAACTTGTTAACACTATTTCTACCAAAGGTGTCACAAGACATCTTTTAATCATTTTTATTTAACACTATTTTCACCAAAGGGATTAGAGAATATCTTTTAATAATTTTAAAAATATTAAATACTTAATAATTTTTAAATTATATGTCTTCGAATCACTTCTCGACTTTCGTCTATAGTAATCACAAAATTAATTCAGTAAATTGAACAATACAAAATATCAGTAGAAATATTATTAAATATGAGTATACAATTTAATTGTTTGATATTTAAGTGTTTAACTGCATCTAACACGACGAATATAAATTCTCCCTAAAAATTTAATCATCGTCGCGAGAATAAACGTCGCGGAATATTTACAAGCGAAGAATTAGTCATAGATGGCTTATTGCCGTTGTGTCGCACAGTTCATTGGGGATCGTGACGAGCATTGTTTCGAAAGGAGCTCGATACCTGCTAACTTTGTTCCGACAGTTCGGCAAACATAGCGACGCGTGGGTGGGGAAACGATCATTTTCGCTGTGGAAACTCGGCGAACGCGATTCGCCGTTTCGCGAAGACTAATAACGCTTCGCTTTGATTTTTGACCGAGTGCAGATTTTCATCGTGCAACACGTAGACGTGTGCATGTTCAGCAACGGAAAGTTCAAGAACGTGGTGGCTCGGCTGTCGTCGCAGGAGGGCTGCCCCATCGCGTCCGGCAGCTCCATGAGGAGGAACTACACCCTCAGACCGATGAAGGGCTCCACCAAGAATTGGATCGCATTGGAGGACAGCTACACCAAGGCGGGAGCCAATTTAGCCTCCACGGTCGTCTGCCCTGGAAGCTCGCCAGACGACAGGAACGTTTTCGCAATTTACGTGTCGTACTACGTGAAGGTAATAATACTAGCGCCGTTCCGCGACGAATTTCGCTTGGGAGAAGTATGAAACTAAAAAGGGACCTCGAGTCATCGCTATTTTCGAACCGGAGCACTCTCGAATTTTACGATTTTTGCCTATTCTCGTGGAAACTCAGGAATTCTCGTGACGCGAACTCCTTGCTGAATCGAGTCGAATCTTCTTTTATAGCCAGCTACGAAGTTCTGTTCATTTCTCCTCTGTCGGGGAACGAACTTTGTAGCTCGAAGATCGGGTTACGAGTATAACGGTGAGGCACAAATTAATCGTCACGATTTTTTAGCCTCTTCCAATGATTTGACAAAAAAAGTTCATTAGTGCTTAAGCGTCAAGATATTGGAATTGTTTAAATTTTAAAACGAATAGATTTTCGATTAAAAGACAAGGTCACCGTTATATTTTTAAATGGTAATTTAACTTCTTAGTATTGTAGGCGACGTCGATATGAATTCAACGAGCTGGCACATGATGAGCTACAGATGATATTGAAGGAAAAATTGTCATAAATCGACCTTGTTTATTTATCGAAAATCAATTTGTTTTAAAATTTTAACAATTGTAATTTCCTGTCAGTTAAATACCAATTAACTTTGATAGTAAACATTTTTTTGTCAGACCATTGGAAGGGGCTGAAAAATCGTGGGAACTGATTTGTGCCCCACCCTGTATGTAAAAGAACGTCTCTAACTAATTTTTGCCCAGCTTTTTGCTCTTTATTGCCCCTTTACTTAGGAAGTAACTGTACTCGGTTCAACGAGTCGAGGCAGCGTACAAAAACCGTGTTCACATGCCAAATACTCGCTGCCAAACGCTTGTCTGATGCTGGCGACCGGTGAAACGAAATTGCATTGTTGCGTAACCAGCGCAGCACACTGGCAACGCGATTTTTTGCACACACTTCCGGAAAGGGAAACGGACTTTGATCAGATTTCATTCTCCGTTTGCCTTTACCTTCTTCTTCTGCTTTATCGCTTACAAGTAGACCGTGGATTTTGCGCATTTATGATCAAAACGACTGAAACGCGGAATAGCGAGAGCATCGGAAGAATTTAAGCACACTGTCATAATTATTAAGCGAAGCAGATTCTCATGTAACTTCTGTTTCTATATGTTAAGTTGTTCGGAAAGTTCGCTTCGAATGTTTTATGCGAATTCAATGAGACAAACTCTAACACGTGAAACGAATTTTCCGAACAATCTAATACACAATCCGTTTGAAAACAATTTATTAGGTTGTTCAAAAAGTTCGTTTCACATTGCATACAATCCGTTTCATTGAAGTTATATAAAAGATTTGAGACGAACATTCGGAGCAACCTAATAACTTTCTCCCACTCCGAAGATCCGCAGAGTTCGCCACGAGTAGTAGGGTCACAGAGAGGTGAACTTCAACGTAGTCGGTTCTATTTCTATCTCGACGACTATCCCGAACATTAGCTGCGACGACTATCTCTATCTCGAAGCTCGGTTCGAGCCGTCAACCTCGATTTTACCGGGGTTCGTGTCAATGCAAATTCTAGACTCGATTAACTCGCTTCTCCGCAGGTGAAGTTGCTGATCTCGGCGATGGGTGGCGAGGTATCCCTGAAACTACCGTTCACGTTGATGCACACGAACACGGACCCGGACCTGGTTGGATTTCCGTCGCCGATCGGCGAGCCGGCCAAACTCTTGGGAAAGCCGAGCGACGATACACCGGAGAATCTCGACAGGCCCGAGGACAACGGGCACAGGTACAAAGGCAGCAAGTTGGAGCCGATCAAGGAGAAGGCGAAAGAGCTGAGGGACATTGACGTGGATCTGATAGAGCGCTGCGAGGAGGGCGACAGCACCTGAGGGCAGGTGCAAACCGCCGAGGCAACGAGGTCGTCCTCGAGGAGCAACAGTGACTCGAGAAACGTGAAGGCCACTAACCACAGGAACTGCAAGCTGGGATTCGACATACACAGGGCTTGGTGCTGCTTCAGGAGGGCTTCTTAGTAAAGCACGAGCCTAATTTTATGACGTAATAAACGCAAGTGGCAGGACATCGAGATGAACTTCGCGAAGAAGTCTCGCGTGTCCTGCGAATGCGTTTTTGTCGATGGTTTCAATACGAGATCCTTGTACAGCTCTCTGTCTGAAAAGGGAAATTCACTGAGAGTTTATGCTTTGTGAGACCTATGATATAACGTTGATGGTTATCAATCTAACAGACCACTGTTACCACTTTGCCAATGAAACCGAGTAAATCGTTGCGAGACTCCCGTGCGGTTCCTACTCACGACGTTCCTACGGTGAAAGTTATACTGCCCTTCCGATTGTTCTCCAATTCTTGGTGAAGTGATCCTGGATCACACGATGTGGAATCTACTCATCCCGACTCGCACACACACACGCGTGCACACACAGTCACGCACACGCGCACCCACCCACCTCGGGAGTCAATTGTACACACGGAAAATGATATATACATATTATATATATACATCTGAGATCTATTTTTTTAGCTGACGATCGTCACGTAATTTCTAGGTTTTTATTTGTCTCGACGTGAATGTTCTGTGTAACTAAGCTAAGCATCCTCTAAGTCACTGTACCTTGTAGGATAGTACCTTTTCAATGGACCGAAAGAAGAATCGTGTACATGCAGAGATGTACAGACCGTGTCTTTGTTATTGATAATAGTAAGCTACCTGCATACAAACGTGTAACAGTATGCGTGGAACGCACGCCTAATGTTGTGAACAGCTTGTGAATGATTTACTATTAAACTGGAATTTTATGATATGTACTATGGGCTTGATTATTTTGCCACTGGAATATATTACATTTTCGCCCTCAACTAAAACATGCAATAGAAATACAGGTAAGAAATGATATGCTGTAAATTTTAAATTAATAATACTTTACCATAGTTGTGAAATAATAAGTTGTCTAGAATTATGTAGAAGAATGATCAAGCTTCTCTTTAAGTAAACGTTCTCCCACTTCCAGTTTTGTCATAGCGTAGAACTTTTTATTTCTCCCAGATACCATTTAAATTGATATATTTCATTTGAGCTAGATACCATGATTAATAAAAAATCCTTGAATTGAAAATTAAATAAAAAGAAGATACAATATTGCTAAGCAATCCATTTTATAACTGTTTCTGAGGAACGTACCAAGATCGATAAGTTCGTAGTAAGAAAAACATTCAGACAAGCTCGCAAAATATATGAATATGTCGGCTGATAAATAAGCAGGTTATACCAAACAAATATATACTATTGAGAAGAGTATTTCAAATGGACTCACCATGGTAGGGACACTTGGCATAACCCCTGACGATGGGTTTGGTGGCTTTAGTGTTTTCATCTTGCACATTAATTAAAATATACTTGAATCTTCCGTGACCTTCAATATCCACATCAGACACTTTGTTCAAAGTCTCAGACATTGTAGTGTAACGTCTATTGGCTGAGAGAAATGCTGGAAATCACAATAATAATAGACAAGTTGGTTAGACCGTATATCAACATAACCTATAATCACTGCAATAGTTTCTGTATATAGTGTTGGATTGATAATACTAATAAAAAATATATTGGAAATCGTTCTCAAGAAAAGAAACTTCATACAATTATATCGAGAGAAAGTTGTTAGTAAGTAATTCGCGATAAATACCTCTAAATATTGAGAGCCGGCTAGTCACTGTTCCAAATATCTGGATACTTGCAACCATGTGGAACACACGATAGATGGCCTTATATTTATGCCCACAACGCAGTAGAATAGGACGATCAAGAGACCAGATTAATTCAATTCAAAAATAATTCAACTCAAATTCCCTGGGTAGTTTTCAACTTACTAAAACAGCGCTTCTATTTCGTAGAAGCACCAAGCCAATGGATAGAAACTACATCAAACGCTTCTATTTTTAAAATGATTTCGTTACGTTCACCACTGCAAACGCTTATAGAATAAGTTAAGTTATAAATTAGTGGATAACCATTCTATCTCCTAATACTCATTGACCTTTAACTCATCATCGGACTTAATAATTAAATAAAAATATGCAACAGTATCAGGAAATTGACATAATTCTATGCATGGTATGACTTGAAAAAGGGCGCTTTTTACGACAGGAGGCGCTGCGTGTAGTCAAATTGTGAACCAGAATTCAGAGGTACGTACAGCGCCAAAACTCGTAGCGGCGAAACGCTGAAACTGATCGTCAAATTACCATCAAAGTAATCCTGAGTAGTAGCCCTGAGGAAATAGCTGTGGTCGGTAATTTGTCGACCAGTTTCAACATTTTGCCACTACGTGCTTTGGCGCTGTACAAATTACCGACCACAGCTATTTCCTCAGGGCCACTAGATGGCGCCACTGTGCATTACCATATGAAAATTTACTTTGACAGTAATTTGACGACCAGTTTCAGCGTTTCGCCGCTACGCGTTTTGGCGCTGTACAGACTGTTTAAAACTTTGACGACGAGTGGCGCTACTTGTCACCAATACCGCGATTTTCAAATGCTATACGACTGCAACGAATTCTCGCGCCTATTGCATTAATTTATCTACTTTCTTTTCGTTAAAAAATGGAAACTCTATGGCTACAGGGTGGACGATGTGTTCCCTCGCAAGCATTGAACGCCAATTATTTTAACACATTATTTTATTGGTTTTTTCCTTAAAAAAAGAATGAACTTGAAATCGGTTGTTGGGTTTTTGGATTCTGGCGAGTAATGACTGGGCATTTCGAAGCGACGATACACACTAATTTGCAAATTGAACTAGCTATGTATATATGTATATGTACATACATGCTATACACGCATATATGTATATATAATATTTATATATATATATATTTTTATATATATATATAAATAAAGTAGGTATCATCTCTCTCATTTTACTGCATAATACATAAGTAATGATGCATCATGTTTACGATCGTGTTCTTTCGTTCTATAATTCGCTCTATAATTCGCTCTCGCTCGCATCTCGCTTTCGCTCATACATTCACGCTCGACACCGAACCGGTCGTTTTTTATTTCGTAAATTCAAAGAATAATCGAGAGTTTTATCGTTTACGGTTTTCTTATCATTTTCGTTATTCGCATCCCTTCTCGCGGCGTACGAGGGCCCCGTTTGCTGGCAGATGCGGCGATCCTGTCCGCCAAGCACAGGAAACAGACACAATACAATCGAACGTCCGCGACACGGCAAGCCCGCGAACCTTTCGCTTCTCGAACAGGGATTTCTGATTCGCCGATTCCGGACCCGTTTCTCGCGCATCTGCTTCGGCAACGCTTGCTACACGCTTTACAGACACCGTTCGCAGATCCGTGGTCGCGCACACCACGCTTCTGCTTGCCGTTTAACCCGTTGAACCGGTCACGAGTTCCCGGATCATCCGTTTTGACCCTCGGCCGCGAACTTCCCGTTTAAATACGATCTCCCAGCAGCCAATTAAAATGGTCAGCTTGTCGTGCTAGGTCCGATAGAGGATTGGTCTTGCTCTCGAGGGTATAGTTTGCGAAATATGTGAAAGGAGATCGGCACGATACGAAATCGTGAGAAGCGTCCGCCTCGCAAGGGTCAAGACCGATGATAGAAATCGATGATCCAGAGGTCGCGCGTTTCGTGCGTAGCGTGCCCAGTGATTAATCGAATCGTTCACATCGAGTACACGGTCATGTGACTAGGAAAAGGCGAGAAACGATGCTAAGACCATCGGCTTAGGAAATAAGTAAACGCGGAAAGAAATAATTCTGGACACGTGGCGCCGAACAATCGGAAAAACGATCGCTACCGTCGTCTACTGCCGGTTGTCAGGCTAATCGCGTTATCGCTCGTCACTCCTGCGTTCGCGTTCTCGACGTGGCGCGGACAGGTGTAATAGTACATATAAAGGTAGAATCTGCGCTCTGGATCTGCTCTTCCTCCCTTTCTCTCTCTCTCTCTCTCTCTCTCTCTCTCTCTCTCTCTCTCCCGCTTTCTCTCGCTCTCAGTCCGTATCGCCCCGAGAAAAACAAGTGTTCCTTCTGCATTTTCACGTATGCATATGTCTATGTATATGTATATATGTATATATTTATGTATATATGTATAAGTAATATACAATAAGTGTACAGTAACGCGAAGATTGCCGGGACATTGCGCGAACCGGTTACCATTGTACCCGAGACGACGATAATTAACGCGAGGGGGAACCGAATCGGCCGGCGCATTCGGAGGTAGATTCAACTATGATCGTTCGCGCCTTTTGGATGCACGTTGTTGATCGGATTCGTGTGAATTTGGACGGGCATATCGGTAACAGCGTCGCGCATCGTCGACCGCCAATCATCCGCCATTCACGCAACTGGCAGCAGCACTCGCTTGCGTTACACATCCCTATTATACCCTTTTTTAAAGTTAGTTTAGTCAAAGTTAAAGCTTTCAATGGGATTTTTCCACTTGTTTTCTCTCCTCCTTTACACAACGTATATAACAATGGTACGCGCGACTATTAAACGGGTCTACGGAATTCCATATATCTCGCTCTCTCTCTCTTCCTCCCTCTGCCACCCCTTTCTCACGTCGTCCCGGTCTCGCTGGCTCATTCGCACATGCACACGCACACGCACACTTGTTCTCGTTCTCGCTCGGTTTATTCAGACACTGCCATGCAACCTGACGCATTCGCCGGCCAGATTGATCATCGATCCAGCGGACTGGGTCCC
>CM052150.1:6578102-6608031 GCA_028455555.1 Augochlorella aurata | reverse complement strand
GTAGTAGTAGTAGTAGTAGTAGTAGTAGTAGTAGTAGTAGTAGTAATAGTAGTAGTAGTAGTATTGGTGGTAGTAGTAGTAGTAGTAGTTGTAGTAGTAGTAGTATTGGTAGTATTGGTAGTAGTAGTAATAGTAACAGTAGCAGCAGCAGCGATAGTAGAGGTGTTGTTGGTGGTTGGGTGGGTGGTGTTTGTTGTAGATGTTGTTCTTGTTGTTGTTGTTGTTATTGTTGTATCCGATGAGAATGGTAGTAATCGCTAATAACAATGGTATTAGTAGTTGCAGTGGTGAATAGTATTAATAGTTTAGTGTAGCAGAAGTATCGATGGCGGTAGTAAGTAGTGGTAGTAAATTTTGTAGTTTAGTAATAGTAATAGCGGTAAGTAAGTGGTAGTATTTAAGTAATTTTAATTAGAAGGAGCCGTAGGTTCACGTTCCTCCCTGACATACGTTAGCGGCGGTAATAATAGTTAGATGGGAATTCGTTATTTCCTTTCTCGTCGCAGGTAGTGACAGTTTAAACGGTAATTAGCAGCAATGGCAAAAACGTTTTCTTTTCTCTCTCTCTCTCGTATTTAATCGAAAGTTATGAGGTAATTTACAAGTGCTCGTGAAATGTATACTTTATTTATTCGTCCCCCCTCCCGAAAAAGCAGGTTGCCCTTTCGAGAAAACACCTTTTATTCTCGAGGACGCGATCAATCGGCCCTCCACGCCGTACCCGATCTAATCTCGTCGCGCACTTTGTTACCCGCATCGTCCGAGTCACCGTGATCGAAACACCCCATGAACGTGCCCCATACCGACGGTCGCACGTTCTCGCCACCTCCTCTCTCGCCGGTCGGAGTCGGTGTCGGTGTGCGCGCCTCTTTCTTTTCTCTCTTTCCACGAGAAAGCAGCGGCGGAATAACGAGTACTTCCTACGATACAAGAGATACGGCTTCAGTAAAAATTCCTACGTATTTAGTTCGATGTATCGTTCAGCGGCTTCGAGTACCAGTTCCCTCTAGCCTACCCCCGATCCTAGCGATCGTCCTGCTACCACAGCGATTCGGGCGTCTTGTTTTCTATCGCGAAACAAGAGAAAAGAAACACCGGTACACCGTCGCGAGAACCCTCGGGGCAGAGAGTATGCGTACCTCTCGTCTCCTTCGACTCTAGCCACGAAGAGAGGCGAACGACGAGCTCTCCGAGCGAACGTTCCCTCGCCGTTCGTCGAGGAAGACGCGCCCCGCGCTTGGCCAGTCCATTATCTGATCGCTTGTCGCGCGTCTCTCCTCGAGGAACGGCTCGCAAAGGAATATCGAGAACACTTGTGTTTCCCAAGGCGTCGCGGCGTCGCGGCGTCGCGGGTTCTCGCAACGAGCAGAGTTCGGCACGGCTGCGGTCGTGATAAATCGGCGGGTCCGCGTGTAGAGAGATCCGAAGCGGACGCTCGACCGTATAATCGTATAAAAAGTGGATCCTCCTCGGCTCGGTCCGTCGATTAAAAAGCACACAGCGGAGGAAGCTTCGAAGTTCGAGACGAAAGAAAGATTATCGCAGTGAAAATAGGGAAAGTTATGTATATATAATGTGTATATATACGGAGCGTCCCGCGCTTCGTCGTTTCCGACGCACTTCATCGCGCGACGTCTAGGTAGGTGTCCCCTTCTTCGGCTCGAGAGACGTTTCTTGATACCGAGACGCCGACGTCGACATCGTCGTTCCCGCGGCACCATTGTCTCTTCGATCGATCGTTGCGCCTCGACGATGTCCGCTCTCGGTTCTACGTCGCGTACGCATTCACGTGTGTGGCTGTATGTTATTCGTATATTCTCGCGCGTTATTCGTATATTATTATATAAGTGTGTGTTCTGTCTCTCAGGTGTCCCCCTGTAACGGATCATCCGATGTTGCTCTCGGTTCGGTCGCGTCGGTCTCTCCTCTCTCCTCAGGGAAGAACCTCCTCTCGACCTTCTAGCGTCATTCGTCTGGTCTCCCCTTTCTCCTCTTCTCTTCTTCCTCTTTCTCTCTCTTGTGTCTCCGGACGAACTTCCGACTGCTTGGTTTATCCTCCAGGTGTACGGAAACCCACCTGTGCCCACACTCGTCTTCTATCCGTCGATCGCTCCTCCCCGAGACGAATCACGTACACCTTCCGATCCTCGCGGAACTGAAACTTTGCTAGACCGTCGATCGGCTATCGATCGACACCGAACTAGTTCCCGAGCTTTCTTCCAAGCCAGTCGATCGGTATTTCACCAACTCCCGTTTGGTCGCGGGATGATCATCCTCGATGCATGCGCCTCCCTCGCTGGAAGATTCACGCGCAAACCCAAAGACGCCTGGGGGCGTCCACGTCACCGGACCACCGTCCAGGGTCCCACTTTGGCTAGCACCAGTCGTCGTCGTCGCTGTCCGAGTGTCTCGACCTGGACGAACAAGTTTGTACACGGTGGATCGAGGAATAGGGGCGAAGAGTACAGTGCTGGACAAAAGAATAAGTCGCTCGACGTGTTTCGTAATTCTTTATATTTAAGTGTAAGAAACGTTCACTTTATACATTTTATATCTCACATTGATTGCTTTTTTTTCACCAAACCGCTTAATACCGTGAGCAACTGACAAATTCTCACTTCTGTATCTATCCGCGGTCGAGCACTTTCTGACAGGAATCGCACGTGTCTTATACTTTTGACCAGACATTGCCAGCACGTATTTATATATCTTTCGCAAACGTCCTCGTGGTATACAAAGGTTCAAGACCCTGTATACTCGCTCTGGAGATGACATGCGATATCTACAGTGTGCAAAGTGAATGTTCCCCGCGCTTGAATATAAACGACAACAAAGCATGTGAAGCGTCTTATACTAATATCCAGCGTTGTATAAGTACCGGTAGCTCACCTGGGTGTCCTCTGCTTAGCCTGCGGCTGGGGCTTGTACCCGTTGGGCACAGGGCTGGGCAGTAATCGACCCCCGCGACCCATCGCGACGGCCTGCTCGAAACTGAGCGGACAATGGCTCGGCTGCATGCCCGGCACGTGGCCAGGGGGTGGCGGATGCATGCCCGGCGGTATGGGCACGTGGGTGGGGGACGCGTTCACCTTCGGGAAGTTGATGTTCGCCGACTTGAGCTGCAGAGTCGAGGGCTTGTTGGGCGTCTGTGGCAGTCGGCGACGCGGTTCTCTCCTGGTCGCTAGCACCGGGTGGCTGTGTTGATGGGGATGATGCCGATGATAATGCTGGTGTGGAAGGGCGGACTGCCGGCCACCTACGGGGCTGGGACTCCTCGATCGCTGCTCCAGACTGGTCGTCCCGTAAGGTCGACCGTGTACGATGTGACGAATGGGACTGGGTGTCCTGACGGGACTCGTCGTCGCGCTCCACGGACCTGATAGAACACACCGTTATCACCTGTCCACGACTGGGCGCCTCGCGCGGTTCCTATTCAGCCTCTAGCGGCTATAGTCTAGCCTAAACTGTAGTCCTACGGGTGGACGCTATGTCTGCGATAAGAAACGGGATGCCGAGCGCCATTCGACGGGAAGTCAGGGGAGGGGGTCAATTAATCGCTAGCTAGAGCGTCGAACGTCGTTGGTGTCTAGTAAACTAGCTATATACCCTAGTTGATCGGAGTACCAAAAGATCCTAGAGTCTCTGGGCAAGCGGTCGGGTTGACCGTCCTGGTAAGAGTGCAGGGGTTACTGTGCATTTAGGGGTTCGATCACGGGGTTCGTCATGCTGGGACGCTTCTAATCGTCGCTGGGAGATTCGACAATCGGTGCACCAACGAGCCACATGCCACTTTGCTAAAAGGATCTCTCTGGCGACGCATACTCTTTTTCTTTCCGTCCAAACGATCTTGGTTGTTGCGGGGGTCGTGCACTCTCTAAAAGGGTTGCAGTGTCCTTGCTACGCTAGATCGTCTATTCTACGGGTCCTGGGATAGAAAGAGAGACAAAGAGATACGCATTCTCCTACGTGTAGGTGTGCCGAGTGTGCTGGTGCGCTGTCGGAAGCCGGTGTGTGATTGTCTAACCCGTGCACGGTTGCTTTCGTACAGATCAGAAAGATTCGTAAACAAAATCAGAATAAGCGTCGTTCGACTAACTGCGGGCCTCGTCTTCATCATCGTGTACAAGTGTCTGTGCCTGTGTGCCTGTGTACGTGGTCGCGTGTGCGCCGGTGTACGTTCCGCATGTGATGGTGTCGCGTGAAGTGTGGAGCAAACAAGACTCTATTTTGTGTGGTCGTGTGACTGTATATTCGTAGTGTATGTGAGAAATGTGATAAACAAAATAATAAGAGAAAGAGAGAGAGAGAGAGAGAGAGAGAGAGAGAAAGACAGAGAAAGAGAAAGATTGAAAGCCAAACGATCGTAGTTGAAGTACAAGTAATAAGAAAATTGCTTCGGAACAGGGAATTCAAACGGAGTTGCCAAAGAAATTACCATCGTCGTAATAGTCGCAGTGGTCGTAATAGTCTTTGTAGGCGCATAACAGAACAAAACGAAGAAACGTATTACATCGAGTGACACAGAGCCTTTGCCTCTTGCGAGTAACACCATTTATAGCGGCATTCGTATTCCACCGAATCGCGAGCCTACGAATCTCCTCATCCGCCATCTGATTACAACATTCATTTGTTCATTCGAATGGGACAGCCAATGAGAAATCTTTCAACCGTCGGAAAATAAGATCAAACTGTTTTCTGAATTCTTTAGTGTAATACTAAACGAGGGTTACTCGCGTTATCTCTTAACTCTGATTTTCTCCCGTTAGTATGAAGACACTGAAAATCGTTAAAATTACTAGTTCCCAATATATCAAGAGAGTACAATCATGGCTTAGAGATGCATCCAAGTGTAAAATTGCAATCGTTTTACAGATCAGCGATCGAAGATCGCCGCCGAAAGGAGATTCGCGGGCCGGACCCGCTCGTAAAAGAACTTGTATCATTGCACCGTGTTCCCTTTCGCCTATCATTTCTGTCTTGTACCTCGCTTCCGGGGCCGATGGTTGTAATGTGACTGTGGATGATGGGTGTGCCGTTGCATCTCGACCAAGTTGCTGACCGTGTCGCTGAACCCTGGTCCTTCGTGGCGATAGTAAGCGTGATGATCGTTCCTCGTTCGGCGCGGCGACTGCGACCCTGGCATGACCGGCGAGTGCCTACGAACGAAACGAAATATCTCGTGTCAGTTTCTCGTTCGGACATCAGGCTGTCAAACGACAGTACCTTAAACTAGGCGAACGCAACTGCTTAGTTGGATGGACAGGCGGATGAAGTCTCTCTGCGGCGTGGGTGAGACTCTCGAGACTACCGGCTCGCGAGTCGCTAACCACGACGTCCTGAAGCTCCATCTAAATGAACAGACTCGTCGATTAGGGGATACCGTACCTAACGGACTTAGCTGATCAGGAATTTAAGGAGAGTCGGGGTGTTCAGAGCCGGTTCTTTGTCTTGGGTACTAACGATTTCCGCCTCGCGCATACGAATCATCTTTCTCGACTCGAGACGCCTTTTGCCTCCGGAGTCGGCCAACCTCTGCGTCCGAGAACCCTTCATCCCCGCGTTCTTGAACCGGTTTAACAATCTCGGAAGAGCTTTATCCTTTGAAATAAAGATCGAACCCGCGGACAGTGAATTTCGTGTCGGTGCTTCTCGATGGCTGTTCAGCGGAGCGTGTATCCTCGACGAGGATCGAAAGGTCTTTCTCGAGCGAATCGCCAGACATCGGAGGGTGGCTCGGACGCGAACGTTGGCCGCAGCATCGTGCTAAGTGGGTATTCGTTTGCTCGACGAGCGACAGTAAAATATCGCGGCAAGAACGGGAATAACAATCAGCGAAAACTGGAGCAGAGTAGACGGTATACAAGCACATGTGCGCGCGTGTTCAGAACAGGCATGCAGTTCAAAAGAGTTTCTCCTCTCGGGCATGCACATGCACTCCGCCGAGTAGTCTCGTTGTTTCGGGTTCTGGTTGGTTTTCACAGTCTGTTCGAAGAGGGGAGGGGGGCGAGACAGAAGACAGGCACATAGAGAGTGCGGAGCGTTTGTTTCTCGGACGGGGGGTTTTCCTCGCTACCTTTCCAGCTCGGAGACTCGGTTGCCAGAGGTGGTTCTCGACCATTACTTACCGGGATTATGCGGACATACATATAGAATTCACGACAAACAACGAGAGACACGGAGAACGAGGCATTCGCGGCGCTGGACGGCCACGGTGACCAGCGCGCGAATGCTTCGCTCCTCTCGAGAACATTATTCTCAAGGCTGTGAAAGCAGCTAGGGACAAGGGTGGGGTTACTCTAATATACCGACGTCGAACATACTAAACGGTTAGAGATTCTCGTATGGAGGTCATGAGGTGGTGACGGGTGGTGGTTGGGTGTTCATCTAGGTGGCTCGCTAGACAAGATCGGTTCTAGAATCTCTTGTATTTACAGGTACGCTCTATCGCTCGATGATCGAGATCGACTCGATGAAACCTAGTGAAAACCATCCGGATAGATTCTACTAAAGCGGAACTTCGCTTATGCGATAACGCGCGATCTTGAATTCATCTATTTACACGTGAAACGTGATTGACAGATGATTTTAACATCGAGAGTTCGGATAATCGAGGTTCCACCGTTATCAAACTTTCCCGAGAAATGATCGAGAATTCAAACCTGCCTTGGTGAACCCTGTTTCTTCGGACAGAGAGAATTTTCTAAGAATTTTATCATAATGAAACTCCTCGAAAGAAGAAGCAGTTAAAAATTGTCTTGCGATACAATGAAAATTACAGCACGGTAAATCTTGAAGAGGTCGTCGAAGACCCAGGATACAATAGCAGGCTTAAGAAGCTAATGAAATTGGTTGTTCTTCTAGTATGTAATACGTTGACTGCCACATCGTGCAGAATTATTTGTTGAAACCTAAAATATCTTTTACAGTCTATGAAATGCAAGAGGGTTGAAAGAGTAATTGATCTGATAAATTTTAACTTTTCGGTGTCTGTCTTATTAAACAAATTACTTTGATCTTATCAAGTATATGTGGTCGTTCAATGGGCAATCAACGTGTTAGCATAGTATCTAATTTTCGTACCAAGTATTAGGCTCTTCCAAAAGTTTCTTCCTCAACTAAGCAGAGTTAACCTGACATTTCTCATTCAATCTTTCACAGCGAACGGATCGGTTGGGTCACAAAACAGATTGCCCAGTTATTTTGTTATTTAATAGTAACGATAGCGAGTCGATCTCGATCCTATTCTATCGCGCGCGGTCCCGGTGTCCCCGATCGATCGGCCGCGGGAGCGTAGTCGTGTCTCTAATGCCTCGAGCCCGGATCTATAGATCTAAGTCTACCCTAAATGATCTAGTGGCGTGTGAGTAGTGAACAGAAGAGAGCAGCCGATCGAGAAACGCATGAACTGTGTGTGGAGAACGCAAAGCTCCGTCTACCGAGGAGTGTCGTGTCCAAAGCTAATTGTTTGATCTAAATGGCGTTGTCTCGCCGAGCTAGGAGAAAGATGGCTTCCGTTCCGCGACGCATAATACAATCTCCGATCTAATCGGCGCGGCGCCATCGATCTAGATCTAAGAGAAGCTTGTTGGCGCATTCAGAATCTAACGCGTGATTTCCGAGGTCCGATCGTTACGCGATCTACCGATCTACCGAAACGCGCGATCTACGATCCGCGGATCTATCACTGGCGATCGACGTTCGATCGCTCAGGCTAGTCTACAGGATGTTCCATGGTTCGTGGAATGATTCTTGGAGAAGATGCTGCAGACTGAACCGACGAAACGGACCGTTAAAAACGTTGATCATTCCTTCGTTAATTGAACAAGTCTCGATTCGCTTGAGCGACGAGTGCTGGAACTTTTGAAAATGACTTCGAGACTGGCCGTGTTTCTAAAATAATTTTTTCCATAAATTTGCGTATTTTCGTTAATTAAAATCGCTGTATAATCGAGTCGCGCTTAATTGAGATTTTCCTCGTCGGTTTCGAGTACAAAATCGCCTTTAATCCTTTCGAGATGGATTTTATCTAGTAGTAACATGGTAATTCGCATTGTAACATATTCAATTATAAAATAAATACGTGAATTAGATTTTTGGAAATGAGACTGTTCTATTAAAGATTTTTATAGCAGAATCGTACATCTTAACAGCTCTCAGAGGTGATACAGAACATTAGCATGTGGAACAATTTTGCGAATCTCAACAGTCTCGAAAGGTTAAAGAATCGTGCCAGGGATCATGGAAGATCCTGTACGCGTTGGTCTAACGAAACCGATCGCAGTTAGCGGGGGGGTTCAGTTAGAGCTATCGAAATCTCGAGATAGGGTTGTTAATTGAATTGAATCGAGCCAAGAGACCTTGTGGTAACGGATCGAGGAGCGAGGTGCGTAGGTATTCTGGTGTTGATAATACGAGGGTGGTCGGTGAGCATGATGATGATGGTGAACGTGATGGTGATGGTGGTGGTGGTGGTGATGGTCATAGTATAGATCTTTGTCGGTATCGTAGTATTGGTCGTGATGGTGATGGTGGTAGTAGTAGTTTTGATCCTGCTGGGAGGGCACCTCAGCCAGCAATGGCTCTAGCTCGGGGGCGCGATCCTCGTCATTAACTACGGGTACAACCCCAGACCCACCCCCTCCCTGGCTACTCTCTCCGCTGCTGCCTAGTATATCGTACTGGTGGGACATCTTCCAGTTCACCTTTTTATTTCTGAAATCAGAACGCAGGCCAGATTAGCTTGGTCTCCTCCCATCGGTCCTCTCCGCTTGCCTCCACCTTCCACTTCCGTCGCGGAAATTTCAAGACACGCTCGTCCCTCCTTTCTCACGAGATAATGACAACGAATCTACTTGAATCGATAGAAGAAAAGTCCCTGTGCTGTGTTCACCCTTTGCCGTACTTTGACGAGATGGACTCGCGATGGGGACTTTTAGTAATAACTTGTTGAGTACGAACGTTGTCCTGTTCTTTGAAGCCGGTATAAAATTCGGTTCACTTGACATAACTAAGATTTATGCATTCGAGTGAATGCAGGCGAACAATAAGGACACATTAATCGTATTCTGCTTTTAAAATATTTCAGCCGATTATTTCGAAAGTGACCTAAGTCCGTTTGTCACTTTTTGTTGTTGATTGCAGTAACGTGTATGTTATTCGGTTAATAATCGCTATTATTTGAACAGCAATTGTGAATTTACGTCTCTTAGATACGCATAAGCAGCGTGACAAATTGGACTTAGGTCACTTTCAATATAGGCGGCTCAAATATATATCTTTGAATGATATTAATATTTACGATCATATTTACGACCATGTTCGAAGATATTCGATGTTCTTCCTTGTTTCAAAACGGCCAACATTTATGTTTCTAAATAAATTGAAAATCGACGAGACGACGGCTCAAACCGTCGCTAATTTTGCAGCAAGATCTATATAACGTAGATCGCAGGGAACCGCCACGTGGCAACAGGAGCACGCAGAGGGACGAGCGTTTCTGAAAATGAAGAGGTACCTGTGCTCGGCGGCTGCATGGACCCCGAGGGTCCCATCGTCTTCCTCTCGGAGCTCCCTGCGTTGGTCTAGCTTCCTATCCGGCGTCGGCCGAACCACCGGCTCGAGGCTGTTCGCCCTACTTCCGGTCCCGTGACTATTTCCGGTGTGATTCACCGCCGTCACGTCCAGTATGCAGTTGAGGAAGGCCGATTGCTAAAGTCGAACGTGCGAAACCACACCGGCTATCAGAGCTGATCGACAGTGGTCTGTCGTTTTTATTTTTGTTGTTGTTTTACTATTTTTTTTTGTTTGTTTTGTTCCGGATTATATTGTTTCTCGACAGTATATTTTTGTTCGCTACTTGGCATTGGTTTCCGTATCCGGTCGATCGACGTTCCGACGATCGCTCGATCCAGCGAACCAATCCATGCTTATTCGTATGAACGGGGAGTATCGTACAGGCACATACAGGCTTTCCTCGTCTCTTTCGCCTTCGTTTCCTTCGTTGCGCGGCCAGTTCGTATATCGGAGGGAGACGCGCGACGGCGTTTCCGAGAGCGAAACGGCGCGACGGATAGAAAAGAGACGCTTCGTCTTGCGGTAAATTTCTCGGACGATCAAGAAAAGACATAGGCCATGCCATAAGAACAGAGTAAAAAGAGAAAGAGTAATTATATCGTGACGGTGCGCTTGAAAGTGTCGGCTAAGAAAGCTCACGACCAGGCACGCATCTTGAGAACTTGTGTGTCTGTGTGCGGATACATGTACGGAGAAAAAACAGAGAGACAAAATCGTGATGCGAATCGTTTTCATCTTATATTCGATCGTTTTTCTTTTTTGCTCGTCGCCGCGATGGACCGTACTCCGGCAAAGCCTGTATATGAATGTCAAAAGGAGCTGTACCTTACGTACAAGCACCTTGGGATTTTATATTATTCGGTTACTGTTCGTGTATATATAGATTAATATACATATACATATATATATAATAATAATAATAATACGAGCGAGCGGTACTAGTACGGTATGCAATCGGAAACATTTATTCGCGAGGCACGTTTCGCGCCACTGTTGGGAGTATGCAAACGTTAGTAAGCATGCAACACATACATTGTCCGCGAACCGACCACGTTCCTCTATCTTCTTAGCAAAATTTTCCAGAATTTCCCTTTAGCATCGACAACTTCCCCGAATGACTTTCATGTGGAATCGTTGAAAGAGAAACGTCGACGATCGGCGCACGCTTCGTTCTAAACGTACTAATACACATATGCGAACAAACCCTGGACAAACATAGTAGTACACAAGCCAATCACAACGAACAAACGTGATGGGTCTGGGGAGAGCTACACAGAGGAGCTAAGAGTTCAGTATATATGATATATACAATCGTGTATCGTATACAGGGTGCCCCAAAAGCGACTCGCAATCGAGAAACGAGGGGTTCCCGAGGACATTTGAAGTAACTTTTTCCTTTACAACAATTTTCTCCGTGTCGTCGTTTACGAGTTATTAACAAAAAACGCTGGCCAATGGGAGGAGAGATCAGTTGGCGCGAGGCGGACGAGCCAATGGGTTGAACTGGGCGTCGACCGCTTATTGGATCGGCAGTCGAACTCGCAGCCGATCTCGCTTCTCATTGGTCACTGTTTTTCGTTAATAGCTGGTAAACGGAGCCACGGATTGCGTTCAAGCTAAGGAGAAAGTTATTTTAAATCGCCATGGGAACTCCTCATTCCCAACTGTGAGTGACTTTTCGAATACCCTTATATACTTATATATCGTATATACACATACATAAAACGGGCACAAGTGTACGTTTCTCAATTAGTTTTCTGGACATGCCTATGCACGCCACGGCATTACTGGCTACGATTTATCTACCGTCAACTGTATACTCGCAACTCTGAATACTTTGAATACCAACAAATCTGCGAAAAGCGTTCTGCAACACTTTCCGCGCTACTTCCGCGCTGTCCCCGCTATTTCCTCGCGCGTTGATGACAAACGTTTAGTATAAACATTTCCGATGTTCTAAAGAAGACAGACACTTTTTTAACGCTTCTGAGTGAATTGTGGAAACATCGAAATAAACTTTTAATCTTGCTGTTTTATTAATTCTCTCGTACTGCCGAAAATTAAATGCAGCTTGAAATTTCAAACCGCTTCAACTTACAGAGAATTGATTTAGTTCTCACGCTTTCGTGATTCGCTTAACAAGATATTAATTGACTATTTTCCTAGATGCACGTCGATATCGTATCTTCTGATTGCGAGCAAAGCTCGGACAGCGCGGCGCTACAGGATGCTTCAAGTCCGAGAAAAGCTTCCGGCGGAAGTCGATTCTCCGCTTGATCCGCGTCGAGAAGAACGATCTCGTTCCGGATCGAGCCGCTTGCGCTCGAGAAGCCTCGAGCAAGCGCTGGATCATTCGTGGATCGATCCTAGTCGACGCGAGAAACATTTGGTTGTTCACAGCATTGGTTTTGCTTCGAGAATAAAGAGATATTCCTGGTCGGCCGCGCTCGTGAAATCCGAGCGGCTATACGTCGTTTCGGTGTTCAAGTGTGGATTGTCTGCGTGTCCGCTGAGAAACCGGGTGTCGATCGTGTAGAAATTGTGGAAAGAAAACCGTGTCTGTATAGTAGAAGCGATCGTGTTCAGAAAGAGAGAAAGGCAGATAGAGAGAGAGAGAGAGAGAGAGAGATAGAGAAAGACAGTGACAGAGAGCTATGTGTAAAATAGCCAAGGCAAAACCTGTCTACTGAAAGACGGTATACTCGTCTAGCCTCGAAAATCGTCTATAGCCTCGTTTCTAATCTACGTGGCGATTGCGGGCGAGCCTTTAAAGGGTGTAACGAGCACAGAGCGAGAGAGACAGAGAGACAGCGAGAAGGAGAGAGAGAGGCTACGGGAAAAAATGTAGGAGAAAGAAAAAAGACAACTATTAAAGAACGTCGATCGAAATCTAGCTCGAGGAACGCGCGTCTTTGGAGAGTCGAACGTTCCTCGACTACTTCTACGTTGGCCAGAGCTCTTATCGATTGGGGAACGAAGAGAGGAGAAGGCGGAGAGAACTCGGAAGAAAGAACAGCGAGAAAATGGTGAAACGGTTGCAGCGGAACCCGTTTCGGTTACAAGAACGTTGCTCCGTGGCGAGATCGGGATCGACAGAAAGATTGGACGGCTATGATGCTCGATCTAAGATCGACTATGCTCGGGCACTATTCTATGCTAGAGATTAAAGAGAGACAGAGCTAAAGAAAGACAGGTGAAGACGGGCTCGGTCTAAGTAGTCAAACGAGAAGTTCGCTAAGAAACGGCTAAACCGTGACACTAATTAACACGGAGGAGCAACACTCGAGGCAAAAGGCGAGCTACGTTCGAGGATCGGTGTTCTCCGGTGTCGATCTCCGAGCTAGATCGTTCTACGAGGTTCGATTGACTAGGTAACTTACTTGCACGCAGCTAGATCGTGTTCTCGGGGACAAAGAGCCGGTCCACGTGGGCGATGCCACGTGCGAACCACGCCCACGCGACACCGACACGACCACTAAAATGTTCTCGACGCGTTCCCGGCGTTCCGTGTCTTCTCTCTGTACCACAAGATCCTGTCCGAGGGGGGGATCTCGAATCGTCGAGATCGATTCTGAATCGCGGGAACACGGAAAACCGGGGCCGCGCGGCTCAACTAGTAGTTCAAGTATATTAATCCTAGACTAATTGCTTATTATCTGAAGAGGAAAACGTGCTGTTAGAGAAAGGAGGTTCTTTGTAGGGGGAGACTAAAAAAGTTTCTAAGAGCTCTATGTGTCGTGTGAACCCGACGGATGCTCTAGTAAAAGTACTTTCTGTAATACGTTAAGTGCCTAAGGAAAGAAGAAAAAAGTTCGAGCGTGTGTGACTGTGTATGGGTGACTGGCGATTCCTTCTCGCGGACGCAACCGTGGCCGTCGTTCCGTTATCTCGTTCCTTTCTCCCCTGAAATCGCGGATCGACTGAATACCGTGGTTGCGTCCGGCGATAGCGGATCTGTTAACCGGGCACGACGAGATAACTCGTCGCTCTGTTCCTTATTACAGATTACTGTGGTCAAATACGAGGAATAAATTTTATTTGGAGTTCGTATACACTTTTCATGGAACAATTTGGCAATATATATATTGTAAAAGCATGGACAAAAGATTTACACCGCGATCGTTTATTCTACACAAATCGTCTAATTTTTAATTCGATAAAGCATCGCGGGACGATTCTCGATCGGTTACCCGCCCGGTTAACAGGTTAAAGTGGTGAGAGAAGGTGAGAAACGAATAGATACATGTCTACGATGCGAGAGGTAAACGTAAGATTAAAGAAGATGTTCGTGTGAACAGTGTCGTGGATTGGTGTGCGTCGTGTGTCGATGCATAGTCAAAAAAGAATGTACAAGACCGGAGAAAATAGTACGGGGCAGAGATACAACCGCCGGTTTCTAGTTGCTCGATATATAAGATTCTACGATACGGAATTATGTACAGAGTCGGTCGATCGGGCGGATCGACCGGTCTAAATACATTTCTTGCGATTATGTACAGAAACGAGATCGATGATAGGCTTCTGTGTCTCTGCGCGAGTTAGCGATCGAGTTAATTATCAGTGAAATTAAAGTGAAAACGGTCTTATGTACAAAGAGGATCGATCGATCGCAGCGTGGCTGGTAACGATACTGTTTTCGTCGATCCTGTTGCAATATAGAGTTTCGATATAGAGATCAATGATCCTCCGCGGCGATCGGTTGGTCCTCCGAGCGAGTTAAAAACGTGTGTGAGAAAGTAAACGGGTGAGACTTGTGGAAAGAAAAACAAACGAAAAACGAGAAAGGAAAACGTGTGTATAAGATGATAATAAGTAAGAGAAAAGTTTAAGTACTACCGCCTGGGCTGCAGGACTTTGCCCAGCATTATCGTTATCGATAAGATCGTTATCGTTCTGGAAAACAAAGAGAAAAGACACAAAGAGATGATTGAGAGCTGCGTGAACATCCTCTTGTCTGGGTATAACAATTACATAAACCTAGTCTGTAGTCAATATCAATAATCAATAATAAGAAATCATAAGAGTAAATGTAACGATAATAGTAATAATAATCGTATTTAAATTACTCCTACACTAATGTCACAATAATGATAACAATGACAGTAACAATAAACAGTGAACGTAATCTCTATTTCTCAATTAAAATTGACAGGTCCAAACTCGCTCAGATTTGAGGCTCAAAACTCAAACTGTTATAATAATATATACTGACTTTCTATGACTCTTTAGTGGGTAAACACGTAAATCAATTCAATACACAGATTCTCCTCTAATGATCTAATATCGTAAACTCATTCAAAGAAACCATGTATCGTCCTAAGTCACTAGAGAATAGTGGTTTGTAACTCCCGTCGATCTATCGTCTGCTTCAAAATCGAGTTCTCTTTCAGCCGCGCAAAAATTCTCAGATTCTCCTCTCTCCTGAGAGAAAAGAGAGCGAGAAAGGGGGCGAGGGGCAAGAGCAGACGATGTATCGACCGAAAAATAACACAATCTACGTCGACCTGTTCACCGGGGAAAACGAATTTGCTTTTCGTCGTCGAGGCTAGATCCATTATTTACGTTTCGATCTTTTTTCAATGTCCCAACAGGACGAAACGAATTCGCTATGAATCGAGATCGAGCCGATCCGGTGTACAGATCGATCAGTTGCACCAAATCTGCATCGTGACGTTCAAGGAGGGGTGACACATCGAACTGCTTTTCTACACATATTGAGTCTGGCTAATTCGACAGAGATTTATCTTCCTCCGTTCGAAACTGACCGAATATCTAATCGCGAGATCGGTCGGACCCGACTCATTCTCACGACGACTCGTTCGATCCGTCGAATCAATCGACCTGGCGCGAACCGGTCGTTGGGAGAACGGTCGCGACCTCTATGTTCTCTGTATTCGTTCGAGTACATCCGCGAAAATTCTCGGCACTACTGAGCACACAGTCAAATACAGCGTCAGAACGTTTTGGGACTCGGGAAAGTAGCTTAGAATCGCTGGACCTAGTATTACATTATACTATCATATTAATAATATATTATGTTATGTTATATTATATTATATATTATTATAACATATCATATTATATTACAATATTCCTAATATTATATTAGGACCTATTATTGGGTCGTCTAAAATATTTTGCGGTTTTCACGATGATAAAAGACGATCTCCGTTTTGTTAGACAGGTCTTCGCCATCACTCGGATAAACGGAAGATTTCTCTTTCGTAAAAGCTTCATTGCTTGCTCGCAGCTGTCAAGATGAGTCAGCGCAGACGCGAGCAACCGTAGAATATTTTGGCCGAGCCAAAATGTTAGGCAAAGATTTGGCATCGATGGCGATCGAATCGAGAATTCGAAGACCATCGCAGGTCCGCGATGCTAAGCTTGGGGTAGTCAAGAAGCTACTCTGGAGTAGTTGGAGATGTTCTATTCGAGACGTGAGTTTCACATCGGCCATGTGAAATCCTATCACGAAGTAAGCGAACGACAAACATCCATTCGAACTCTGCGCTCGGCTGGCTCCCACGAGCCTCGTTTGCTCGATCGATCGTTTAAGCGACGATCCTCGACCAGGATCTTCGAGAATAGAATATTGCAACGAGCGAGAAGTTTGAATCGAGAAACGAGTCGTGGGAGCGCAGGAGGTTCTGCTCGTCTGAATAAGGGACATATCGCTAAGGTCTTCACGTTTCGTACGACTCGAGACACACCCGGAAATAATAACTGTCTGGACACTCACCTGTCCGGTTGATTCTATCTGACCAAACCTGGTCGTCCTCCAACTTTCGAGTATCAGAAGGCAGACGTATATCTTACCAACCGTCAGCTTGTCTCTGCCTAATTCTGAAAAACGGATCTATCGTTAGAGCAGTCCTTAATTCGATCCAACAACGACGAGGACTCGTACCTTCATTCCTAGGTATCAAAAGGTCCAATATCTTTTTCGCCTGCAGTGGCCAGATACTTCTGATCGTGTCCCTTAACTCCTCGTTCGCTTGATTCATCTCGTCGGCTGGAAAACAATGTCCTCGTCAAGCGCTGTTCAACGCGTACATTATCACATTACGACCTCAACAAGTCCTACAACTTCGAAGCAGTTTAGTTCAGGAAACCGAAACTGGCAAGGCGAAATTGATTCAAATATTAGAGGTACCCTTAAGTATTGTTTTTTCGATACTTATATTTATTATATCTGTCGTTATCGACGATCTTCTTATTTATCTGGCAGACTTACCCACTCTTAAAATGAGTTTTAATATTTATTAAATAATTCGATCTAATAGAAAACGATACTAAAACGGGTTCCCCTAACAATTGCTTCTTTAGTCCTCCTGTGTGCTAGAAATCATAAGCAGATTGAGTTTGCTCGAACAAGTCAGGACACATAATACATAAGTCTGATCGGAGATTGAAACGAAATAAATTGTTTTAACCAAGAACATTGGACCAAACGACATGAATTTTTTATGAGATGTCAGAGAGATTAATTTACTACACAATGGCTAAAAATCTCTTCGGAAATTGTGATTAGTTGGAACGACGAAGAAGATAAAAAAGCTTCTTTCTAACGTTTTTATCTAAGCACAGTTATTTATATGCCTACGAAAAATTGCATTAAAATCGATTTACATTGTTTTTAGGTACAACTTTGACCGGTAACTTAAAAATCTGACTCAAATTTAAAGGGTGTCCGAACACTTTCATAATGCACTGTACATTCAAAAATCATTCAAGCCTACCGCGTCTCATCTTGATGCTGAGATTCTCGCGGATCAGCGCGAACAGCGTCGTAGTGAACTTGACCTTCCCGTCGTCGTCCACCGGCATGTTCATTCTGATCAGCTTCTTGTAAGCGAGCCGGTTCGGGCACTTGTTACCAAACCCCAACGGCGGGTCCATGTTCTTCAGCATGTCGTACATCTCGGTGTAATGGATCCGGCCGGTCGCGCTCGGATCGTACTCTGCCCAGATCCTGACGAACTCGTCGAGGTGATGCGCGCCGAGGATCGACGAGTCCCTGGTCAGGTAGTCGAAGTTGTCCATGATGACGGCCACGAACAGATTCAGCATCAGGAACGAACAGAAGAAGATGAACGAGACGAAGTAGGCGTACGCGATGTTCGAGCCGCAGCCCATCTCCTGTTTCCCTGCCTTCGCGTCGCATGTCCGACCTTTGATGCACGACAGCATGATGTTCGGCCAGGCCTCGCCGGTAGCGCACCTGGTAGGGTCACTCGGTTATTTTTCCACACCACTTTTCCCTTATCAGCATACTCTCTCTCTTTCTCTCTCTCATTCTCTCGCTCTTTCTCTCACGCAGCAATCAGACAATCTCCGAATTCGTCCAAACGAATCGGCTACAGATACTCGGCACGTCCGGCGATTCCAAAAATCTGTTCTTCTGCCTGCGATTTATTTCTACTTGGATTAGCGGATCTTTTCGACAACAGTACTGCTGACAATTAACACATTATCTACCGACGATGGCTTCGTGATATCCGTAAGTCTGCATCTTACAGATAAAAACGGTGCACCAACGTCATGTTTAAATTTCTCTTCAAATAGTACAGTAATTCAACATTCTGTTAATAAAATTCCGGTAAATAAAGTGTCCTTATACGCTCTTTAAAAAGAATTTCAAGCAACGATTATGCCAATTAATTTGCGGTTCCAAAGTTTAGATGGACCTTCGGTAATCGCCGGCGGACCTCATGCAGATTTCTGAACGGAAGCACGACAGCTAGAGCTTCTATGAAATACTTCGCGTTTAAATACCACTACGAGCAGCTCGTTACACTTTCGAGCGTAAAACGGAAACGTAATAACGAGCCTGGAATAACGACCGTTGTTCCATTGGTCGAACAACGGCGACCGAAATCAGCCTCGGTGGTGCATCATGCAGGGAGGCCGATTCCCGGCATTGACCCGAGTGCAGAACATCAAAAGCGCTTTAATTACTGGCTGAGCAAGTCTCGACCGTTATTCTACTCGCTGCTAATTACTCTACTGCGTGTGTCTGGTGAGGCGTGGCTTAGCCCGTTCGCCGTTCGTGTACCACGATCCCGAGGATCGGTTCGTTCTTTTCCGCTTGGAATCGCGAATAGTACGCGATGTCGCGAGTGCTATTGTTGCGGCGAAGCTGTGCTGTTTTCGTTCGATTCCGCGTCGTTTGCGCAATTAAATATGCTCGTCAGATGGCGCGGAACAATAGAGAATGGTGAAAGAAACGACTAAACAGAGCGCGGCACGCGGTTCTTGCGATCGTAGCTGGCCGATAGAGCGTGTTGCGTGTTGCGTTACTTACCGAAAAAGCAACATCAGACCTTGAATGAAGCTTTGGAAATTGTTGTGCTTGGTTATAGAAGTCTCGGGGTCCAGCGCGATGTTACCGAATACCTGAGGGACCGAGAAAAACAGAAAAATGGCCGCGCGGCCACAGGGCACGCACCGCATTAGCAAGATCCCATCATCTGGACGCGATCGGTTAGATTAGGAAATCGGTCCGCGCGGAAATCGCGGCACTTCCCGACACATGATCACCGACAATCGCGTCTCACTTGTACTGATTATATCGTTCCTTGTGAATTACAACCGGTGTGTACGCATTTGTGATAGTGTATGTCGGTCTACCCTCTAAGAAGATACGCATATACACATTGAATTACGATCTACCAACTGGTTCCTTACTCTTTCGACTGTAATCAACTCGCGGCTTCCTCGAGAGAATCCTTCGACCTTCGATCTCTGCGAACTGTATCGGATTGTACGACCACTTCTTACACAGCTACGCGAATTAGCATTTGTTTGTTACTAATAAATTCCTCGCTTCAACGTTTAAATATTAACGACAGATGGGTAATATTTAATTTATAATTTGATATTTAATTATGTTCCGAATCTTCGCAATCTTATGTTCAGAATCGTCTGACACGATATTATAGGGCAAGGGGTTGAAAGATTGCCGAACGCAAGGCGAAGACGTCGGGATCGCGGTTCTCTCGAGTACACCGCGATCAGCAACTCCAGCAATCTAGGGCAAGCATCTCTATGGAACAACTGTCTATGGGGACGTCTAATCTGCAGGGTTCAAAGGCAATAGACTGACACGTCGAGCAGCTTATACTCTCGATTAAACCTCATGCCAGCAGCCCAAAATTCTCTACGGAAGCCGCCGATCGATCGCGTCAAACAGTCTCTCGGTTTCGTTATTCTCTCTTTCTCACTCTCTCGTTCTCTCTCTCTCTCTCTCTGTCGAATCAACGAAACCGTTCAAGGTTCACGCGATCGCAGCGGTCCCTCTGATTCGTCAACGAGTCTTTATCGCTTTACCCGGACGTGTATGTTTACGTTCAGCTGCTCGACTCACCGAAAAAGCAACATAAGACCGGCGAAGAAGGACTGAAAGTTGTTGTGATCATCGATCGCTGTTCCTGGATCGTTCGATATATTGCCGAAGACCTGACAACGGAATTTCAGATCGGTCACTGGGGTTCGCTTCGCCTGCGATCTCTCGCGTCTGTTCGTTTCACTGTTCGGTGGGCATTACCGATATACTTTGCTATGGTTTATCATTGACGCCCGTTCGGTTTCCCTGTTTGTTTATCAATCTGAATCGCGCGAACGGGAGCGCGGGATCCCAGGAGAAGCAGAGAGACCGCCCGAGGTTTTGATTTCGAACGATCGGAGAAATTGTGCCGGTCTTCTCTACTTTTCCTGGGCTCCCATAGCTCGCCCGGTTGGGTTTCTCGGGAATTTTCGTCGTCCATTCGTTGGGGCCCGTTGGAGCAATACGTACCTGCATACCGATGATCGCGTAGATGAAGAACAGCATTGCGATGAGGAGACAAACGTAAGGCAGAGCCTGGAAAAATGAAGCAAAGTTCGATCGCAGGCTCGAGCGGAGGGTTTTTCTTTCGCTAATGGACAGCGTCAGCTTACTTTAAAGGATTGTACAAAGGTCCAGAGTAAAATTCGTATCGTGTAGCCCTGCCTGAGTAGTTTGATCAGCCTAGCAGCACGGAACAGCCTCAGGAAGCCGACGTTGATGAAGTTCTCCTGCAGGGGACAGAGGAAATTGCACTTAACTCCCAACAAATGCCGGATCCTTATCGCGATTAGGATCGGGCTCCGTGCGTGTAACGCGATCGGCTTCGGTAACAGCTTGTTCCCGGATTCGATCGAATCTGGGCCATGCCTCGAAATCCTTTCGGTACACGTACGAAGCTACGGGAAAACACTTGCGGACCTCCATGGGCCATTCGTCCATCGGAAACTCCGACCGAGTCTGGCCGGTTTTTTTGAAATATTTCATAGCATTGCATTCTCACGTGTCTACGCGATTGGTATATCGATTCGAACGTCGTTCTTTGAACCCATTTGCTGGAATTTGTCCTTGTTTTATTTTTTAGCTTTTTGCACCGCGCGTTAATACCGCATCCATATGCTTTTCACTTTTGTCTCGTGTTGGTTTGTGTAGACGCGAATGATGTTCAGACACTTGTGTGCGGGTCGCTGCGTACGTTCCGTCCGCAGATAATGCGTTTTTCAAGCGGGCATTTTTATAAAGCTCGAGAAAATCTAGACAATGTAAAACATGCCCTTTATGGAGAAAACACTCCCGAGCGCGAAAGAACCACGCTCATTGCGGAGAAACCACGCCCGAGAGCAAAAGAGCCACGCCTACTTAGAATTCGACATGATTCGAGGGCATCGATGTCGCGGCATCTTAAAACTTGCAGCATCCAGAGGGCAACAAAAGACCTCTAGCCGCAGTAAGCTACGCCTTATGGGCTAAAACCACGCCTACTCGGAGCAGGCCCCGCTCTGGAGGAAATGTTTAACAACTTTCATAGAAAATTAACATAATTCTGTTTCGAACCGCGAACAAAATACCCAACGCGCTTTTAACTTTATTCGCGAGATCGTTTGCCAGAGATCATGGTTTTCGCGGATGGAAATTACACCGGCGACCCGATACACGCATAATGTCGAGTGTTTATGCAATGTATGAATATCTCGTGTGTCCTGTTTGAGAAATCCGTCCTGCGATTATTCCATCTTTTTTTCTTTCTCTCCCACACGTTCTCTCCCTCTTTCTCTCTCTCTCTTTCTATCTCTTTCGCTCTCTCTCTCTTTCTATCTCTTTCTCTCTCTCCATTCTCTCGTGTCGGATGTCGTAGCGTGTGATCCCGAAGTATTTCTCATTGTTCCGAGATTAGAGGTAAAACCGGCGCACTTACGTCTGCGGTTGCGAAAGATGACGACATTTATACCTTTTTTTCGCCTAGTTGGCCGCCACTGGGCATACTCGAAAACCGCTCCTAGCACAAGAAAACAACGAGAATGGCAGGATTATTGGGATCGATCGTTCTCGGTCTCGTTAACACCGACATTATATCTCTTAATATGCGAACAACAGAGCGGTAAATTAAACTAGCGGTATGTTTGTATGAAACACGTATGATCAAACTGAAGCGGCCCGACTGATACTGCGTCGGACTGCGGTCTCCGAAAAACAATGGCGCGCAGTCCTGGACGTTTACGCGCGAAGCTTCGTGGGGTTACAGTACCGTGGATAATGCACAGGAGAAGTACAATAAACTCGATTTACTCGGCTGCTCACTGAGCCCGCTTTCTTCTTCGCTTACCATCGTCTCCTCCTTCAGAAAGCGAGTCAGCCAGCAACGGTTCTCTTTGATTCTATAGATCCGTGTACTCTACGCCTGAGTCAGCTGCCGGTTCAACAACCTACTGGGGTAGAGTGCAAGCAGTTCAAAGGGAGTAGAAGAAACTCGGATCGGCGACGGTCTCTTCGATGCGGCTTCAAACTTCAACGCTATCCGACACTGTTAGTGGAACTCTCAATTACTTGTGTGTGTGGAATACCGTGTTCGTGTCTCTGTGTGTGTGTCTCGAAACGTGTGTAGCGTGTGCGGATACGTAGTACGGCAGCTTATACTTCGGGTCTTAAACAGATACTTCTACTGCGGAGGAGTCAAGAAATACTTGATGGGTAGTGCAATCTCTGCAGTTACGTTGATCGTTCGAACAGTCCAATCTTTACTGTACCGAGCGAGAATCGCGACGTTCGACGGGGAACACGTTTCTAACGACCCCTATCGAGTCCGATTGCCGCCTCGAAGATGGAACGACTGCACGGCGGACTGCCGTTCTCAGGCAATATCCCGAGAACGTGTTCCCATTCGAGCATCCGGTCTCGCCGTATGTTACGTGTACGCTGGCAGACACTCTGTGATGATCGTATACTGTGCAAATGTGACAATGTACAGTGTGGGTGTGTAGCGTATGAATGCAGCATAAAGCTACGTATAAATACATAAGACTGTAGGGGTTCGCATAAGATTCTTCATTTACCTGCTAGCATATACGTACGTATATACATTATACATATACCAAATGTTCAATAGACAAACGTGTACAAGACGTTGCTGAAGCCACGGTGCAGCCGGGAACCGGACGATCCCGCGCGGAAACGCGAATCGAAGTTCCTTTGCAATGTTGAAAAATCGTCGGAGCAAGAATTTCATTTATATACGCGGGTAAACAACAACAGTTTGACAACAACAGGAATAAGAACATATGAGTCTATTTTGAAGGTGACCTAAGTCCATTTATATTGAAATTGAGATATTTAAGGACTTGCGTTTCAGAAAAGAAAAATAAAAAACTCAGAGACTGAAATTTACAATTTCTATTAAAATAATAGCAATTATGAAGCGAATAATATACACCTTACTGCAGTCGACAACAAAATGTGACAAACGGACTTAGGCTGCTTTCGAAACGGCTCATATTTTATTCGAAATTGCGGAGGTTGAGCGAATTAAGTAATCGGAGCGTTGAACACTGAATTCGAGTTGAACAAAATGAAAGAACTTATATTGCAATGCATTTCGTTGCAACGTCGATCAACGCATTTCCGTTCGAGGAATCGACATTTCCGCGGACCGCAACGCCATTTCGCGGCCGTCCTGTACACGCGCAATTCTTACGCACTTCTGCCGAAACTAAAAAAGCAGCAATGAGGTTACAGGAAAGACAGCACTCGAGATGTATTATACAACCAAGCAACACTGGGTCACACAATTCATACGGGAATAGTCTCGCAGTAACCGATTACAACGGACCTGGTACAAAGTCAAAAAGTCAAAAAGTGAGACCACTACTTCTCGTTCGGAACATTTACACGCGATCGTTTATCGATCACGCATGTACGTTTTTCTAGCTGGCGAAACACTACGTACCCCGAACTCGATTACAAGGGCGTCCACGATGCTGCCGATCACCGTGATGAAGTCGAACGTGTTCCAGGCGTCCTTGAAGAAGTTCTGAGTGCGACGGGACCGGGAATAAACAAGTCGATTAGTAAATCCGCACGGTTTCCCGTCAGCGTTGCCTGACTCTCGCTTCGGAGTTTGCTCGACGACACTTCCGAACCGTGAACTCCGTCTGTATAACTACAGCAAACGTTCGAGCAAACTCCGAAGGCGATCAAATGTGTAAAAGATGTTTGCTAACTAACGCTACAGAAGAAACTACAAATCGAGTTTGAAGAAGTAGCGAGTCTGTTGGTTTTCTCTGCGTGTCTCTTTGTATGTCGGCGTGTATCCACTAGAGGTGGGCAGGTGTCGGAAAATTTCGGGTACCCGAGCCTCCGGTCGAGTTGAGCGTGATCGGGTCGAGTCGGACTCGAAAGCTGGTGAATTTCGGATACCCGACATCGAAGTCGGGTTAAATAGTGCACAAAGTGTCACTAAGCACTACCTAACCCGACTTCGGTGTCAGGTACCCGAGTATCAAGAACTTCCGGGATTCGATCCTAGCCTGAAATGTCGGGTACCAGCCCACCCCTAGTATCCGTGTGTGTGTGTGTGTGTGTGTGTGTGTGTGTGTGTGTGTGTTCGAGTAGGTGTCTCGGTGTGGGATCGTGTGAACGGGCATTATGCGTGTACTTTTTGCAAGGATTGCACATGTGTGTAGAACTGCGGTGTTTGCCTTCGAGTGTGTTTGTATGTTTGTGATCGTTCAACGGTGAACGCGTTCTTGTGGAAGAGGCGCGTGGTTTGCGAGGATTGCGGCAGTGTTTTCCTCCGTGTCGTGTATGTCTCTGTGTGTCCGTGTCTGTTTATATATTTGTGTTTCTGTGTACGCACCATTGCAGAGCGCAAATGGTTAGTGGCGAGTGAGCGCAAAGTATGCGGAGAGTCGTGCTGTTCGGAAAAAACGGTGTGTCGGTGATGTAGAAGATAGGTCGCGTCTCCTCGTTGTCTAGGTGTGTCGCGATCGTAAACGATTTGCGGGGGATAGTATGATGTAGAACGATGTGTGTTCAGCAGAGCAGAATGAATCGTTCGCTGTTCACGGGGCTAAGCTCGCAGCGAATTCACCTGACAGGGTCTACTGTCGCCAGCGACTTTCGATCCGACTGGTTTGCGATCGATAGAACGCTGTCCTCATGGTCGGAGTGCCACGCGAGGATTCGGGCATCTAGCACAGGTGGACAGGTGTCCGAGAAGCTGCGTTCCGTTTAAATCGACCCGGATCTGTGCTAAGGTCAATGTTCGAACTTTGAACTTTGAACTGTATTTGTACTATATCTATCGGCCGCTTCTGCGCGTACCACATGGTTCTCTTGCAGCGTACCGTAAATTTCGGGGAGTTGTAGATCGAGCGATTCAAAGTTCGAACTGTTTCGAACAGCAGAGTCGGGAAAATGATCGAGAAGTGGTATCCGAGTCGCATCAGCGATCGCCGACGATCGGCCACGGTAGGGTCTCGTCTAAAGATGTATTGTTGCTTGCGTCTACGGGAGCATGCCGGTAATAGCGAGCAAACTATAATAGACAGAGGGGGCGGGTGGGTGGAGGGGGATAAAGAACGATAGAGAGACGCTCGCGAGGTTGGTTATTCGCGCGGAAGCTCTACTTTCCAGCATTCTCCTCGGGCAAAGGGCCGAGAAGGAGGTCGGTTCCCTCGAACGATTCAGAATAGCGCAAAGCCCGAGCCAAGAGTATCGCCGCGGCGATCTCTCCTCTTCTCTCTCGGCTCTATCGCAGCTTCTCGGCACGGTCGCGGCTCGTTTTCATACTCGAAATGAAAAAGCCTCGGCTGGAAACTGTCCTACATACATCGGGAAACATTCGCGGGCATGTTGGCGCGAGAAAACGGGCAGAAAAAGCACCGACCGGGGTCTAGAAGCGATCCTTCTCCGACTGCGAATAGAGGCACGGTGCGATTATGGCTGCGACGCAGTGTCACCGCTTTCGGAGAGAACATTTCTACGACGATTTCAGAATACGAAATCTATAAGTTTGGGTATCGAAATTCGCACTAGAACCCTGTCGTTCTGACCCAGTCTCCGTTGATGGACACCGGGAACGTTTTTCCTTGGTCGAAATCATTTTTATAAATACAGTGTACACGTGCTTGGTCTGTTCCAATCGTACTCTAAGCAATGCTCGTATGCTAGGAAAAATTGTTCACGTCTAAACAGAACGTATAGCTATTTGGACTCGTTCTAAAGGAAACGTACACCAAGGTGCTATGGTACTTTCTTGGTCGTTTATGCTTTACAAGACACTTGCTTGCTTCGACTGTTAAAGATCTTTAACCCTTTGCACTCGAGGAGACTCTGTGTCACCGCTATAAGTTGCCATACCATTTTTCAAATTGATTAAAACAGTATCAGATTTGTTTATATTTAAAAAGTTGTTGAAGCTAGAGTGTTAAAGCTCTAAAAACTAAAGGTTCAATTTCATATGTATAAATTGTAATAAATCATGTGAAATGAAAATACCATCAATAATCATATTTTGGATTTCGGAATAAAACAGCCACGATTGCAAAGGGTGCAGAAAATAACCTCCTGGAGATAGAAGATCGCGTAAGATGTACAGTCGCTGTTGAATTAGGCGTCCATCAAGAGAGGAACTGTCCCGTCGCCATTGTCCTCGCGAACAATCGTCTTGTCTCGAAACGCGATGGATCACCGATATCCAGTACGTAGGTGGAAGAGACAATGACAGTGGGAGCAGGTACTGCGTATAACTGTATACGGGTATGTATACTCTCTATCCTATATGATATGACGTGATATGATATAACATGACATGACACATGACATGATGGTTGCGTGTAATTTCGAGTTTTTTTAGTGGAGTGTGTGATTAAGAGGCTGTTTCTATACCTTGCATCCGAAGGCGACGAGTTTAAGGATGCACTCAATGAGGAAAAGGAGGGTGACGATCAAGTTCACGACGGTCAAGATGTCCAATAGAGTCGGCGGCGCCTCGTGATACTACAAAATACACCCAACACACAAACGTAACACAAGCCAAGATTCTGCATCGTTGCCCGCAATTCTCCGGTCGCCTCTACGATCGTTTCTCTCTCGGCGATCATTAATCGGCTTCCTCGGCTCGAACGCCAAAATCTCGAGCTTGTTATCAATTAGAATCGCGAAGGGAGGCCGCGCCGTTAGTCTTTCGACGACGACTCGCAGAATTTCTCGCGACAGTGGACCGTTCTCGTGGAAACGCGGATATTTCTGCTTACGTCGATCGGTAACCGATTATTACCATTTTGATCGGCAGCGGGATTACTTCGTCGGCTTCATCGTCTCATTTACTCGTTATTGAAAATATTAACACCTCCGGGATCCGTAGAAATCGACTTTGTTTAAGAAATTCGAGGAACCTGAAATCTGCGATTCTATTAATCGAAACTCTACGCTGCGCCCTCGTCGATCTAAAATGTTCACAGATTGCTACGCGATAAAGATGAACTTTTCCCGGAAATTCAAAGATCGAAGTAATCCCGTCGCTAATGGATTTATAATCCTCGATCGCGGCGGAGGAGCGATTCCTCCGGGAGTGAACGATCGAATCAAACCGATCTCCGGCGAAGGGTCGATCCCTCTCGTGTTCGGCGCGCGAAAACGGTGCTCGATTCTTGCGTGTATGTAGTATGTGTGTGGAGTGTGTGTACGTCGAATTAATTAACCGGCCATTCCCGAAGATGGCGGAGAATGTTACAGCATGCGTGTCGGTCCCGCGGAGGCGTCGATTCTTCGCACGAAACTCGACGGAAGTTCGACCGGTTGCGCCTACTCTGCGGATCCACGAGGCTCCTTGCTCGCTAACAACTTTTGGGGGCAGTGTTCTCGTGTTTCTGGACCGTTGGCAGCGAGCATCGAAGCGCAACCGAGTGATCGTGAACCAAATACAGTAGCCGTTGCCGGCCCGTAACAGTCGATGCAACTACAGACAACGCTTTCCATGCGGAGCCTCGATCTTCTTCGCGATCGTCAATTATCAGCTCGACTCTCGAGACGTTTGCTGGATAAAATAGTGACCCGTAATACCAGGGAGCTGGGCAGAATGTATTTATGAATTGCGAATTGCCGATATTGGACATTTGGATACGTTGTATGTATAAATGAATTTCAACCGTGATTTAGCGACGAATAGAGAAACGATTCGATGAAAGACACGGGCGAATCTGTGGTTTGAACGGTATTACGAGTTCGTATTTTGTGGTGCAACGCGAGAGCTCGTTCCGATCGGCGAGAACGATCGACGGTCCGCAGCAGAAGCCGCGGTGTACACATGCAAGGATCAAAAACATGTCAACGTGCAGTGATCACGTGCGAATGCAACAAGACGGAGATCGGCATGCACGGGAACTGTTGTGGGTTTGCTTCTATCGCATCTGCCGCAGCCAGGGTTTTGCATCGTGGAAGGCTCGCGTGATTTCCACCCTGTTCCACGTATCTCGTGGGAGAAGTTTGTTTTTCGAAATGAAAGAACCAAACGAGAGCCGGGAAACGAAACAGAAGTTCAGATAGAGAAAGAGAAACGGAGAAAGAGCAAGAGAAAAATATACGGATAAAATGAAATCGACGCGGCTGGTGTTGATGCTCCCTTGACTGGTGTCCATGGGTTTAGGTGTGTAATATTCAATGTCCCGTGTTGTGTTGTGCGTGTGTTCGTGTTTCATAAGACTAGCTAGTAGTAATAGTTGGAAGCTCGCCGAACAGCGACGAGAGTTCTCTCGTCCCTTTCGCACGCTGGTCGCTGTTCAGCCGGTTTCCCACTCGCGTCGCAAGCACGCTGCCGGACAAAAGTACAATGGCAACGTTGTAACGCGAGGATAGAATCGAGCCGGAGGCTCTGCTGTGTCTACAGTCGGTACTTTTGTCGGGACGCGTGCATGGCCGTGATCAAATTCTACGATTCTCGAAAAGGCTCGGATAGTCGCACCGCTGCGGTGCGAGCGTCCTGCGGAGTTTCGTGTCGAATCAAAGGATTTTGTCGAGCGAAGACACCGAGTTCCGGCAATATCTCGTAGCCCGATGTCTTCGTCGAATGGTCGGTTCTTTGGAATCGTGTTCGGAGAATTTTCTCGGAACCAATTGAATTTAGCGACGGATGGCAACACATCCGGTAAGAACATTTCCCGAAAGCTGGTCCGAGGTTTGAGTCGACAGGACACCATCTACTCTTCGAACAAACCAGAAAACAAAATGACAACGCTCTACTTCCATTCTAATAAGCATAAGTGGCCAGGCGACGATCTAGGAGCGATCGGACGGCGCTCGATTCTGTTTCTGCGGCTCGTGGAATGAGGAGACCTCGACATGGATCGCGATCGAGCGGCGTCTGGATCGTTCCTCGGCTCGAGGCCGGCTCGAGCAGCCGTTTCGAAGCGTCTCGAACCGACCAGCCCGGCCTCTAAGCGCGTATATATGCGTATATACGTTCTTTCGATAATCTGTTCGTTGGAGGGGTTGTTTGTTGGCATGGTGGAGCTTACCCTCACGCCGAAAGCGGCGATCTTCAGTATGCACTCGACGGTGAACATCCCCGTGAAGCACATGTTCATGTACTTCAGCGTGTTCTTGTACGCGTCGCTTTGCCGATGGAACTGCAATGCATACACTGACAACACACACGGCCGACAGAGACAAACAAACATACGTACAAGCGTTATAGAATCGCGTGTTCGCGCGGACGCGGTCTCGCGGACGAGGCAATCGGATTTCATTCGCCGATCGCCGATTGCGATTCCTCTTCCTCCCCTGTCATCCCGATATCAAGGGAGAAAGAGAATCGCTCTCCCTTCTGCTTTCATTCCTCTCTTCCCCCTCTCTCTCTCTCTCTCTCTCTCTCTCTCTCACTCACTCTCTTGGTCTCTCCCTTCGCTGTCTGAATTAATTTATTAGTTTCTCGAGTCGATATTTCATTCGTTTTTCCAACTTCTCAATATTTTTACAATTTTTTATAAACCTTCAAGTGAAATACCATACATGGTATAAATGATTTCTTCAGCTATGCTT
>CM052150.1:6559713-6578002 GCA_028455555.1 Augochlorella aurata | reverse complement strand
AATTGAAAAAGAGAGAGAGAGAGAGAGAGAGAGACATAGAGAGAGAAAGAGAGAGAGAAAGAGAGAGGGAGAGAGACAGTGAAAGAGAGGAAGGGACACATAGGTGTATAATATTAGCGTTAACCTAGATACGTGTATCTGTACGACCCTACCAAGTGTGTACGGCGTAACGATCACATTAAAGAGATTGTTTCTTTTCTTCTATTTCCAGGGTGACTAGGGACGGGTTTACAGAGTACTTGTACATTACGTGTTGCTGAGTGTGCTATGGAGGGGCTGTATCAGCGCTCGGAGTCAACGAATCGAAAATAGTTCACTCGGAAACAAATGATTACCGTAATATAGACGTTGATAATTCTGTGGTTAGAAAGAAGAACGCCTCAGGTCGCATGATTTCAGTTTAGAGATACCGACGCCTAAAGTTCTCGTCACTATAACGTTTCGTTTCAATAGGGTTTCATTATTTGTTCGAGTCCATCGAATTTACTTTTATAATTTGTGTTCTGACAACTAGCTAAATCCTATATTCTTACTTAAAATTAATTAAAATAGCATTCTTTGACATTGCGACATACGACGTTTTTCTACGTAGTCACAAAATTCATTGCACCGTCTCTATTGCATTTTCTTTTCAAATTTTTTCTTTATCATTGAAATGTTTGCAGACATAAAACTTGATAAATTACCCGATAGCTTGATAAATTGGTCGATACCAATAAATGACCGATGTTCCAGGTAATTTTATCCGCGGCAACGCTGCTAAACAATAACTGTCGTGCAACAGAGACGACAAAATCGACAGAACAATCGTCATTGCGCCGACACAGCCGCCTGCCACACAGGACTCTAGGAAAGACCGACTGTTATAATCGAGTCCGTCGATCGCGGCTGACCGAGGTAGCCCTATCCTCGAAGCTCTCGATAGGGCTCCCTCGACGGGTCGCGACCAGGATCTGGCTGATTGGACTGGTGATGCTAGTGTCTGGGGAAGTGACAGTCGAGAACCCGCCACAGGTGGGACAGGGTCGCTCTACGGCAAGAACAGAACGGTCTAAGGAACGCAAACAAGGTGAACCGAAAAGAGGCGAACAGAACAACACAAGACACCCCGTCGGGGGTGGCTGAAGGAACTCTTCTAAGAAAGACGAAGCCGAGGGGTCGGAGGCTCGCTTTGATTCGGGTGTCTTCTCGATAGCCCCCCGGCTCGAACACGTCTAGGGTAGAGGGTTTGTGGAGGAAGGGGTGGATCGAGTCGTGCGGGCGCCCCGTGCAAACAAACGTGTCTCCGGCGTGGAACGAAAAACACACACATTCAGCGGGGTGGATTCGAAAGATTGCGTGTCCTGGTCCCGTGGGCCCGGGGGACCGGTCCGGCCGAGGTGGCGGTCAATCTCTTGCGAGCAGTTCAGCAACGTTAGCATGCGAAACGCGCGCGGTCCCAGCGGCCGCGACATCTCTCAGCACAATGCGTGCGTGTTCCGAACATTTACGTGCCTGCGGGGCGCGGAGAGACCCAGAGAACTCGGTAGCCGACCCGCGGAACATTCGGTAAGTGTCGCAGCAAACTTGGACAAGTCTCTGGAATTTTGTAGAGACGATCACAATGGTCGCGGAAGGCTGCGCAGCCCTCGGCCAGGTCTCTTCGCTCCACCAAGGACATTCAAACACCGTGTGCCACCACCCGTGTGCGCTCCATTCCCAAGACCATGTGTGCAAATAACGTGTGCCAGTGACTCCGTGACGCAACGCATGCCCAGCGTCGTGTTCAGGCAATTATACTGTAGCGCCCCGTTGGATGATTCTCGTCTGACTGAGTCTGGAGACTTCAGGAGGTACCTCCTTTTATTGTGCTATCCGATCGACCAACGAGACGCCATACTATAATGTTTGGAAGGGTTGAAATCATAAGGGAGGAGAAAACGCGAGAATCAACGAAACAGGAGGCAGTTACCCTTTGCGGACACGAAAGATACGAGGTAAATTAATTAATAGCATCGTCAGATATTGTTCCTTGCTCTTAGTTACGAGTTTTGAACATTATTTTCAACTTTTCAGTATGAAAAAGGATGTATATGTCTGCAGAAGGACTCTGCAAGATTATTTTGCTCGAAAAAGATGTGTAACTTTACACCGATCGAAAACCGGTCCTTTTGAGGTTTAATGAATTAAATAATTAATCCAAGCATGAATTATAACAAAAATGACGAGATCTCTAAATAAGTTGAAGCACAATAATTCTAGAAATTGAGAAATTGCTTTTTGAGAGTACTTCGATAGGAAATTGTCCGACAATAAATAAGAAATTTATTGAACAAGAATATTCTATCTGCAATATCAATTTTGCAATTTTCTATAGGTCCGCGAAGGGTGCAGTTGCTCCTCAGCCGCGGACGAAGCGTAGCGTAGTCTCGGACGCGTTGTCGGCCAGCTCTCTTTTGTGCATTTGCAGCCAGCACGACGAAAGAGAAACAGTGAAAACGGAAACAGAGAGGCACAGAGATACAGAAATAGACAGACGGAGAGAGAGAGAGAGAAAGAGAGAGAGAAAGAGAGAAAGAGTGAGAGAGAGTAAGAGAGCAAAGAAGGAAAGAGAATAGTGCTGTAAAAGTGGTGTTGCGGAGTAGTCGCGCGGTGCCAGGGCTCTCGTATGTCGCAGCCTTTGTCCGTGATCGTTTGTTCAAACGCGTTGGAACGCGCGCGGAAAAAATCGGCAAAATCGGATATCCCAAGCCAGTGGTTCGTGCACGGCTTCGAACTCCGCCACCAGTTCAGACATGGTTTTCGTTAAGGCGTACGAGTCGAACACGCGGCTTTCCGTGTCGAGAGAAATCGGCGTGTTTCTGTGGTTTCGTGTGGAACGATTAAAGGATCGGAGTCGGACAAGTTTCTCTATCGAAATCATAGTTCCGTGTCTTCTCTGTCCAGGCCAGAAGCTTTCCGCAGCTCTGTGTCGCGAGCGTTGAATGGATTTTCGAATTTGTCCTGCGTTTCTACGCTCTCGAGGAGAATTTCCTTCTATCGAGGGCACCGTTACGAAAGTCGGGGAGGGACAGAGAAGACGCTAACTGGTAACTGGGGAAACGAGGAACGAAAAGTCGTCGCTGGAAATACACGCACCGAAAGTATAAGAAACACCAGGGGGAGCGGAGAACGTCCAAGGAATGCGAGATCGGTGATAGTGCCAGCGCGAGACATCTTAGAGCGCTACCATGACGATTGAAGCTGGTAATAATTTCTGTCTATCATTTCTAGAAGACGCGATCTACTTTCCATGATCAATAGAAATCGTCAGGATGCAAAATAAAAATGTGCAGAACAGAAGAAACGTTACACTGGCTGCCACAGGTCATAAAGATCGCACAAAACGACATTTATCGTGATTTATTTCACGATATGGGAATTGAGAAGACGCAAATAATTATTGATTAATTAATTATTAGTTATTTAATAACAGCGGTTAATTCCGCGGACCTTTTTCGTTTCTTTGATAGACTGTAATGAGATTTGAACTTCTAGTGTAATGAAAAACTACCGCCGTCCACATATGACAGACGTGGCAGTGAAAATGTTAACGAAGTCTTTATCGGAGAACGTTCCTTGCTTCTACCGATCCAATTTTCCAAATCAATTTTCAACAACGAACAATTTGTCTGCGCACCCACAGCTCAGCTTGGATTAAATAGGCTCGCGCAGGCACCATTACGAAAATCGTCTCGATCCAGAAAGGAGGCAAATTGGCACAGAATAGAAGAAGCGTCGAGATCGTAAAACTGAAAGTTGGAACTTGATTCGAGGCGACCGATAAAGGAAAGAAGAGACGCAGAAAAGATAGAGAAAGAGAAAGACAGAAGAAGAGAAGAGTACAGAAAGAAAGGAGAGTGGTTGACAGGTTTCCAGAAGGTCGGGACACGCAAGAGTATCCAACACAGCTGTGTACACGTACCAATGGATAATAACAAGGATGACAATTATACAGAGAGCAATAAATAAATTGGCAGGCAAGAACAACAATGTCCTCGTACAGATATAACGTAATGTCTTACGCTCAGTTTGAACGGTCCGTTGCGCGCGGACGACCACGTGCTGTCGCCGACGATCTCGTTTTAACGATATCTCGATCGACGATCTTCGGGCTGCTTTGTTTTAGTTTATTCTCTCGCGACCGCGCGTTTGGTTCCCGGGAGAAAATCGAGCACACGCGCGCGCGTACGACACAGTCGTGTGAGTGTGTATAGGGGGGGAAGTAATTAGAGAAACGCCAGGATATCCGGGAATCGCGTTCGCAAAAGCGATTCCTGGATCCCCGTGGTCTCCCAAGGTTCGTGGGGATGAAACGAGATTCGGGGGCGCGAGAAATCGGTTGCGGAAACGGCGCGGCGCGTCGCGGCGATCGACTCGACTGTAATCGTTTCCATCGACCGGTCGTTTGCGATCTTGCGAATTGCTTTACCTGCCGCGCTGCTCTCAACCCTTAGCATCACTTTGCACCTGCCACGGATTCACGAGAGACTACATGCATCTGCTGGATTTCAACGAGAGGGAACAATCTTAGATATTTCTAGTACTATAAATAACAAGTTGCTATACAGCTTTGCACGATCTGCAGTACTCTAGCTAGTGGCGATTCAACCCTTACAGTGCCGAGGAAAGACATATTGTTCCTTTTACGATTTTCTAATTATTAAGTTTTACAAAATTCGTGTAACTGCCTTCTGAGACTTTACAAAATTATATCAAACAGGTTTGGTATATCTCGCTCAGGCGTAATTCCTATGATCGGCAGTGAAAGGGTTAAAAGAACCACCAGAACGAACGAACGGTGTTTTTAATTGAAGTAATAAGAGCGTTACATCAGGATGCTAAGGGCAAATCGAAATCGTGAACGACGAGCGGCTGCAACGAAGAAGTAACGCCTTCTGTCGAAGGTTTCTTTCTCCCGGGCGATGGAAACGGATCGTGGACAGCTTACCTTCATCATGAGCAGTAACGTGTTTAATACGATGAGACCCATGATAAAATATTCGAAGGGCGTCGATACCACTATCTTCCATATTCTGAACTTGACGCTGTTGCGCTCTTTCGGCATGTACCTTTCCAGCGGGCGGGCCTGTATCGTGAAGTCTATGCAAGATTTCTGAAAGAGAAGACAAGCTTTAGAAACGTCAACACTTTCGCGCGCAAGTATCTTCCATGGGGATGCTTAGACGTACCTGATTTTTATCGATTTCGCCGTCTTGCAGTTCGGCCTCTCCCTGCTCCTGGAAAGTGATGATGATCAAGGCCACGAAGATGTTCACGAAGAAGAATGGAAAGACGATGAAGTAGACGATGTAGAAAATGGACATTTCTATACGAAAGTTCTGGATGGGGCCCTTGTCCTCGTACGTGGCCGCCATCGAGTTCTGCAGGATCTGCGGCCAGCCCTCGCCGGTCTGCACCGCGAATAACGTCAGCATCGCTGCCATCACGTTGTCGTAGTGAAAGCTCTGAGATTGCCATTGGCGCTTCATCGGCTCCGGCAGCATGGCTCCCTCATCGAAAACGAAATATTGACCCCTGCGAACAGACAACGACCAGTTAGACACGCCCAAACCGGATTAATCCATCAATTCAACGACGAGGAGGACAGCGTTTAAACTTGAACAGGAGATAAATCGTTTAGACTGCGTATCTATGGGTCTAGATAAAACTAAAACATCGTTAATCATAAATTCTCACGGATCTCTCGTTTACACCTGTCAGATTTTATTTTCTGTACGCGTTGCGCATGACAGGCGAATATAGAAAGTAAAAACTTTAATATGAAATTCTCAGGAATTTTCTGGATCCGCAGTCTAAGATACGCTGCAGAAACGGTCGACGAGTATTCTAAGTGCCACATTCGTTATCATTTTCGATACTCACTGGCAATCCTCTTGCGTATACTTGCTCTCGTCGGTACAGTAGAAGAATTTCCCGTTGAACAGCTGCACCGCGATCACAGCGAAAATGAATTGGAACAATATATACACTATGAGAATGTTAATGACGTTTTTCAGACTGTTCACCACGCAGTCGAAGACCGCCTTCAGCTTCGGCACTCTCTTAATCGTCTTCAACGGTCTGAGCACACGCAGCACCCTGAGCGACTTGATAGTCGAGAGGTTCTGTCCGGCCGAGCTGCCGGTCATGTCGAACGCGAACGACACCGCGGCGCATATCACCACCACCGCGTCCATAATGTTCCAGAATTCGCGGAGATACGAGCCCGGGTGCAGGATGATCCCGAGATCGATGATCTTCAGTATCATCTCGACGGTGAAGACGCCGGTGAACGCGTAGTCGAAGTAGTTCAGGACCTCGTTCCTCGGCGATTCCTCCCACACCGGATCCTCGGCGGCCAACGCGATACTCGACAGCGATATCACCACCATTATGAAGAAGTCGAAGTACCTCAGGTTGACCACCCAATGGGCGGCTCTTCTTACGCTGCAAACATAAACGGATATCATCAGTTCATCTCGCTAGTCTGTAATACAATTGTATTGCTGCAGGGCATAACTATAGCAACACCACAACTTTCAAGAGTGTCAGGTATTGGTACAAGTTCTTTGTCATTATATTATCTCTATTTTGATATTAATTCATTCTAGTACAAGACGATAGCTTCTCTATGTTTTAAGCTGCGCGATACGACAAAGGACAAATTATTTGATTTTTTCCTCCAGATCTTCCCCTATTTTTGGTACTATAATATGATAGCTGAGGTCAATGATCCACATCGACCGTCGCGTGATCACGAGTATCGAAAACTCAGAAATTATTGGGCCTTGATGGAAATAATGAAGTAGCTACTGGAATAAATTCTCTTCGTTGTAACAATTAAATCTGTAAAATGCAGTGTTATAGTTATGCCGAACGGTATAGTCTGAAAACAGGCTTACGGATTCGTAGGGGACAGTATAAACATGGAGGAGTATGGCAGCATTGGTTTTGGTCCCGTGTCATCGTCTTCATCCTGCTTTTTCTCTTCGGACGACTGCTTCCCACCTTTTCCGTCTTTGCTGAAATCGCAAACGTTCCCAGTCAATGTTCGCCATACTTTCCAATTTTGCAACGATGCCATGACACCAAGTGGTACCATGGCACCCGAGACTACCATTGCGAGATTCTTCAAAGACTGCTTACAAGTTCTGAGTCGGGCTCGGAGGGCAGACAGCCACCTTGGGCGGGCTACCGTCTTTCGGCTTCTGCAAGGACTCGATTTCCTTCTCGAGTTCCTGCGCCTGCTTCTCCTTGTCCTCGACGTTCTCCTCGTCCTCGGCGGCGCTCAGCTCCTGTGCGTTCGCCAAATTGTCCACGGCGATAGCCAAGAACACGTTCAGCAGTGTGTAGTTGCCGAAGAGCACCAGCACGATGAAGTAGAGCGAGTACACCATGCCCCTCCTGTGACCGCCTTGCGACTCGATACCTTGGTACATCACTTCGTTCCAATCTTCACCGGTCAGGATCTGTGGATCGACATCGTTATTAGAATTCTCTGACAATGATCGCAGTGCTCGACAAATACTCGCAGTGCCAAGGAAAGACCATGTTTCGTGTCTTCTTTCCTTTTAAACTCGATGTTCAACATTCGTTCTCTTATCATTAGACTGCGGTTCCTTGGGCAGAATGAAAATTAAAAATATATACCCTACAAGTCATTTTCACCGGTTATGAAAATTCCTTTATATGATACAATTCTAAAGATATCTTAATTCAAGCATACGCTAGAATAAGAATAGCGAAATATCCATATAATTTAATTAAAATTCATGATAACGTACAAATATTCTAAAATGACACTATTTTGTGTTCCGCCTACTCATGAATGCCTAGAATCCGCAGTTCAATGACGGTCGTTGAAAATCTGTTTATCCTTGAGACATCGAAAATTCCCAACAGGTGATAACGCATAGAGATTCGTAGTTTAGAGGTCGGTACTCACTTGGAAGACAGTGAGCAGCGCGATGGGGAAGGTGTTGAAGTTGGTGGGCGGCGTGCCGGACTCGAAATTGAACTGGCCGCCGAAGAGCTGCATGCCGAGCAGAGCGAATATGAGAATGAAGAGGAAGAGCAGGAAGAGCAGGGAGATGATGCTACGCATCGAGCTGAGCAGCGATATTACGAGGTTCCTCAGGCTCTTCCAGTATTTGGTGACCTTAAAAATTCGCAGGAGTCTAAGGGCACGTAGGACGGAGAGGCCGAAAGAGCCGGACTTCAACGCGGACCAGATCACTTCGAAGATCGATCCCGAGATCACCACGCAGTCGAAACGATTGAAGCTCGACTCGAAATATGTACGGGGGCCGAGCGCGTACACCTTGATGAACATCTCCATCATGAACAGAGCCAGGAACACGAACTCCGCGAAATCTGAAAGCATTTCAATTAACGATGCTACAATGTATCTTCGATTCGGTCGAAATCTGGACGGGGAAGAGCGAACGGTTGGGGTCGAAGATCAGGGTTTTTAGGGTCGATGCTTACAGAGGAATTCAGTGAGCCATTGTGGCTGGCCGTAGTGCTCGACGGCGACACACACGGTGTTGAAGAACACAAGAACGATGACGAACCAGTAGAACTTTTGTGACTTGACGGAGTTACGGATCCAGAACCTGAACCTCTTCTCCGCCCGCCAGAACTGCACGCAGGTCCCTTTGTCTTTCGCCCTCGACTTGATATAGGAAGATCTCGAGTACCCTGCAAGCGACAAACAAATCGTTTCAGTGTTCGTCCGGCGATAACGATGGAGGGGCGTCTCTAAGGACGTTTTCGCGGTGCCAGTCGATCGATCGTTATTTTCGAATTGTCGAGGGAAATTTCGAATGCTCGGTGCATATCGAGCCGATACCGAAAGCTTATTCCGTGGATTCTGAATCGACTGGGCGATATTCGATCTGGTTTTTCGATTCGCTCGCGACAAATATACAGGACGGACAGAGACACGTCTATATCTAAGCGGTACTCTCTAACAAAGCGGACATCTGTCTCTATGTACGGACCAACGATGCGTGTCACTAATCTATTCGCTAGTCGTGTAAAGTACTTCGACCCAGTCCGTCTGTCGTACCCTCTATGGGACGGCGCCTATTTCTGGCAGTCTATTTTTCGTCGAATCGATCCTCTCGCGCGCTTCTAATTGTTCTACGGTATTCGGATAAGGCTGCTCGCCAAGTACACCAACTATGTTTCTACCTAAGGCCGCTCGAAAATATTTCAGTCGTCGCGGCAGTCACTTTTCTGTTCCTGAGTTTTCCACAGACGTTTCGACAAACCGGGACTGCAAGAAATAATAGGTACTGTGATAAATGTTTTCATTGGCGAACATTTTTTTGCCACGGTAGTAAAAAAATTTAATGGTTGCGCGAGTTGAAACAGTTCCGAGCGGCAATATATATATACACGAGGACATCGTGGGCCCCGCCTGGAACCACGTGGGCATTGTGAGCCCCGCCTAGACCACATGGACACGCAGATTCTCGCTCGAGGCGTTCGCGAATCCGTGCTTCTCCGTTTCTTCGCGAACGCTCTCGGGCGGCTTCGACAGATAGACACAGACACACATATAAATATATATTTATACACGATTGTACAGCGACACCAGCCAACAGAAGCAGTTCCTAAAAAGATGACAGCAAATTAATCGGTGCCTTGGACGTCTTCAGCCGCAAGTCCCAAATAACGCGATCTACGATTTACTCTACCGACAGAAAGATATCCTGACACATATTTTGACAGTGGCCAATTATCGCACGGAATTCGATGTAGCGTTTGCTCGCTTCGTTTCACAATTTCATGAAGACAGAATTTGATTTGTTGGTGCATAATTCGCCACTGCGGATAGCACGTAGCAATTATGCTCCGCGTCTGGTCGCGCGAAGTATGCTCTGCAGCAGAGTCGATTACGCGGCAGCATACCTGTTACAATTTACGCGTGTACATACGTGTTACGTGTATCGTGTGTGTATGTGGGGAATGAGTGCGGGCATGTACCAAAGTAGTTTGTTTTTTCTTCCTAGACACAAGAGAACACACGAAAAAACACACACGGAGAAACAACTGCGAAAATAAAGTTACGAGTACGCAGCCTTTATCGCGGCGCTGATCAAGAGTGTCGGCTGCGCTCACAGCTCGTAGTTACCTTTCAGGCTTTTCTTAGGCTCTGAAACAAGCGGAATCAGATCGTTCTCTCTCCTATGGGGCACCGGAGTACGGCGCCGGTGGCCTCGCGAGCGACACTCTCATTGAAACTGATTTATTCGACTATCGATCTCTCTGCTAAGTGACTTTAGAATTTTTGTTTTGTCTGGTGGTTTTAGTGAGACCAAAATAGTGGATCGAAGCTTTATTAATCTTTCAATTGTTCTACCATTTAAAATTACAGTTGTCCACTTTTGGGGAGAATTCACAAAATCCATAATTTGCTAATAACTGGATTGCGGATCTTTAATTGCGGCTGTATAAAAATTGTATGCATCTGCTAAAAGTAGCGAGACCCATTTCAGAATTACTTCCTTTAATCATTTTAATAGGATCAACGTCATAGATTCATACTTTACTATTCCTAGCTATCAATCTCTGTGACAAATGCATAAAAACCGCAGTGCTCTGATAACTGGTCTGTCGGTCACTGTTGTATGAATCTTTCTCTCTTAGAAATTTTAGTAAAATTTTAGCAAAATCAAAGTAACACATAAGTGTTTTTAAATTCTTCTGTCGGTTTCCCTGCTTCGTACTCCATCTCCCAAAAAATTGTGTCGCCCGCCAGGCCACGTTGCAAAGGTGATTCACCTGTGACGCTGACAAAACGAGAATAGAACAGCAAGAGGGTGAGATAATGATTTTTCGTTGAACGCAGGATTATTATTGAAAATAGTCGAATTTGCGGGGAACCTGTCGGATCAGGAGCGAGTCCGTCTCTTCGGGGATAGAACGCAACTCACCGTCGTCCTGGTCGTCATCACCCTCCTCTTCCTCCGTGTCCGTGCTTCTGCTTTTCCCGAGGTTCTTCATCCTCTTCTTCTTCGCAGCGGCTCGTCTCCTTCCTACAACCGAACGTCGCATCGATTAGGACAATCTCCATCGATAAATAAACCAAACTACTTTTCCACACGAACCTTCTAATATATGCAGCTTCTCCTCTTCCGTGGTCCTCTCTTCAGCGAGTATTACCTCCTCTGAAAAGCGAAGGCGAGTTGAGTGATCGACGTCGCCGGTGGAGCGGACATGCATCGGAACCGGCAAGGGACAAAGAAAGCCAGGGCAATACTATTGTCTAGCTTAAGAGGACAGCCGAAGGGCATAGGGTCGGCGTGAGCGGTGTCTCGATCGATAGGCGATCGAGGCTGCTCGCTGGTGTTAGGGGTCTAACCTGCTTTGCAGATCCAATTCAGGTAACAGTTCAGTTCACGCTCGAGCTGCTGCTGTCTTCGCAACTTCAGGAAGGACTGCCGGTTCTCCACCTTCTCTCTCTCCTTCGCAAACTCTCTACAAGCGTTACAGAGACATGATAGGCCGGTTACTTGGCGGGCAGGGATCTGTCCTCTGCCCTTCTCGAGGGAGCCTCGCTGAAAAGATTCTCCCGAATTCCGTGTAAGGTAAATGTACCTATTATGAAACGCTTCTCAGTGTACGATCATCGTCGATTTTATTACTATGAAAAGTGTTTGCTGTTGAATATTTATATTACTGTTATAAAGACTAATGTTTCTAGATAACGCAATGAACTAGATAACCAATTATGCAACTATTATAGTAATAACGACTTTCAAAGATTTATTTAGTACGAATTAAAAATAGTACGAATAAAATAGTAAAGTTACACGTCTATTATAATCGGGCATTTTAAATGCCCGTTCCGATACATCGACTATGAAAAACAATTACCAACTGTTCCATAAATCGGGACAATGAAACAATTCAAGTACAGAATATATTCACGGTGTTTTTTTGCTAAGAAAATCTTGTATTCGAGTAAACATTATTTTTGACAACTGATTGTTACGTAACGGTATCTGCGCGAGTGAATTTATCCGTCTATTTTTTATTGCGTTGTTTGTGCTACTGTTTCAAGAAGGGGTCGCAACTAGTCGGTAATTTCATAATAGATACTTTTACCTCGATCGTCCGTCGAAGTCGCGACGGAATCGGTTCCACGACGATAAAGCGATTTATAAAATTATGCGAGGCTCCCTCCCGAAGTTCTCGCGCGCGGACACGGAGCGTATCCACGCGGGATCTTACTCTAGCGAGCGTTCTATCGGGAATCGTTGCTGGCATTGCGCGCGATCGCCTACGCGCGCTATCACCGCTGGAAATACGATACGTCTGGGACCAAGTAAGGATGAAAACTCGGAGATTGCTGGCGCTACGAGTGAGGAAAGCACGGCTTTACCGGCGGCGACTAGCGTTTACCCTGCTACACGATTCTGTTCTCCGGCGAGTCCGTATTTGCTCGAGGTGCTCCAGAAACCCACTCGCCACAGAGGCAGTCGATTCTTCGTGAAAGAACGAGCCGAAAACGTGGATGTTTCTCTGAGATAATTGATTCGGAACCTTTGGCCACGATCTCAGTGAAATTCGCCACTGCGCGTCGATAGCATTGCAACCAGCTTTCGAATCAAAGGGTTCTATTTTTATTATTTCGGGGCAGCGTTTCGTACACTTCGTGCATTTCGTTTTTACCGACTCTCAGCAGTCAAATGGTTATAGATCTATTTTAAAAATAGACTTCGATTAAATTTCCCCCGCATTATACGCGTACATAGTCGAGCGATCTCAGGAGAATTAGAATCCAGCAAAATATATTTATTGATCTCTCGATTCGCAATTTCACGCAGCATCGTCTGCTCTATATTGCATCAGGATTTAAGGAGCACGGTTCGAGAAATTAGCAGAGAAGCAGTGATCCTTCGCGAGTGGAATTGCAGTTTCTCGCGAAGAAGCACCGCCGACCGCAGCGGCGCGCTCATGTAGAGTGTCCAGCGAGAAGAAACCAATAAAAGCAAGCCCGAGTCGATAATTCTGAAACGTTGTTTCAATGGGAAACAATCCGTGGAAAAGCTCGCGACGTCGACGAGGTCGAATGAAATTCTTGGATCGGTTCATTCGCGGGACACCCGGTGCATGGACGGAGAATCGTCTCTGGATGCGGACAAACAACGGGCTACCGGGGCGACAAACTCGAGGGAAAAGATCGATCGTTTCGAGACCTGCTTGAGTGATCCACTTTAAGTAGGCACTGAACGCAGTCGTGAACAGATGTTTTCTCTTTGTTTTCTGATAAGCCGCCCGCCTCTCGACGCGTGTTCGTTCGTTAGAAAACTCCCTGACGGAAAAAGAAAGAAATACAGATCTGGAGGGTGGGGGTGGCCCGAGAAATCGTGGGCGGAGGTCCTGGGAAACCCGTCGCGATGCAGGCCGGCGCGAACAACTGTATCCCGTTTCTCGAGAAGCGACCTGAAATCTGCGCTCGAGACGGTTCCAAAAATACCGGGTTGCAATGTAAATTCGTTTCTTCTGGATTTCATTAAAAGAACGAGACTGCAGATGTTTATAGAAAATTCAAATTGTCTGCGTTAATTGTGAGACGCGGTAGCTGATTGACTCTTTTAGCACTTTGACGGCAGCGCCAACCCCGCAAGAGTTTCACGAATTTACAGTATTTTATTCAATTAAATGTAAGCTGCAAAGTAAAGTTATATGGCATTGATGACTTTTTCAATATTTTGTAAGAATTGATTTTTACAAATTAAGTTTTAAACAAATCTGTCACCCACATATGGGTGATGATATGTTTTACTGTAATAATGTTGTACTACTAATAATATAAATCGGGTAAACTTCATTAATAATATAATTATGATAAATATTTTTAAAAACTGCTTTGAATCGATTTTGACAATTGAAATTTTCATGAAGTCATGCGTATGTGAAAATGACCGTCGAGATGTATTGCACATGGAATATTAATTTAATATAATATAATTTAATACTAATTCAATATGAAATATTAATATGATTTAATATCTTATCACAAATGCATCTGCAGTCTAGTCGCAAGCTAATATAATAAAACATTTAAGTATATTGCACCAAATACTGTTTATAGAATTGTCCGGAGGTGATTCAAACAGTTCCAAACAAAAATATATCAAATCAATCGAAGTCGAATGCCAAGAAAATATACCCGAACGTGTCGGATCAATTTACCGTATCATACATGTTACATCGAATTTAGTAACGGCCGAATGAAATGCAAATTGAAAACAAGGATCGCCGGCTAGGCTGCATCGCAATAAAAATGCGGCGGATCGAGAGGAACGGGTACCGCGTCTTAAACTTTTTTCATTTGGATCGGACAAGAGCGAGGTTGAATGGAGAATACTCACCCGCTCAGAACACCGAGAACTAAGTTCAGCATGAAGAATGAGCCAAGGACGATCAATGGTATAAAGTAAATCCAGTTGTACGTGCTGCCAAGAGCGTCGTTTGTCTGTAAAATTTCACCAGAGCCGCGTGAAGCCCGTATCTAGACGCGTCGATGCCGATCATCGAGCTCTCGAGTTACACAGACGTGATTTACGCGTGGATCCCTAGATCGTTTCATATTCTTTTTGCTGGAAACGGTCGCGGGAAACGGCTGCAGGCGATAGATACGATTCGAGGAGGATTGCTCGTTTGCGAGCGGCGATCGAGATCCGCGAGGATCGACGCATGAATACCGCACAGTGGTTCGGTTTGAAAAATTCAGTTGCATTTAACGAAAAAGATAACTTTTCCAAAAGCTCTATGGACTTCAAAAATATGGAAATAGAAAGCTAGAAAGTAAAAAATAGTTTTTATAATTACATTTAAGCAATTTTCTTTTAAATCGAATGCTTAAAATATTTAATATTTAATAATGAAAAATATTTAATCACCAGCAGCAAAAAATTACTATTTTTTAATTATTTTTAGCGAACATTTCACATATCTCTAATGGTTCAAAAGTTATAACAACTTGTCAAGGAATTCTCCAAACCGGACCATAGTGCGGCGTTGTCGCGTCGTTCAAATGATCGTTCGCGTACCGCCGTTTCCCGGGATGCACCATCGATACGATTCGCGATCGTATCGGCGTGCGATCGTAACCGGAAGAGAATCGATAGGTGACGAGAGCTTCGCCAGCTGTTCTCTTCGGATTACGATGGAACGAAGCGCAGAAAGGTCTATGTATATGCATTCCTGTGTTCGTATGCACGCGACCGTCCATCAGAATGCGAACACCGTGTGTAAGTCACGGGACGATTGTTATTGTAACAAGTGTTCCGGATAGAAAGGAGGTGACGTGAGTGTTGCGTAGATTCTGTGTTTACGTATACATATATATGCGAGAGGAAACGAGTGAACAACAGGGTGTGTAGTGTCCGTAAAGTGACTTGGGAGTGGCCAAATAATTATGGACGGCGGTTCGCAGACGGCACAGATGCATATATCACGCATATACACGGTCAAACACCAAGATTTGCAAAGAGGGCTGAAACTGACAGTGTTATACTGAGCAAGGTGAACATATACGTCAGTGTTAGAGCTGTTAAACATCTTGCAAGCGCTTCTCTTCTTCGTCCCAGTGGACGAACAAGAAACGACGGAAGCCAAACTGTCATCGGCCAAACACAGATAGGTAAAGAGAGATAGATAGACAGAAAGATAGACAGATAGATAGATGTTGGGTTGGCGAATAAATTTGTAGAGCTTTTGTTTCTGCTTTATAACGACTTGCGCATTAATTAGCAAAGTGAGTAAGCTATTCGAAAGATCTCTTTCAGCCCTACAAAACTGATATATAAGCTTTCTTGAATAATTTTAATTTTTCATGACTTTTTAGGCTTAGAAATGGAATATACAATAGGCAAAAATCAGCATTTTCGATATCCGCTATTCTCCGCTCTTCGTCGAGAGCAAAAAGCTGCTGAAGCAGCTCGGGACATCTGCAACCTGTACGGAAAGGGTGTCATAGGCGAGTCTGCTGCACAGAAATGGTTCGCAAAGTTCAAAGAAAGCAACGACGCGTCCAGCACCTTCAGAATAACGACCTTGATGAAAAGCAAAGAATAGCAGATGTCGAAAATGCTGATTCTTGCCTCCTGGATATTCCATTACAAAGCCTAAAGAATCACGAAAATTAAATTATTCGAGGAAGCGAAGAGAACGGTTTCGTAGATCTGAAGATCTTTCGAACAGCTTACTCGCTTTGCCAATTAATGCACAAGTTGTTATAAAACAAAATCTCCACGAATTTATTCGCGAACCCAGTAGATAGGGAGATAAAGAAAGAGAGGGAAAGAATAGAAACACGACACAGAAAATGGTACGAATGATCGACAGAAACGGTCAGTGGTCACACATATTTAGATCGAGAGTATGCGCGAGGGAGAGAGTGAAAATTGCGCAGGCAAGATCGGACAGGGTACGACATTGAGAAAGAGAGAGAAAGATCAATGTTGTCGGGCCGACGATTCTTTGAATTGAATGTACGAAACAGCGAATGAAACATAAAGAAAAACACAGAAAGAGAGAGAGAGAGAGAGAGAGAGAAAGAAAGAGAGAGAGAGAGAGAGAAAGGAAGAGAGAAAGAGTGAAAGATAAAGTTATCCGTTCATTTAACACTGAAGGACATATCTCTTGCTTTACCCAGTACAATATGGCAGTCCAGCCCTCCATAGTGATGCACTGGAAGACAGTGAGCATGGCGAATCCGATGTTGTCGAAGCTGGTGATGCCGAAGTTTGGTCCCTCCCAGTGATCCATGCACGTCGAGATGTTTGCGTCGCACACGTGGGCCCCGAACGGCGCCTCAGATTTGTTGTCCGTGTTACACGGGCTCGCCTGTTCGCCCTCCTTCACGATAAAATCTACAAACAGAACCCTCGTCAGTTCCCCTCCGCCGAAAATTCTCCGTGAACGCTCGATTTTCTCAAGGACGTTCAACTCGAGTCCTATCGAATGGCCCCAAACGACGATTTTCACAAACGAACTTCTAATTTCTACTACAGCGAGGTCGAACGGTAGAAACGCGGATGAACGTCGCTGTTGTTCACGTCGCGACGCTAATTCACTTTACTGTCATTCTAATCGGCCACGGAAAGAAATCGCGGAAATTGATCCTTTCGAGATTACTTAATTGGTCTTTGTACTTTGACGAGCGTGGCTCGTGATGGAGATTTTTAACATTATAATCTGTTAAGTATGAACATTATTCCGTTCTTTTAACACATTCGCGGACGTGGATGCCATAGCATTCACTGTCATTGTAATATAATCTTGACACGAAAGCTATAATATTCTACTTGTTTATAAAAAAAATAACTATTACAATGTGTCTCGTCAAAATGTGGACTGCCGCGAACGCGTTAAGCCGGGGTAATATTCTGTTCGCTCGTCGTCGATATTTAACCCTTTGCACTCGAGTGACGACTCTGAGGCACTACTAGAAATGTTGCATCACGTTCAAAAATCGTTTTTATGTCATCAAAGTTTAGATTGAAGAAATTATTGAACGCGATGTCGTTGTATGAGTCGCAAGACTCGATGTCGTATGCACACAGTGCACTTTGTCATATGAAATGGGAATACTGTAAGTCAGAAAAGTTACTTTAGACTTGCAGTCAAAATGGCTTCGAGTACAAGGGGTTAAGCATCTGATGATATAATTTTTCTTCTTCTTCTAGGAAATGGTTGCTATCGAGAAACTTGATTAATGGTCGCAACATCGTACTGTGAAGACGTGCCTTTTTCGTTCGTTGGATAAAAGCCGTAGTTATATTGGACAGTATCGAAAAGTGTTTTATTTAATAGCTCAATTTATAATAGTAAGTATTAAGATAAAGGTACGCAAGGAGATATAATATTAATATAATATTATATTAAGGTATACGAATCCACTGCAAAAGTGTTGGACAGTCAAACCTCCCACCTTGAGAGCTATAGTTTAAGCAAGACACTGTCTGGCGATAACATGTAATATGTATGTATTCTAACCTATATCTATACACGGTAAAGTAGTGACACGTGCTTAACCCTTTGCCCTATAATATCGTGCCAGACTAGTTATAAAGATTTCGAACTTGATCTACTAAATATCTACCATTAATATTTAAACATTGGAACAAGAGTTTCTGTATAATAAATATAATTTTTCTATCTGACACAGAAATTTATTAACAACAAACAAAGGCTAATCAACATAGCTGTGAAATAAATCGTAATGCAAAGTGTTAAAGAAAAG